>JAOUZG010027617.1:2589263-2746697 GCA_026289955.1 Argiope argentata
ATATATATATATATATATATATATATATATATATATATATATATATAATTACAAATCAATTCATTTGTGCGATCAGAAATTGAAACGTGTATTTTCCAAGTATCTTATACATTCTCGGATAATTGCGAATTTTATTAAAACAGAATTGTAAATAAAGCAGACTGATAACAAATAATTTGGACAAAAAAAATAGATTTCCTAATGATTCTTGCAGAACTTATTTATACCCCCTCCACCCAAAAAATATATCAAAATTCCTCTCATACTTCTATTTTAAATTGAAAATAATGAAAACATGGACAAAATTCTTTCCCAGTTACTTCAACTTGTCTCACGTTCTTTAATGTTCATTAAACTTGCTACACTTTTTGGAACCTTACGCAGATTGAAATTTTATGTAAATGTAATCCAAATATGTGTAGTTTATATCTCTGGAAATTATATGAGCATATAGTTAGTTACAAGTTTTTGTATTACGTAAACAACAATTACATAAAAAATACGAAAGAGTATGATTTCATATTTTTTCTATGCATGATGACATTTTTAAATTCAAAATGCAAATTTTTTGCTAAACCTGATCCGGTTTTTTTTAAACTATTTTTTTTTAAGAATAAGATCATACAAATTAGATCATACAACATTTTTTGTTTATTTCTGAGTTTGAGATAATAGCTCAAGTATTTTTAAATTAAATAATATAAAATAATTAAGAACTAGTAAAATACCATTTAATGCCGCATGAAGTTTTAAATACTGTACAAATTTCAAACACAAAATGTTTATACATGAATGTTATGAAAGTATATGTCAAAGTTACAACGAATAACTATTTTCTAAAAGTTACATTAAGTCGTTTATATATCGTATTTATGTTTCAACATTTTTGAACCAAAACTTCGTTAAGAGAAATTCATATTATTCTTGTACATGCCAAATAATCAGCAAATAAGTTCAATCAGTTAACTTATGTAGAAAATGTGCTGCTCAAACAAAATATTTTGCATTTATTTATGGAGGCTCCCAGTTGATTATACTTATTTGCTACTCCTTCAAGCTTTTGGAAATCAATTTAAGGATTGGACACAATTACGTTAAGGAATTTTGATTATACACTTAAGGAAGTAATTTTGATTATGCACTTAAAAAAATAACTACTTTCATTGACAACATTCTTTTATGAAACGTGTCAGAATTATACCAATCAAGCACGGCAAATTTTATACCTTTAGTTACAATTTTCAATTTTGGATTCATAATCACAAAAAGAATTCGGTTCCAAATTGCATCAGTTGTGTACTATGCAGTTTATCTTACATCTAGATATATAAATATACGCCAAAAACAATTATCTCTGCTAAATCAGAATCATCAATCATCATGAAACTTCACACTTCCATGACAGATTTAAAATATGCGCAGGTTTTTAATAAACATTTTTAATCCTCTCGGGGCTTAAGAAAACATTTTAAACAAATGAGATGAAATGCTTTAAAATAATGATCCCGCATGCACAATCAGAGCTTTTTATTTCCACTCATAAGAAAAGAAGACGTTGCTGCGAATTAAAAATCTGAAAAAACAAGCGTTAACCAAAATGTTGTTTAATTGTCTCCTTAGGCAATGATGACAGTCATATTTTTTCCATATATTTAAAGACTGAAAGTAGAATTGAAAAAACAAAACTGAAACCATTTCTTTTTAAAATTGAACTTTCTACAAGTCCCTAAGGAATACTGATGTTTTTAATCAACGTCTAACGTATAATTGACTTAACTGGAGCGAATTAGATTGATGTAGCGTATACTTCATTTATTTCACTTCATAATTCTTTTCCCCCCCTTAACTTTAATTTTCGGAGATTGGTGCTAATTTTTATGGATTTTAGAGGGCAAATAAGAATTTTATAACGAAGTTTTTGGTTAATTATTCCTTTTTTAAAATTCTCTTTTTGCTTTCCTTCTGCCTCTAGTTTCGAAATTAATTTTGTAAAATAACAAAAAGAATGCATTATTTTGTTTCGAAAGTGAGTTTTCAGGGCTCTTAATTTAAATAGATAAACGTTTATGCCTCACGCAATTTCTCCTTCCACCACTCTAGGAAATAACATTATCGAAGTCGTAAAGTGCATCTAGTTAAAGTGATTAAACTAAAAAAAATAATTCGCGGGTGAATTGTTATAAGCTACAGTACTTTAAAATTAGGACAGTCGGAAATACCTATTACGTATATTTTTAAAATGCAGAGGTCAGCCATGATTCAAGAATATTTACCCAAATCCTCTGTAAGGTTTCTTCATACTGTTTATTTGGAAATGAGTCTATTCTAAACTTTTTTAATATGAATTCTGTTCATGCTAGCTGCGTAATTTACGTATCAAATGCACGAGAACTGACGAATGATCTATCCCTATTTACAGGAATATCACATAAAACAAGAGAACATCAAACATTATGAAAAATTGTATTTTAATAATATCTTATAAATTTGAATGCTCTTTGAATTTTTAAAAAAACTTAGCAGTTTACAAACCAACACTCGATCCTTTTTCTATTAAATAATTTATAAGGAAACAAAAGATTGAACTGTCTTATAAAAATTTAACAAGATTTATTGATATTTTAATTATTGTTTTCTCTTCAAATGTAGTAAAATAATTCATAAATTAAAAGCATAACAGTTTTATTTTAATTCACATTCTCTCCTGCATTTCATACATTTATTTTTATTATTAGTTTCCTTTTTGACAATCAGTTTCTTTAGGGATATTGAACAAAAGAAATCTTAAGTTGGTTCACCACCGTCCAACATATTTGCTTTCATTTACTAATACATTATTATTATTAGTTCAATAATGAGGAACATGCTTTCTAAGTTTTCCTTGGGAAAATTTCTTGAGATCTTTTGAACAAAACAACGGTGAGAGTTTATTATTATTAGAAAATTTTACTATAAAACCTTTAGCATCACCGCATACTTAGTTTGATGGTTAAAACAAATGAATTAAATTTTATGACAGCGGTCTAGTTATTATAGATATTTGAAAGAGTTAGCCCTAGTCTATCCAAAAGGGAGAAAGCTGGAAGATATATATCAAGCATAGGAATTACTTAAGGAAGTTTTTTTTACTCGCCACATGGTATCGAACGACTTGAAATAAGCGACAAATTTCATTTTAACTAATCAATTTATTACATGAACTAAAAAAAACACCCGACTCAACTAAGAAATAGATTGTAAGTTGTTAATTTACCAATACAGCTCTTCAAGTCTGACGTCTGACACAAGGAACATATACACCAAGTTTGATCAAAGCCATTCCACCGTTTTGAAGAAATGCAGAAAAAAATATACATCGATCCGCACATATTTTATATTATAAAACAAACAAAATAATAAAAACAGAAAAGAGAAGATCCAAGTAAAATATAATAAAGATAAAAAAAATTAGTTTGTACTTTGATTATGTTCCCATATTTGATTTATCTGGACTTATTATGCAGTTTTCTTTCTAATTTTTTATATTGTATTTCAGTTTTTCATCGTTTTTTCATCTTTCCACGTTGGTCTGTCATAACATTTAGGGTTAGAACGATATCTTTTCTCTTAGTTGTTTAATATTGTTTGAAAAAATGCATATTATTCCTGGTTGGTTTTAACTCTGACGATTTCTTTCTATCATATTCATTTTAAATTTTATTTCTACTCCTGTTAGCAATGCATATTGTTTGTAATTTAATTACACATTATATATATATATATTTACCGAATGCTCCAAAAACGAATGGTGCATTCTGAAAACTAATAAAAGAAAGACGTAATGCTATAAAAATGTATCGTTTGCGGCCTTAACGCTTGGGAAATCGGGAATTTTAACCCACCAAATTGCAAATTTAGTTATCTTTGCCACCGACAAGAGGATGCTTCAGGCAATTTCAACAGGTATAGTTGAAAATGTACATGAGATCTGATTTTTTTTCCTTAGATGGTGCACTGCTGTTGCTGAAAATAGAGATTACATTCAAAACATCGTTTTTCTCTTTTTTGCAACAACTTCTCTGGTTCCCAAATGAAAGATGGCAAACGATACATTTCCATAGCATTTTGTATTTTTCTTATTTTTAAAATCTAACAGTAATTTTTGAGATACACTATATTATATATATATAAGTATATATTGAGACACAAAATTATAGAGAGGAAGAGAAAAATCTATATTCAAAATAGTTAAGCTATACATGCAATAAAAATTCACCATTTACAATTTGTTGGCAATGTATAACACTTGAATGCAATTAGTTGCTTTAAATTCATTATTTTATGATATATTGAAAAATAAATAAATCATTCCGTAAAACTGAGACTTTATAAATTGTGTTAAAGACTTATTAGAAATGAATAATAAAGTAAATAACACTTGGATTATTTTCTGAAATATTTCATAACTGTATCTCAAATCATATGCTTTCAAGTTGTACCGAGCTGCATAAATATTTTCATTTATACATAGACATTTAACAGATGTTTTAAAATTATATTATATTATATCTGAAGCATTATTAAAATTAATTACTGCAGCAAATTTGTATGATCATTACCCATTTTAAGGCCTTAATATGGCTTATAACATGGGCCAATTAAAACTAAAAACTAACGTTCTTTGAAAAAGCCTCTTTAAAAAAAGTTCTAAAATTTAAGTTTATTAATGTGCGAATCATTGAAAAATCTTGTATCGAGTGGATTATGCCACTTCCTCTCTGAAAATAGTTTTAACATCCTTAACCAATGAAGTGATATAGTGTCTTGCGGTTTGAGACCCATTATCGCAGAACATTTCCCATGTTTGAAAGATTGATATTATCTGGCTATTTAGAGGAAAGGCCCCACATAATTATTGGAAATTTGAAGAATTTCTATGTTTTTTTTTCCAAAAATTGGACTTCAGCTACATAATATAATATTGTTCTAATAAATGTTACTGTATCTCTCAAACAATTTTTACATTTGGACTTTTTTATTATTATTGTTTTTGTTTTTCTCATCTCACATACCTCATTATGTACATAATGAATAAAAAATGCTCACACTTTCGACTTTTAACTTTTCGGCCTTTACATGAATACATTTTTCCTTAAGTAACGAAATCTCGCCTAAAATTATGATTTCATTTTAATTTCAAAGAAAAGTAGGTTTTGACTTTGTCACATTAAATCATACTTGAGTTTCTCTATTTAAAGAAGTAATATTTAGATAATATTAACTATCGCTTATACAGTAAAATTCCAATTTTAAAATGATTTTAGCCGCTAAAAACTTGATTTCTTTGGAAAGGAAGGTATA
Organism: Argiope argentata; assembly: GCA_026289955.1. NCBI lineage: Eukaryota > Metazoa > Arthropoda > Arachnida > Araneae > Araneidae > Argiope > Argiope argentata. Next base: position 2,594,604 of record JAOUZG010027617.1, read on the forward strand.
TTGTTGTAATAATTTTAACTACAACCTTTTTTTACACTGGAAAAGTTGTAATTTTAAACAATCTGTATATAAATATGAAATAACTGTGTGCATGGCTCTGAAATCATTCTTATTACATATTGTCGAATGACAGCAGTAAAAAAGTAAATAAAACGCTGACCAAATGTTTCTGACTGCATGATTGAATAGTTTTACAGTTGCTCTTGATTTAATTCTTTGTTTAACTAATTAATTGATATGTGAAATATTATTAGAAATGCTAAAAGAAGGACTCAGCATTTCTCTTCTTTTTTATGGATTTTGGAGGCAATCAGAGGAAAAAAGACCAAAAAAATTGAGATGATAAAAATAAACAGAAAGATTAATCGAGGGTGAAAGTAGGCTTAAACATCGCCAGATAGGTAATCACAATGGATTATAGCTTGCGACTGGAAATTTATGTATCTTCCTTAAATATAAATTCACAAAAAGTTTGCATAATCTTAAAACTCGAAAATTATCCTTTTTAATAGTATACTTTTCCTTTCTTACGCTCTTTTCTTTAGTGTTGATAAACTTAAAAAATAAATTGATGCTCTATCCGTAATAATGTTTTCAATAAAATCTCAACCATCAAACGAATCAATCGCGTACTTATGCAATGTATACTTTTTAAATTTTAATATATAGTAATTTGCAGGAAATCGATTCAATTAAAATCCTATTTTGTAATCTTATCAAATAACAAGGCGGAATTTACATAAGAAATGTATTTTACCTTAATAGTTTCACATCCTAAAAAAATTAGTTATCTACTCGTTAAATTCGTGTAATGTATTTATAGTTCCATTTTATTTAGGTTTAAGAATAACAAACTTCGAAACGTATCGTATGTTTCAACGGAAAATAAGTCTACCACACAGAAAAATATTTTATGATTTTTTTAAAAAAATTTAAGTGTTTTATTTATTAATTTTGTATGCTCAATTGTTTCGCTGAAAAAGATATTAGCTGTCAGAAATTCTTTTGATTTCCTTTTAAACTTCATTTTTTCTTCAATCGCACAGCAAAATTTTGAGTGTCACTGTTGTGAACTTTCTCTAAATTTAATAATATATATTTAACAATCAAATTAATCCAAATAACCAGAAAATTTCTGTAGTAAAATTCCATTCAATTGCCAAGAATATATCTGAAATAATTATATCTGGTATGAAAATAATTATATTGTTGTAGCGTTGCAAGTATACAACAATTCACTTCGTTTAAAACTATTTTCAATTAAAAGCATTCCAAGTTGAGGAAGGGCTGAACATAAAGAGAATCTAGTCGTTGCAACAGTTTAATGTTTTATGTAGTATTTTCAGTAATTAAGAAATTTTACAATTTTTTTCATTCATTTAGTTTGTAGGAGATATAATTATTATAATTAAAAAAGACGGATTTTTTTCCTAATTGATCTCTGGTAAAATAACTGAAATTTTTATAAATTCTTTTTAAAAGACTTTTGACGTAGCAACAGGGCATAAAATGCACGACAGTATTTCATTAACTGTAATCAGAATAGTTTTTAAGCAATCCTTGCTTTGGTTAAAAAATATTTCAAAAATATTTCAAAGTTAATTTAATACATTTGTATTTTTACCTAAAGTAACCATTCATTTGAAAAAGCAAAGAGCATATAGAAATGCGAAAAACATTTTCATTTATATTCTCATGCTTTTAGCCAATTCAAGCATTTTTTTCCTTATTATCAAGATTAAAATCTTTTCAAGCATCCATAAATGTTCAAGAATTTAAATGCTTTTTATGCAAAAAATTATATGCAGAAACAGTGTTTGAAAATTCCTTATTTAATTCTAAGAATGAAAATAAAATTTAAAACACCATTCCAGAAAAATATAAAACAAAACTTAAATGTTTTTAAATATTTCTTTTTGCACATTTAATAGAGAAAATATTCTGTAACAATTTATTTCTAATTTTTGACTTACAGCTTATTTTAATCAAAAACATTTTATGTATTGTTTTTTTTCACATAAGAAATCTCTTGGCAAAAAATATCAACTTTTTTCATAATATATTTTTGAAAATGATTTTTTTTTAATTTGCTTGTTCAAGACTTATTCATTAGTAGAAATTTAGTAAATTAGTCTTCTGTATAACTCAAGAAGTCAAATTAATGGTTTCAACCAAAGATTTTGGAGAAAATATTCTATTAATATCTTGAAGAAATCTTTGAGTTTTGAATACTTTCAGGAACTGTACTTTAGAGAACTCTAGATTAAATTCTGAGAAACGCATTCAGAAAATATTAAATTATCAGAAAATATCATTATTGAAATTTTCTATGAAAAAAAAATTATATGAAAAAAAATACTATATAGAAAAAAATTTCACTTACAATTATTGAGTTAAGTGTTTGTATCAGCCAAAATATTTTTGAAAACTGCCCATTTAATTGACAAGATAAAATTAAAATTAATTTTTGTGTGCAATGGTATTCGAATAAAAAATTCAAATTTTTAATTTATTGAGAAAACTTATCTGTTCATAATCTGACTTTTCGATGTTTAAGAACTATATCAACCTCAAAAGTCAATGTTCGTAAGAAAAATTGTTATTAAAGTTATAATTCATATTTTGCTTATATTATATTTAAATATTATTAACAACTGAAATGATAACCACATATTTTAAACGGAAAATACACTACTTCTTAAATTTCGAGAATCCGTCAAAACTTATTGGTTTCAAATAAATATTTTTCTTCAAAATTTTATTATTTGGTTTGCTTTACCAGTAAAAATCATTCAAATTATTACAATTTTAACTTCAAACTATGAATTGTTTAAATAACTATAATTATTAATTGTGATTTATTCAAATTATTAAGTAATAATAAATAATTATTAGTTCATTAATTAATAATTAATGTTTGATAATTAATTCAGCTTATTCGTAATTAAAACTCAATAATTATTAATTCAAACTAATAATTTATCAACACTTTGAGAAGTTAAGTTAATAACTAAACTACTGTTTTATATTGCTAAATTGACTCATTGAAACTTTACTTAAAAATTTGACTACTAACTAGATATATAGGTATCCCTGTAAATAAAAGAAACATCGATAGGATTTTAGAAATTTTTCGGAGACACTGAATATTGTTTCGATGGTTCAGAAGGGAACAGAAACTAAAAAAAAAAGAAAAAAGAACCAAAACTTCATATAGCATGTAATAAATTTCACTTTTTAAACTAAGCTTGGGGTCTTAACATCAATTTACAAACATTATGTGTAAATAATACTTTAAAAAATATAAATGTTTTTCAGATATCAGCTGAAGTTTCTTTTCTTATCTAAAATACTAGTGGGATCTTATAATTTCATTTATGAGTAACAAAGAAACACAAACACCCAATACCTCTAATCCCTCGTAATCTGATTACGAACGTTGACTAGCATCAACAGAGAAAATCTAACACACTTTTATAGAAGAAAAAATTTCAAACTTAAAAAGACTTCAAAAATAAATAAATAATTGTAGTCTAAGGGTTAAAATTAAAATTATTGAAAAGTATGTTTTTGGTTACAAACACACTATCAGCAAATAAATAATAGCGTTATTTATTAACATTATTTTAAAAATACTCAATTTTTTAACATTATTTGAAAAAATATTTCTGTAGAAAAATCAGCAGATTTCGAATGGCAGCAGAGTTTGTTTGTTTTTAAATTAGGAAAACGAAAGTCGTTCTTGAAAACTTAATTTGTCGGAAGCTAAAATATAATTTTCTATATTATTTTAAAAAAGTTATTAGTTTAAATGATGTCAGCAATTTTTAAATAAAATATTATCAAATTTGAAAATCAAGGATAACCAGCTTTAATTAGAGCAGATTTATCATCATAAAAAATGAGCCTTATATTTTAAAAAAGTTTTTGCTTTGACTGGTAGTTAACTTCAGAGCTGTGAATAAAACGGATCGCATCGGGGACGGTAAAAAAGTGCTTTGAATTTTCGGAAAGGATTATTTACCTTTGAAAGATGACACCTGTGTATTTTTTATTTACAACAAAAGACAGAAATATTTTATTCGCTTAAGGAAAAAACGGCAAACAGAAAATGTTTTATATTTAAAGTTCATTCAATCTTTCATTCTTAAAATATTCTATTCGAAAAAGCTTAAGTTGGGTGAAAAATAGCCATAGCCATGCAAAAAAAAATCTGCATACCTCTCTAGATATTGTTTTCAATTAGTATAATCGTTTTTCAGTCTTATAGACCATTATTGCTCACATTATCTTTTACCACCAAATTTCCTATATCCCCCAAATTAGAAACACTGAGGTACACCGTTCATACACAAAAGAATAAGCGGATATACCCCGTTATTATGCGCAGAAATTATCCTTCGAATTAAAAAAAATATTAAAATAATAAATTTTATTTAATATTGGAAAAAATTGTTTTATGAATTAGTAATTTTTTGTTTGTTTTTTTAATCTGAAAAATGTTAATTATAATTGCCTGTTTAAACGTCATTCTATTAAAACAAAACTTTTGCATACGCCTAAGCAAAAATTCATTCAAAATAGAAATTTCCATTAAACACTACCTGGCTAAATAAAATTAAGAGCTTCAAAAATAATTAAATCATAAATCAATTGACTTTTAAGTTATCCGAAATAACCCTTCTGTTTTAACAAAATGATTATTTCTCATTTCTTAGCTTTCCTAGTTTTAAAGCTGCATTCGATATATGTTCATATTTTATAATTACAATCACGGAATTTCGTTTTGTCTACTCAATTCCAGGCATTTATTGAAATTAGTCATGGCATAAATACCGATTTCTTTTAAACAATTATGTTTTCTTCGTTCCCGTTCCCTTGATTACTCATAAATAATTAACTGAAGCGGAGTCACAAAATTATTGATCTTTCCAATATTAGTCTAAACAACTCAAACGGCCGTTTTAATTTAAAACAATTAGGAATACCCGCATTAGTTTGTTTTAGTTCCCTGATATATTAATATTTTATTTTACGGTATACTTTTTGTCATTTTCTTACTTATGCTAGAACTTGATTTTGTGAAAGAGTTTCAATCGTAAATCTACCAAAATGCATTAGAAAAAAGAAAAAAAGTTAATAAGCGTTTCATCAGATATTCACTGCTTTAAAAAATATTACTTTGCTGCAGAATTAGCTAAATATGAGATTAATATTCAAAATGGAGATATTGCGAACTGAAAATAATGCAAACAAATGAAGCTCAATTAAAATTTACATCTAATAATAAATTTTTATTTATATCTTTTAGTGGAAGCAATTATGCGATTGTTTCCCTTTTTCCCCCTTAACTTTGTAAATGTAAAAATTTAATTTTGTAATGTCTTTTTTTGAAATCTTTTATATTTCAATATGTGGTTACAAATTCAGTTAGAAGGTTAAACAAATTTTTATAGAAATTTGACAATATATATTATAAATGGGTTAGAGGCAGTTTACTCATAAAAATAATTTATCATTTTCATCTTCCCAAATTTAATTTTTTTCATTGTCACTTTCCTTAATTATTTTTGTTTCATTTTCCCCATTCAATAAAGACATTGATTTTTTTTAAAAAAATTTACGTATCTATGTAGTCTATATATTAAAAATAAATCGCAAACATTGCCATTTTAAATGGCAACAAAAATAATCTAAATAATTATCATTCATTGAAGCCTTTTATCTAATTTAAGAAGTATAATTTTCCAATAATTTAAATTATCACGAAAAATTACAGAATTTAGAAATCTGTCTTTAAATATATATATTCTATTTAATATATAAATACGGTTCTTTATATTCTTTAATGAAATACTCAGTATTTTTAAAACATTAAAAATGAAGAGGAATTACGAACTTTTTAAAATATAATATCGTTTCAAATAATACTTTCAGCCTTAATTATATTTTTCCTAAATAATAATTTAAAAAAATATTTTTCTAAAACCATTTGGTTTTATATGATATCATTAATGAATTGATTAAGAATGTTATCAAAATGTATTGATTCCAAGTATTCTTTCAGTATTACTCAAAACCCAATCTTAGCATTTCAGTTTAAATAAAATTCATAAGTCCAGTCTAACAGGGAATTTAAAAAGGAAAATCAATTATATTTATAGGTATTAGTAAATAAAAATTATTTTTTATATTTATTGTATTTTAGAGTGATATTAAAATAACGCTTATGCAAAATCAATTTTCATTACTTAGTTAAATCTTTATGCATTTCTTATAAATAACAAGGTACATTTTCATAAATTTTCATTTTCATTTTCAAGAAATTTGAAATCTCTTATTAGAATTTCTAAATTCTGCAATTATAGATACAATAGAGATATGATTCAGAATTTTCAATATCAAAATATTTATCGTTTTTAAATACCATTCAAAAAAATATGTTATGTATCTGCATATATAATTTATAATCATATTTCTTGTAATTGCCTTAATATATATATTCGTATCATATTTTAGAGTTATAAAATAAGCGTGAAGTTTTAATAATCACAAAGACTTAATATCTGCTGGTTTTAGTATGGGATTTTCTCTTTCATCTCATTCCATTTGCTATTAAAATCCTCAATATATCCAATTTATACAAAGAACTAGAAATTAAAAAAACACATAGACTGTAATATAAATCAGAATTATAATAAGTAATGAAACAATAATAAATGTTAAATTAAGAGCATCACAGTGTTAATTTGCTTTTATATTAAGAATACTGTCGCTTTTAATGTCTTAAAATATTTGTATACGATTTCTATTATAGTTGCCAAAGCATTTGTCTCATTTATCATAAAACAAAGCAATTGATGGGGCTGTCACTTAAAAAGAAATTAACTAGAAAGCATCTTTTTTTAGCTGAAGTAAATATAAATGAGCCATTTTCGATCTTTTAATGGTCGCTGGTACGTAAAAGTAAATAGAAAAATGATGAGAAAGCAAACTTGAAAAATCAATTATGATATGACAGAGAGACACATTTATTTTATGATGGATTTTATCTACTAAAATCTCTCAGCGATGAGTGGTATTATGGTTTGATCGAAATTTCCATATTGCTCAGGTAGTAACGTATATTTAAAATAATCATTTATTAAATCAAACATAGGCTACAATGAGAAATATCGAACGCTTCAAAAAAATTTGGCCGCCATTTTAATGAATATTTTAGATAAAAAAATTTGTTTAATAAGCTTAAGTGTTTTCGCTTGATAATTTCTGTTTGGTTGTTTCCTAAGTATCAAAGCCAAATCATTCGTTTCTGAAGGATAGTAGTAATTATGATGATAATTTCTTTTCATACAGTTAGATGTATTGTGTTATCTGTATTGATAAAATACATTTGCTCTTAAAAATGTTCTATTATGTAACGCAATATCCAAAATTTAAACTATGGTTAATTCTTTGAAGCAGGTTTACAATATTCTCAAAGAAAGCCGAAATGAACAATTATGCGAAGCGTTTCTAAACTAATGATAGTATATAAATCATAGTAGATACTATGAAGTAATAAAAATAATTATTCTTAATTTTTTAATTTAAATCACATACAATAAAGAAATAATTTTTTTTTTATTTTACACAAAAAAATCTCTTTTTTTAAATTTCAATTGTGTTTTCTTTGATGCTATTAAAAACATTTCTTTTTTGAGGTAATTATAATATATATCATAAAAATATTAAATATATAATGAACCATTGCAAGGAACAAATATTCCAGTCCAAACACACAACTATGGAAACGATCAAAGAAAAACTCTCGTGCTCTTCTCTTCTTTTTGATAGATTACGCTTTTATAACAACATAAAATTTCAATTAATATTTATTTTAATTCAAACTATATTTTTCTGCATTTACGAACAATTCAAAATAATATTAAAAACCGATAAATGTTTAATAGAAAATGAAAATATTACCTGCTATTCAATTTTATATTTTGAAAAAACTGGTCAAAATGACTTGAAAACGAAAATTGAAAAAAAAGAAGAAATTTTTGATGCTTTTATGAAACCTCAGCAATAATAAATAAAATAAATCTAATTATAACCAGCTTTGGAATTTATTTATGCGTTGTATTTTACCATTTTTATTAATAATTCCCCTCTATGTATGCATATAATTAAATTAAGTAAGCCACGCTTCCCCAGAAATAACACATAATTGGAATGCCTTCAATGAGCTTCCCTATCCAAAACACCTGATAAATGTGTAATTTCTTTCTATTGTTATGTTTAATTTGTTTTGAATTAAGTAAATTAATTCGCAGCTCAATTTGTCATTATTCATTTGTATGACAAAACATTTTACCAGTTCGATAGCTGAAGAACAAATCGATCGAAAAAAAACTTTCATTCACATGATATATATTAATTATTGTAAAAGTTAACTTTTCATGAATTTTCAGAGAAAAGAAATTTTTACAAGGGATAATAAATAATAATTTATTTATTTAAATAAAGAATAAGATGGTAATTTGGACTAACATGATGTTTATCGGAAAATATCAAATAATTTAAATTATGTGAGTAACGCTAATAAATGACATTCATTTTAATTTTCAAATTCAGCTAATGAACATCAAAAATGGTTATCATTTTTAGTTTTCAATGTCACAGATTAAATAATTTAGGATTAAAAATGAGGAGCAATTTTTTAATTGCAAGATATCTTATTTTTTAACTCCAATTATCATTCAAAATGTATGATAAATATTAATTTATTTTATTTGCGTATATAGAATGTTTCGAATATAAAAAATAATTCATCATTGTGTCATTATTTTTGCATTCTTCATTTTTGTTAGGAAACTATTGTATCGTTTTCCTTAAAAGATATGGAATTCAAATTTAAAAATCACAAGCCATTTTACGGCAAAATAATTTTTTTTTCATATTAATTTATTCGTTCCATAGATAAGTAGGCGATAGTACTTTAGCACAATCAATATTCATAGTTTTTCTTTTACAAACAGAAATACTCAAGTTCAGGAAAAATATTTAAGAATGTTACTTAACATTTTGAAAATAATATTAATTTTAAAACACTTAATCAAACTCTTTTTGTAGGGAAAAAAGCTTTTTATAAGAAAATAAAAACACTGATAATTATATAACCTCTCAATATAAATTTTAAATACAAGATTTGTCTTCTTAAAATATATATTAACCTTTTTTGTGTTTCTGATAATAAATCCTGTTTCTTTCTTTCTTTCACAGCTGTTGAAAAAACTTTTCAGAAGTTCATAAGAAAAAAATAATTTTATAAAATATGTTTAAATAGTCAGATGCAAATTGATTAAGCCAAATTGGGATATCTATATATAAAACATTTAGTCTTTCCCTTTAGCTGTCATTAAAATCCAAATTTTTATGCAAAATACAAAAAAGAATTCAAAAATATCAAAATGAATTTGTCATCAGATAAAATTGATTCATAAGAGAAAAAAATATGAATTCATTCATAAAAATATTTTATTTTTTCTTTCAATTTTATTAAAATCCTAAATTTTATTTATTTATTCAAATATTTTCAAAATAAATTTGAAATTTGATAAGGCAACTGACCTTGACCAATCACTTCAAGTTCCAGTATCGTAAACCAACAAAGCACGGCGCAGGATATATTCCGTCCAAGTATCGCAACAGCATGCTTCTCAGAAGGCATCGCTCTTATCGTCCTGTAGTGTGACTTTCCTTGCCTATCTCTCGCCGCGGGCGGAGGAACACGTTGTGGGGATGGACCTCAACAAAACGACGACGGTTTCCCGCCTTTGCGATCGTCGCGACTCTCCGAAGTAGATGGCGTTCAAGTTCAGGATTGCAAGAGTGCAGTCGCGAAACAAATGAAGAGTTTCATACAGCCACCACAATGAAATTTATTTTCACTTTCGCCGCAACTCAATGATTTCTGGTTTCAATAACTCGCCTCACTTCCCTTCTGCCGCTAATGAAGAGGATTTTAATTGATTAATACTCATTATACCTCTAACCGAGCATTTGATAGAGGCAGTAAAAATGGATAAAGGGAGTGAGATGTTTCGGAGAAAGTTTTGAAATTTCGTATCGATTTTCATCGCGTGTTTTAATCGATTATTTCATGCAATGTATGAAATTATGGACCGAATGAAGTTTGCGTCTTCTATAACCCAAGAGTTATTCAGCTTTTATCATTAAAAGATAACTTCCTGAAACAATTTAAAAGTGAACTCCTTCCGAACATTTCTCTTCCGATATCACAATTTTGTTTATGAAATTTTAGTTTTTATTTTAAATTTCTGGGCTTATGGCTAGTACTGGTGTAAAAGTTAATGACATCTAGATTACAGTATATATATTTTTATATTTTCCTCAAATCTTTATTAAAGATTCGAAAACATTTCACTTTTGTGAAATTATCAAATAATAACATCAGAGCCTTTCACCTCTGTTGATCGAACTAGCTATGTACCTGATAAAGAATTTTCATGGATCTCATTGCAGTAAATTATTTTTAATGAGAATAATTTTTTAAGGCTCAATTTTTTGTTAGCTGTGGGTATTTTTTTACTTTTCTCTAAGAAAGATCCATCGGTAGTTTTTGAATCACAAATGTATTTTAATAACAATTCCAATTGAAGAAATACGAGTGAATTTTTTTTCTTACCAGATGCAAGCATCCATATTTGAAATAAACTATGCGATTTGTCTGTAATAATATTTTTACGATGTTTGGAGATATAAAATTTGATGTATTACAAAAGTATACAAATTTTGTAAAAGGTAAATTAATCTTCAATCTGAAAACGAATTAATTGAATGTAAACTAATTGCTTTAAGGAAAACTAATTCAGCTGTCCTATTACAAATTTATATCACTTTTGACAGGTTTTCTCATTTCTTCAATGATTTATAAATTTCTTAAACATTTAATAGAGCTTCAACATTTCAGATATCATTTTTTTGAGAAGCCGTATAATATATGTATTACATATTTCCAAGACTAAGCTCTCCTTAAAAATGATTTTTTGAAAAATTTGAAACTTCAACACACTAAATTCAAAAATAAAAAATTAGATATTAAACGAATGAGAATAATAAATTTATATCAGAATCTCGATTAAAGCTGTTAAGATTTCTCACTATATATCTCACTACAAATTCCTTCTGTAAACAGATGTTTATAAAATCAAAGATTGAAGTAGCAACCCAACCAATAACTAATTCTTATTATTAAGGAGATTCACATTTAAAATGTTCGGTTTAACATTAGAAAACCTTCATTAAGAACGGCCACAAAATCATTTTTCTTTTTTCAAAAATGTGAATTCTCATGTATATAACTTTTGAATAAAATCATATCAACACTTAACAAGAGCAACCACCTACTTTGATTTCCCAAATTTTAAAATGGAAAGAAAAGATTGAATCTTTCTCAACCATTAACGAAAATTTGTGAATTTTCTTTATTCACAAATTCAAAAATATATTGTGAATTTAGTTTCTTCGTCCTCTTACGGAATTTCGAAAGCTGTTATAGATAGTGTTAATTTTTGAGCTACGATGCCATAAATTCGTTCAAGGCCAAGGACTCCGTAAATACTTTTTTTATCCATAAATAAAACAAAAATTCAAGATAACGATTTTAGATTTGAGGGAAGAAATCAGAGTCAATCTATATATTTGACAAAAAAAAATGTCTAGTCTAATTTAAACTTGAAAAAGTGTTATATACTTTCGGGAGTACAAGATAGAAAAAATGTTGTTCACTTTAACAAAAAAAGCACATACAAAAATGTGCAAACTATGCTGTATGTATATATCGCCATATGTTCAAACATGTACATACAATAAAACTTACCAACATAAAAATAATTCAATATATATTTTTAATAAAAGCGTTTATTTATTTTTTATGCTTCTAATCAGAGATAAATTTTCCCGATTAACTTGAAAAGAAATTTTTATTTTGGTTACCCTTTATTCGAAAGTTATATTTTTCATTATTATTATTATGCTATATTTTTATTACTTACAAAAGCGTTTCGCTTACACTTATAATCCATTCAATAAATATGATTTCCCGTAACTTTTTATTTCTTCAATCATTTTCTGAGGTATTTCGAATAATTACTGAATATTATATAATACGTTTGAAAGATTTACTACACTTGAAATAAAATCAGTTATATTAATTATCATTCTTTAGAATTCAGTTCTTTTTGTTTAATTTTTTACCCAGAATTTCTTTCCTTAGGCAATATGGAAATGATAACGAATTATAAATTACTTCATTCTAAAGTACTTTTTTTTTCTTCTGCCGCCGAATCATTCTTAATGTATTGAAAGTTTTACGTTTATGATTATGTCAATAAAAATGAGAATAGCAGTTCTTTGAGGAATAGAAATTTATTATTTTCAATTTTCAAAATAGCATCAGAGCCGTTATTTTTTCAATACATGCTTAGTCAAATGATTATGCTTACGTTATTAAAAGTGTCTTTCAAAATCTGTCTGTTGAATACACATAACTATAAAAGATTTTTAAAGGAAACTTTTCATTCTATTTCATTTGTTTTAGAATAGAAAGATTCTACAAAAATTTTTATTAAAAATGGAGAACAAAAAATTAATCAGTTCAGCTTAATTTTAAGTCAGTGTTTTATTCCCATAATCCAAACAAAAAGTAATTAAATGCATTGTTCCATTTTATTTTGTCAACAAATCAGTACTTACGATATTTATTAAAAAAATTACATTGGAAATATACTAATGGATTTGCCTTATATCTGAGAAATACAGTTACACATTTTGTATTGTCTAATATTTAACTTTGCTCGTTATTTTACAATTTGATTTTTTTTTAAATTTTCTCAATGGATTTGAAAATTAGATTAACATCTTGCAATTAACAAGAGCACGAATTGAAATAGGTTTTTTTTCGAACATCACACATGGAATGTAATTTTTTTAAATCAATTTTTAACACGCTTTTTTTTTACTCTCCTCCTGAGAAATCCAAAACCTCATAATTACAAAAAATACTTTTAAAAAATTTTAGAGATTTACGGAAGTGTCGTTTATGCAGGAATGTCTGGAATAGAAAATTTAAGAATGTATAGTTCCGCACATTTCGGATAACAAATTAAAAATCTTGAAAACATTAGAATGTTAATCAAATCCCATTCCAAAATTATTGTATTTTGGTAAATAAACAAAATCAATTAAAATATCAAAGTATATCACAGAGAAGTATATCATAAATTCTTAATCACCTTATTTATATAGTATTTTAAAATTGTAACTCTCGGTTGAAAGAATTTATTAAATTGTTAAAGTAAACATTGAATTATTTTGAATGCAAACAATGTCTCCTAAAGATAAATTCTTGTACTCATATTCACAATATTTGAGAAATAATTGTGATAACATTTTAAAATACTAAAACAGAGACACAAAAAATGAGAGTTTATAATATTTACTAAATAAAAATCAGGACAAAAACAGAATAATTCAGTTAGATTCTATTATTTTAGTATTCAATCGAAAAAATAAAATATAACTAATAAAGCACTAAAGATTTGACCGTAATTGGTGAGCTTTTTATCAGCCATTTTACACGCATCTGAAATATGATCTTTATTTTGCACCGACTCGACAGGTTAATCAAAATGACAGGCTCAGTTGATCAATTAATTTACTATGCGGCTGGTGCAGCTTCGAACTGAATAATGGATTAATAAGGATAGACTTCTACATATTCTACAGAAATCAAGACATTACTTGGCTTTCATCTCATATCGGAAAACTAAGTCCAGTAACAATTTAACTATATATGGAGGTGATATGAAATGCTGACACTATTTTAGAAAAGAAAAGCTTTATTTTACTCTTTTCTTTTTATATTAATATTAACGCATCCTTTAATAGATTTATTCTAAAATGGATAAATTTTTTGGTATCGAGTTCAAATGAGAAAACACTGAATAAGCAATCTACTTTGACATTTCTAAATCATAACAACAAATAGATTTTTGACTCATGACGATACATTTAAAGCAAACAAGATACACAATGGGTACTTAGGGGAATTGTGTCTAAAATCTAGTATTATCTCACCCGAAGGCCCAGACTACCATGGCTTCATTTATCTAAGCCTTTCAAATAGGAATTAAGAAATATTCATTTTTTTTTATTCGTTATACTGCGCACTACCTTTGAACAAAATTACCGAGTTTGTTAGTGAAAACTTTTAAACGTTGCTATATTTCCCGTATAATCATAATAAATGCACAAAATAATAAAATGTGTTGATACAATTTATAGAAAAATAAAATAATTTTAAAAATGAAAAATTGAATTTTTTTCTAAAATTGAAAATTGATTTGTACTCAGCATTATTGTTTAATATAAACGATGGAAACATAAATTTTAATAATCTCTATTTCTTTCATTAATATTATTTATTTTTAACTTCATTATTTATTGTAAAAATTGTTTTACCACAAATGAAAAAAAAATAATAAATTAGTCTTTTTTTGTTGTAATTTGTAAAGATAAAATATACAGTTAGTAACTTCAAAAGACTTTTTTGCCATTTTATTATATATTCTAACTATTCATCAATTTTTAAAGTTAGAAAAAAATCATTTAATGTTACAAGTGTTTTTTTTTACTTGTGAGGGGAAAAAATAAGCATTACAAGACAGTATGTAAAACAAAATATACTAACTTCTCGAAAAACTCGGGAACCTTCATTTTTCTATTTTTATTCACAAATGCATTTTGAGTTTCAAACATGTAACGTTTAGTTTATCTTTTCACTCAAATCCGTTTAATAACTTTATTCAAAAATTTTATAGATTAAAACTTGATCATGTGGGTTTGAAAAATATAAGATTTGACGACGCTAAAAATGTTTTAAAAAATTACTATCAATATTACGCTGACACTTTGCATACGGAGAACTTACTTAAAAAATAAAATAACAAAAAAATGGAAATAATAATAAAACAAATCAACTTGAAACGTAGCTGCTTGTGAACAACTTAAAATAAGCTCTGAGCTGAAAAGTCAATTATAAACGTTTTGATTTAAATATTTATACTAAAACAAAGATGTAACAACGCTGAAATTTTGTTATAAAATATAAACCAAACAATACAAACATTTAAAATGATTAATAAAGTGCTAAATATTAGCATTAAGTTTAAAAATTGAAGAAATATTTACAAGCAAAATTTATGTTTCGAAAAAAGGCTACAGATTTAATAATCTAAATAACGCAACAAGAAATTCTTGGAAACATGAAATGACAATATTGAAGAAGAAAAGTGTCTAAAAATTATCAGGTGATTTCATCAATGATTAAATTAATAACAGCTGTTTAAAGTTGATGTTTGGTATAACGTATAGAAGATCTGAAGAAATTAGTTTCTTCAATCAACGTATTATTCAAATTATTTAAAATTTTACAGTAATTATTATTCATTCGTAGTTTAAAATTATATTTCTTATTTTTAAAATTACCCTCATGTAATTCCAAAATGGAACTTTCATACAATGAAAATAATTATATTCTTATATAATCTTTAATGATGCATAAATGTTTGCGTTAGAATACGAAAATGTCCTATCCGACAAATATTAGATATCAAAGGTGCTAATTACGTATATTAAATAAACTTTTATCTTTGATTTATATCTTCTTTTGGAAATATGAAATTACAAAATTTAAATAAAATATTTCTATACCAATAAAACAAAGAAAGATGAATAGACAGAATATGACTGTAATTTTTGAAAAATGATTCAGTTACTTATTTTAAGATAAAACAAAAAATGCAAAAATTTCAATAATTTTAATATGCTTTCCTTTTATGGAAAAGAAAATGCTTATTCATACAGCAGTAAACCATATTTACCATCAAAAAACGTTTCAATTGTAATAAAAGAAAAAAATCCTAAAATATTATGACTATTACATCAGTCCCAAACCATAACCCAGTCCTGAACTGTAAACAATCATAATTATAAAAAATCAATGACAATATTTCATATTTTGTTTCTAAGGTATCGAATTTTCCTGAAAAATAGCTCATATCTAAGAAATTATTCTTTTTTTTTTAATCTTAAAATCATAATATTTCTATTTCACTTTTTCAACTAAACAAGAATTCAAAGACAATAGCTATGAAGAAGGCTGAAAGAAATCACGGGCATGGAGTACAAAGTGCCGACAAATAGAGCCATAAAAATAAATAAATTTATATGGTAGAAAAATTCGCTTGGGAATTTTTAAGTTACTTTGGAACTAAGCCAGTTCTTGCATTGTTTATCAAGAATTCAAAAATATGAGTTCAAGCTCTACAGCGGCGTTGAGCAATGAATACGCATTATATGAAATGCCGAATCTCGTTTTCATACTCCATGGTGCGATGAATCATAATCTGTTAAATAAATTCTAGAGAGGAATTGTGCTTCACGTCATGGTTTAAATATTTTTTGTTGTAAAAGTTTTCGATACTTATGCGATGCTGTGGAGAATTATTTTTTTTCATGACTATGAATCAAATATCAGCATATAA
The DNA here is from genome assembly GCA_026289955.1 of Argiope argentata. Taxonomy (NCBI): domain Eukaryota; kingdom Metazoa; phylum Arthropoda; class Arachnida; order Araneae; family Araneidae; genus Argiope; species Argiope argentata. Next base: position 2,611,217 of record JAOUZG010027617.1, read on the forward strand.
TATAATGTGAGCCGTAAAGAAGCCAGATGTTTTTCTTTTGAAATAGTTGATAAATGCTTACTCGTCGAAAATCTTGAAACAAATCGATATGCTCATGATGGTAGTCGCATAAATGATAAATACCATGCGCATATTTGATATCCATTGCAGAAAAAAAAAGCACATAGTGTCGCATGACTACATAAGACAATTTGTAATTATGTAAAGAGCGAGTGATTTTACATTTGTTTTATGATTTTGATTCCAGTGCAATAAGGGCACAGATATTTAAAAAAATAATCATTATTCTCTTCAGATAAAAATATGTCACTGAATTATAAGACACGCTAAAATCATTGCAACTACTTTTTCTTTCAACTGAAAAACCTATGTGCATAATGCTATAATTTCTATTTATTTAGTTTATTTCCTTTATGTTTCTTTATTTGATAAATAATGAGATTTTAATGGAGTTATAAAAAGACATAAAAGATGAAAACAAATTTCAATTGGGATTTTTTTAAAGAATTTTTATATATTTTAATCCCGTTGATAATTATATCAGGAGTGAACATCACTGAAATTCTAAAATTTTCTGAACTATAAAAAAGTGTATAACTCATTTGGTTTTACAAATATCACTTATGTATCTCAAATTATGAAAAAATGTGGAATATCCTTTAGCGCTGATAATCTAAACATTGTGCAAAGCTATGAAATGAAACTCATGCTTACAAAACAAAAGTGCTTCGAAGTGTTTTTTAGAATTAGAAAATCCCTCTCAACATTAATAAAGACATTAGAGATAATTTATTGGAAAGTTAACTTACCGAAATTCTTTAGATTCCATCAATCGCTTTCATACTACCAGCAATTCACAATTTCCACTCTTAAGTATGCATGCTTTAGTTCCTAATATAATAATTAAAGGATTGATTAGGTTATAAAACGAAATGTATGCATCAAATTATCTTGCTAATCATACTGAATTCCTAGTTATTATCTAAGAAAAATTATAAATTGCAAATATCAGAATTTAAAACTCGACAAAAAATGAACATATATTATGAAACACGTTTATTATTTTAATGATTCATTAAACACATTTTTTTATTTCTTTAATGATTTTGTTGCAAATATCTGTGCATTCGCGTATAGTGCGATTTATTTATTTAAAATTATCTTGGTTATTATGGTCACAAAAATTTTTACATCACCGATCACTATAATATTCTCAGTTAGGACTAATTTTAATGTTGAAAAAAAAACTGCCGATAACTTTCATCCAATTTTTGTGCCTTATACATCAATATCAAAGAAATTATTGTAACTTAAAAGTTACATAGACAGAAAAAATATCAATACAGTTTTAAAGAACTTTGCTTTCATAAAATCGAAAAACTTGCTTCAAAATTTTTTATTTCAAGTTCAAGCAGAAACTAATTGAAACTAAATGTAGAAATAAAAGAAACTTGTTATAATTAAATGGAGAATACGAATGCAATTGAATGAAAAAAATTAAAAGAAGCATTTTGAAATCCACAATTATTGGAGATATAATATTTAAATAACATTTGATACATGTTTCTTGAATTCAAGAATTAATACAGCAATTTTTCCACGATGTCACTTTTTGGTTTCAAGACAAAACTTTTTAGGTTTCCGTATTTCTTCTTTTTAAAAACGAAACATTACTTCAAATCACACTTCTACGTTATTTTAAATTTCTTTACAATAGATGCATTTTTGTCTAATCTTGACAGCTGCTTTTGAAATTTTCGTAGAGAAAATTTCATTTTAGAGAACTATCTTGTTTCAGCAAAATTCTCAGGAGAAAAATAAATATCTTGAGTTGAAAACAGGCTGAAATGTAACTTCTCTTCTTATTGTCAAAAATATTAAGTGTTGTAGTTGTTATGTCTTGGCTTAAAAATAAATGTTCCAGCAGTTGAAGACTGGAAACGAACACCAGGAATATGGTATAAAAAATTTTGTTCCGTTTTTCTAAAGTAAATATTTTCAACTATCAGTATCTTTTATAAAAATATGGTCATGATTTTAGTTTTTAAATTGAAAGGTAAGGAAAGATAAAATATAAGGTAAGAAATACGAAATTTAAATGCTTTATAAAAATAAGACAAAGCATACAATCATAAAATACTATATTGTTTTAAACATTCAAGTTACTAACTCAATAATTTGAAATAAATAGATTAATAAAGAATTTTGACTTGGTTTCTTTTTATCACAAATTAATTTTTAAGATAAAAAATCCCTTTTATTCTTATAAAAACATTCGATTTCGTTTCTTAATTTAAAAAAAAAACCTTAACCTTCTTTTTCATGTTAAAAATGTGAAAAACAGATCTTGTTTGGGAAATTAAATTTTTAAAAAAGTATTAACTCACGAAATAATTCATTGAAATTTTTAGAAATTTTTTTAAAAAGTTGATGACAAGAATAAAGTACTATAGAATTGCCTTCCAGTTTATTACTTTAAAAATTAAATTGATGAAAAATTTTATGAAAAACATTTTATAGTATTTTTTAATTCGCATGCACTTAATAAATATTGGTATTGACTTTGATTGGAAAATCGAAAGAAAGTCTGGTTAAAAAAATTTTACAGCATAAAAGATTATTATATGCATCTAGAGTTATGTATATTTAATCTTAAAAATTATTGTAAGAAAGAATTAGATTTTTCATTTCAGATTCAAAAGAAAATGCCTTTCTTAGTTTGATGAACTTAAGAATAGAAATACAACCAGAAATATCAAAGAACTCTATCTTTTCACTAATAGGAAAAATAAAAATTAACTTTAACTTAAATAATATTAATTAAAAGTTAAATAAATTAATTAAAAGTGCAATATTTGATCAGTCTAATTATGTAAGTAGTTATTTATGAATTATACAAAGTAAAAATCTTGCATAGTTTTTTTAAAAAATACGGATAATTTATTTATTTCATAGAGAAAGGAATTTCTGTGTTAAGTGATTTCCAGAATGATTAATTTTTATCAAAAAGGTCAGCTCGTGCTAAAAAATAGAAATCATATTTTAATTTTGATCATTTAATAATAAATCATTTAGATTTGCTAAGAAAAAGAATTTAAATCTCTTATTGTATAAAAAATATCCATTAAACCCGTAAAAGTCGTATTTCTTAAACTCGTGTAAAATACAATAAATTGAATTTAGGTATGATATATCGAATTCGGTTATCAATTATAAAATCTTCATTAATTCAATAGAAAAGTTCATTTCATGGTCAGACTTTTGAATTTCTTTCATTCAAGCAATTCAGCATTTCCTCAAATGAAAATTGATATTTAAAAAAAATTATATTCAGAATTTAAGTAAACTTATTCAATCTAAGAGTAAAAAGTTAAAGCATTTTAGTAATCTATATTAAAAATTTTTGACAAGACAACTGATGAAAAAAAAAGATTACAATAATGATTCTCAGCATCTCTTCCAAATTAGTATTTTTTTATTTGTTTTTAATATCTGTCTTTAAACAGTGAAATTTAACTTTTCACTTGTGTCTGCGCAGGGTTATTCCAGAATATTCCGGAGGTATTTCTCAGTATAAGGTTCAGAAACTTGGTGGGGGGATGCTTTTAGAACTCGTTCATCATCATTGACCTCCTGTATTGACCTTTAAAAGTGACGCAATATCTCACCCAAGATCTTTAAATCGATCGTTAAATATTATTTGTCACTTGCAGCTTTAATTTGACAAATTATTCACTGCGTTACAAAAATAAACAAATTTTCTAAAATTTCCATTCCTTTTTAAAATTTTTTGATTAAATAAATATATTTACATATTTTTATTACAATGGTACGCAGGTAACTTGAATTAAAATTTCGGAGAATATGCTAGTTTCTATTTTTGAAAATTTTTATAAACGGTTCGACTTTTTGCCTTACAAATAAATATCAGATATTGCAAAATAATTTATATTTGCATAACTAAACCGATTTTCAACTAAATATGATTAATTTGAAAATTGATCTAAAATATTTCCATCTTTTCGATTGGAGAACTATAATTTGTTTTTTAAAAATAATCTGGTAATTGCAATTCGAATTAATTTATTTCAATAAAAAGTTAAAGTTAAATTCAGATATTTTAATTATTTCTCTTCTCGGCTTTAATTTTATTTATATAAATCTTCTAAGTTATAAAACAGAGCACATGGGATATATTGAAGTGAAATGATTGAATAATGAAAATCTTAGAACAATGACAAGTAAAAATGTTTTAATTCTAAAAATGCAATTAATTACATTCTTTTATTTAAAAAACCATGAATTCTTTTAGTTCATCAAACAAAAATGCTCCAAAAGCAATTTTTTCGCCCAATGGAATTTAGATTCTTTAATACATTTCTATTTTGAAAAAAATTAATATCTTGATATCAAATAGTTTGAAATTAGGTAAAGAAAAAATAATCAGAAAATTCAAATTACTGGTAATTCTAGAACTTGCAGAATTAAATTATCATCAATAAAATACAATTTTCTTGAAATAAATTTAAATCCTTAATTTCCAGAAAATTTTTGTGTTTTACAAACCAAATGTTCACTTCAGTAAATTTTGTACTTTACAAACAAAATATTAACTTTATTAAATTTTGAATTTTGCTAACAAAAAGTTCACTTCAGTAAATTTTGGGCTTTACAAACAAAATGCTAATTTCATTGAATTTTGTTTTACAAACCAAATATTCACTTCAGTTTTTGGAATTAAACTTTGTAATCTTTCATTAATAAATAAAAGCTATTTCTTTAATAAAACATATTTAGCAACACATTCATCATAAACACCAATTAGAGGCATTTAAAAATAATTTCAGTTTTTCCAACCGCATACTTTTGATTTTCTCAAGCTAAATGTTTCCGGGAATACCTGGGTGCGGGAAAATATTCTCATGAGATTTGTAATTTTGTCTCGAATTCCTGAGCTCATATTTGCAGCATTACATTGTAATTTAGAGGGAAAAATTCTTTGAATCTGTTATACAAAAAAAGATTATTCAAAATGCAGTATATTTATCACTTGAAAAATAAGAAATCTTCTTCTTTTTAAATACAATTTTAATTTTATTCAGTCGAATTTTGAAAAAGTTCTTATACTAATATAAGCTGAAATGAAATTTTTGTAAATTCTTTAGATTCTTTTTTGTTGAATTAGCTAAATTCAAAAGATTTATTCGGGCTAACAAAAATAATTTCAAGAAACTATTAAAAGAAATGCAAGATTGCCAAAATCATTTTTATCTTTATCGGAGAAAGATTCATCTTACTTTTTCCAAACTAATCAAATTTCTCGAAGTATAAGAAACTAAAGGTTTATTGAAATCTCGATATCAATTATGTCTCAAAAATGTTTTGAATCGTAAACATATAAAATGCTACCAAGCCTATAAATGAAAAAGTAATTTTAAATATGTTAATCAACTTTCATATAAAAAAAATTCTAAAGCTAATAAATCGAAAGGATTTAACTCATTTGATATCATTTTCAAGAGACAAACATAGCTGTGTATACCATTTGCCATCTGATTACATGCTTTCTTATGCCATGTGGTCTACTTTTCTGAATTCTTTTTTACAGCACAGTGGAAATGGAAAACAAAATTAAATTTGCTCGGTGCATATCATGAGAGCTTTAATCGAATTTATCAGGACTCCATCATCTCATCATTCAATTTTCGGATAAATCTTGAAAAGGAAAATCTTTTCGAAGCTTCAATCTCTTAGAAGAGACTGATTTTTCGATCATTTTTTATATTTCTTCACTTGAAGGATTGTAAGAAAATGTCTTTTAAAGAATCTCTCTTTCAAATGAATTTTATTGCCTATGATTGATTGATGAACTTGATTTTTGGAAATTCATCTGATATTATATCTTTGAAATTAATTTCTAAAAATAATATCCTTAAAAATAGATTTTCAGAAGTCTTTGAGTATCTAACACATAATACATGTTTTTGAACTCATAATAGTTTCAAGGAATTACATTTTCTTTTAGAAAACATTAGGAGATGTTTTAATAAAATAATTTCAAAAAAATATTTTCTGGTAATTAATCGGTACATTGAAATGATAAACAGTACTGAAATTGCGCGCGCGCGTGTGTGTGTGTGTGTGCGTATGTTAATTATACGAGCGTTCTCATACATACAGAGCACATGGGTATTCATACGCATATGTGGAGAAAAGCCCGATAAATATCATCAAAGTTTAACAACTTTGCTAAAATTTGCTATTTATTAATTTATGCTGAATTTATCCTGATACAGAAAAATATAAGTTCAGCTAATACTAATCAGTTCTACATTTTTTCAAACAAGACTCAGAATTTATTATTATTAAATCTGAGTGTTTTATGTGTCATTATATAAATTCAGAAACTTTCTTAGTGTCTATGTGACGAATCTCCACAATGTACGAATTTCATTGAATAATCTGCTTTCCCACTTGAAAAAGCTGAGTGTCAATAAGTGATAAGTTTTCTTTATATAAACTTCTAAAAATAAAGTTAATCAAATCAACTAATTTTCGTACACATTCGACTACAAATTTCTACGCCTCTTCCTTTGACAGATATTTTTTCATTCCTTAAAATTTGTAGGAAAATTTTATTACCCCTCAATATCTATTACTATGCATCGTAATAATTCAGTAAATATAAAGGAATATAACATTCATAATTTGTGCATTATGAAACAAAAATTCAAGTATTCTTTATTCAAGTAATATTTATTTATGGAATATATCCTTTATTTTTAAAGCAAATAACATCTTAAAAATTCCTAGAAAACTTTGGTAGCAATGTGTGTTTCTCTATAACAATTTTAAATCTAATAAATTCAGAAATTATTTACTGCTTTAAATGAACAGTTTCAAGAGATTAAGTCTTCGTTTAGTGAATATTCATTACAAAATTAAACAGCTATAAAGAACAAGGTTTGTTTTTTGTTCGTTTCCAACAGAAAGAGAAGTAACGATTACATAATTGTAAAAAAAATAATTTATCGAAACAGTTACTTTATCTTGTAATGGCCTCCCACTACCACTCAAGATTATTAAATGTAGCAGTATATAAAATATTTGCAACATGTTAAGAAATCATCTCCATTTAAGGCATTTTAATTTGGCTTTTCATTTCTTTCACTTAATTGGAACGCAGCATTCTTTTAAGTAATGTTATATTCCATCCAATTTTTTGGAAAAATAATTAAGAAAATATTTTGTGTTTTAATATGTGCGGCTTGATATTAGGGTTCCATTAGAAATATATTAATTAAATTTGCTGCCTCTTTTTCTGCAATAATCTGAACATTCCTAAGCTGGTTAAGACTTTTAAAACATTTCTCTCCTTCGAATTTATTATGAAATAATTTCTTCATTTATTTAATCAAAAAGAAGAGTGATCGAGATATCGGAATAAACAAGAGATAAATATAAAATCTTAAATTTTTCTCTGAAGGATGACATATGTTATTTACAAGCCTATCTGCGTTTAAAAAACTTAAACTGAATACATTAAATGAAGCATATCATTCTTGATAGTAAATAATAAGACACTTAATGAATTTCAAACTATTAAAATTTGTATGGAATAAAAGCTAATTCTTATTCTCTGTCTTACTGTAGAAGTTTCTCGATTCGTTATTGAGTTGAACAATCTAAAACAGAGCTTCTTAAATTTTGGGTTCCAGATAGTTAAGTGAATAGTTGCCATACATAAATGAGTTATGCCATACATAAAGTTCTGTATCACAGAGAATATTTTTTGTTTTCTCAGAATTTTTAGTTATAACTTAGAAAAGAAATTCAGAGATATTTCATTGTAAAAATTGAATGTTTTCCATTGAAAAGGTTATCCATAATTAAAGTTCATCAATCAAAACCACCTACAATCGTAACCATTTGAAAGAAAAGCGTGACGTTTTGCGGCCAATTCAATAAAACGGTTGTAAAAACATTCAAAGTTGAGAAAAAGTAATAATTTTCAAATATAGAAACAAGAGGGAACATAACAATTGTTCTCAAAATACTTATTAACAATCGAGGAGAACTTACAATGGATGCTAGTGATGGCAAAAAAATTTGAAGCTCTGTACTCTTTCATTAAAACAGCAATATCCTCGACTGTTTTGACAAACTTACCGATTGTTTTCGATTTTTTTATTAGTTGAATATTTTTACCCACCTTTTATTAAATCCCCCAAAAGGTTTCAAATATTTATAATGAATAACTATAAGCTATTGGCAGCCTTGAATAGAATAGCTTTAACATTTAGATTGTGTATATTCAACTGATGTCCTCTTTATACAATTATGTAATTTTTAATTGCTAATTTTAAACCTAAAACAAATACAAAAAATGGAGTCTCAGAAAAGAAACGTGAAAGATTGGGGGAAAAAAGGATTTTTTTCGTTACTGGAAAAATCGCATAGTGTTTAGATGGGAAAGTATTGAGATCTAAAGGCATTTTCCTAAATCTCTCAGTATGAGGAATGTAATTTGTATTTTCGAATGATACCTCTATCGCTTTTTTATCTTCAGATCATATTTTATCTTTAATATTGTTTAGAAACTCTTTTCCCGTAATAAACATACTGTTTATAGCCTTCGGCAAATAGTCATTCCCCCATCATATCAAAAGTATTATTTTATATCAACCAACTTTTATGAAATTCAGCTATTTCCGACGAAAGGAAAAATTATTAAATTATGTTTGAGTCATACATGTAGAGATTTATGATCAGAGAACTATGACTAAAAATTAATAAAAATGTAGGTGAAACCAGTTAATTTTTTTAATCAGAGGACTCTGTCAAAGTTATATTTTGTGATACCTTTCAGAACTCATAGGCGGTGCGGGATCTTTGGCCTTACTTTTTTTTCATGAAATAAAAACGAGCGATATTAGTCCAGTTGTAGATAGGAGACATTCATCCTTACATATACAATTTTTTGAACTTCTTAATAAGATATTATACCATCGGATTTATGCAGAGGATATTCCTTTTTTTGTATCACTGGATATTACTGAAAAACTTTAACAGTACTTTTATATGTTACTAGTTTTTACCAGCGACTTCGTACGCATGGAATTTATGATGTGTATGTATGAGAACTGGCGGTATGATCACAATGTAAAATGTCAACAAACCGTATAATTATGGTGGTCTTGAAAACAAATTTTGCAAAAAACAAAAATAAATAAAGTTTGTCGCCAAATTTTAGTGAAATGGACGAATGTAGCAGAAGAGCACCAATATAACAAATGTTTCAATGAACGCTGCAACAAATTAACGGAAATATAGAAAAAAAATCAGAAAAATAGAATGCACACAAAAAAAGTTTAATCGAAAACAATGAAAGTAGGCAAAAGAAATACGTACAGCAGGAAAAAATCAATTGAAATGAGCAGGAAAGATAGAATTACAGTAACATAAAAAAATGACGGCAAAGTAAATACAAACAAAGAGCTGCCGAAAAACTACCAATCTCGTAAAGCCCCAAATGATTGCATATCAAAGCGTAGCCCACACAAATAACCTATATACTTACAGTATGTACCCGAAATAAAACAGTAAACCAATTATTAAAAGTCCTTTTGCTGATTAGTCTGGCCAACACAAAATTATGTCAAGAACAAACTGCGCATTCCAATTCAACTGCAATTGAGGCAACGCAAATTTGTGAATTTTCTACGCCAGTTGGTGTAATACAAATTATAAATTTTTAATTAGCCTTTATTATGTTTTATTTTGGTACTTTTCTGTTAACCGGGTTCAAGCGAAAAATAATCAAATAATGTAGAATTCTAAATCTGCATTAATGTCAAACAAGCTTAAGCAAAGGAATTGAATTCGAAAGCTTTATCAAACGTCTAAGAGAATTTGAGTCAAAACTATCAATATTGTCCTTCATTATTTAAAATGGAAAATCAGATCTCAAAACAGAGACCTTCTAGGTGGATAGCATTCTAACATTCTATACAAATGGTTCTAAAACAGAAATGAGAACACGATTATCCTACAGTGCATTGAAATCCTGGAATGATGAGGAAAGCTGAAAATTTCATACTGTATTTCAAGCTGAATAGTTAAAATTGGAAGAAGTAATTCTTCAAGCCATCGAAAAGAAAGAAGTAATTAAAATCTGGACAGATAGTCTCTGGAGTTCATTGGCAATACAAGATCCCTTAAACCCTCATCAATTTGTGCGAGACATCCAATCCTTTCTCATCCAAAATAGAAAAATCGTCTTAAGGTTGATCAAATCACATGTTGGTTATTGAGATAACGAAGGAGCTAACAGTCTCGTCAAAGAAGTCATTAAAGATGGCTTTTCAGTGTAAACTCTAAAGCCTCGCTACCAACTTAGTCATTGCCTACAGAATATAATTTTTAAGAAAATGGCAAAAACTTTGGAATAGGTCACTTTTCGGTGATGGTCAAATTAAGATACTTTTACGGACCAATGAAAAATTCTAGTTGTCACAGAACACAGTCCATTCCCATTTTTCTTCACCGTTTCCCCTTATTAGAGAATGACTATGAATTCCTTTATGGAGAAGTCAGTGACATCATCCACTACGAGATATCTTAGCCTTTTACTCGTTCGGGGCAAGTAAGAACATTTTCATTTTCACAGAAAGTTTTTGGTATAAAAAATTTGCTCAGAATTCCATAATCAAGAAGAAGAAAGATCAAGCAGGATGATAGATACTATTCTTATAATAATAAAATGCCAACTATCTTGCGCAATATCTTAATATTCTCTGCATCTTATTAGTAGAACATCCAATCCTTCTTTAGTATTTCATTTTTATATTTTGCTTTTTACACAAACTATGAATTTGACATATAACGCAACATTTAATATTTTATTTTGTGAAAGAGACTACGTAAGACTTCATATTTTCACTCACATTGCGTATCACGATGTCCATTCCTTCAGCTTCCTTAGACCCTAGATATTGATGCCAGTGAGAAAAAGAAAAATAGATAATTTTATATGTAATAATAATTTTTGTCCTTTGCATTTTTTTTTTGCAATTTATTGTAACGCAATTTTTGAATAATTCCACCGACATCTATTCCAAACAATTCGGAAACTACTTGAACTCTAAAAACAAAGATGTGGGTTTACCATACCATCCTTTTTCAAATGTATAAAGCATTGCATTAAATACGAGAACCAAAATTTTAGCTTCTTTATATACATTTACATAGGTGACTGGTTTCGTTACATAGAATAAATGAAAGTAGTACATCCTTGTATTCAATTACCAGCATAATTTCTATTCATCACACGCTTACACTTCATATATAATTTAACGTGTTTTCCTCTTATATATCCATATTTTAGTCATAACTTTTCTTAATCTATTTTTGACTTTCCTATATTATGAAAAGTATATATTTTATATTGCATTTCATATGTTTGAAATAGCGTTTAATTTTCAAGTATCATATGCAGAGCGATGCTTTTCACTTATTCTATTTTTCATATAGCGTGATATTTCCTTTAATTTTCATTACAGTAATTTATGCATACTAATTAAGTCATATGTATAATTCAGTTGGGTTTCTTTTATTTTATCTCTACATTTTATGTATAACGCATTAATTCCTTTGTATTTTTGAAACTTAACTTTGTATTTCATTACACAAACCTGGTTTGCATTTCTGCAAATAATTTTCATTTTTGCATTTCACTTTTGTTCTCTTAAATTTCATAAATAATGTAATTTTCCTTTCATCTTTTATATTTTATAAAGTAAAATGTTTTTATTAAAATTTCTTTAAATTAAAATTTATTTTTATGTAAGCAGATAGAAGCAATAAAAGCAATAATGACGAGTAGTGGCACAATTTTAAAAAAGAAAAATGCATAATATACATTTCAAGATTCTAAACCATTTTTAACTCAGTATGAGAAAATAAATCCTTGTAAAAAAGTTTAGAAAGGTTTCCTACATCATACTTAAAATATTTTATCATTTACATTTCCATGTCAGTTAAAGAAGAAAACGTATAGACTTAATTCTGCAGTTTCTATGTATCTCAGCTATTTACTAAAAGGTACGAGACTGTATTGTTTTGCAGTATTTAGAAGAAGCCAATGTACCTTAACGTGAAAGGAAAAACAAGTTCTTTATTTCGTTTACGGTGTTGTTACTTTAGTGTCCGTGATCTTTGTTTCTCTCTAGTCCAGTTCCAATAAGTGTCTCTTTCTTTTTCCTCAATCAATTCTCGTAATCAACTGATTGAATTTATGATTCCCAAGAGAAAACAATTCCATTCACCAATGTTTTTAACGTAAAGTTTTTACTGCTATTATCTTTTTTTTAATATTTTATCTATTTTATGTGGCATTTATAAAAATTGCTATAAATTTAGAATTACTTTCATCAGTCAATGTCACGCCTTGTATAAATTTAACTTCTAAATTACAGGGAAATGAAATATCAAAATATTGCTTCGAAACGGGAATTCTAAGGGAGCAAAGCTTTTCCTCCTTCTGTCTTGTAAAATTACTTCGCTTCTGTCACGGGAAATTGATCGCAGGGATTCAAAGGGATAAGATAAGACTACTTTCCTTCACTTTGTCTTCTTGGAGTCATTGGAAAATAAAATCTGTTTTTGCGTTCCCGCATTGACAATAAAATAGCATCACACATGGGACAGAGAAATAAAGTCGTCTAGATATTAAATAGAAAAGGGATATTAGATTGATTCCTCGTGAAATTTTTACTGCTTAGTGATTGTTCGAACAGAAAGGAAAAATTCTATTCGTACGGCATCTGCTTAGAAAAAGCTTCTTTGAATTAGATATATATTTGATTTACGAGAAAAAGTTCAGGTTTCCCAGTAAAACATAATCTAGTAAATAAGTCATAATTGGATGTCCATCCCCGAGTTGGTGCTCCCCTTAGGAAATTTCTAAAAATAGCCGTATCACGAGGGACAGAATGTGATCTGCCCAATCAAAGTTGTTTAGAAACAGCAAGTCTTCAAATGAGCTAAAAATAAAGATGTAATTTAATGGCCCCGTTTCTTACCATCTATAAAGATTTTCATCAGCTTAAAAAATCATGTTTATTCTAAATTAAAAATGTAGGCAAGAAATTCTATTTTTGGGATAAATATCTTTTAGTGCATAACTTTTGGGTCTTATAGCCCCGATTTGCGGAGAAATTTTTAACTTGCGAAACTTTCAGGCTCTCAAAATAAACTTTCAAGCTTCATACCAATAAAGGAGGTTAATAGTAACAAACCATTAGCAACCAGGGAAATAATATAAATTGACACAGCGTCATCTCTTGTATTTTAATCCACAATGGTACAATAGATCTGTCCCTTTCATTCGACGAAGCAGATTAGGAAAACAGTGAAACATTACACAAGGTCCAACAGAATCGTTGCTTCCAAAATATGTCTCAAACAATGACTCATAGATCTGAAACAGGGGGAAAAACCCTTCTTAGTGTTATTTTCCCAGTATGTATCCCATTACACTCATCATTTTATTAACCGAGCGAGCCATTCCAGTGTCTAGAGTCGTATATCCAGGTAAAAGCTTACCGCAAATATATAGTACTGTAAGGCATTAGCCGAAAACGAAGGTTAGGAAGCAGCGAGCTCGCAATTAAATAATTAACGAGCTTTATGTACGAATGGCAAGCACAAGTTTGAAGGTTCTCCGGAGCTCTCCTTTTTGCTCGGTGCTTAGTGATTGTAAAGGGGTTAGCTACAAAATGCGAGGGTATGTTTTAAAGAATTGTAGCATTTCCTTTTTGTAATTACTTGGACAATTAAAATTGGAAAAATGTAAGATACAACATTAAGTTCTATATAATAGTTTAAGTACCAAAAATAATATTCTCTGAAGATAACCATGCAGTTATTTATAAATTCTCAGCAATTTATAAGCATAATTTCAGCATTTAAATGCATCCAAATGGTATTCGGATATATTTAAGGGGTTGGAATAACATATTTAAATATGTTATTAAGATATTGAAATATTCAGCTTCGACAAAAAAATATTTCTTAAATCTATTAACTGAGCAAATCTTATTTTATCATAATATTCAGCAAAGTTAAAGAGAAAATAAATTACTTTTTAGTTTCAAATATGTTTACATGATTTTCATTATGATAAATAAAAAAAAATTATAAATTAAATAGAATTTTTACTAAAACCTTTTATTTTTATGCAAAATAATAATTAAAATCAACAGAAGCGACCAAACTTATTAAGGGATATTTTCAGTTAAATTAATTAAAAATTTATGAAAAATAACTGGAAAACAAATTACATCATAACTAATAATACAAAGTTAATGGCGATGTTAGCTAAAGTCACACTAATTAATCCGATTAAATTTTGTTTGAATTATTGATTATATTCGGTCTTATTATGTTTCCAACAAATGACATTAATGCAAATGCATAAAAATAAGAGATTAAAGTTTTAATTTAAAATCCTTTAATTTATTCTAGGATGTCTTTATTTTTTAAGGATCAGTTATTTAAAATTCAAAAACATCCTGTCATCTGTATCGGAGATAAACGAAAAAGAAAATTTCACTTTTCCCACATTTTTTTAACTTCTTAAGAATTGGAGCTATGAGGATGCTTTAAGCTAGAAAAGAATGTATCTGATGAGAAGTTGTCCAATTAAAATTTATCATGCTTATTTAAAAAATAGTCGAAGGGCAGAAACATTGCCGTCAACTTCCAGACTGTCAATAAAAGTTACGGTAGTGGTTACATTTACAAAGGATTATCAATGCGGAAAATTCAATAACTGAATTACACTGTAATATTTTTACTCTACCATAAAATAAAAACAATAATTTTAAATTACTTTTAAAAATAAATTCGAAGTTATTCATGAGAAGGTCCGAATTTTGTTAGTTCAATTATGTTAGTGAATAACTACATGAAATGCATTTTCTTAAGTTATATTAAGCATAATAATATGTTACAAAATGCTTATCTAAAATATGCATATTTTTTCACATTATAGTGGTCTGTTTGAATATTAATTCATGGAATGCGAGAACTCTGGTATGATCATAACTGCAGAAAACTTTTTATCAATCTCAAAATGTAATATTCATCTTCTGTAGATTTTTTTTTCTCTCATCGAATATTTTATCGCATTTTTAGTTCATTGCTGACTAAAATATAAAAAAGTTTTCATTTAATATATATGAATGTAAATGTAAATTCCTATTCTAAACGTTATCACACAAATGATATGCGAAGGTTGATGTGAATTCCTATTCTAAACTTTATCGTACAAATCAATCAAAGCCTATTAATATGTGTATTTCCAACTTATTTTTACATCTCTACCTGAAGAAATCCATGAACAAGCTGAAATTTCTATATGTATATCTTCAAACACTCATTCACAATAATAAATTTTCATATTCAGAATTAACTGTCATTTAGAGCGAAGGTGACAATTTTTCAAAAAAAAAATATTGTAGCTGGTGGTATAAGTTGGATATTTTTAATGAAAATATTTGTAAACTATTGATTTTTTGGTGTGGGCAGGAAAGGGGTGGAGTTGTACTTATAAGGAAACTAGGCTATGAAAAAAAGGAATTTCCCCTTTTTTCAAAAAGGTCAGACAATTTTTATGTAATTGTCCGCAAGAATTATTTCAAAATTCTATTAAAAATTAGTTTTCAAAGGCTATTCACTTTGATCATTCAGTGAAAGGCCTAAACTTGATTTCAGAGTTCGTGTTGCAATTTCATCAAATTTTTTTACGAAAAAAGATTAAAGTTTTCTAGCATACTTTTTTTGGCAAAAAAAGTGCTAGAAACAGAATAACATAAAAAATCCTCTGCAGACAAGAACCTTGAGATCAATAAATTATGTTGAAGTCAATCACCTTCCTGTTAAGAGAGTTCTGAAAACCATCCTCTTCATCTAATCTGAATGAAATGAGAAATATCTAGAACCATGATAAGATCTAGAACCATCCAACTGGTATCGGACTGAAACTGTTCCATAATTCACACCGATGATACAAAGTTAAAAGTGTTGCAAAAAAGTGATTTAAAAGTCCGAACAGTTTTAAAATGCTTCTACAAAATTCTGTAAATTCTATTAATGATTTCATACTTTCATTATGATTTTATCGTATGTATTAATTGTATTCAAAAAATAGATGATGTTTCAATGAGGAAAAAATCTAATCGATACTTTTAAGAGAACTTGAAATTTTAATTAGAAACAATCTTTATGTTTAATACTTAAGAAATTTCGTGTTGTCTATTGCAAAGCATTTTATAATTTTTATTACAGACTAATAGATAAACAGATATCTATCGTTTTTTAAATTATACAGGGGTAATAGTATTAAAATGATTAGGATAATTTCCTTTAATCTGCTAGATTAGGAGAAATGACCCAAAATCTAAATAAAATATCTAGTATATTTGAAATTGGTAAAGTAGTTTACATAAATTAAGATGTCAAATAAATAATAAATAATAGAAAAAAAATCTCAGATGATTTTGTTAGAGAAAAAACATATATGTGAAGAAAAAATAAGAGCAAATGCAGAATAAATCAAGATAATTTTGTTAAATGCGTGATTGCCGATCTTGTTGCAAATTGTTGGCCAATAAAAAGTAAAAGGCTATAAATATTAAATCATAGAAATGTAGCCTTAGAAATCAGGAAATTGTTAAGAATCTCTTGAATAAAAATGGTATTTTATTTCTTCATTTTCTTTCTTAGCGAAAAGAATAAAAAAGATACTTCGATTATTGTAGGAATAGGTAATAAATTCTTTTTGTTAGCACAAAGTAATCAATTAAAGTTTCATTAACGTTCTGTGTGATTTTTTTTGTCAGCATAGAATTAATAATGGAGTCAATTTATACTCACATGATACTTAATTCCACTTCAGGTAAGCATGAACAATTTAGTTTGGGGAACCTCAGATTATTTTGAGGATGAAAAAAAAAAATGTGGGACTTCTCAATACAAAGTTGGCAATGCGCTATTATATTTTAGATGGCATGCACATCTACATATGTGATGTACTATAACAATCATGCGAATCAATTCCATTCTTCACCTGAGCAACTGTGCTTCCTGAATTCCAAAGTATCCTTGACTGAAATGAGAGCAAATATTTTTAATATATCCTGCTCATTCAGCACCAAATTTATTATTTTTATTTCTATATCACAATAAAACTTACATAGCACAAACGTGTTTTAACGAGCTATTCCTAACCGGCATAAGGATTTATTGCGACTAAGTTCGAAGAATTTGAATTAATGTAAGTAACAAGTGTATTATTAACTCGTGTAATACTCGTATAATAGCATATAAAGTGATAAATAACTGGTAGATTCTAAGCGATGATATCGACTTAGAAATTCTGGATACCTTGTAATCATTATCAAATATCAATTGGCATGATAATCTCATGCCTGCTGAGAATTACAGTGATAAAAATCTAAAATTCATAAACTGAGTAAATAATATACTAAAGGTCCTTTTTTCAGTGAGGTTTGTAATATTTGTCACACTCTAGAGACAAAAAGTTACGGCATATTTTCTCCTCATTCGCACATAAAAATGGATTTTCCCGTTCCTCTACTATGATTCTTAAAAGACGATATATACGGTATGTCTATAAATGGTGGACAGTGATGAGATTTCTGTTTCCTTCAGCATCCAAATAAAACTTAACATAAAAATTTCACTTCCAATTACAAAGAAGACTTAAGTTGAACTTGATAAGCTGATGAATAACTTTACATACATGTGAAATCTTTCATTTGTAAATTATGATCACTAAATAGTGTTAAAACTCCACAATGACATTAAAAATTCACTGTATAATTCCAGAAAATTAATTGCTATATAAAAATAGTTAGTTATCTTTTGAAATTTTTATAATCCTACTTTTTACGATTATTTTTTATTTAAAATAATAAAAATTGCACACCAGAATAATGAAAAATGTCAAATTATATGGAACAGATACTATTAATTTTTAATAATATACTATTTTAACTTTTAACGAGATAATGCAACTCATAATAAAAAATGCTAAACGCTGTTAAAAAATAATGGTTCATAAATTCATATAAAATTTATTCATTCTAGTATTTTTATTTCTAAATCTTTGTTAACTATATATAATTTGATTTTCAAAGAAAAATTTTCTGTCCGTAAATTTTCTTCGTAATCTATGTCAATATTCTTTGAAAAGAAGTTCCTCTTCAAACCAAAGAAAAATGTTCAATAAAAATAAATTTAAATGTTCAATAAAAATGATAACAAAATTATACTTATAACTTTTTTTCAGGTTTATATATGAAGATTTTAAGCTAAATTATAGCTAAATCAAGTTTTTAAAAAATTTCACCTACAACTATATATTTGGAAGAAATGCAGCTCTTTAATACTTTGGTTTCTATACATTAAAGTATTGAGTATGTTTACAATGATAGTACTGAGATAAATGACGGGTAAAATTCAACTGAATTAAAACAAGAAAAATCCATACTTGTTGAATATAATTTTAAAACCTTCAAAACATAGGGCTTTTGGATACTCTTAAAATCTTCTCTCTTCCAAATAGCATACATTTACCATCAAATAAATATTATGTAGTAAATACATTCCAGAGAAAAGACATAGCATAAAGAAAAAATTCATTCAAGGTCCTAAGCAAGACTTATTTTAAATAAAATCCTTTGGCCTCAAGAGGGGTCGAATAAATTTAGATTCGCAAAACCAAATACAAGACGATTCATTTGCAGAATTTTTAAATATTTAAAGGTAAAAAAGTTCAGAAATTTATTCTTATCGAACACATTTCTTTGAAATTTGTAATGAAATCATTCTAAATCAAATTTCTTTTTTCATTTTTCATGAAAATCCCTATTCTTATTTATTGTTTAATTTCAGAAATTTTACAAATTTTTCTGTAACAAAATTCTGATCAGATAATAAAAAAAGAAAAAATTAAAATATTCAAATTTTGAATAATAGTCTCATGTTACAATTAACTGAATTTTCATAAATCATGGAAAATTTCATTAATAAAATTCTCGATTTCCCTGTTGAGCACAGAATATAAAAATTATAACTTTCTTCCGTATCGATCTGTGTTTATGTCAAATATTTGAATTAATTTTTTAACCAATTTTCATAAAACACAATTTTTTTAAAAAAAATTCTAACGCTGCTATTTATATTTCTCGGCATAAGCAGTCATCTATACTCATAAGCTCAATTTTCAAACAAGTCCATTATTTCCTTTTGAAGAAAGGTTCAATATAGTAAAGAAAACTTCTATTAAAACATTTAATATAGGCGGCGAAATTGCTTCATACATAAAAGAAAGCGCTCGCACTTGAAATTGTATAGTTGTTAATTATAATTCAATGTAATTAAATTTTCAAACTAATACAAAATAAAAGAATAAGTGCAGGGCATATACACAAATTCTTTTAAATAAAGTGTCTTTAAATTTAATTACTTGCACTACTCCCCTTCAAAAAGATTCTAATATCATTCCTATTGTAAATGGTATGATGTGTTTAAAATGATGACTGTTATTTCAGTTGCTGTTAATTTTCAAATAAATTTCTTATTTTATTTTTCAATTATGAATGTTGAAAATGTAGGCTGAATACTTAAATATGCCTATTAAGTAATGTTGCTAACTTCATCAGATACAAAATATGCAGACATTACTGGAAAATAAAAATAAATCATTTTCATATGTTCATTATATTAGTGTACACTTTCCTGTACATTATAAGGAATTTTAATCCAATTCTTCGGGCAGCAAATGCTCCTCGTTAATTTCATTTTGAAATGTGCTGCACATTTTATAGAAAGATTCAAATGGGAAATAGGAATATGGTGTAAGACAATATATAAATAGCGGAACACGCATCCACAGCGATGGTTATCATGGGACTTTTAAGTTATGAGGATCAACTTTAATTTGGACTTTGTTTTCTTCTTATTTCATTATCTTATTTTATTAGCTATGCAATCTATAAACATTTTATAATTCGTGAGGTAAAAATTTTAAGAGTTAGAAAGCAAACATAAATTCTTAAAATACAATTACTCATCTCAAAATCTAGATGTTAAATTTCAGATGAATATATTATTTTTTATAATTATAAATGACTTCTCTTTTTAAAGAAAATACTTCAGTTACGAGAAAACGCAAAACTTTTTAAATTGATAATTATTGCAACAAAAACATGTACATGTTCTCATTTTTTGACTATTTCACTTTTTTATATTTGTGTTGTGCCAGAGTAAATCTCGTACTCATAATCAATTTATAGATGGTTAATTCACACAATTTCAATTGAAAAATCTTTCTGTTAGAAATACTCAAACATTAACGCTTTTGCAAAGGAACATTTCGTAAGAGTTAGTCTTTCACACAAATGTGTCCAATTAAAAGAGCGATTATCAGTCAGTTCAGATAATCCTCTCTTCATCTGGTCATAGTTTGAATTTACAGTTCTATTTCAGAAAAAGCCACCGTAAGCCTTGAAAGCTGGACGACATTCTTAATAAAATTAACTAAACCAATTCTTTTTCAAAAGTGTGCAATTGCTGTATTAGCTCAGCCTTAAATAACACTAATTAAAAACGTTGTTGTCTTTTCACAAAGGCTAAAGTCTCCTAACGCAGAAAATGCAGAAACTATGTTTTAATTATTCCACTTTATTACAACGTGGCATTTAAGTAGCATTTTGCTTCATTGGGAAAATATTTAAAGATTTTACGATTATTCGAAATCATTAACATTTAAAAATATTCCTCGATTGTACAGAAAAAAAATGTAGAGTAAAGTATTCAAAGCAAAAATTTACTAGTTTTCGAAATTTCGAGAAGCTTATAATTACTTGCAAAATCAAATAATTTGAAACTGTAATGTTTGCATCACAATCATGTTTGAGCAATCTTTTTTTTCAACCCTGACAAATAATGGTGCTTCTTCATTCCAAAATAGCTCACACAGATGTCAAATAAATTAAATTTTCATGTAAGAAATATCTTGGGCTTTAATAAAGAATATTTTTCCTCATTTCCTTCGGACGCAAAATTACTTTCTAAAAATTAATTTCTACTTTTATTAAATGTTGAACAATATTCGCTAGTTGAATACTGTTATATCTTTTTGCAATGAATATATTTGGTTTCAGGTCATTTCGAGTTTGCAAAGTTTATAAAGAAAATATCAGAACAGAAATTTAATTTATTTTGTCATTTTAGTTTAAATGCCTTTTCTTCAAACGCGGATATTAGTTTTCCTGTGGCACGGAGCATTTCATTCACTTCAAATGATATTTTCCCACGTCATTAAAATCAAACTTTCGAAAAGTACTAGACACACTTTAAATGAAAATTTATACTTAATGCAACAAGAAGCAAGAAACGTAATTCTTCGAGAAGTAGAAAGGTAATTTTATTTTCTCATAGGGGAATTTTACTATTGCTGAAAATAAAGAGGATTTTTTTGGAGATCACATTTTTATAACAATCGTTTTTATAAATTGAAATCATACAGTGGTATAAAATATCAAAAAAGCAAATTTTTTAATATATCAAAACTAAAATTGTTCAAGGAAAAGCATACAATTTTCATGGGAATAAAATTGTAAATCCTTTTGGTTTTTCCATTTTAAAAAAGTTGTATAAAAGAAATGAAAAAAGAATTCCAAGAATAATAATTTATTATGAATAAACTGAAGAAATGTTTGAGTCTAAATTTTTAACGGATTTTATTTATTAATCTTGACATTAATTAATGAAGCATGAAATGGTTTAATAATATGTATTAAAATCTATATTCTTTCCATTCATTTTATCTTTAGAAAACATCCTGGTTTTAATTCTAAAATAATTTCACATTATAATTATTTATTTTTAAAAACTTTGCCTTTTTAGAATAAGAGAAAAATATTCAAAAATCTATTTATATTCCTTTAATTCTCAAAGGATTCTTGAGGCCTGAAGATAAACACGGAGAAAAGAATCATGAATTCAAAAGACTCTAATTCATGCCGGAAAAGGACAGAAGATTTTAAAAATTCAAATATGTCAAGTACAGACTTTAAATCATTTTTTATTGTTTCCTTTCTAATTTAGTTTTCCACAAGTGTAAAGTAGATTTCTTATTAGATTTATTTATATTATTTTTAGTGCCCAACTTGATAACCTAACGTTGCCTCTGGTAGTTTTCTCAGTTTCTTTATTATTCAATAAAAACTGAAATGATTTATTCTCTCCTAAATATTTGTAGATAAAAAATTTTTTAAAGTATTTCTAACTTCTTTTGTGTTGAAGAAGTTAAAAGCAATTTGTTTTTACATGTGTTTATTAAAATCTTTTTTTTTTTTTGATGTTTCAAAGCATTTTACTCAAAATGACTGCCCATTGAATTGAAAGTTTCTAATGCTTAAAGACATAATTTGTTTGCCATCTTTGACACATTTAAAAATAGTGTGGCACAAAATTTATAAATATTTTCAAAATATCATTATAAATATTCGCGAATTTTTTTAAAAAAATATTATGATAATTCGATATAGATTCCTATAAGAGTATTCCTATAAGAGTATAAATAAGCATTAGGAGAGTAAATTTTTAAATTCAAACAGTGAAAATTTCCGATTGTGAATAAAATAAGCGGTTTTTTAAAGCCATTGGATTCCCTGGCATTGGATGAAGGAGTTAGAAAAGAAATAGTGTGATTGACTCCTACTGTTCAATTCAGGAAAAAACTCAAGTTGTGGAAGTTGAAATATGTACTATTAAACTATGATTAACAATATGCATGTTGTCAGCTATCTAAAAGCTATGAGCAACGCTATTGCAACTAAATGGCCCAATTATAGAAATAGCAAACTTAGTAAAAATTATTTGAAATTAAACAACTTTTAGTTAAAATAGTCTTTGATTTCAAAATATAGATTGCTTGTGAATGAACTTTAAATTTTGAGTGCAAAACGCACTAATATTCTAATGAAGATGTGTGGTGGAGAGAAAGAAATGTGCTTCAATTTTTCAACCTCGCCTTGAGTACCTTAGTTGAGCATTAGGTGATAATTGATTCTCCTTGCAAACCGGAAACATTATTACAGTGTGGAGCTTAGTTACTCCCGCCAATGACGGGACTTACTTGATACGAGTAGAACTGTACAATAGCTGGTGATGACCATCAAGATTCATTTCTAGTGCAATGATAAGTTAGCAACAATCGCACTGCCACTTGTCATTCCGATGCTGCATCTGATTCGGACTGGATGCTGTCGAAAATGCAAACTGAAACTGAACAAGCTTTCAAACAGGGGACGCACGGAAGCGGGTATTGTTCAAGCAAAAAATGTAAAAACGTAAATATGTAAAAAAAAAGTGTATGCTTTCTCTCTTCTTTTTCCTTCCCATGCATGTTTCTTTCTTCGGAAGAAGGTAGCATTTATTTGCATCTGCATCCTTTAATTATAAAAAAGTAGCAAAATCCACCATCTTGAAAAGTGTTCTTCAGTTCTTTAAACTTCAATTTTCTTTGCGTTCTCTGGCCAATGGTTTCTTTATTTCTCATTGCAATCTTGAGTGTGTTATGAGAATTTTTTACATTCAACCAATTACAATCCATCCAGTAAATAGTCCACAGTAATTGTACCGTTCAAACTGTACAGTCCAGCTTTTTCGACTTATCCCATCGAGACAAGCACTTGTTACTGTCCGCTCTTTCAGAGCATGCGCGACTTACTGGAATGATAATTGTCTAATAATAAATACATCTTTAATTCTATACTTCCTAACCGATGGATTTGCCAGGAGCATTCGCTTCACCAAATAAGTTACTATGCGTAAATGATGAAACATTTAGATTTACAAAATTACGTTATCGTTAAAAAAAGTAATCCTATTTTTACAGTTGCACCTTGATAAAAATACAGATGATTCAAATTCATATAAGAAGCATTTTTAGGAATTACAAGAAATGTGGTTAGGTTTTACTGAATTTTATAATAATGCTAAAAAAGTGAAGCGTCAAATGGCTTCGATGAAGCAAATTTCTGTTCATTCACAGGTATTTCCAGAGACGAAGAATATAACGATACGCATTTCAATTTTTTTTCCTACCGTCATAAAAAAATAAAAATGTATTTTCTGATCAGTTTTCTCCTGAGATCATAAAATACATTTTTTTTTTGCTAATATTGTTTAAAATGATAAGAAAATTCTGTGATAATAATATGATAATAAAATTCTCTGTTTCATTATATTCAAGCTAAGATTGATTGCATTCTAAAACATATCCTAATTTTTATTGAATACACATTCATTACAAGGGAATTTAATTATTCCATTAATCTTGGGCAACAGATAATTTGGTTCAATAAACAAGAACTTATCTCATTTTCAATAAACTAGAAACAAATGAATATTGTACAAGATTTGATATTTAAAAAAAATTGGTGTACAAAAATACAGTTATATGCATATAATTCCTTCATCGGTTCATGATTTTGAACTCTGATAGGTCCTCATTAGCTCATTTCATTTTGAATTGTGGTTAGATGTCACACTTGACAACACTTGACTTTCCCTATCCAATTCTCTATAATTACATAAAATATCAAACGTAACAATTTGACTTAGATAATAGATTTTCTACAAACTAGGAAAATATATACGTGGTGAATAGTAGATCAAATCTGGTCATGAATTCTCTGAAATCCCCGAGAGTGTGCAATCTGATCAACTCCAATTTCATGAAAGCTATCACAGAGGATATTGACAGGAAAGTAAGATTTCTTTTATGTGTACATTCATTTTAAACATATGACATTATTAAGTAAATCAGGTAAAGGAAAGTTGATAATGGGATATAAAAAATAATAATGATTCATAAGGCACTGCCTGGGGGGTATATGGTTCATTTTTCGATATTCGATATAATAGTAACCCTTGATTTTAATAAACATTTAAAAATTGTTGAACTTTTAAATTACTTCAATTTTTTGGCTAAGCTCCAAATATTTTCTTGAAATGGGATGTTTCCAAAAGAACAAGGAAGTATGTGACCATTCTTGTCACCGAAATGGAAATTCTCTTAATTCTCCTTAAGGTACTTTATTCTGTCAGCCTTCATAATTTTTTCATTGTTTCTTAAAAATAATCATTGTTCTTAATTTATCTAATTGAAAATACACGATATTAATATAAGATATTAGAAGTATAAAATTTATTTTATTTCATCTCATTTCTTAATATAAATGTAGTTAAAAAATATCAAATACTCATGTTAAATATCATCCAAACTTTTTTTTATTATTTATATTTAAATTATATTTATAGAGCTTTTATAACAATAAGTATTAAATTTATAATGAAAATAGATAAGCGTTTAGCAATTTTTCTATTTACTACTTTTCCAATAAATATGTTACAAAATATTTTTTAATAAAAAAGAACCTTCCATATGAACTGCAGTAGGATTGTATTATTAATCGACAATATTCACAAAAATAGTTCGATCTCATAAAATGAGTATCTTAAAAATTCAAACACCCTGATTTCTCATTAAAAATTTTATTTTAAAAACCATTTTGTTTATTCTCTTCATTTTTTTCTCAACCAATACGCATCTCTTTCATAGCAACCTTGCGTTAATTTACGATTAACTGCTTTTAGGAAACTAGTGCAAAATGAACCTGTTTGTGTTCCCAGTAGCAGAGTGGATTTCACAAAGGGCGACGACTATTTCGGACAAATGATTTCAAACCTGGTAAGTAATTAAGTAATGATAATATTATGCTCGGCATACTCACCTGAATGTCCTCTAGTGAAATCTACAAAGAGATTTTCACTTGTGCGTGACCGGTGAATATATCAGTTTTCAAAATAAACCACCCGTAATTCACGAATAATTAGTTCAATTGCATGGCGGCCAGCTGTTTCGTAGAAAAGGGCGGGCGATATCCTACGAATGGCATTTGTTGCTTCACCCCCTATTACTAACCCATTAATCATTAACACGCCTAGAAATCAGGTATTTCGGAAACATACCCCATTTAGACAGCGACATGAAACTACACAGTTTGTTTTTATGTTTTATTTAGTCTTTTTCCTATTTATTTTTCTTTCTTTATTTTTCTACGCACGTAAAGCAAAGGATCCGCCTGTAGATCAAACAGAATTATCTAATCTGCTTTACTAATTGGGCGCTATAGCCGGGTTAAATTGGGAACACGAATAACTACTTTTGAAGTTAACTCTCGAAGGCATTCAGGTAAATGGACACTTGTCATGTGTCAGCACATTTTTTTCGGTGACTTTCTTTTATAATAAAGGTATTTTTACAAAAGAATTGAAAAGTTGATAATTTAATTGACAGTTACTTCTTTATATCATCGTTACGCGTTACAAAGGTAATGAATATCATGCACATATTATAAAACCTTAAGTGAAAATGCACGAGAGAAACTTTTAAAATTCTCTATTGTGAAAAACTTTTAAAATTTTCTTCACATAAGAACTGTATTAGATTTCATGAAAATAAACTTTATTAATCTGTAACTGACATAATTCAAGTTTGTAGTTAAAGTATTCCATTTTTTAAATTTAATTTTAATTAATTTAATACATGTGTAAAGAATTTTAGAATTTAATCATCTACCAGAATTGTCCTTATTGAGGATTTATTGTTTTGAAATTGTGTTTGAAAAACTAAGCTCGCTAAAAGCTTCAGATCAGGGCCCGACTTCTCGGGCACATCCTTTAGCATAATATTGCACAATATTGTACGATATCATATGATATCAAACAATATTGTACTATATCTGTGTGCTACTTGGTTTTGTGTAGTTGGGACCCGAGGCAAAAACTTCTTTGGAGCCCCAGTTATGTGGAGGCCTGGGACAACTATCCCGTATGCCCTTGCATCAGTCAGGCATTGCTTCTGTTTAAATGAAAATATAAGATGCGTGCATTAAATTTTTGTGAATGATAAAGATAATATATATAAAAAAAACTTTGTCTCGTAACCACACTATAAAATAACTAAGTTCCCAAGATGAATAAGTGTTTGATTTTAAACTTTTTCAGATGACATCATCCCTGGGCAGACTACCCTTATTTTCTTAAATGTATCTATAAACGAAGGCACTTTTAAACTTAGTATAGGGATTCCGCTTTTACAGGTAGAAAAAGTATTACAAAGAAGTCAAATAATTTCGTAACCTTTTTTTTTTTAAGTTGATTGATTCCTTCAATGAAAACTGTATAATTTCAGTTTTTGGATATCTGTGAGTTCTTGAATCTGCACTGGTGCTCTTTAATATTTGAATAGCAAATACTCATTCCGAATAAAAAGCTTATTTTCTGACACCGAAAATTCTGTAAATGAATGTTTAGTTTGCTCATGGTTTTTTTTCATTTAACAAATTGATCTTGTCAGTTTAATCTATACTACTATTATAAATGTGAAAGTTTGGATGGATGGATGATGTCCGTCAATCACGCCAGAACAGCCGAAAGAAATTAGATAAAATTTAGCACAGAGATAGATTATAGCCTACAGAAGAGCATAAGCTAATATTTAATCCGGTAAATTGAGTAGTTAATTTTTTATTAATTAAAAGCTATCTTTCCGGCCAAAAATTTGCTTTGTTTTTTTTTTCACACTCGAATGGGGTTAGGCTTAGCATATTTCCGACCAATTATTTCAAACGATTCAGTTAATTTTCTTAGTGTTGATGCAATTAAAACCAAACAATGTTAATTAATCGAAGTTTCTGATTCATTATGAGGTACTGTTGAATCAAAATAAAACATAATAATGGAAATTAAAAATTTCTATTCTGTATAGCGTTATCCCAACTCATGTGGAAAATTCACTCATTGCTTTGTCTCAATTGGCACTGAAATTCAAGCATGCGCTTTGCTGTTTTGTTTTTATTTCAGGAAATTATTTATTCTAATGAAAGGATTAGTTTAGTAAAAATAATTATTTTTCTAATAAAAGGATTATTTTTTAAAAATTTTTTTCTTCTTTTAAAGCAGCAATTATTTTATTCTGTTTAAAATCGTCTGCTTACGAATTTCATCTGATCAGAAAATAAAAAAAAATCTGAAAACATCTGCCCTAATTTTTTTTAATTCTTTTTTTTATTTTTTAACTGTTTTTCATTTCAACATTATCTTACTATTCTAATGGAATTCTTTATGATTAAAAAATAATTATTTATTCTAATAAAAGGATTATTTAATGTTTTTGTATAAAATTTCTTAAATCATTTTCTGCTCATAAGAAAAATTAGTTGAACCCAGTAAGTGTACTTGTTCTTTCCAATTTCTACTTTAAAAAATCATCAGTCTGTAGTAGTGAAGCCATTAAGAACAGGCGTATTCATGTTTTTTCTTACACTGTTCTTATGTTAATAAATTAAATTTTTCCTGTTTATCTCTCTTGATTTTTTTTCCAGCTGTACGTATTCCTTTTGCCTGCTCTCGTTATTTTCAATTAAAAAAATTTTGAGTGCATTCCATATAACTGCATTTATCGATTTTTTTCTATGTTTCCGTTAATGTGTTGCAACGTTCACCGAAACCTTATGATTGGAAGTGCTATTGCTGCCTTTCATGCCACATTCGGCTATTTCACTAAAATTTGGTGACAAACTATATTTTTGGCAAAAATGATTGTATATTAAAGCTGCTCCATTATGTGTTTTTGTAATTAAATTGTATTTTTATTAGCTATGTATTTTTCATATATGCTTATAGTGGTATATTTCAATTAGCAAATAATGCAGAATTCCAACAGATTTTCTCCAAATTCTCTAGCGACTGTTCGTTTGCGCCCGGCAAATGGAAAAGTGCCCTTATAGTTTTAAGTACATAGTTTTTTCCCCACACTTGTGAGGTTAGACGTAATATAATTACGACCGGTTATTTCAAACGATTATGTTTATTTTCGTAGTGAATGATAAATTTAAAATTAAACATTGTTAAGTAATAAATCTTTCGATTCCTTCGGAAGTGCTTTTGAATAAAAATAAAACAGATTAATTGAAATCAAAATTTCCTAATCCATATTGCGTTACCCCCAACTGGGGCGAAAAATTCAAGCATATATATATATATATATATATATATATATATATATATATATATATATATATATATAAATTTATGCATGCATATGGTTTTGATAACATTTTAGACTTCTCACATATACACATCAAAATTTCCACGTGCACGAAGTCGCGGGTAAAAGCTAATAGTTTATATAACAATCATTAAAGAAACTTTATTTCTGAAATGAGAGTTTTAATCACATCTAACTGAATTTATACGGCCTGTTTTAAGAATAAAAAGTTCACCTTTGGACGTCCTGATTAGATACAATTGAATAAATCCTGAAAGTTTTCCATGACGACTACTATTTTGACATCGTTAATGCATGTGGTTCAATGAGATATCACCACTCTACTCAGAAAAATCATACTTATGTGAGCTATCGCAGTTGCTGCTGCGATAATTCAAATTGAGATTATGCACATTTTTGAAACCTGGGCTATATTTAATCAAAGAATGATCTATGGGTTTTCTATTCTTCTGAAGGCGTACAATGCGCCCATTAGATTTCTCTGTCTGAGGTTTTTGTTAAGGGGTCATCTGAAAGTATGATTAAAAAAGGCAAGTATAACGCTACATGTACGGCAAATCAACGTCAAGCTACTCTGTTTTGAAGAACATAACACCCCCCAAAAATACATTTCCGGAAATAAATTAATAATTAATTCATTAAATCATAAGCCTTGAAATTAAAAATGTTCTAAAAAGTATAATATTGAGGAGGAGGAGCTTTTTTTTCTGACAAATGATAAGGCCATTTCTTCGCACAAGACTGACATCACTCCATATTACAGTTAATGACAAATGTTGAGCTACTTTTTTGTATATGTTAAAATCTAATTTATGAAATGATAATTAGACCTTATATAGTTACGTCTGATGGAACATAATTTTAGTTCTAAATACCTGGTTATTTTATAGCATCCTCGAGTAAATATATGATGTTATTTTTACCTTTTTTATTGTAGAATAGTTAGTTCTTAAATTTTCTATACTCTTAACAGTTTGAAACTGTTATTCATTTCAAATGTTGCTTCACAAAATTCTTAAATTCTTAGTTCAGCCAATAAAGACAGTTTTCTATATGCATCATTCAAAAATATATAAAAATAATTTTAAAAAATCATAACAAGTTTTAATAAAATGCACTTATATTAACATATTTGAAATTATAAGCATTAAACTGTTAAACTCATAGGAATAATTTCCCAACACTTATGCTCTTTAATAAATGTGTTTCTGTATTATTAACTGCGTATCTATGACGAACTATTGTTACGAAAGACCCTAATGGGTGTGATCTTGACCAATTAAGACCTGAGTAGCAGTTAATGCTCAAGAAACACAAAGCCGAATGTGTATTTTTAAAGCCTTTTTTTTAACCTTTTTTATATAGAGTTTTTTATTGTAGTTTCAAGATCACATACTAAATTTAGTATATTTAATGTTTATCATTTATTCCGTTTATGCTTTTGCGACAGTAAAAACCGACAGACGGCAAAGCATTTGACTGATTTGGTACTAAACTTGCTATATAATTACATTTTAAAGGTTAAATCTAGCGTACCAAAATTTATCTATTTAGCTTCGTTCATTTTGTAGTTATCACATTAAATATATTCGGAAAGCAGCCAAATAACCGAAATTTAATAAAAATCTAGAATAGAGTCCATATGCTAAATTTCAACCTTCGAACTTAAAGCATTTTTGAGTCATCGGGCTCTCAGTTAGACACACAGGCAGGCGAATTCCGGAAATTAGTTTTTCTGTCTCAGAAAGGCTCTGAAAGATGAATATTTATCAAAATTTCGAAATCACATGTTTTGAGGCTTACAGCATCTTATTTTTGTATGTGAGAAATTAAAAATGTTCGACTAAAAATTATATCCATCTTTAGTATAAGTTTCAGTTATCGAAATAATATTAACACAATTAAAATCGAAATAGTTACGAACGCACAATTAAGTATTTGAATACTTCATTTGATGGCAAGTTGTCGCCAATTGTGTTGATTGACTGTAGCTATTTATCTATTGAGATTCAGAACGGAACGATGATAAATTATTCTAATCATATGTCATTCCATGCACCACACTAAAATGCATGGCTTCTTTATCGTCCATAGAAGTCTTCATATCATCCAAGCGACAATTCAAATGATTAATACCCGCTGCCGTGGAAAAGAAATACGGAATCAATGGGGAAAAGAGACGTAGGAATGAATTGCTTCTCTCGCAGCAGCTTTTCTTTTCTTCTGCCGCTAAAGCCAACTAAAATAAGCCACGAAAAGTTCTCTTATTTCGTTTCCGGAGCTATTCCGTTTTTACGGCAATGCGTGAGCTAACTTCTGCATTTGGCCTCAATTAAACACTTTACTATCAGTAATATATTTGGGACTGTCTCGTTAGGCTATTAAAACCCTTTAAGGAAAATGTTAATTCCTAATTTAATAGAAATAGTTTGATAAAATTTTGGAATTATGGGTTGAATATGGATCGCAGGAACAGCTTAAATTAAGAAAACTAAAAAATAAAATAAATTTTTAGCATTCCGAAGCTATATTAAAGATTAATCTTTTCATGTACAGTTATAACAGGTATTAAATTATGCCATTTGCTCATAGAGCAGAACTTCGAGTTCAATTTTAAATAATTCTTTTAGAAATTAATGCAAGAAAAAAAGTTTCCCCTGAGTAAATATTGCTGTAATTAGATACAAATAATCTAAAGAATATTAATTATCTTACTAATATAGATTAATGTCCAATTTCTGGCTAGTATATTTCCGTGACTTTGTATAGCGCATTTAAAAGTAAAACCACAGATTTTGTTTAAACTTACCGATCAAAATAAATACAAAAGTAAAATAGTTTTGTCTGCGTTCATGCAATTGCAAGGCTTAAATTTTCTTTTATCTCTGAATTAGATATAAGAATATGTCAACTAATATATGATATATAATTTCAATGCTAAATTACAGCTTGGGTTTTGTTGAGCTTTACATTTTCATTGTAAGGAGACATCCGCTGCCGCAATACCAGGAATAAGTACTTGTTATCAGGGGCATTAAACCCAAACAATATGTTCCATATCTTTAGATTCTTCAATGTCTTCATGCTAAGACCACCATGCATGAAGTAAAGGTCCAATGAAATAGCGCCCACTATTCTCTAATTTCTTACACTACGCCAACTTAATCTCATTAACTTGTTAAAAATGTGTAAGGAGTAAAGTTGTTGACCAAAGGAACTTTTTAGAGAATATTTGGAAACCTATCTAAGATAAAAACTGGCGAATGCTTATTTTTTTGTTATTTTGTGTTATAATAATTATGCAGTAACGGTTTATAGCTAAATAATTGCCTTTAAATCATTCTCGCGAATAATTGACTTAGGATAAAAGGGACCGAATTCAATAAACCAATATTTAATAATTACCCACATTTTTACAATATTTATTTATATATAAAACGTTAATTGCACTTATAATTTAACGGCAAATGACAACATCAAATGTAATCAAGACTTCGCACAAATGTCAGATAATTTTATAGAACGTGTTTAGAGATTCATTGAATTGAGCGCTTCGCATAGGTAATTACTGTAGCAACAAAATAATATTACAAATTCTCTAGAAAGTTTCCAGTGTTACTAAAACGTTCATTCAGTCAGTGCAAAGAAGTAAAAAGTTAAGTTATAGGCTTTAAACTGAAAGTTTAATCGAGCTCAAAAATAACCTTAACTGTCACCAGTTGGGTAACCGCTATGACTTGCTTGCAAGTATGGATATTTATATGTTTCAAAACCATTATCTTACAAAAATATTGTTTGTATCTACTTAAGACTCGAAATATTATCTTTTTCAATTTCTACTATTAGCTTACACTATCCTTATATTGTATATATAAGGGTGGTAAAAGAAACTTTCCCATATAGGAAACCCTAGCGGCCTATCAGCTCAACCATTCGAAATAAAATTTCAGACAGGGTAGTTTGAAGGTATACGCTGGAGATTGTGATGATTTTAAATAATCTCCAGCGTATACCTCAGTTAAGGTTGCAGTGAGAGAACTTCGAAATTTTCGAATGGCAACACCCACTTTTTCCTTGCGTAAATTGATCAGCGTATTGGAAAATAACAAATGGTGTTGAAAAGACTAGTTTGTGCCGAAAATTGTCAGCGTAAAGCACTTGCAAAGAAGATCATTATAAAGGACCAATGACAACACAGAGAGGACGAACTTTGCATACTTCACATTGTAAGACAGTAGAAGTACCAATCACAGAACACCACGTACAAAAGATTACTTGTGGGAAAACCTTTTAAAAGCAGTGTGGGAAGAGTGTTTCTTCATTCCGATGTTCGATCGGGCAAACAAGATGACGCTTAAAAGGAAATAATGAGATGAATTGATAAATCTGTTTTATCTGAGCGGGGAAAAGGTTACGGAAGCAGCGCGAATTTATAGGCTAAATAACTACTAGACTAGAATCTAGAATCAACCATGATAGGTCAACGGAAACGTTGACATCCTTTCTGACCACCTACACCCATTCATGCTCATGTGTATGTTCATTTCAACGGGCAGAGCACTCTTCTGAATTTCGTTTTCTTTCTTGGACGCCTAATTCCACTAAAATGAGCATTGTAGGGAATATTTAAATGTTTTGAAACGTTGTTTTTAAGAGATCTCTATCACCTCGCACTCCCATGGCTTTGTGAACTGCCTTGCAGCAATCATGGTGTTGAACTGTCTACAGAATGTTTTCAAAAAATTTGGAATCCCAGCCATGCCATTGTTGCGCTTCTGCGTGCTCGTGAGGGGTCTACACAATACTATAATGGTGTACCAATTTTTCTGGTCCTTCAGTGTAATGTAATCTATAAATATAATGACTCTCTTTATATTTTATGTTAAAAGTGTTTTCCGAAATTTATTTCATTTCAGAAATAATACATACAAAACCTTTTATTTGATATTTTCTTTAAAGTAATTACTCTGTACAACAAGGCTTTGCTTCAATATTCATGTACAAATGTAAATGCTGATTACAATCCTCTTTATCGCTCTGCCTCCATAACTTTCGTCGCTCCATTTCAGAAACTCAGAAATATTGCTTTTTAAAAGCATCTTTCATCTGACGAAAGAAATGATATGAGTTGGATTCATGGAAATAAATGGCTGTAGAAGTACACTATACATTGAAAGGATAATTTGGCGCCTATAGTAATTTGAGAGCCGGAGTCTTATTACGATGGAGCATTCATGGATTGATTTTTTTCCCCGAGGGGAAGTTTGGAATACATACAATCACGAGGTGCGAGTTTTGTGTATTTGAAATATATGAAATCGGATTTAATAAGTCGATCATCGAAAAATCTTTACATATTCTGTAAAAAATTGAAAAATTCATTTAAATTTTTAAGATGTTTAAAGTTCAGAAATGTTTTGAACGGGCATGAGGTATGAGCCTGTGTTAGAGAAACTTTAAGAAGTGAGCAATATAAAGATTAAGCATATTATATATATATATATATATGCTTAAACGGCCAAGAAGTTGAAAATTATTCTTGAGGCAACCAATTTAGAAAAAGTAAGACATAAAAGCCATTGAAACAATTAATCATTAAAAAACTCAGTTACTCGTCCTTACAGAAAGCATTGTTGAAACTTTCATGAATTCGTTGAAATATATTTATGGAAGCATTTTTTAAATATTTTCTATATCTATTTTTCATTATAATGCATGCAATTTATTATTGGAAGCACTGAACGTTTCCTGTAACATCAAAAATACCTGCTATTTTTTTAATACTGTATCAGTGTTATTACAAAGATTCTCTTTGTTTTTGTGATTTTTGTACTGTATTTTTCCATTTCTTTATATGGGAAAATAGTATTCATAAAATGTGAAAGACTCACAATTAATTAAGCAACCTGCATTTCTCAGCACTATATCAAATATCGGTTTTTGTAAACTATCTGCTTACATATTATTAACTTAATTTTTTAGCTCATTTATTGTAGTACTTGATGGTCAGAATTAAATTTCTCCAATACAAAATCCTAAATGAACTGGTGGTCATCTGAATTGCTCGTATTTCGGACTACAGGGAAAGGAATAATGCAAAATTGAAAAAGGTTTTTAACTACTGGGAAAAAATGAAGCAGGCCGAAAAATCACCTTAATTCAATCGTCTTTATTTGATAACTATCTTAGTGATGATCACATTTATAAGGAGTAAAATAATTATAAGGTACAATGAAAATCGACATTTGTCACGGAGCAAACCGATATATGTGCAGTTAATTTAACCAGCGTACGTAAATAAAATACGAGTTATAAGATTTAAAAAAAAACATTTACTAGATTTTTTTTCTCTAGTGCGTGTATGTCTGCATGCGCGTACACATTTGAGCCCCCCCTCCCGATATTTAACTTTCTTTTACTTCTTATGATGTCTCTACGTGTCTCCTTGCTGGGTATATTTTCATTACTATTTATATCACTTCAATTTTTATGGTATAACTATTCTTTATTTATTATATCATAATCGGATTGAGAGCGAGAAAAATCTTTAATGAGCAGTCTACACTACTTTATAATAACATGATCGTGGTCATCGTTTCAAGTCATTACAATAGAAATTGCATCTATTTCCAAGACAAACGACAATTCATGGAGCGGTGATTCATCATTAAGTTTCGAGATACTAGAGCTCTTACTTCTGTATCATGTCTCTATGAGGGAATGCTCATATTATCCTAATAAATATAGCACTAACATTTAATAGAGTTTCAAGAAGTCCAACAATAGCTTTTCCGGGCCATAGAATTATTTCTTGTTTTTAGCTTTCAGTATTGCGTCTTTGTATGATAGTAATACTTGTGACTCTTGCAACTAGCATGCTGTTTTGGATGCTTTAAGTAAGTAATATCAAAATGGTCCAACATCAAAGATTTTCGGTGAAAGTGATTATACATTAGGAAGAAAATGCACAGAAGTCAATGCCAATGTAGACTTGAAATGAAAATTTGGAAAGATGAAAGAGGCAAGAAGACGTTTTATAATTTTGAATGAAATGATTCACAGAATCTTCAAATAGTATTTGAAATGTGCCAAGGAGAAAATAATCCGATTATCGCATTGCTATTACTGCTGATCTCTTCTGATAGATCTTATGAAGATATATCAGATATGCATTTGATGTTTTCATCTTGTTTCTTTGCAAGCGGTAATCCTTTTATGTACATAGCATTTTAATAATTTTCTTTCTATGTAACAAAATACAAGATTTTCGATACTACGACATTCTCTCAAAAGCTTTCCTTAAAACATTATCAGAAAATAACTACAATTTTGCATAAATATGATGCGTAATTATTACTCCATCGATATATTATCAGAAAAATTCTCACATCTTCCTTCAATATTAATTCAGATTATACGAATGAGTCAATCATATTAAAAAATGGTTAAATAAATTTCAAATGATAAATAAAATCGCATAAGCATAAAAAAACAAACTTAATATTGTTTTACTGTTTCAGAAGTAAGCAGACTTTTATCCTTGATTTAAACGAAATGCAGAAAAATTCCCTTAATCTTTCAGAAATAGATTATAGCGGCAGCTATAAAAACTATTGAAATTTACAACTTATCCCTTTTCTGAAGGGAGAAGTTGA
This sequence comes from Argiope argentata, assembly GCA_026289955.1. Classification (NCBI taxonomy): domain Eukaryota; kingdom Metazoa; phylum Arthropoda; class Arachnida; order Araneae; family Araneidae; genus Argiope; species Argiope argentata. The sequence goes on from JAOUZG010027617.1 coordinate 2,648,108, forward strand.
TAATATACTTACAAACTCCTAATTTTAATACAAATTAGCTTTAATACGATTAGCGATTTTTAATACGATTTAGCTTAACTTTAACAATGCATAACATTTCAACCAGAATTATTTCGTTTACCTTATCAAATTGCATTCGGATATAGAAATTTTTATAATTCCTTGTTATTCTTATATTTTTCAACACTGGCTAGTTATTAACTTGAAAACAGAGATGTTGCTAAAAATACATAAATTTCAAACTAAAATTCAGCATCTATTAGCCATTTATATACCTCCGGTACTTAAAGGCACTTTTCAAATCATAATGATGGCTTTTTCTGACGGTATTTAAAAGTAAAGAAAGGTCTTACCTCGGACAACAAGCAATAAATTTCAGCTAAAAGCAGAAATTAAAAAATCTTTAATTAGTAATGAAATTATTTAATTAAAAATTTGTCGTCTTTTTTGGGCTCGTTCTACACCAAAACGTGCCTTGTGATGCCCAAATAAAATTGAAACAACTGATAATGGAGTAATACGAAAGGTTAAAACTGAAACTTGGGATAAAATCAGTAGAAAAATAACTCAAGTTTCACTCCGAATACCTATTAATTTGCTTTTATAATTATTTTTCATGTTCATCTAATAACTAATTTCTGTTTGCAATAAAGAATGTTGTTTCAATCAAAGAATAAGAATTAAATCAAATTTCCATAACAAAATTTATTATTTTTTGCCATCAAAACAAAAAATTGCATTGATACGCCAGATGCAAAAATAAAACATTTCTAAGCAAAAGGAATCAGGTTTCTTTTTGTGACTGGAAAAAGAATGCCTCAACTATGCTGCATTACAAGACAACAAAAGAAGAGCAACGAGTTCCAGATGAAAAACTTCAGTGCCTCCATCATTTCTGAATCACGATTATTTTTTGAACTAGTTCTGGGTAACAAGATCAATAATACGCGAAATTATTGGAAGAAGGATCGCTTTTTCAATTAGGTCTATCTGAATGCACGAATCGTTACATGCACTAATTATGCAGGATTCGCATTCGTAAAAATTGCTTGGAAAGACAAATAACCTTGCTATTGACTTCTCAGAGAATATTAATTTGTTCCTTTTCCAGAAGTTCATAATGTTGTACTGTATTTACAATGAGCTACACCTCTGATGGGAAAATAAAAAGATTATCGGGTGCGACTATTTTAAGAAAATTCAGAAATGCGCGCAAAGTAAGAAGATTCATTAAAAAATCAATATCAAGAGCATAAATAAAGAAACACGGACCCAAATAATGGAACACCAATTCAGTTTCGTACATCCACTAAATACTCAAATTTGTACATACAATTTTATTTCTATTAACAAAACAACTCTTCCTTGTCTTTAATTTAGCATTTAATAGATTCAATGATGACGCATTTTGACACACGAATTAAGCAACAAATACTTCTACGTGTCATCTTAATTGTTTGAAATTGAGGTCATATGATTTTACAACCCTACAATATGTGTCACGACATATACTATTTAATATGTAACTGTACACGGTTCTTTTTCATCGTATATTTTTCTCCCTTAAATACACAAAAAATTCCAGAATTAATTGGAAAGAAGATTTAATGCGCTTTATTTGAACGCGAATTCATTCTAAAATACTCCCGCTCTGTGCTTGAAAGCAATTAAGTTACAAATGAAGGATGGCAATACATCTTCCAGTATGTTCCGATATTATAGAAATATGTTTATATTTGTATAAAAATGTGTATACTCTGTTACTAAATCTAATAGAGTTAGAGTCATAGTTTATTATCCATTATTTTAATCCCATTAATTTAATTCTTTTTTTAAACTGTCTCCAAGTTTATTGCCAAATTAATTAACCTGGCATTTATTCAGCATCCATTAACTCATTTAAAATCTTTTTCCAGCTATGAAACTGCTTATGAAGAAGGAAGGTATTACAAGTTCTAATAAAAACTTTATCTTACTCTGTAGGACATCATTAAGTTATATCATATATGTTATGCCATTTTTTAAAAGCATCATTAAAGAACTGAGATTACAAGCAGTTCGCTCTCCTTACAAATGCTCTTATTCTGATTCATATATTTGCATATTATTTCTTTGTTATGTCTACTAAAGATTTAATAGTAAAATATTTTTAGGAATTTCCTTGAAACAAAATACGAGAGATTTCTTTTCAAATGAGTTACAAAAATTGGGGTGTACATTGTCCATTTAATAACGTATGAAATCATCAGTCAATTGATTTCAGAGAAACTGAACGATTGAAATATAAATAAAAAGTAAGTATTACGTATCAAAACTGGAAGCATTAAAGTAAACTATTATTTAGTTCGAATGTAGATAAAATTGCATTAAAAGGAATTTTACTTCATTCATTTTCTCTAAATATATCATATTTGATTCAATGAATAGTATTTTATAATAAATAATGATTCTTAAAAGAATTGTCTATAATATATGAAATCCAAACTCATGTCATTGTTCTATAGCAATTCGTTTCTCTCGTAGTTATTTGCTGTCACTTATGTTTGAAATGCGACAAGAAATTTGCCTTTTTTAAGAGAAAGGACCAAACATTTCGTGATGAGGAATTTTTGGTAAAACTAGCATATTCGTCATATTTTTGAGGGAAAAAATGAGCATTCTGAATCGCTTCTAACCGAGAATTAACGAAACTCTTTTCGAGTTGACTCATATATTATAATAATATTATTTATATAAAGCTTATGCATATCGAGAAAAAAACTAAACCTGTAAAGAAAACAAATGAAGACAGAAGCAAAGAATACTTCGCCAAATTGTAATAATGTTTTTTTTAGCTCAAATGGTATTGTATAGGGGTTTTTTTTCTTTCAAATTCCCATTTAAGGGAAGCTCTTGTAAATGTTAAGTTTAATAACCTGTCAGAGATAAGTCATAGACTAGCAAGTCCCATCCACCCGAAGACCCACAGAAGAACTTGAATGATCGGACTGCAGTGCAGCAACTCTGGAAGGAACTATGGTTGAGTCTTAAGAGCCATCACCGGCCAATCATTCTCTGAAAAAGTAAGTCCCATCAATGATGGGCGGTACCCCCCCTACACACACACTCGTTCGGGACACTTAAAGGTGGCGATAACGAAGCTTAATAGTTCACCCTCAATTACGAGGCGCCCCTCCCCGCCCCTCAGAGGTATATCTATGAAATATTGAAAACAAAAAATGTGTAGTACGATTATAAAAAGGCATCGACAATAAGTTAAATTTAAGTGATTTAACGCAATTTATAGTTAAAAGTATAGGGTGAGTTTTTTTCTCATTAAGTCCTAGAAATAGCAAAATTAGATCATTTGATTCATATACAGACAACAGAGGTAACGATACCAATGTTTTTACTAGTGGGAGCTTTTTCGAAAAAACAAGAAATGTCTTTACATGCATGTACTGAGTTCAAAAAATGGTACAAAATGTGTATGGGCACAAAAAAAGAAGACCGTGTAAAAGACATAAAACTAAAAATTAAATTTCCAAAGAAATCGATTCCTCTCTAGAATTAAATTCTCTTTTAAATACCATTTTTCACAGCTAATGACCTGGCTTGAGAAATACTTTCAAAATAATACTATCAATAAATTTGAATGGATTCAAGAACCATTTATTGCCACTGCCTCGTATAAATGAAAAGGCAGCATGACCTAATCTGATTGAGTTTTCTTGAGAGAATTCGGTAAAAATAAAATTTAGTAGATTGGAATTAACTGCGTTTTAGTTGTCGAGTAAAAGAAAGATGATTATCCACAAGTAAGTGACAAAGTTCAATGAATTTTTAATTCATTTGCTATTTCTTATCTATGAGAAGCTGGATTATCAGCCAAAAATAAAATACAACTTAAAATTCAATGCAGAAAAAGAAATCGGGTAGTTGTGGTCAGTTTTATTCCCTTACACGAGAAAATGTGTAGTGATCAATGGGTTCAACTCACTAAATATTATATTCATTTTTTGCTGCGCATTTATTACAATTTTAATTAAATTGCGTTTTATTTATTTTCACAAAAAAAAAGAATATAATTAATAAAAACTGACTAGGATTATTTTTAAATAAACTGTCTCTAAAAAATCTAGAATCAAAAGGAATCCGAGAACAAAAGGATTGGAACCATTGCTTTAAACAGTAGACTGATACGTCCGCTGGAGCGATTTAATTTTGTAGAACTCTAAATATATCGATCTATATCTCGACAATCTTTGATCCCAGAGTAAAATAACAATTCCTTACCCTTCTTAGTTAGAATTCCTTTACAACATATAAACGTCATAAATCGTTATAATTGAGAAAAATTCTTTTTGAAATTTTAACAGCTCTTAGATGTTATAAATCTTTTTAAAATTGTCTTCAAATAGAGATTACAACGAAAAGAAAGCATCCGCAAACTGTTTTCAGATTGTCTCGAGGGATATAAACATGGGTACCTCAGAAATGAAACAGAAAATAAAATTGGTTATTTTATTATTTTAGACTAACAAATACATAACTTAAGAATGTTAATTAACGTTTTTAACAATGTTAATTAATGCTTTTTCTCGCGACAATAATAATGCCAAAATTACGAACAGAATCGAACAATCAATTCAACAAGCACATCCGATGCAGTCATTTGAACACAAATTTGTTTAAATACAATGTTTCAGAAAACAAACTAATTAAAGAAAAATGATATTGGAAAACGGTTGGTTAATAAAATCAAAACATTGGTTCGATGCAATAAGAATAGATACTGATGTAAAAGTCCGATTAATTAAAAAAATTACCTTTAAAAGTTAAATAACTCAATTTTTTGTTGTTCCTTCTGACACAAAAAACAATTGAAGGTAAATATTGCAGGGAGACCTCTTTGCAATTGATACTAGCATCCGTTTGATGAAATCTTCATCGTAAAAATTGTGTTTCTTTGGTGCAGAATTTTTTAGCAACTAATAAGTAGTTTATTTTTAGTTACTGCCGAAGTAGCTGAATAAATAGCTTTTTAATTTATATCATGTGTTTGTTTTTTTGGATGTTTTCGGTATTTTTTTCAAACATAAACATCATTTAAGAAACGATATAATGATATGGGAAATCAAGCTGTCTCTACAAGTCTGGTTTTTTTACGAGAATAAAAATAATACTTCAAATAGATATGTCCATTTTTTTTATTTTCATATAAAGAATTAAAAATAAAGAGTCTTAGGTAATAATAAATTTTTCCCTAACTTTTTTATGTAAGTGAACAAGAAAGCTGGAATACAAAAATTAGGATTCTTGTTTGACAAATGTTAGGACTATTTCTTTCTCTGCACTTCCTTTTAGAAACGGCTAAAACCTTGAATCAACTCATGGAGTGCGAAGAAAACATAAGACGGAATTATTTTGTTTATAATGAGATAGTTACCTATCTCTGTTTTCTAGTATGAAAGGCTCCAATATGACGGTTTGTTTAAAAGGAAAGAAAGGAGTTTTGCGGCTGAAAAATTTATAGAAGACATGAAAGAAAATATGAAATCGTCTCCATACGTAAACAGAATTTACCTCGCTTTAAAGAAGTCATCACTAAATCAAATAATTTCTTTCAATTCATATAGAGCCATTTATCCATTCTTTTTTAACATTTGCAGAATACTGGAAGTATGTTTAACTGTACATTTTTAACGTTATCCAAGGTATATAAAAAACACTTTTACAATTTCGAAACTGATAAATATTATCCTTTATACATTAAGAATCCCTCTCTCTTTCTTGGGGTCATAAGAAGAAATTCAAGATTTCTTGCCCAGAGTCCTTTCCCTCTATCAAAATAATAGAAATGCACCCATTTAGATTTTCGTAAACAAAAATCATTGAAATTCCTTAAAATGCCTTCGCGCTTTCTAGTCTAGCTAATTCTTCCCCTCATTTTAAATATACTTCTGCCGAGTAATACCTCATATTTAAGACTGTAAATTTCGAATAAAAATCCGTTTATTATTTTTATACTTTCATTTGGTTTTGATCAACACAAATTTAATAAAGAAACATTAAAACTGATCAGGATTAAAGTATTACTTGCTCCTCTTAAATACACATTACCCATTTTTTGCGTAACACTTTCTGAGCTTAATTTAATAAAATAACATAAAGCATACATGTTATAAGTATGAATATTTTTTAATCTCAATGACATTTAAAGTTTTTTTTTTTTTTGCTACCATCCAACATAATGTATTACACGGTATTTTTCAAACAAGAAGCGAAATATAGGTTTAAAAACTCAACCCTGGCGTTTAAATAACGCTTAATTAAAACCCTAATCCTTTCATCTAAGATCAAACAAAATACCCCGCGATATTAATCACGTGAGTGTGTTTAATTAATGAAAAACCGGCAGTTAATTAAATTTTTACGAAAACAGTAAAAATAAAACATATAAACATCAGAATTTTTTCGGAGCAATAGGGTCGAACAATGCGCTTATGAATGAGATAAATTTTTAATCGCTTAATTGTTAAGAAATTAATTTATAACGCACTAGTATTAAACATTTAAGTGGTAGACAAAGTTAGGAAGAATGCAAGGGAAACACTTAGTGTAATTAACGTAATTCAATTATACATTGTATTAAATATGCTTATACTTAAGATACCATTTTGATAGCCTTCGCACTCGTCAATTTCTTTGAACGAGGAAGCACTCCACACACACCATATTAATGCAATTAATGTTAATGGCGTTGTGAAAAAATATCCTTTACAAAAAAAACTTGTTTTCCTACTACGAAGAATATACTGAAAATTTTTTAGAAATTATTTTTATATTGCATTAATATAGCACTTTATAACTCCCATTTTGTAATACAAAATGAATATGTGGTAGTTTATAAATAAGCCTATTTTTCCACAAAATAAAGTATCTTTGAAGCAAAAAGTATATAAATGTATTTTAAACACGTACTTCTCACGCAGATAGTGTTATTTACGAAATAGTTCTAGAATATAAAAAAGTCTGAAGTAAAAATTATGTCTTTGAAAGCAATACTCATTTTTGTAGAAGTGAGTGTTTTGTATATATAATTTTGGTATTGGTATGGTTATTAGTTACAAAATAGAATTTTGTACTGCTTTCAGAATATACAAAAGATTAAGATGAAAGCTTTTATAATTCAACTTTGCTTATTTAAAGTTTATTATTAAAATAAACTTATCTGGCACTAAAAAAGGAACCATATAATGCAGAAAGAGGCAAAATACAAACATACAAGCAAAAAAAAAACTATGAAAGTTTTAAGAAAAATAGAAATATTTGAGAGTGTAGAAATTAAGATCTATTTCATTTCATTGCATCTTATTACAGCAATCCTAATAAGAATTAATACATTAAAAGGCATTTATTATAGTTTCAATATCACTATATTTTCACAATTATTATTATTCACGCTGTAACTTTCCTTTTAATGGATTTGCAAGCAATAATATAAAAATTTAATGACTGATAAATAAATAAATAATAATTTCTAAGCGTTATTTACCTATAAAGTATTTAAAAAGGAATCTAGATAAATATTGTCATCAAAAACAATCCATATCCTTATATTTCAGGTATTTGAAGGAAATGAGAGTTATTTTATTTAATAAAGCCCTTTAATCTGTTTTAAAACAATCACCACTTTTTAATTGAATGAAACCTTCAGTACTGAAGATATTTGATACTATTCATGCATTACAACCAGTCAATATTTGATGAATTGATTGAAAATGTACAATTTAAAAATTAAAAATTTTAAAACGTAACCCAATCTTTTTTCGAGGAATAAAGCATTTAATAGCCATAAAGAAAATTATGTAAGTCCGTAATATAAAATAAAGCTTCCAAAATTAATCAGTGTTGTAGATGGAATTAAATCAATAGTCAGTCTGGCATAACAACATGCCCCCCATCCTTCAAATAAAAACATGTTTACACAGCAGTTTGGGATAAAGGGAACAGTTCCTGAAATCAAATTTTCAAGATTTACTACAATAGATTTCCAAGACTACTAAGAAATCGTGACCTAAATATAAATTGTTCATTATTTTTATTCATTTATAAATGTCTTTTTCTTTAATCTGAAAAGATTAGATAGAGAAGATCTCAGACGGAAAAGTCTCTTTTCACTTTCCAAATAAAGAGTCAGGAAAAATTCTTTTCAGGCAATAATTGTCTTATTTGATTCATTCAAATATGCTAATGCAGTAAAATTATTGTGAAATTCGGAGAATGAATAGCAGCAAAATATTACAAAACTAATATTTATAAAACAGCCTTTTTTAGTAAAAAAGCATGAAGGCTGTGCCTATATGAAACGATTATTGCCGAGGTTTATTACTCCAGCGATTCTTAACTCAATCTTTTAAATATATTCGAAAAATTACTCTTTTAGTAGATGTAATACAAAGAAAATTATGGATAAATATTTTTTATGTTCACCATTTAATGTTTAACATGTCTAGAATTTGCTTTTATTTGATTTTGGCTTTCAATTTCAAAAGATAATATTGATAGATTAATCTTATTTTACGCCACCAACGATCCCCGACTGGTGTTATGTAAGTTTAATTATTTGTACATACCTCTTTCAGTATCTGTTTGTTATTTTCTATTTTGATATTTATCACTATTTACGAAAGTAGTTCAAAAAGTAAAGTGACCTTGCTTATTGAATTACCTACTCACTATTAGGCACATTAACTTACATGACATTTCATGTACTCATAACATAGTTTAGATGTAATTGCTTTGTAAAAGCTTTCAGTAAAAATTAAATTATATTATAAGAAGACTGAAATATTATTCTGTTTCAATTTTGCTAGCTTTTCAAAAAGTTAACTCTTATAATTAAAACGATGAACGATGAAAAAATTACTCACTTGAGATGAATATTAAACATTTTTATGATCTAGAATCCAATTTCACATGAGAACAGTTTATTTTATTTATTGATTGATAGATAGATAAATAGATACGAGCTATTATGTTTGTAATATAGAAATACTAAGGAAAACTTCGAGTTTTTTACAATATCTAGAAAAAGTTTTACGTTTACACATATGTAGTTCTTTGAAATGAAATTGTAATGTTCTTTCTTGGGTTAAAAGTTTGATTTTATTTTGAAATAAACCGATTTTTTATTATATTCTGAAAATTCAATAACATCCATTATAAGACCTTTTCTAGTGAACTGCAGGTAATATATGATTTTATGCGGGAACCCATTGGTTGATCGCTTTCTTAACCCAATATAGATATTAAAAAATCGCTAACACCTTTCCAGAAGTGCGATATTTTTTGACGTCTAAACGAAATAACTTGCCTTCAGTCGTCTTGAAAGTCATTGATCATCGTTAACGGAAGACTCACCTCTCGAAACAGAAACGATATTTTTCGTCTTAAATCTATCGATTTTATAGGACCAATATTTTTCGGCTAAATGCATACTAACGAATAAGAAGGAACTTCGCATCCATTACCATACTTTGAGCATCAATTAAACTGAAAGCGTGTATTAAAAAATTCTAACAAAAATAAATAAAAAATTGCTTCTTGTTTTAAAGAATCATTTAGTATTTAAAAGTATTGATGTGTCGTGATGGAAAATTGAATTCAAGATATATAAAGTCAACTTATGAAACTGTTTCACTCACCACTGCAAGATATTTTATTTTGGAATATCAATTATATAAATGTAAATAAACACTCAATTTAACTTGTCGTATTGAAGCAAAACTTTGCAGTTTACAAATGAACTTCGTTATCATAAACTGATGTTGAATGATGGCCAATCAAATTAGAGCTTGCCCTTTCTTCCAAACTTTAGTATCATTCGAATGATATTTATAATGATATCTTCTATCTGAGTTTCGAACCCACAAAACTCCAGTCTGAAAAGCGAACATTTGACCCCGTTTGAAATATTTGCCAATATTTCTTTTGATATTGAAACTTTTTCTCATTTTTTAAAAAAGAAGGAAAATGATATATTTTATATTTAAAATTAGTTTTTAGATTTCATTCAGCTTAAGAAACTTATATGGAATTTATACTACGGAATTAAGTTACCAAAGCAACAAAAACACTTTTGTTTGGTATCTAGAATTTTAAAATGGTTTTAACTATATTTGATAGATGGATTTTAAATCTATTTTTCTGAAAATTATTTTTTCTCTGTCAGCTGTACCTTTTAAGATGTAGTTAACTGGATTATGAAATACTTAAAACTGTAGAGTGTAAATTTTCCCCCGAAATTTCCTGAAAATATTATTGAACGATTATGAAAGAATGAAAAGAAACGATTTCACTACATAAATTTGGGACTAATTAAGAGGAAATGGGCTCTTTACACGATAAACTCTGCAAAAATTGTGAAAACAAATTTCATTTAAGATTGTCAATCAAAGAAATATTTAGGAGGGAAACAAAATAACTCTTGCTTTTAATCTTTGATTCTTATCTTTTCTGACTTTTAATTAAGCTATTGTAATTTAGTTAACATGTTGCTGTTTTCTCAATTAAATATTTTTCAAAATTTACCAAAGGAATGGTTTTTAACAGCTGGAGGATCTATCTCGAGTTGATTCGTTCTACCCCTATACATGTATTAATGACAATTAAAAATATTTTAGTCCTTAAAAGATTAATTCGATTTTCGTAACTTAAGCGATGGTTCTGATCATTTTACTCTAAACCTTGCTGACACAAGTGAAAAATTACTAGAAAGATTCCTCACAGAAGTAAAGAGAAGGAAGGAATACCAATGCAAACGGAATATAATCTGACCGCTGATTACAAGTGGAATCTGCAAAGAGAGAGACTGCGCAAACAAAATTCATTCAAGATCGGCAAATGGAATAAAAGCAACAACTTTTTCTAATATTTTTATTTGGTTTTTCATATTTTTCATTTTTAGTTAAGTTATTTTAAATTTTCAGCCATCATATGCTTTTCCAATAAAATATTTTTACTGATTTTTTAAGTATTAAATTAAAAACTCATTTTCTTATTTCCTACGCTTAATTTAAGGCATAAAATTACTCCACCGTCTTATCGTACAGATAAGAGCTGATGGGCGAACACTAAAGTTCTATTTGTTTTCGGCTCCATCATTACACGTAAAAATTAGTTAATAAGCTCCAGTCACAAAACATGTTTGTGACCTTACTTGTGTTTTCTGTAGATTATTGAAAGTGAATAGCTAGAATTTCTGATTTCTGTCTTTAATATCAATAAATTTATAACATTAATCTGAGATGGCGTTTTGATGATTGGCTAGATTACCTACTAAATATTTTAAGAAAAGGTTTTAATAATTCAAAAGGTAAAATATAGCTGAAAACATAATCATGATTATTTTTTCTTGTTAAGTTTTATTATGTTTAAATTGAATCACTAAATAAAAGTCAATTTTTTAAAATCATAAAAAGTAGTACATCATATTTTAATTTCAAAGGTTTTAAAAACAATATTAAACTATTCCGATATTTATATATTTAGAATAGAAATTGAAATGTTTTTAAAGAAATCAGTAGTTAATTGTCTTTGCAAAGTTTATAGTTTACATCTAAGTAAAGATTCATATTTCATTGTTCAAAGAGACTTTAATGCGGTTAAATCCTATCACAAACTGCTTTTTTTGCTTCGTATGCTTCTCTATAATCCATGATTATTAAATATATTATTTAAGAAATCTGTTTTCCTTCGAATATTTATCTGAAGTACACATGGAATAGGTTGTTCATCGTATTCGCAGCATTCATTTTTAACAAAACGGGATTCTTGCCAACTTTATGTCCACTCGGCTCCAGTACTGGCTTAACTCCAACTCAATGGATCTAAAAGTTAATGGTTTTTCTTAATAAATAACGTTTAAACTAATGGAGGACTAAAATAGAAGCTTAAAATTAGTTTGATATCGTACTCAAACAAATCAAGTTTATTTTTCAGAAGAATTTCTTGAGAGGTATTTTGATGATTTCATTATGTGAATTATTAGTCAAAATAACTTTTCGTATTTCCAATGACAAAATTGTAATCATGTGAAGAAAATATCGAATAACATTTTTCTCTAAAAGAGAAATATATAAGAATTGAATTGCATTGAACTTATTATTAAAACATTGAATTTCAAAGGAACGGTGAAGAAAGTTTTAGATATCCTTTTTATTATTTTAACTGAAAAAAAAGGAAAAGGCTTTCTTTTTTCCTTTTCAAGTCATTCAAAAAATATAAGCAGTGCCTTTCAATCGAGTATTGAGAAAATAGTTTGTCCTATTCCTGCTTTTCCTTCTCGTCAATTGAACTGGTCATCGCGCACATGATGAAAATAAAGGATAAGGGAGAAACCGTTAAATAAATGTTTAAGCAACCTACAAAGGGAATATTAGAGTGTCACGGAATTATATAGAATTTTCTGGCATAATAATTTCAATAACTTATACCAAGGGGAAAATAACTATTGATGCGGCAATTTTACTGAAATTTAATATAAATACATTTCATAATTCTCTTAAAGTATCAGTAAATATAAGTGCACTCATAATTACCACTGGTACAATACCACTTAGAGGTTGATACAATACCTCTAATTAGGACAATAAGCAATTCAATGATCATTATAATAGATTAATGAATTCTAAAATTAACATTGTTCTATATTCTTTAAATGTCACGTATCTAAATAGTTGCGTAAATGAATAATCTAATCTAAATATCCTTAATTCTATCTTTTCAGAATCCAAATTCAATTTACAGATTTAATGAGTAATTATATAAATTCATGAATTTTGATATAAATTCGATAGACAAAAATGGGCATATTCTTCTCTTTGATAATACAAGTAATGTATTTAAAAATATGCTGGTGATATTCAGTTTTCATTAAAAACTATCATCTTCAATTTCTAATCAGCATACTTCTTTCATTCAGTAGATTTTGCATAGCTTATGTGCCTAAGTTCCGTGAGTGTGAGTTTCCCATTCTTTTCTAAATCCTGAAAATTTTATTAATTTAATAAATCATTTTCATATAAATGTTTTGTGTCAGGTTGGAGAAATCATGATATTATTTAGCATTATCTACATTCCATATCTACATTTCAAAACTTTCTGCAATCTGACGTATACTTAGACTTAGAAGTCAACTAAAATTGACAGATTGACTCTTGATTGACAAAACTAATAAACTAGACAAAAGTAATACGGTTTAGGTCTTTGTAGTCCAACTGAAATATCTTAAATTATTAATTTGAAGTTCATCAGGTCTAAAATATTTTAAAAGAGAAAGGGTTTAATTTGCCCTTATATTTTATTAGATTATTTGATTGTGCACAACGATATTACCTAAAACATTTTTGCATCATCTTTTTTCATATCATATGACGTTTTTCTTCCTTTTTGGCTCTAATAAATTAAATTTAAGAGAACTGAAAAATCCAGTTCAAATCAATTTGCTAAAAATCAAATTTTAAACAAAAATCTCTCCCATTGCAAATTCTTTTAATATTATTATTTTTATATAACAATTGAGTTAAGAAATTTTCATCTACCTTGAGGCAAAAATAGCCTCATTTTATTAATTTATTTTAATTTATGTAATGAGATTATAATGACAGGCAAAGAATAAAGAATTCGTAACATTTATTAAATTAATATAAGGAGAAAAGTTCTTTTCAGTCCAAAAACATAAGAATTGTGCCTATTTGAAACGAGGCTTAACGAGATGCAGTATACAAATTCTTTATAATCCGAATAAATTCAATATAGTAAATGTTTTAGAAAAGCTACTATTTTAGTTGATGTGATAAGAAATACTTTGATTTATGTTTATTGAAAGTAATTTTATGTACAACTACTTTAAAATAGATTGTGAATTATTTCAAAATGTGATAAACTTTTATTGGCAAACTTTTATTCGAAATTTATTCCACTAAACATTTATGGGATTATTTTAATCACTGTTTATATTATTTAAGCATTTTAAATTAAAAGCTTGTCTATTCTTATTTTTATAACAAGGATGTTAAGTACACTTCAGACTCTCATAGAATCCATGAATTCTCAGATCATTTTTGGCTTCTATTTTAACAAATATTGCTTTTAAATAAGTTTATTTTCTTTATAGAAAGAATCATATTGTTTAATAACAAATTTATAAATTACTCATGAATTAACTTTGCAAACTGCAGGTTTCACGAAATTCTGATCTTTATGCTTAATATGGGTGAGAAATGAAGATATACTTTTGTTACATTGACAATCTATTTTGAATGAGCAGACAGAGGTACTTTTGAAAAGCTAACTGTCAAATATTTTCTCATTCCGACCATTTTCATTAATTTGGGATGGTTTTATTTTTAAATATAAAGTTTATTTTAACAAAATTTAGCTTTATAACATACTTTTTGAGATACTTGTTTACCATGCATAGGAATTATTTGTATTTCGATGGTCAATGCAAAAAATGAAATCTAAAATTATCAACAACCACTAAGTAAAAAAAAATATTGACAAACAGTATGAAATATTATTCAAAAGTTTTTTTTTAGTTTTTTTTATAGAGCATAAAAATTCTGCAAGTTACTTTTAATATTAAAAGACTATTTATAAAAGGATTCTTAATTATTTAATATAACTATAGGCAACTACAATTTAAATACGTTATTCTACCACAAAATAAAAACAATTGTAAAATATCATGTTTATGATTAAACATGAATATTGAAGTATAAAAAAATAATGGAGTTTGAAAAAAAAGGAAATTCTGGACTCAAGTCCAAAACATCGTAAGTATAATAAAAAATATCATATAATTTGTGATTGAGAATTCAATAATTAAAACAAGGAGAAGTATTATTGGAAAATATAACTATAATCAGCCTTAAAAAAGTTTTTAAATTAAAATCAAATGTAAGGAAACGACGCAAATATCCAAGAATAGTTAATGTTTTCTTTTAATAGCAGAAACAGATTGTGTAATAATATGTTCCTATGTTATTGAAAAAATGATAGAATCTTTATTAATTTTACAAAAAAATCTAATTAAAATTTTAGAAACTCTTTCATAACACTTATTATATAGAACAGTAATTACAGGGTAAACTTTGTTACTCTAGGTCAAACAGCCCAATTTGTAAAGCATTTTAAAATATTTTCATTCCTACATTATGTAATTTATCGATGTTATTCAAGCCAATAAGTGCTGTAACGCTCAGACATTAATTTGACAGTTTGGGCTTACTAAAAATAAATGGAATGAAACAAGGAAACTGCGTGAGCAATTCAAACTGTTCAAGAAAAAACGTAGAAGTAAAACCAAAAAATATTAGAATAAAGATCGATAACCTCTTATATAACCCTTTAAAAGACGATTTAGAAGAGGGAAAAAGCGAGTGTGTGCTTCTCCTCCTCCTTTTTTTTAATATTTAGATTATAAAACTTGCCTCCCCGTTCCTTTACTCCTATTATTAATAATTTACCCAGAAAAGAGCATAGGGTCGGACATTAAAACATCTCATTGTGATTGAAATAAACCCAATTCGCCCCACTGAGGGATGAAATCATTAATATTTAGTGTTGTAATGACTGCACTAACACGTACACAAAGTCAAAAATTGCGTTGGCACATAATTGCACTATCTCATCAGAAACAAATGAAAAATGAGAAAATTTATATCTTACCAATATGCACAGAATACTCGCACTAATCTTGATAATTTATTGTATATTTCATGACTAGCATGTTCTTTTAGAGATTAAATATTCTTGTAGTTTTCATGTTAATCATTAAGGGGAATGCTTCTTTTCCTTCCATTATACCAGGATAAAGAATTTCAACCAATATCATAAAAAATTATCGTAATGTGAAAAAGTATTCTTAGTATAATATTTTTTTTCAATTAGTATCTTATATTTCATAACAAATATGCTATTTTAAAAATGTATTCTTCTTATAATTTTAATATTGTGATTTATGTTTATGCAATTACCATAAATAAGCTTGAAAGTAACATTATATAGTAATATTAAGTTGCTAAGCATTTAAATTGAGGATACATCTGGAATTTATTCGAGTTGTTTAGAACTATTAAATTATCTACATCAGTTTTAAATATTAACAATGTGCATGCAATTTAATTCCTAAAAAGTTATTCAGCTATATAAATTGTTCAAAAAGCATTATCTGTCTAAAAAGTGACGTAATGAATAATCTAACACTTCAGCACTGGTCTAGAAATTCCTGATTTCAGCAAAAAGACATTTGCTTTTTAATTAAAATTTTAAAGTCAATATCTTTTCTAAAAGACTGCTTTTAATGGTACAGAAACAACCAATCGCAATTACCACGTTTTTATTAACGAGATTCTTGGTAATTTATAAGTTAATTTCCAGGGAATCGGCTTTGAATTTTATAGGTAATAACACTTACAAAGTATTGAAGAGAATCAGTGTAATGTGGCAACAAAAACAAAGAAAATCATTTTAAAGTGTTCGCAAATTTTAAAGGCAATTCTCTGTACTTCCTAATTATTCCTTTAATTATAGGATACTGTAGAAATGCAAATTTTCGTCAAAGAAAATAAATTCACTAACTAAATTTAATTGCCGAATTACAGGTTTCAATTGTGGAAAGTACATTAATTAAAATGGTTTCAAAAGACTTGCGCGTCTGAAACTTGCAATAAGAAAAGTATTTTGTCATTCGCAATTTTATTTATCACATTATAGGAACCATTTAATTTACTTTAATTGGGAAAAGAATTATATCATTCAGAAATAAAAATGATAATTTTAATATTAATTATATCGCTTAATAATAATGTACTTGTGGAGGTTAATGAATCTATTTTAAAATATTATTTCTTTGATGTTAATTCATAATAGTTCCTGTAAATATAATTTATCGATTGTCTTTTTTTAATTATGTTTCCTTCAATTATTTCTTAATAGTTAAGAATGAAATTATTACAATATTTAACGTTTTATATCCTCAAATATTTAAATACAAAAATAGAAGTAATTTTAAACAACGCATTGACAAGAATGTGTTTAAACAGAAATAAAGTATTTTGTCTAATAGAAGTAAAATGTACGGAAATAATATCATTTAATTTCCATAAAGTGACACACTTCATATTTCTCTTGTAAGAAGAAATCAACATTCATATTAGAACCGTGAATCTTTCTAAATATGATAAGAACCCTTAATTTCCATGCAAAGACAACATAAAAAATCTCGTTAACTTGATCCGATACATTTTTAAATTGCCTAATTAACATAAATTTTAATAGACAGTCTTCCCATAGACAAATACAGCCCAATGCCCGATTCAAATCTAAAATTCGGGGTTAATATCTCATTTAGATTTTTTTATCCACCTCTTTGCGTTTTTGAGTTGTACAGTTTATATAAAAGCAGAAAGGCACACAAATAAAATTGCATTGATGGCTTTTTAGAACAGCAGATATGATAAAATATAGAACAATTTTTTGATAATTTTTTTGCGTACGATTTAAATTGAAAAAAAAATAATGAATGAAACCAGTAAAAACAGGGATTATCACATCATAAGGATTTTCAAATAAGAAATATCATTTTAGGTCCCAAATATGTGAATGTAACAGATAAAAATACTTTTGAAATAAATTGGTAATATCTTTCAGTAATTTTTAAAAAATTTAGAATGTTTGTTTAAGAAGTTTCGCCAAGGGTTAAATTATTTATGTAAAATTCAACTTCAGTTTAATTTCTAGAGAAAGGGATTTTTACACTGTGATCCTCAAACACTATTGAAAGGAATTTATTTTTCTGATTTTATAACACTCATAAGCCAAAATTAGGTAAGAAAATCAAACTGGTTGGAAACTTTCTGAAGACAATTGCTGTTCAACTACTTTAAATCGAATGTCCCTTTATCTGCCATTAGTTTAGACATTTTGTTTTCATTTTTGTTTTACATTTCGATATTGCTTTAATAAAAAGTTAAAGAAGCTTTAATTAAAAGAAATTGAAAAAAAAAAGTTCTTAACTAAAAATTTGACCCCTTAAATTGCAGATAATTAAGCGATTTCAAAGTAAATGATTTTATAACATATGAATATATCTTTAACATGCATCATAATATATATCTTTAACAAATAAATAAAGAAATATTATATCATAGCATATAAAAAGCTCTTTTATAACGTATTATATATATTATAACAATGAAAGATTTTATAACCTATATTGAAAGCACAGATAAAAATTTCTTTATTAATTTAGATTTCGTGCCCGAATTTTTCTGCTTTCTCTTTGAAAGAACCTTTAGGCACCCCTTTGTGTTTTGAAAATTTTCAGAAATTTTTTCTCTAACCGTAGAATTGAGTAGCATACTAAATTGTATGTAAAAAAGTTAACTATGGCTTTTAAAATTGTTTTCTACTGCGATACAGATTTTTTTCTTTTAGATCACCTAAAAGAAAATATTAGTAAAAATTATTCCCACAACAATAATTTCTAAATTTCCTTTCATGTCTAAATTTAAAATATCTGTTATCCATCCTTTATTCTATAATATATCACTACATTGTAAAAAATGAGGACGCTTATTCCATCTGTATGTATATCTATTTCCTTTATAGTTTTAGATCGAACATATTTTATTGTGTTTCTTTCTTCTTTATAATAAAAATATATTTCAAAATGTACTAAGAATAAAATATAGAAAATATTAAAAGAGAAAAATAGCTCATACTATTATTGATACGATAAAACACAAGTAATGGCATAAAATTAGAAATCTTTTTTATCTCTTCTACAAACAATCAAATATTTCAAAAAGTAAAAGAGGCAGGAAATAGTACTTTAAAAACTTTAAGACGCTCAAATACAAAAAAAAAATGCACTAAAAAGTAGTGTTAATATTCCATTTTATTTAGTGTGTTTTGTTATTGACACATCAGGATGCTTATAATCGAAAAAAATAAGTCGTTTTTTTACTTCTAAACGCACTAATAAAAGCATTTGGATATTTATCATTCATCTTTCCAACACACTTGTATAGGCTACGGTCAATTTGATGAAACCGGTGATTATGTAAGATTGCCGATGATTATTCGTAATAACCAATAAATTCATTGATTATGAATAACCCCAGTGTAAAAGTAGAATATAAGAAGTTATATATAATCACTACTTTATTACATTTATCGTAACGCATATATTAACAGAAATAAATTCAAAAAAAAATTTAGAAAGCTGATTGAAAATTAATTATCAAATTAAATTCCAATTTATTCACTAGATTTTCTTCATTACCAATTGGTTAAAGAATGTGGAATTATTTCATTGATAGCTTTAGATTGCAAAATGACTCTCCTTCAAAACAAATATGCAATACATTTTTAGTTAGGGAAGTTAATTATTTAAAATTAAGCTCAAGTAGACAAAAATATATATTGTGCAAATAATACCACATATTTTCATAGTGTGGGTTTGATATTTTATTTTGAAAACATTAATTTATAAGGTAGATATACATGCTGACACGGCATCAAAGAATAGAAATTTTTAATTGGATTTATTAACTTCTCAATATGATTTGGTAAACAGCACGGAAACAACTGTATATGAAATGAATTTCTTCTTCCCTGGATCTAAAAGTGCTTTTCCTGCAACTGTCAACTAGATTTCTCAGTTTGGCATTATATACCGAAAAAAATAGATATCTATCTTCTCTTTCTTTTCTCCCAGATACCTCCCAGAAAATGCACTGAGCAATCGGAGAAAACCTTTCTTTTTCAAACGGAAAGAAAAGGAAAAAAAGCGTTAAAAAGTCAACAGGATTGTCACGTTAGAAACGTAATGGGAAAAACATACAGTGAGGGGAACATCAAGCCTTAGAAAAAAAGAGAACATGAACAAACAGAAAATTCAAAGAGTGTTTTAGAAAGTTGAATGCGACTATAAAAGAGCGAAATGCAGCAGAGGTTAATACATATTCAAATTTAAAAGAATCTTCGTTTCCAGCTATCACATTTAGCCTTGCAAGAATTTAACGTAATTCTTTATCCCTACCCTATTTTTTGTTATTTGAATTTTATTCTTTTTAAAATGCAGTGTCAATATTCAGTCTAATTCTTCACATATAATAGGCAATTGCAAAAATAAATATTAATACTACAAAATTATCAAACTATATTATGATTATGGATGTAATTTTCTTTTAACATTAATAAAATGATTTAAGATATTCTATTTCGACAACATCTGAAACAGAACTAAAGACATTTTACTAAAATATACTGATTAATGGCCCTGCAATACAAAAAAATGAAAATTTCTCACCGAGTTCAACCCAAATCTTACTTTTTTTAAAAAAAAATTCAAAGCTAATTGTGATCACCAAATACATTATCTTTTGTAAGACAGGTATATATATTTGGAAATTAAGTTGTTTAGTGAAAACCTTCCATACATTCAGTTGACAAATTTTTTACACTGAATTATTTTAAAGTATCCAAATAAATTGTTGAAGTTTTTCAAAAACATTAATAGCAAAATCAATAGCATTTCATCCCATTCACTTAAAAATAACCTTCTCGCTCTAATAGGGATGATAAAACCTTTGATCCAGCATGAGATCTGATATAGTTATTAAAATATAAATAGTACAAAACGCTAGAATGTTATTAAATATATCTATAAAAGATTAAACGTTAGGCAAGAAGTTCTCTCGGAAAAAAAAATTTATTTGAAGAAAATGTGCGAAAAATATGATCTCTCCCTTCTCTAATAACAAACATTTCAAACATTCATCCATTAATTTAGATAAACCATGTAATGTAGTATATGTTTTATTTTTTCTTCAAAAATACTTAATATTATGTTTTCTTTGTCTTCACTTACGTTTTTTAAGCTTGTAAGGATTCAATTTTATAATAGATTTTTAAGTCACTTCTTAATATGCAATTAAAATTTTAAAGCTTTCAGAACCTAATGATAGATTCTTACCCAGTTTTGGCATCATTTGAAACTTATTTTATTGAAAAGATTTTAAGATTCAATATAATTCATAAAATTAAATTATAAAATACAACAAAGGTTAGAAAATAAAAAGCAGTTAATTGTGAGAAAAACATTTTAATATTAAGCTTTTGTTAGAGAACTAAAAATTTGAAAATATTTTACAACAGCAATCTTGAAGTCAAAATAATCGCAAAATCATAAAAATAATGCGATTAAGAAATGAATTCTCTGTGAATATTATACGAATAAATTTCATACACCTTTATTAAGAAATAAAATATTTAATTTCCAATTTATGTAGAATACGTCTATTAGAAGTTTAAGCTTTTGCGATGATTAATTTGAAAAAAATTCTGATGATTAATACAAGAGTGTTGTTATAAATTATTCTTGTAATTGAATATTATATATATGTGTGTTTTGTTAATTATTCTTATTAGTGCACGTTAAAAAGGGTATTCGTCTATCTCCAGCAATTTATCTTTAATTTGCATTAGCTTATTAATAAAGTCTATTGCACACCAGTGTTTTCACTTTCTCGTAAACGAAGTATACAGAGAGAAAATATTGTAATATTCCAAAAATTAGAACTCGAAAAATATATCCATACTTCAGATTTCACAATACAAAAGATAAACATTTTGGTCAATTTATATGTCGTTTACTTCATCTGTCTATCTGTCAGTAAATCTAATAACTCAAAAACGCTTTGACCTAAGCAGAAGAAATTTGATTTATGGTTTATTCACTAAACTTACAGATTTTATCAAATTTTAAATGAAATCCATTGAAAGAAAGTGAACTGCCGTCTGTCAGGATGCAAATTAACATAACAACAGAATTAAAAGAGAGATAAATAGATATAAATCAGTCCATAGATTTAATATCTAAAGATGATCACATTTCAAATCACATCCCTCAAGGTATTGACTGTCTATAGGTTTAACATACATGTAAATGCGATAACTCAAAAACACAAAGATATAAATACGTTTAGTATGTAATGCCCTAACAGCAACTGTAAATCTGTCTCCAATTTTTGTTCCAACCATTATCCTAATTTACATTGAGTTATTTTATGCTGCTTACGTATCAACTGTATTCCAGTGAGTAATCACCAATGATCATATTCTAATAGTATTTGTTTTAACTATTGTACACCAATGCTATGTATGCGGTTACTAATACACAAGTACCTGTCGAACTTTCCTGTGCAGGTATCTGAAAATAAGTATCTGAGCACTCAGTATTCAGGGCCTAACAAATTTATTCGGGAGAAGGAAAGAAGATAACACTTTCCTTAGAAAGTATATGAGAAAAATTGGGGAAGATCACTTCTCCAATTAATAGTAGTTAATTTAGAATCTTTGTATCTAAAACTATCACCAAGGCCTTGACAATTTAATGACAAGTATAGACAGAACTTCATTTTTAACCTTCAATGAACCCGGTGAAGTTTAAAATGGGATATCCGCATTTAATTATATTTCGGAAGAGATCTTTTGAATTAAAATCGCAAGTATTTTAATCTGGATTATACCACTGAGTCGCTTCGACAGGTAGCAACCAGAATTCACACTGATAGAGGAAGTCATGCATTCGATTCCTTTAATTCTTTAATCATCCTATTAGTTGCAACCTCATCGACATTATCCTAGAACCAATACGTAGGGAGCTAACTTCTATAGACGCCGCTATCGGTGGAGAATTACTGAAAGGCTGAGTTCCCAGATAACGGTAGTGCGTGCAATCCAGTTAAATTAAACCAAGGAACAGTCCCGAAAGACGAATTACTTTACTCAATCCCGGCTTACACCTTATGCATGGAGCTTCGCTGCATATCATTAAAATAAACCATTATTCACCTAAGAATTAGGTATAATTCGCTTTGCGTTAAAGAAAGCCAATAGCTGTGGTTTCAAACGGCAGTTTTGATTAGGTATTTTCAGTCAATTAGAAAACAAGAATTATTTCTTATTTTCTAAATAAATGGGAATACAATGCACAGAGATAATATTCCTGAAATACGTGGAAAAACAGAAATGACTTTTGTCACACGAATAATATAAAGTTACTTATCTTTCTACTCATATTCATATGCAAGAATTAGTTCTAATTCTCCTATGATAGAAGAAAAGGTATAATTATTTCATTGTAAAAACAGTTTTAAAAACTGAATGAAACAGTCACTTCTAAACAAAAAGCAAACCATAAAACTATATAATGAAGTACAACTGATAGCAAATTTATTCAAAGTTGCTTATTTCTACAATTTGAACATTTAAGAAATGCTACTATTTTTTTTTCAACAACAGCTCTTTTAAATGGAAATAAAAATGTTTTTTTCCTACAGAACGAAGTTATAATTTTTTTTTAATTATTTCATATAAAGTTTCTATTTATTTATTTGAAATCAGTTTTTAAATTAAGTTAAGGATATAATATATATCAGATACCTTTCTCAATACAATCAATTAATAATCAAGTAATACGACGCCGATGAATTACATCAGTTAAATTTTGGAATGCATTGTACAACTTGTAGGAATAAAAAGAAACTAATTTCACAACCTGTCGTGAATGAATATATTAATAGCTGTTTGCGGATGTACAATTAGATTTTTCACAGAATTTTCCAAACTTCCACATCTCAACTGCTTGTTAAGATCTAACGAACAATTCTTTCGCAAGCATATACGGTGGAATTTTAATCAAATTGAGAATGGAATCAGCAACTTATAACTGATTCCTAGAAGTTTAATATTGTGTCAGAAAGAAGAAAAGAGAAATTTACTAAAAATAGAAAAGTAATTAAGTACCTATTAAAACTTATTTTCCGAAACAGTTAACTCATTTAAGAAATAAATTAAACTATTATTCTTACTAGTGAGTAATAAAATATAAATTTTCAATTGTAACTGTCGCCTTTCTTCTTATACATACTAAATCATTCGAATGAAATTTTACTGCAATTCTTTTAGTCAATATTCACCTTTAAACAGATAATATAAATGCCTTGAGCTCAAAATAAAATTACTTTTTCTTCTCTTTTCCCCAATGGATTTTAATTATACTCTGAATTTTAAAATTTTAGAATTTTGTGGGGATTGCATTATATTAGTTTTATGAAAATAGTTTTTTTTTCAATACGGCTTTAAACTTTCTGATAAGGCTTAGAAAGATCGTAAAATAGCAGAGATTTTTTTAAAGAAAATAATTAAATGGTTGCATCTAAAAGGCGGATGAAAAAACGAGAAGATGAATTGCTTTTCCACAAGCATTAATTATTTTATTTTGAGTTATGGTTACGCCAGTTAATACTTTCGAAGTAAAATTATAGTAAGTCGCTTTTCTTAACTTTTACTTTATTATACATATTTATACCTTCATTCAATAAAATTGGTTTTATAATTAATAAAGGCTGTGGTTTTTTGAATGAATTTCTACTCAAGCTTTTCGAAAAAACTTTTAGTTAGAATTTCATTTTCTGCCTTCCACGAAGTGTAAAGGTACACCTAATGTATATTTTAAAAATAAATACCCCTTAATTTCTACATAGACGGCTAAGAGTTACAATTTTTTATGTATATTAAGTAGAAAAAAAACAATTAATCCTTAATTCAACTTTAAAGTAAATTTTCTATTTTAACCCCATTCATTACAGTACTGTGGCTTTTAAATTTACTTCTTAACTGGTAAGTAATTACATATAAAAATTAATCATCAATTTTAGAATTCTAAAGGTTTTAAACTAATTTTTTTAAATAAATAACAGAATTACAGATTACAGATTACTGAACAGGCTTATTAAAAATATTTCTTCTAGGAATTTATTACGTATTATTCTAATAAATATTCCATCAAAGAAAAACCATTATCATATAATGAGTATTCTTTGATGTATAAAAATATTTGTAATTTATTATTTCCCAAGATGTAGCAATAAACAGTTTCATTAACTATTGAAGGCTTACACTGCATTATTTAACCAACATGCCCCATTCAAATAATATTGTCAAGAGACAAGCGCCTCGTCATTTACATAACTATCTGAAATAACATAGCAAAAGACTCGTAATTTCATCATAATTCTTTAATTCCACTGTGCTATTGTTAACTATGCTGCTTCAAACGGGATACAAATTTTATTTTAACGCTGACATTGTTAAACAGCATTCCAATTACAGCGAAAGACAATAAAGTTTATTGTTCAAAGAACGCTGCAAGAAGTAGTATCATTGGTGATTAAAGAATACTTTTATGCATGTTAGAATTATTAAATGGGTCTAGAAAATCACACAATATTTGGTTGCCATGAAAAGTTTTATTAAAAGAAATATTACTGTTAAAATCTAAATTATGTCTGAATATGTTAATTTACATATATTAGAATCATATTCAAGGCATTCACCTAAGTATAAGGTTACAACAGGGATTTTTTGTCATACTATTGTTAATTTGCTTTGGGATATATTTATATCTCATTCAATTCTTCGCGAGATTATATAAAATTATCTTTTTTCTTTACGATAAGTAATAATCAACTGCTCTATACTTTCTCTCTTTAGACAAATTAAAAAAATAAATGTGAAATTTTGAATAGGATTATTGTGATGCGAAAATTGTAGAATGTTCGAGTGGGTGTCACAGTTAATAGGAAGTTCGAGATTTGTTCAAAAAAACAACGGCAGATTCTTGTGAAAGAAATTGAAGTATTCATGCATTAATGTTAATTTCGAATAGAATTTTAGGAAATTTTTTGATTCATAGGTTTAATATTTAAATCAATCAAATTGCAAGTGTTTTTATCATCATTTTTCTTTATTTCTATATTCCTTAAAAATGTGGTTCATCACTGTACTTGTAAATTAATATTTCTGCTATGATCTTAAGCTATTTTGGCGCAGCATATTTTATATCAGGATATTTCGTCAGAAATACAAATCCAGCTATGATCTTGATCTTGCTTATCATGCTAAACTGAAATGTCCATGTATGTTATCTAACACAATAGAGTTACATTTTGAATTTTTTGTTCCATGTTAAAGATTTTATTACAGATGATATTAATGTGTCATTTTCTATTGGTATAATTTTAAAATGATAGAATTCGAATAGAGGTATGGTTGATTATTAAAATGTAAAGCCTTTCAGGTTTAAGAGGGGAAACAATCATGTTTGGGATTGCTTTATCAGTAAGGGATTTCTTGGAACGAGAATTTTTTTTTGATTATAATTGATTTAAGAAGATTAAAAGGGGGGAAAATTGGCGTTCGCAGAGAACGACAAATGACTAAAAGTAGTTATGAATGGGGTTTAGATTTTGATAAAAGAAATGTTGAGTTCTCTCTCTCTCTCTCTCTCTTTAATGCGTTGATATGAGAAAAAAATTTCGTATGAGGAGGCGGGGGAGGCACCATTAAAGAACGAGTTTGAAGAAGGGTGCACGATGAAAGGAATTGTCAACTATCAGGGTCTGACTGATGGAAAGAAATTGATTAGGATATTTAAGCACTGACTCCCGCCTGTCTTTTTTTACTAAAAAGTAAACGACAGGATCCTAACGCTTACCGTTGAATAACTTCAAAAATTGGATAAGTATCCCTTAACACATTTTTTTAAAAAATTTATATAAAAGAATCCCATAGGTATAAACATGCATGCTGATAGAGGAGTAAGATATGAAGAAAAAAATCTTACTATAAAATACGAAGCAAATATGGGGCAAATGAAATTGTGATGTATATTATAATTTGATTGTTGAAGAAAGTACATCTTTCCAGTTGTTATGAAATAGATATAAGATCACAAACTTCGGTGATACCAAAGTTCACAATCAAATCCATGCTAAACCAATTGCGAGAAATCCTAAAATAACCCGACAAGATATTGACGATGAAGTCCAGTTTTTTAAATTTATTGGACAATACCCTAATATTTTTGAAAAGATTTTATAGTTTTTCTAGTACTTCTTTTAATTTTAATAACTTCATAATTGTATAAATATAGAAATTTTTAATTTAATAACTTGTACTTAGCCAAGAGGGGCATATTTTTTGTTTTATTTGTATGTTTGAATTATATCTCATGATAAAACTCTGAAAATTCATTTCCTTTTTGTGCCAACACTTGTTTTAGTAGCTTTACATACAGCTTTAATCTTAATCCTTAAGAATAAAAATTGCAATTTAAAACACTGCAGGAATACCAAAACAGCCAATTTACACTAATTATATGTGTAACCACTAAAAAAAGGGAAGAACAAAAGGTTAGAATGAAACTAGAAAAATAAATGAAGTTTGATGATATGCTAGAAACAAAATTAAATACGAACGGTTGTAAAAAGGAGGTTAATAAGAAAAAAAAGTTTTCAGATTCCTCTATTTCGAATCCTAGGGATGCTGAAAAGCCATGTTGATCATCTTGAAGATACGATGGTATTCTTAAAACCTATCATTAGTATTAATATTTTCTATTCGGTATTTCCGAGGCCCTGAAGATTAGAGGAATTCATTGCCAAGCTATCTTATATAGATAAGAAACTGTTGTAAGATACGAAGTCTAACAAAATTCATTTTCTGTATGCCAAATCCTACACAGACTTAGAAAGGAAATAATACATTATAGTTGTCTGTTATAAGATGAATACAAAATTATCATTGCAGTGGTATTCAAAATAAAAAAAATCATGCGTTGCCTATTTAATCATTTGGAATATTCCACCTAACAACGCTGAATCTAATCATTCTTATCTTTTCAGAAGAATTTTTGCAAACTTTGTTTTTTCAAGTAGTCTTAAAGATCAACTTGTTTAGAATTAACTATTTTTTAATATTACTCTATAATAATCAAACATTAAATGTTAGATTAATATTTTAATCATTTATTTTTTTAGTTCTGAAAATAACTCGAAATTATGAATTTAAATTGAGAATATTTTGATGTTTTGAAGTTTTATTTAGTAAAAAAACTTTGTTAGAGAAAAAATGTTTCTTTAAAATAAGATATATTTTTTTTCATTAATTTAAATTTTAGCACCTTTTTATAGCTCCCACTAAGAAAAAAATAGGGAGAATAAAAATATTATAATAAAAATATGGAGACTATTAAATAAAAAATATATATAAAGTATAGAATCTAGTACAATAGAAATAAACTAATCAGCATATCCCAGTTTTAATCTCTTTGAAAGTGGAATAAACGATCGATCCTTTTAAATTCAGCAGGGGGGGGGGGATTGAGCACTCGCATCAGAAAAGGTTTGCATACTCATAGATAAAGAGATTACATTTATACTGATATTTGAAAAGAAACTAAAAATATATCAAGAGCACAGGAGGGAGATAAAAAGGAAAGCACTAAAAGTCAGAATACATACTATTCGATATTAGATTTTCGCTTTCACGTAACTTTCTAGGTCAAAGAAAAAAAGAATTTTTTAAAGTTAGATGATAAACTGCATATCCATCAATCATGAGTGATTGTTGGAGGAAATGGTTAAGCCCAGGGGCATGAAGAGAAATCGGCAGATGATATCATTATCGAAGCTTTCAACCTTCCCCAACCATTACGGGTTGGATTTCATACGAGATATTTAGATGGGTTGGAGATGTTTTCTCAAATGGTTGGAAAGGTGGGACTGGTAATCTTTTTTCACTGATTTGCTTATATTTTATTCTGATGGAAAGATACCAAATTTCATTTCATACTTTGAAGTCTAAAAGTAATTCGTTACAGAAATTGTAAAAGTATTTTATTCATTACATTAATCTATTAGTTATGAAAATAGTTGTTAATAAGTTTTCCTGTGAAAATTTTGCTCGATAAAAGGACTTTAGTTTTTTAATAGTTGCTTCAAATACTTTTTAAAGGAGAGATGAGCAAATAACAATAGGAATCATACACAATGCAGGGAATTCAATCTTCAACAAACATCCAAATGCACTGATGGCGATTTATAATTCTCCTTAAATAGGCAATAAATACAAAAATGAAATTGGTCTGATACAATCCTTCAAGCAAAACACTTCGTTAAAGCAGCGAAAATATAAATCAGCTGCTTCTACGGTTCATATATTTTCACTATCTTTTTTAGTTTCTACATAAGGATTAGAGGCATATCCATATCATATAAATATGCCTTTGTAAATCTGTCTTTTCAATAACAAAAAAATACTGCATAGACAGTAGTGCTATGACGAAAAAATGTACTTTTTGACGCCTGCTGTTAAGTCTCAATATTTTTTAACCGAAAACTGGCATTAATTTTCAAGTGAAATAGTATCCTTTGTAATGATTGAAAGAAGTGTTGTCCTCAAAATTTTCAACTGGCAGAAAAGCATGCAAAAATTTAAAGCGAAATTACAAACTTCCCTAATTTTTTTTTTAATTCAAAGCGTTGTCTTCTTAAAAAGTTTTTATTTTTACATTCGTTACTTTCTGGTGAGTATATTAGAAATTGGTCAGATTGCATAACTTTTCTGTTACAAGTCCAAGTTTCTTAACTTGTAAGTGTTTTTTTCCGCTACTATAAAATCGGCAAGTATTTAAAGTTTACATTTTCATCTCATAAATTTCAAACTTTTTTGGTTGATTTCTAGAACATCCTCATTGTTTAAGAAGCATCTGAGTAATATATTATTCACTATTCAGGCATATGAGATACTGTCAATGAGTTTTGTAGATGCTCTTTGGTCTACTGGATGCCTTAGCATAAAGAATAAAAACCTAAAATACATATATTCGAACAAGAATAGCAGAAATGTTTCTGGACAATTGAGATCAGAAATATAACTTATTTAGAAGGAATAAATATTAATAATACATATTCTTGAATAAAAATAATGTCCGATTCAATATGAAAATCGAATATAATCCTATTTCTATTTATTAGACTTATAAAATATATTTTTGTGAGTTAAACATGTTTTTTTTATTTAAAAAATTGCAAAATAGAGCAAATATTTTTAATATTATATTTCTTTCTTTTTCCTTATAGTTTTATATTATTGTTAGAGATAAACATTATATGCTAACAAGGTAATTAATTATCAACTACATTCCTCAACATTTTTTTCAACAGGTTTTGGGCAAAATGTTTTTCATCTAGAATATTTTCTTAGATACGATATATTTAACTGAAATAAATATAGTAGTAATTTTATCCAAACTAAATAGTATAGCAGTAATTTTATAAAACTGAAATAAATGTAGTACTAATTTTACCCTGCACCTACACGATGTACAAGATTCAACATTTGATTACAACCGAGTCTCTACGCTTTGGAAGATAAGTCTTTCGATAAAAAAAGTAAGTTGAATGCTATTTAGGAACAAATATATTTATGGTTTCATTATGCATTAAACATTAATAAATAAAATTATTACTTTTATTAAAAGAGAGATTCTTAATAATCAATTCCTTAAACATTTTAAACGAAAGCACTAAACATCATATAAAAATTTGATAAGCGAGTATTTTATCCCACTATAACCTTAGCCAGTGTATATAACAGCCAATGTATTTATTGTTATTCTGTTAAAACCAAATCCTTAAAGTTCAAAATACAAAAGGAAATTTAATGACTTAAAATTATTTTTATATTTAAATTTCCTAAAAAAAGTATTTTAAAAATTCAGAAGGCACTTATATTTTTAGATAATTCTGCAATTCAAAGAATTTCAAAAGCTGTGCATGTTTTCTTCAGAAAATTTTTTTATTCAAAAAATAGGCATTTTAAATTCTTGAGTTAGCGTATTAATTTTATTCAGCGAGATCAAAAAAGGTAATTATTCATAATGTAAGCAACGGGCCAGTATTTTATTAAATCGTTTACAGGGATTTATATTATGTTTTTTTTTTTCGTTCTCTTACAGTCCTGACTTTATCTTGGGTTTCTCTATTTATTTTGAGGAAATTAGTGAATTTTCTTTTTCTTTTTCTTTTTAATGTTCTTTAATTTTTCTTCAAGTCATTTTCTTTAAATTTTTTTATAATTTTATACCTAATTGAAATCTTTTTATCAATATTTTCTTTCTTATACTCAGATAAGAATTGTCTTCTATGAAATGCTGGAGATACTACTTTATGCATATAAAACTACAAATTCTGTGAACAAACTATAAACGTAAATTAAACAATAGATGTATTTGTACGTTAAACAATGATTATTTCTTTTTGAATCCTTCCCAAAAGAAATTTTTTTGAGCAATTAAATAATTTATGTTTTAAATTATTAATGAACTGCATAGGCGATATTAATTTTTGGTATCGCACATATACTTTAATTCATGTTAAATATTCTTGCACTTGCAGTGTAATTCCAAACAAAGCACTTATTTTTTTAATCAATTTTGTTTAAATATTATTTTATTATTGTTAAATAAATTTGTTAATTATTTTTTAAATAAATTATATTAGATGCTTAGATTTTATTTTGATGCCTTGGAAGGAAAACTCCACTTCCGATTATATAGTTTTCATTCACTGAACCGTAATGCGAAATTTTTTTCGAAAATATAAGCAATTATGCAGTTTTTCCAAGAAATAAAATTTTGAAATCCCTGCCTAATTTGACTTTAGAATGAGTTTTCTTTGTACCATATTAAAATATGGATATATGCCTATATATGCATAAATATCGCATATATCAAATTATCACATAGTAGCATAATTTGAGTTTATAGTATGAAATAAACGGAAATTCTTCAAATACGTTCAGTGTTAAATTATTTTGGAATGAAACATTTCATATGAATATTAATTTTTGCAGTAAAATTTCAAATAAAAACCAAAAAAATTTATAAGAATTGGAAATTTATTTAAAAAAGATTCGAATTATTCAAGTTTTATTTTTAACTGCTTCAATTTTTTTTAATATCGTGAAATTAATATTTATTTTCAAAAATATTTAATGGCTCTTTTATTCATTTTTATAACTTGTTCTTTCAATGGACTCAATGGTAATATACGGGAGCCCTACTCAGGGTCCGACTTAGTTTAGTTGGGGCCCGGGGCAAAATTTCTTTGGGCCCCTTCTGCTTTACTACTTTAGTAATGAAGAATTTCATTAAAGAAGTAAACATAAATTAAAATTTCTATTCAAATTGATGATCCCCACTTATTTGAGGACCCGGAATAATTGCTCCGTATGCTCCTGCCTTAGTTAGGCCCTGCCCCTACAAGAAATAACTGCCACTGCCCATAGGTATTTGTAGTGCTTACCACTGAGATAGTCGAAACCTTTTTGCTGCTAGTCACCCCCTGAGATAACAAGAATTTTAACTCTAGCCAAATAAAGTGTCCTTTTCGATTGATTCCTCGCAGACTAACTACATAGTTGACTAATTTCCAATCAAATCGATACTATGTAGTATACTCACCCACTAAAGGAATCAAGACTAATACACGAGGGCTTTGCTGTCCTTGAAAAGCTAGAAGCCGACAGAGCGTTAAAAGCTTTCCTGAAAACGCATTCGCTTGTTTCGAAAAAGGGAAAAAAGAAAGCGAAAAGATTGCAGAGGAGGATAAATTAAAAGAAACTAAATCACGGGTATCACACCAAGGAATTTTGAACTCGTGACATCAAAAGAAGCCTTGTAGAGCATATATTTATGAGATAGACTACATAATTTTTTTTTACTCTATGTATGTTTAGCTAATGGCAAAACATTAAACAGTATTTTAAAAAGTAAACGAACTCCTTGAGTTAAAATATTGTTATATTTCATCTCAATCTGTAATTTGAAGTTTTAAATTGAATAGAATTTAATGAGTTTCCATGTTTTCGTTTCATCTTTTAGCAATCTCAAAATTTCTACTCTGAAAATTTATGTTACAAAATCAATAATTATTTTCTTTGGATATTTTTATACATATCTGCAGTCAATAACTTGAAATCTCCTTCTGCAAAAGGTTATTTCTCAGAAACAACAAAATAAGAATATGTTTCTGACAAAGTATTATGTTCATTGTAAGATATCGAATGTATCATTCGGTTGAAGGGAAAAATAAAATTTCTCTACATGTTAATAAAATTATTCAAGAAAAGGTGTGTCTCATTAATAGAAAACATTTATCTTTCAAAAAATAACTTTCTTCCCTAAATGATCTTGAGACCAAAATATTTTTTAGTATATTGCAACATCCTTCATAATTTTCATCGAAATATTTATCAGGGAACTTAATAGCAATTTTCTTATTCACGTATCGCCAGATTCATTCGATTAGCCGTTTAATGGTCCTTTAGAATTATTATGGAGCCTAAAATGTGAATATTTATTATAACAAGAAAATTGACGAGATTGGAATGCGACACTTATTTCAGAATTTATGTAATTCCATTTACCTTTTAAGAAAGGAACAGTTTTCCAAAATGCAAAATAATATTGCTTTGCAATTTTTCTCTTTCATTTGGTTTCTTTTACTTTTCATGAAAATTGTGTAAATCTATTTAAACAAGTGTAAAGAATGTAGGGAAAGAATAAGAAAAACTGTCAACAGAATTTTCATTTGACATCATTTGATTAAAAACAAATATTCAAGTTAAAACTTGTTTACTAAAACATATTCAAGTAAAAAAATCCGTTAAAATATTATAAATTATTTACTAAAGTATTCAAGCCTAGTTAAGAAACAAAAATAGTCTCAATATATATGCGAGTCTATGTATATTGTACAGTTAACAATTTTAAACATTCATCTGCATACGTCATTCGATACTATATATTTTTTCTGAAATCGAAGAGTCAAGTTTTCACATTCGAAAACTAGCCATCATTAGGTTAAATTAATAGGATATTTAAAGACTGGTAATTATTAAGTTATTATGTTTGAAAATTGACAATCATTAAATTATTATATTTAATAATCAGATCTGCATTAAATTAATAACTATAATTTCAAATTCAATAACAATTATTTAAAAGATCTAAGTATTTTTGTATATGTTATCTAAAGGATATTGTCAACTAAGTATCAAAGACTAAATTACTCTTAATTACTTTTTTAGGAGACAGTCAGAAAATTTTTATTAAATATTTCCTTTTTACCTATTTATGTATCCAAATTGCTATTCATAAAGATAAACATCCAAAAAATTATTTTTTTAGAAAGTCAAAAAATATCTTGCAAGTTTTTAATAATAATTTTCAGTTTTATCTTTTCCTTCTCGAAAATAGTTAACATGTTTTTAAAGAAACTGGCTGACAAGAAATTTACGAAAATAAAAAAGTGAATGAGAAATGAAGTTATCTGAAACATTTCCTGTTTTTTAATTTTTTTTAAATGCTGAACTTTTTATTTATTTTTAGATTCAGTTGTTAAGTAAAAGTATTTTAAATGAGTTCTTTTGTAAATAAAGTTACTGTCATATTTCTCTAACGCTGAATTTTTAAAAACAGCTCCAATGTTCATTTACTTATGTAGAAAAACTTGATAAAATGCTTTATTAGACTTTTATTGATAAAATATTACTTTATTTAAGAAACTTTTTGAATCCTTTCAATTTAATAGATACTTTGTAAAATGTAGGGTAATGTGAATAGTAATCTGGCTGCATTCATTAATAATAGTAAGTAAATTTAATTAATTATATTTGCTCGAAAACTAAAATTTTATTAACACCTGTTATTACATTTATAAATTTTACATAGTTTTACTAATCAATTAATTAAAAATATTATGTATTCCTTTTTTTATTTGAAGAAAAAAGTTTTGGTCAAGAAACCATAATTAAGAAATCAATACTTAATAATTTAAAGATAAATAATTACATTAAAAATGAGAATTTTGAGTTATTTTCCGGCATTCTTACATTTATTTATGAAGAACCACTCAACTGCCATAGAAAAAAATTCCGGCAGTTTGTGATTAATAAATTATCCTTTTCACGAAAGAAAGCAATACCTCTTTGATATATGGGAAAACTATACCTTTGATTCATAGAGCTGTTATAAATCAATTATTTTTCTAAAAGGCCTTCATTTGCCACAGAGATCTATTCATCATTCCACAAGTTTTTTCTTCCAAAAGCTGATCTAAGGTCGTTATTAAATCGCAAAACAATGAAAATGTATTTTATTTCCTCTAAATTAAAACTTCACGCATTGAAGAAATTAATAACTGTCATTAATATAATGAGTGATCGAATTAGGTTTAAGGAAGATGTTCAACAACTGAACTTAATACTAATTTAAAATTTACAATAGATCTCGATAAAATTTAGCTTTCTTGAACGTGTAGGGCTGAAACCAACGGCAATATTCACTCATCGACTGTTTTGTGTGCGTGTGCATTAATGTCACATTTTGAATTCAGTTTCAAAATAAAGATGAGAAAATTGAATATGCCTTCCGGATTTCTTGTTACTCCCCAAATGAGTTCAAATTCTGATGCAATTCTACATTTAATTAATTAAAAAACATAATTAAATTTTTATTCCTGATCTTGTAGCGCTGATATCGTAATTAGATATACAATAAAGTCTTTGACGGTTTATAATAAATCTGCAAATCTAAAGATAAGGCATATGTTAAATTTCATTTATCTAGCTTCTAGCATCTCAAAGCAATCCTGATCACATTACACACATTCAGAAAGATATTGTATCTTGAATAAGTATTTCGTCCACACTTTGACAGTCTATTTTTTCCTTGTATATTTTCTTTAAGAGAAAATAAAAAGGAAATTTTAAAAAAGAAAATATATCTCTCTATTTTAATTACGTGTATTAACAATACCATGCAGTAAACAATATAGCATTTTTAACCAGTTATTTTTATCGTATTTGAATGTTAAAAAGTTTATTCAATTTCAGATGTTTCTTTTTTTATTATTATCATTTGAATAATTGTTTGGTATTAGAATATTGTGTTGTTGACACATACGAATATATTTCGAATGAGTAGGTTTTGAGTTTTGTTCTCAGTCCAAACTAACAATTCAATTAATTCAGTCTATATATTATTAAATCTTGAAAGCTAATTTTGCCCTGAGGGTAAAGTTTCATTATTCGCTCATAATTTGAAATAGAAATCATGTAGTTCACAATAAATTTTTACGAGAAATTTGGCCATATATCACGAATATATCAAATATTCCATAAATTAAATATAAGAATGTTTAAGTCGTGTAAATATACTACGCAAACGTGACCGATAAAAAAGCAAAAGTAACTTATATATTTATTAGAATATATTACGCTCTATTAAATCTACATAATTATGAGATTAAGTTATGAGCATTGCATTTTCTTACTACGAGACGAAGTACATAAATATTAGATCATTGAAATCCCTCACTACATTTAATGCCGAACTACTACTGCATTTTACAACTGAAAGCATTTCATAAGAAAATAAAAACAAAGCGTCGATTCACCCTTATTTCTTTATTATAAAAAGATTTAATTTAAAATATAACATCAAAATCAGCCCAAAGCATTCAATACGCCAAATGTTTCAAATTAAGACTCAATTTTTTATTTTAGATTTCTTATAAGAATTTATTGTCATGATTTAAAACCTGTATTAAAAATATTTAATTTTGGAACACTGTCGATGCTGTGCAACTTTTAAGTAGATTTGGTAAATAAAATTTATACTTTATATTCCTTAAAGATTCTGAAAATTTTAATCCAAATTCAAATGGAAAAAAAAATATTTTATAAGATCCATAAAATATTTTATTTCATATGGATAATATTTATAAGGCTAAATGAAGTGGGACGCATCCAAAAATTTCATTTTGAAAAGTAACAATTTTATTTAAGTGTAAGAGAATCGAGATCGAAAGAACACTACTATACACACAGAATAACAACAAGTTTTGCCTCCTGTTATTATAAATTTAGAATACATGATCCTTATAAATCGATTTTAACCCATGGATCTACTTAACTCTCCTATTAAAAAAATTTAACATCACTTGAATTCCTATAGTCATAAATCATTTGATTTATTGAAGCATTTTAAATGATATTTTGCATTTTAAATTAATTGATACTTTCACTTAATTGCTGATTCAAAATAAAACACAATAATTCGATGCACGAGTCAGACTCGTCATTGTATGTGAAGGAGTTAAGAATTTAATCAAATATCCGAATCTCGCATACTCATTAATAAAGGTGTTCTCCCCTTTCTCTTAATCTAAAAGTTTTGAACTTTTGAACTTTGAGTAGGACCCCTTTTAGTATAATGAAGAAATGGTGAAATCTTGGTATAGTGATGAAAGACGAGTAGGAAATTTTTATTCCTTTTTGTCAACCATTTGAAACAAAAATCTCAACAAGATCATATACCAAATTTTATTTACTTAAGATATTGCATTTTTGGGCTATTGCGTTAGAAAGCATCCGAATGTACAGACGGGCAGATGTTAACCAATCGACGGATTTTATGTAACGTTTGACATTGATCTAAACTTTAAATGCAGAAACTATCTTTTCTTTTATGCTTTATAATTAACCAATTCACTTCCATTTGAACGGACAGACAAACTTCCTGAAACTTGCCTTCAGATTTAATAGAAATATACAAATTTGTTGTGAAGACCACTTAAACACAAATTTTAACCCTTTTCCCTCAAAAAAGTAATTCGATGCATAATCATTCATCTAATCCAAATATTTGTTTATTGCCCTGAAAAATAAACATACATTACTGTTTTAACTGGAATTTCTTTGAAAAACTAATCTACATCCTTTTATCATTCTGTAAAGAGTTTTAACAATCAAAATTTAAAAAATAAATAAATGAAAAGGTATAATGATTTACCGTCTGAGTGAGAGGAACCAACCAAATTTAAAGGGTTAATCTGTCAAACTCAAAGCATTTTTTGAATTATCGGGCTCACTAATAAACAAAGTAATAGAAATGCAATTACAAAAATATGCAATAATACAATAATTAAAATACTTCTTCAACGTCTTCGTAAACGAAGATAAAGCAGAAATTCTCAAGTCAATAAAATTTATTGTGGCTATTTTCATAGTAATTTCTCCTCAAAAATGGAGCTAAATACTTGGTGATGATAGTTAAATCATTAATTGTGGTGCCCGTGTGAGATACGAATAACCACATTTTTTAACAAATAAATAAAAACTAGCCCTTCTTCACGGTGTAATTTGGTACTTTGTATGTTTAAGGATATTACATAGTTTAAGTACCCTACGGACTCTTAATTGAATCAATATAACAATCTTTTTCAAAAGCATAAGATCTTATCTAATTAGATAGAGAAAATTTCATAGATAAAGGATTAAAGCACAGGTATTCATACCTGTTTCAAATAAATAACTCGGCCAAATGTCATAATGCGTACTAGTCAGATCATGGTGTATTGATTCATTAAGAAGTTCCTTGGGAGTGAAAGTGGCGCTTTGAGTAATAAAATTGAATCAAAACTAAATAAAAGAATTTCTTATGCGATTGAATAAGATTAATGGATTTTTTAAAGTCGAAATAAATTTGGAAAAGTTGCTTCTAATTTTAATTATTTAACCAAATTTACACATTTGTTCTTCACTTTTTGGGTTCATTATTCGTAATTTTATTTTTATAACTTCGTTTCCTTATTTTGAATGATTTCTTTACGACTGAATTTACAAAATGTACTTAATATGTTTTTTCTTCAACTTATTGCCCCATGCTGATTTTTAAGTTAGTACTACCCACTACAGAATCCGTAAGAATTCTTAGTTTAATTCATATTCCATGCAAGCTTTAAGAAATTGAATAAAGCCAATAATTAAAAATTCCAAAAATAAATTTAAAATAAATTTTTTTAGAATGCCTCTATATCGATAAAATTATTTACTTAACGAAAATCAAAAGTAAAATTTTTATTTCCTATTGCTCATCAGATATATTTAATGAATTAAAATGAATACCGCCTTAAATTTATTGAACAAAATATTTTCTGTATACGCCTTACACTGATAACAAACAAAAATATGGAATTTGATAACAGAAGGAAGTGAGAGTAAAAATTATATTTCTATTTTTGCGACTGCCTTTTTCAATATATCCCTCTGAAGTACTTAATTAAGAGAATCCAGA
This sequence comes from Argiope argentata, assembly GCA_026289955.1. Classification (NCBI taxonomy): domain Eukaryota; kingdom Metazoa; phylum Arthropoda; class Arachnida; order Araneae; family Araneidae; genus Argiope; species Argiope argentata. The sequence goes on from JAOUZG010027617.1 coordinate 2,687,214, forward strand.
GTTACTGAACAGATTTTAATGAATTAGATGCGATTGTTCAAATAGTCTAAAAGAAATACTATTTAGCAGTTATGAGCCCCACGCAGAGTCGTGTGTACCGGTCATAAGAAATAATCGTGTGTAGGATGCAGTCTTAAATAGGCATTACAAGATAAAATAAAAAAAGAGTTTAAAAAAGGTTAAGGGAGATATGATCCTCATTCCAGGCATTCAGTTTTCACAATTTCAAATCAGGCTGTTTTTGAGTTTCTGTATCAATCTATCCAACTCTTCAGACACATTGTTTTCAGATACTTGGGGAAGGGGATGGTCTTCAAAATCGTCCCTTTCAAGTCCAATGAGCTGGCTGACCAACCCCTATATGAATTGCTTTCATATTCCAGAAATTCGTTAAAAAATGAGACTTGTGTGGGTGATCGCTTGCATTCTTTCAAATAAAATCTTCATCTATACCGTAATTGCTGCACAATATTTATTTTTGTGTTATATCAAACATATATACCTAATATAATTTAAATCTATCGAGCACTTCTAACATTAATCGACTAGTGAAAAGATATTCTCGTTTCCTCTTCTTGAAAAATGCTTAAAATCTCCTTACGCTAAATTCCAAATTTGCCTTATTGATGTAAGTGCACGATGATCATTTTTTGACTGCACAATCATTTATCTTTAGACACGTGGAGATATTATAATACAAAAGATCAAGATGGATCAACATATGAAATCTTTTTCAATGGGAAAATTTAAGAATTCTGTATTTTTCGAGAAATAAGATTTTCACTACAGTAATTGGCATGTATTTATTAAATGACATATAACAATTAGAAATTAAACCTATAAATAATTTAAGTAAAGGGAATTTAAAATAACGTCAGGTAGATTTAGATTCACTTGGTTTGATAATGCCAATCAAAGCCGAAAGACATCGATATCCATAAAATATTATTCAAATTAAGTAAATAATTTATTTAAAATTATTTCCTGTTTGCGTTATTTTTGTAAATTTTAAGAAATAAAAAATTCTCCCAAAATTAGTTCAATTTCTGATGTGAGAACTATTAAATTACGAACGAAAATATAAAGCAATGATAATTATTTTATACTACAAATGAATTAGCAATTCTATGATTCAAGTAGATTTCTAATTAAATTTAGCATGAATTATTTTACATTTATAACGTCCGTATCAGATTGTTTAATTCATTAATGCAATGCCTCTATTTTAAATTATCGCCAATTTTAACTTTAAAAAAGTTTGTAAACAGACCCTTTTAATTCGGAATCACAAACTTAGATGTTATTTAAAAAACAGGCACGAATTATTATTAAATAATTCGTATCCCTTCTCATTCAAAACAGAAATATGAACCCATTAAATAAAAATCTTCGGACAAGATTTAGTGCCATTACAAAAAAAGGATGATTAGATTTTTTTAAAAGAAATAATTCTCCGGAACTAAACATCGAAATACGGAAGAAATGTATGAATAAATATATGCTTAAGAATAAAAAGGAAATCTATTTGCTGATTGTTTATGTAGACATTTCTTTCCAGACACACATAATATCCTGAAAATAAAACACTGAAACGAGATAAAGTAGAGTTTTTCGCCTTTTCTGGGGAAAATATGTCTTCCTTTGAGCTTAGAAGAAAGTTCAAAATAAAAAAAAAATAAAAATTCTTTTAAGAGCGCTGAAAATGAAGAAAAAAATTTAGTTCGTAAACAACTTTGTTGAAATGCGTGAGCTCCGGTTAAAAACCATGACTAAGAGAAAATTTCATAGCCCGTAAAAAGAGAATCCTAGAAACTGGGAAAGTTTAAAAGTTGAATCGAAGCATTTCCTGATTTAATTCCAAATTTTACGAAGTTCTATAGAAAGAAAAACAAAAACAAAAGGGGTGAGTATCATGCATCTTTTCTTTATCTTATTGCAATAAAAAATAAAGTAAATGCCTACTTCTCACGAAAACCCTTTGAAGAAAAGTAATGCATTCGTTAAATCACACTACATAAAAAATAAATTTTAAATAGAGAAGCTTCAAACTAAGTGTCTAACACATAGTGCATTAACATACTTATCAAAATGCTGATTACACACAAAAAAAAACATTGTATCTGAAATTTCAGTTAAGAAACAAAAACTGAAATTTATTTTAAAAGTCCGTTTTATTGAGATAGTGAAACACGGAAGTTAATTCGAGGATTTTCCGGTTAATGGTGGATCCGAGAAACGTCATTGAAAAATCTTACGTTATTTTAAGATTTCGTTTCACAATACGTTAAAAGGATTGAATTTTTACCTGAAAATACTTTTAATATTTGCAAGTAATTATGTAATGCAGTTAACCCTTTCGTCCCGAGCGCCGCATATATGCGGCATCCACGCAACGACTGTTAGATACGAGTGCCGCATATACGCGGCATCCACGCAACGACTTTTGGGTACGAGCGCCGCATATACGCGGCATCCACGCAACGACTTCTGAGTACGACCGCCGCATACATGCGGCATCAAAAATATCTGTACAAGTGCCATCTGGAGTCGATGGTAACAACTATATTACTAGTTTTTACATATTTTATTACATATTTTGTACGTATTAGATTTACACCTTATATTTCAATAATTTTCATGTCGCTATTAATTATATTAATCATTTCATCGTTAAGCTTTGTAATTATATAAATACCTATGTTATCTATAATTTTGTATTTGAATAATTTTATAAGTCCTACCATATTAAAAATGTAAATATACTTATTACATTAGAGCAATGATTGATTTATTCAGCACAGTTCCTATTTAACACTTAGAACAACATATATAAAGAAACCACGCGCACTGTGCATTTTTCCGGCGCGAGGTTCCGTTCAGTGACGGTACTTCGGCGGACGGGGCAGCCGTAGCGAAAGGGTTAATAACTCAACGAGTAATTAACAGGTTATTCAAATATCGCAGATCTTCGTGCATAATTGGAATAGAAATTATTTAGGTTGGATTATATAAATTTTGAATTTTTTTTCGAGAGCGAATCGAGAGTTTAATTTCTTAAAAAATAATATTTAATTATAAAGCGAGATAAAAGCATTGTTAAAGTATAATAAAAGCAAATTCATTGTGAATTAGTCTCTTTCTAATAAACATTACATCAACAGCATAAATATTCCAAAATTAGGTGTCTCTTATTTACAAAAACCTTATAACAAAGGTTACTGATCTATCACAATCACAAAAAAGTTAACCTTACTAAATTCTTAGTTTGTTTCGATATTGTTAAGGTGACATATTATCCACACTTAGAAAGTAAAAGACTCCAAAATAGCGCAAGTTACAAAAAATATAAAATTAAGTTAATAAGCGATTAATGAATTTCAATCATTTTATAAAAATTATGTATTGGAAACAGCAAATAAATCACAGTATAGTAGCAAAAGGGTAGAAAAAGCTATTATAATTTCATCTCTTAAATATTCGGAAATAGAGAAAATCAAGTAATTTTGATTTATAGGTTTAATTTAGTAACTTATCATTGCATTTCGCTTTAACGTAACACTAGCGTTATTTTGGAATGGAACTCATAATTTTGTATCGTAATCATATGGCGATGAAGACACATGAGCTGGCACCCCTTCATCTAACTTCAAACAAAAATAGCTAGAGGACATTGAAGCCCGATGGATTTAGCGTGCTCCAGACCCGCTTGCACGACAGCTTTTTTATGGTAATCGGGTCTATAGTCTAGAGGCTTCCTCTACGGAAGTCAAGACCTTATGACAGGACCCTTGTGTTTCTTTAATTTATAGGGCATACGCAGGGAAGTTGATGTGTCTGTATTTCACAAATATTTGATAACCACGTTTGAGGAACCTGAAGATTGACAGTTAAAATATTTAATTATTGGTTATGAGAAGTTTTTTTTATTTTGAAGTTATGACAAAAGAAATTCAATAATTATAATTCTATCAAGATGAACAAATTATTTTATATTTCTAGCGTGAAGTTTGACCCCTTAACCGTTTTGCTCGTACGCCGTACGTGCATCGATTTATCGAATTTTTACAGTTGTAAACAAAAAATAAATCATTCATAACAATTATAATTCAATAGTAAAATGACTTCAAATACGTAGATAAGCCAAGTATTCCATGGATTTCCATTTGAATCAAAATAAGAAAATATTCCCAAAATAGAAGGTCTCATCTTATTAAATAGTAAAGAAAATAAACCGGTTAAGGGTGCAGGTGTAAGGGTTCCGGTTAAAGGATGTGCATGTTAAGTATCAATTTTATATATCTACATTCTTCAAGTTGTCTCGCTCTCTCCGATATTGAAACGCTTATGAAAAAATAATTAAGCTCTAATATTCGCTTTACTCAAAACTATTAGAGAAAATAAGAATCATATACATAAGAATAATAACATAATGCAAAATTTTCATGATTCCACACCTTTCTATTTGCGAGCTTTTCTGAAGCATCTCACATTTTCGATTGTGAGAATTGTAATATATTGTTCTTTTTAATGTATAAGGTGAAAAATTATCTTTATAATTTTAGACTTTAATTACTTCAAAACCATATTGGATAGTAAAAAAAATTAGCATGTCAGAAATGCTCATTTTTGTTTTGTTTTCAAATGACGCATACTTGATTTTTTTTTAAAAAAATGTATATCATAAGGGAGATCTCAGAGTGGAGCTTGGTTCATAGACAAATTATGTCGCTTAAATGCAGTGAAACTATCGGACACAGCATGGAAAGGAGCCACCGTGCCGTCAACTATTCTAACTTAGCCTACGATCCAGAGACACACAACAACAGAACTTGGCACCCATTCTCAATTTAATTTAACATGGCACTGTGAAGTTCCTAGAAAATTATGGTGTGTGTGTGTGTGTGAAGAAAAACGAAAACTAGTGTGAAACTGAAACTAGTGTGCCACTAGTGATTCATGCATTGTCATGTATGTCAAGAAAAAATTATGACTTTCATTTTTTTTACGTGTTGAAAATCCTTTGCTATCACCTAAAGAAATTTTCAAGCTATTAAAGCCTAAAGTTGTATAAATAATATATGTTCACCCAGTGTTTCACATTTGTTTGTTCAGTAATAAAACATTTGACATTTGATTACAGCGTCACAACTAAATTATTTTTATTATGTAATATTCTGTCAATTTAACTGAAATGATTAAATTAGGTTGTTACACTACTATAATAACGCAAGGTTTTTATCATTTAGTACAGCATTTATAAAGGATAATATTTCATTTTGTTACAATTCAGATGTTTCATCGTGACTGTACATTTATAAAAAAAAGTCTATTGATTTGTAGATTTTTTTGCATCCCTCACGTACAAATTAATTAGATCTACAGTGTCAGAAATGTCTCCTCTTTGAGTTTTAGATATACTAATACCATTCCTGTTATATGACCTTAATCAAAAGTTGAACTAATTCACAGACCTAAATATATATTAGTTTAATCTGTTTGATTTAATATCACATTTTAAAAACACAAGAAAACTGCTTTGGATCCCAAGGTAAAGACCCAAGTCAGTAATGCTATTCTCCTCCAAGCTACCCCAACGTAAAAGGATGTGGCTACCGACAGAAAATTTAACATGCCCTAAATTCACATAAAAGGTGGAATCGATGATTACACTCTTTCGTCACAGAATATCCTCAAACTTGAAATCTCTAGGATTTCTTGTTGGTTAAATGTATATACCGAAAAAGATTTATTTAGAAGAAAAAATAATAATTTTATATGTGGTACACAAGAAAATAACTATATACAAGACAATGATGATAAACGGAATGTTCGGGGGGGGGGAATATGAGTTGAAGAATTCTAATGAAGTTAATATTTCTTGGAGAAGGCCTTGATTGAGGTACTAGACAAAAATTTATTCAGGCTTTGGATCTGGCGACATCAATTCATTGTCTTGGAGGAACAGTACAAGGTTTCTAATTGTGGTTTTGGACAACTTGTTTCCCATAACGTTGATCCAACACATTCTTTCGAGGCCGTAGGTGGATTTGTTATGATGAAAAGATGTGACAAGAGAGAAGCTAGTGGCATAATGAAGGGGCTCGCCTGCTTCATAGCAGCCACAGTATCCGATCTTTTAATATTAAATGCTTAAAAGTACGAATTGAAAGAGTTATGGCCAGTTGCAAAGATAATATCTGGCCTGTTCCAAGATGATGGGTTAAAGTAAACAAGTTATACTAAATATTTCTGGCAGATGGGTCATTGCTCCATTCATTTTGCAATTGCTGTAAGCTCAATTTGTTTAATACACTTTTAAGATTGCTTTTCGGGAGCTGGATACTATGAGTAGTACTTGTAGAAATTGCCTATTTGTCTAAGGAATCTGCAACCGCGTTGCTGTCATAGCCCACAACCCATCCTAACTGAATAGAAGGTTGGCGGAGTAGAATAGATCGATCCTGTACAATTGGTCATGAGGTGAAAAATGAGATTGCTTTTAAAATGGACTCACTATTACTCCATAATTTAGCATTGTGATAAAATTTATCAGTCCATTTACATGTTTCCTTAAGAGTCGGCAGCTCAGCCTGAATTCCAGAATTCTTTTCATTCAGTTTGCCGAGCCACTGATGAGTGAGTTGGTCGCTTAGGTAGACACAGAAAACAAAGAGGGATTTCACTTAAAGTTTTGGAAAGAGACAAATGTAGGTTTATTATGATTTGGCTTTTATGATTAGATATGGTAGTACTTGCTATTATAAAACTTTTGTAATGATCATTATCAAACAAGAAGGTCACATTCATCCTTCAAAATAGCAAATAAAAATACAATGATCTGCCAAAGCAATAAAAAGTTCATACTTTTTATTTGAAAATGTCCGCATAAATAATATCATGGTTTGTTTCTGGCTTTACGATTATTTATATTAAATCTTTACAACTATTGTTTCTATTGTCTTTTTTGGTACATTTATTTATCACCAGCGTTCCTTATGATCGTGAGAAATATGTATTTTATAAGGTTACCGGATCGTAAATGATATCTGCTTATGAAAAAAGCAATTCAAATTCGAATCCATAATTCGAAACATTGTAGTTTAATAATGTGTCAGATTGATTCGTTTGTCTTTTCTTCGTCAGCTTCGCAAAAGCACGCGTAGCGATTTTTGTCCATCTATCATGATGAGTCATTTACACAAATAGACAAAACAAATTTTTCTTCAACTATTACCTCAATTTTTTAAAAATATATCCTTACTAACATTTATATTTTCTATTCTTAATCAGTTTTCTCTGAAAACCGGTATAGTTAAATTTGACTGTTTACGATATGATTAGGTATGCAATAAACGTCAGTAAGTTTAGTTTTAAAATAAATCCTTACTTGCCAAAAAACTAAAACCTTCAATCAGAATCATCAGTCCCTTTACTTTAGCTAAATTATAACAATTAGTGCTCAACATCCAAGCAAGCCAATGTCGATAAAGACATCATCTCAAAATTGTATCAACCTCTCATCAATATCTAGTACAAGTTGTTCGCATATAACTTGAATACATCGACTGTTTCATATTTACTATGTAATTAGATAATCGTTCCATTCAAGAGAGGGAATAAAGGGAGAAATAAAGTTAGATATATTATCCGAATCGGAAGTGCAAATCATGAAAGAAAACGTCGTCAACTCCAATGCCCATTTGCATATCGGCCTTTGTTAACCATTGATAGAAAAATTCAGCATAAAATCTATTATCGCCCATTTACGGTATATATAATATCTTGATCATAATTCAAAGGTAATCAGTAAGTTTTTTTATGAACCAGATTTAATTTCTTTTACTTTGAGAATACGGTACAAAACTAGAAAAAAACTGGAACATTTTTAAATAAACCGAATAACATCGGTTCCATGGGCATATATTTCTAAGATAAAAACTTCGTTGTGGAACATCTTAAATATTTCAGTTTTATACAATTATATATTGTTATTTTCTAGATAGAATATCCGCATCAACTGCTTTATACAATAAAAAAATTATTTGCATCTTAATACTTCTTACAAAATACGTCAGAAAAATTAAGATAAGCATTAAACCAATGTTCAGAAATACGAGTATCTCCCTTACAATTTTAGTCGTCAATAGCAACAGACGTTGTTTCCCTCATATAAGACAAAAACTAAGCAATTGCCACTGGCAGTAGAGTGCCCCATTTTTATTAAAACATATTTGTATTTTTGCCTACACAGTAGAGATAAAGTTACTATCAGAACTGACTGATATTCATTTCTTTATTTTCTGGATACAATACCAGCATTTCAGAGAAAAAGAAAAACCTGCAGTCACTTCATAAACGGATATGACAGATAATTCTCTGAAAATTAATGTATACAGTGGATACGAAATGGATCAAAGAAACTTTTCATTTTAAAGAGACGAAGATATTTTATTAAAATCATAAAAATGCTAATTTAACGTTGTTTTTCAATTCAATTTTTTTATTTCAATAACTTTAATAGCGTATTCTCTCTCATAAAAAGCATTTCTTTTGGAGATCCTTACCCTGCATTTAAAATAGATTTAATCATGTGTTCTAATCACTTTCTATTTATCATGGAAACGAGTCATTAACATTCAAAATAATATTTAAATCCTTATACTATATAATTGAAACTCCGGGGTTTAATTTTTGGTTAACTCTGGAAAACAATATCACACATATTAATATGCCATATTAAGCATAAACATCTATAAATTAATTATGAGCTCAAACATCAACATTTAGCATCTTAAGAATAATGCTGCAAAATCCAATTTCAGGTTTTTCGCTTGTTTGACTTTCTCTAGTCGGAACATTCTTTGAATACCTGATTACTTAGCGTTTACTTTAGCAGTTATATACTGGGTATTTGGGCTAAAGGGTTAGTACATATCGGGGTTTTGTTGCTATATATACATGTTTCCAATGCTTTAAAAACGTAAGAGATTCACAATAGCTTAACACAGGAAATTTAATTACTAATTGTTTAATACTGGAAAATGAATTTTAAAATAACTTCTGATGTAGAAGCTTTCAAGAACTGATATGTGGAAAATGTTATTCGAAACAATTTAAATTGACAATTCTTCTTGACAGTTTCTTGAAGTAATTTGTTTACACAGTTAAGCAGCTTATCATTTATTGTTTCTGATTATAAACTTCGCCATTTTAAAATTGTATCAAATCCATATCTAATAATAATGGATCAACGCTTCTGAAATTTCCACAAAAATGTTTAATATGTTATGTAATATCCTCCTCAAACATAAATTTTATGAAAATTTTGTCTTTTTTCAATTGCACGATTAGATCTATTTACCACCTGTTAAGTACGCCATTAAATAATAAAGTAAAACATTTACTTACTTTAACAAAATTCAATAGTTTCAAACAAATATTACATCTACTCCAGAGTTTTCCTCTAAACGCAGTGTAGGGTCATAGCGAAAGTATATTGCGTGCAATTAAAAAATCCGCTGCTACGCATCTTAATAAAAATTTCCAACTTATACGTTCTATCCGCAGCAGCCTTGTGGTAGAGAATCGGTTTTCGAATTTGAAAATCACTGTTTCTACACCCGATTCTATTGATGATCTGCCGTAGTAAGCATTAATCTATCGTGACGTCGAAGCACGTGGTGGCTTGAAGCTGAATACTATCTTTGTCATCAATTATATCTCATTCAGCTACTAAATTGAATTACATGGTTTCATTTTCATCAGAAATTGGCTTGAACTTTCAGAAATATCTGATATTTTCTTTTTTATCACTTGTTATCGAAGACATTTCATCTAATTTTATACGATTTTTCATACTGATTTAGTTGTTTTTTTATGTCAGATTCTTCTGTTTTTAGATGAATTGGAATTTCTGATTAAGCGTATAAAGTAATGAACTAGTTTGACTAACAGTACATGAAATTAAACGTAATTATGAAATGAACTGATATTCTGCTTTCACTAAAACGTAACTCATTCCAGTCAAATAAGAATATCAATTCATTTAAGCATACATGCTAATTGCTCCTTCTAAAAAATCAGTATTATAGATATCTAAATCAAATAGATTCGGTCTAATTTCCAAATTTTATTTTCAGTAACGCAACATGCTGTTTTTACTTGTCCGAAAAATTATTTTCTTAAATATGGAAGCTTTCATTAAACCAAATTGGATGTTAAGAAACATAAATATAGTTTTATAATACACACAATATGTATATAAACTTTTATACACATTTTTTATAGAAACAATCAATAGCTAGCGTTGTAAATAAATCTATCACAACATTTCGAGCTACCCTATTGTGCTAAATGTTACTCTCCATTTGAAGCTATAAAAATTTATCCTTTTAAAGCACCATAAATCAAACACAGCAAACGACGCTGAACTAAATAAAATTTCCCATCCAAAGCTCTCTCGTGTAAATTGTAGTTTTTCGCATTTTTTACACGGTACTAATAACTCCTATCTCTCATTATCATAGAAGCTCCATGAAACTTCCTCTCATTTCTTTGAATACTTGAAAACTCCTCTGTTCGTTGGTTGTTTTATGCTTTAAGAAAGTAATTTAACTTCTTCGCAGCACATAATTTCGTTAAGACATTGGGTTTTGCGCGTAAGCTAATGGATAAGAAGAAGGAAACAGGGTAGGAATACATTTTACGAGCTACCCTATGCAGAGTAGGAGACTGAGTTATTTATTTATTTATTTATTTATTTCATTTTCCACATTTCAAAAAGACCTGTAGCTTTAAAGCGTGAACATTCAAAAATACCTACACAAATATTTTTCGTCCTCTGAATCCAAAATACAGTTCCATCCTCCCTCTTATTTTTTCTACTATAAATAATTTTCCCCCGCATGCACACAAGGCAGTTGTTTGCTTTTTTATTTATTTGACTCACAAAGCAAATCATTCTCTGAATTCTGAACTGAATCAAAACTTTCCGGGAACGCTGTTTTTCCACAAAGAATTACAATTTGAAATTCCCGACGCGGGAACTGCACTGATCAGACTTTTCCTTATCTCCCTCGGTAATGAAACTCAGTTCGTTTTTTATTTGGTAGCCAAAAGGAAAAGAAATGAAACTTTTCCTACAAGGGAAATGAATTAGGTAAATTTGAAGAAATGAGGATTTCTATGAAGACAATTAAAACTGCAAAATACACAGAGTATGGATATCACATATAACTGGTGAATATCAAAATAAAAATTGTTATTAAAATAGAAATTATACCCACATGAGATATGAGATAAATAGTTCTTCAGAAAGTAAACACAAGAAGAATATTATTATTGAAAGAAAGATAAAAAGCTGCATTAAGTATTCACTTTCAGTAGCAATATTTTTGCATGTTATTGATAAAATAAAGAATTTTTTTCCAGGCATTGATAAAATTTATGTTGTACAGTTTACAATGGTTAGGTAGACTCAATGAATCGCATTTTTGTAGATGAGATTTTATGATGCTTGCCTGATCCAATAATCTATATAAAATATCACCCAAGGTAGAAAGAGCCTATTTGTGTTACAAAGTAATTTAGGGTTTGACTGGTATGAATTAAAAGCTACCATTGGATAGATGATTTTACTAAGGACATCTTATTACTACAGTTAAGAATAAGTACTTAGCTCCGAATTAATTGTTATAATAGTAGTTTAGAATATAAGTTTTTTCCAAACAAAGTTCTTGAACTGAATACTAGCAATACTTCCAGCATGGTTATTTGGCAATTGTAATATTAATTTTAAATTTGTCATAAAAGGTTGCAACTTCTTTGAATATCAAGTTCAAAGGATGCTATACCAAAATATGCTTTTGAGAAAATAATACTTTGTTTACTATCCAAAGCCTTTATTGTTAAGAATAGTTCGTAGATTTACCTTCATACCGTACTATTAAAGAAAAAAATGTTAAAACTGATTGTTGTTTTTACTGTTCTTCAATAATAAGTATAATATAACGGGGGGGGGTTCTATGCAGCCATTGTGTATAAATTGCATAATATTTCACAAAATCTAATGTATGAAGTCATTAATAAAAATAAATTTAGCTTTTTTAAAAGAAAAATTATTTTGTATTTTTTTTTTTCAATTCGTACTTTGTCTTATTTCACGTTGTTGTTGTTGCTGCTGCTGTTTATCCTCTTGGAATGAACACCACTTCAAAGCATGTCCAAGAGATCAGGAAAAGGAGCTACAGTAACTTCAGAGGGAAAATACCCCTGAGTGTCCAGGGGTAGAAGTCTGACTTTAGCTCATATGAAGATAACACTTACCGATCCGCTTATACAGCTTATTTTCACGTGAGGGCTCTTTCACGTACCTCCAGGTAGAACACAAGATAAAGAACAACCAGGACTCAAATTCGGGAAGCCCAGATGACGAGGAAGAAGTGCTACCCCTAAGCTAGGATGCCGGCTTTATATCTTTTTGTGTTTTTAAACTATCAGGTAATGATATCATCAACAATTCAGAAGAATTTTGTGGCCAGGAGGCACGGATATGTTAACTTAATTATAGGTATAATTATAGAGGTTAATTTTGCATATTCGTGTCTGCTACAAATCTACATCTCAATATATACCTCTACAGTTGAAAACATAAGTGCTAAATCTGAATTAGACGTCGGAGGCCACAACCTTCTGCCTCTGTAACTAAAATGCTCGTGATTCTTTATGAACTATTGAAGTGGACAAAATGACGAAAACTTACAAAAAGTCACCACCATCACGCCTTACTATTTGAACAACAAAAGGAAGTTAATAAAAGTGTTGTATTGTAAGATCAGTACCAAGTATAACAACAATTATGGTTTCCAAATATAAATTAACCACAATTATGAAAATCTAAAGCATTGAATTTGCCGAAGCTTGAATAAAATGAACAGAAAAATAAAAGGAAAAAGAATCTGAAATAATTCAGACTCTCAGAAAGAAACAACTAAAATTAATCAAAATTCTGAAATATATGAAAATCTATTTACAAATATATAAAACGTTTTTAATTACTTTGTATAAAAAAAATTTATAAACTAAAAGCTGAGAAATCGTTGATATGGTGGAGAATTTAAATAACTCGTGAAGACAAAGAGGTAATATTGAAGGAAAATAGACAAGCGTTGAGGGTTTTGTGAAAAGACTGCATAACTTGTACAAATTCTCTACGAGTCGTTATTTATCAAATACTTTTGGATAGAAAGACTATTTGATGATTTGTGGATATTACTGCACTTAATAGGGAATATTTTTACAGCGGCAATGACAACGTAAAATTATGAGTACTGTTCGTCATTGTTTTTCATGCCCTACAACACAATGGCGCACTAATCTCTTCATATGACTAAAGTTACTGCTGAATATGATAATAAATTGGGTTTAAAATTTAAAGGCACTTATATTACTTATGTTGATGCCATAAATCACTATTACATATTGTTTCCTTTAGAATTTCGTGACATAAATCACGACCAAATTGTTGTTAGCCAGTGGGATTTCATTCTTATAAACATTTAGAGTGTGTATAAATCCGATCAATACATATTTTTACTAAAGAAAAACTCACTATAAAATAATGGATAAGAGTAGTTCAAACTATGAAGATTAAGGTGAGTGGAGGATTCGAAAAAATAAGCATACGTTTACCTGACACTGATAGTGAAACTAATGATTGAGAGCTACTACCAAGAAGACAAAACCGTGCTAGACTACTAACAAGTAATTCTAGTGAATGCTCTGTAGTCCTAGATACATAATAAAAAGAATTTTGGAAGTAAATAGGTAATGTGCCTAAAATAAAGAAATTTATTGGAGTGCCAGGCTGATTTTTGGAAAGTGCCAATCCAATATCATTAGAACCTATGTTGAACTTAAAAATAATAATTTTATCCATATCAATAATATAATTTTAATTAACAATATATAAGCATTATAAAATGAAACAAGTTTTTTTAAAAAATGTTAAATAGTTATTTCATGAACAATTTTTCATTACTAATTCTTATTGGAAGGGGTTAATTTAGCGTTTTTGAACTAGACAACATGAATACTCAACGAAAATCTGAAACTACTAGAAATAAGTTTCAATGCAAACATCGTTTATTACATGACATCACCATGCGCAATTGTTTTCAGATGTTGTAAAAAGAATAGCAGAAAGAATATCTTGACCAACAACATGCCTAGAAAAAAAATGTAGCTAGATTTACAAAAAGCATCAAGGGTGGGCAATGAAACTAGATAAAATCATTCTAAGATATTTAAAAAAATTTAACAATCGATACCTATTTTTCGCCTTTTTGATTCAAGCAAACGAATTTCGAGCCTTGACGAAAAAAGGTGTAAACTTAGATCGCATAAGAGCATCGATGCACTACATAATTTTTATTGTTGCTAATGAGCATGGGTGAAGTGTTACCTTATTTGCGTGATTCTAGGCAATATATATCAATTTCCCTCCTATGACTCTTTTTAGTAATGTAATGGATGAACATTGAATGAAAAGATAATGTACCACCAACATCAAAGAATGAAATGACATCTAGGAATAAGACGTAAGGGTAATGACGTCTATGAGGTCTCGAACTTTTTGTAATTCAACGATCCACATGTTTAGATTTAGACCTTATGAGCCGTGTTCTTTCACATCCAGGATTGCAAGTTTTGAACTGAAAGGACATCGTTTCGTGAGTTATTGGAAATTTAGACGATGGAATCTTTTCCATCATTTCAATTTTGTTAACAATTTAGAACGTTCTTAATTCTTTAATTTGCCTTCAATTTATTTCAAATAGAAATAATGTTTTGTTTATAAATAATCAATCTATATCCTTTTATCATTGCTTATTTTGCTTAAGTGAAATATAGGTATCTAGATATTGATATTTATTGTAAAAAAATGGGAAAATAAACGGTTGCCCTAAATTGACTTTATTATCTTCAAAAAATTATTTTGAGAATTTTAGATTCGAATTGAATTAATTAAACGATCCATTTGTTCCTTGGAAAATTTTAAGAAGATGATGATAATAGACACTATTTTTTCATTATTAAAACTATTTTATCTAAAAGTAGAAGAAAAATTCTCGAGTGTTTTATATTAATCTAGTCCATGTCTAAGAACAAATCGTCTCTATCACGCAGTATCCCAAAATATAACAGGGGAAATTGTCACCCTGAAACCTCCCCAAATATTCTTTAATGGAGGGGTTGCAACTCTCTCCCCTTTAAATATTCTAATTCTTGAATAGATAACGAGAGCCGCGAATGCTCACATTTTTATTTTCGTAATACTGAAAATGAGAGTTAGGTGCTTCGAAATGCAATCAAGAAAACCAAACGTGTATACTGAACGTCTTTCCGTAAACCCAATTGAAACCAAAATTGACAGAAAACTACATATCCAGTCACAAGATCACAAAAAAAATTTAATTTATTTAAGACATTGCGCTTTTTCATTATTGCATTTATATCAATGCGAAAAAACAGACCGACAAACGGTGAACCTTTTGATGGAATTAGTTTCAAATCTGATACGTATTTACAATTAAAACACGGATATACCTTTAACATTTTAATTCTTTGCACTAAATTTTATCTTTATAGTTCTTATATCTTATCGTAATAGTTATAGATAGTAATAGATTATACTTATTATCCAACTGCCGGGGAAGCAGACTTTCACTGAATGGATTTCATCCAAATTTTGGTTTAAGTGTACAGCTTGATGTGAAACGAACCCAATTTAATCTTTGTAACTCAAAATGTTTTTGAGTTATAGTGTTTACAGACAGATAGACAAACAGAATTCCCTTTTGGGAGGAAGGATTGAAGGACTTGGATGTTTCTAAAAGTGGAGTTTTGTCAAAATCCCAGGCACGTACGTTTCGACAAAATTCTATCTTTATATATTTCGTGTACAAGAAAGCAAACACAAATCTACTAGAAAATATACCTCCTATAACAATGAATTAGCTTTTATCATAGCTAATGAATTTTGAAGCCCTATTTCTTATATGAAAAGAGTAAAACTTCAACGTCTGTCATCAAATAAACGTTAAATTATTTGTAAAATTTTATAATTGAAGTATGATGTACAATGGTGATATTAAAAAATTTTAATGGATAGTCTCAATATAGTTTATAATGCTTAGACTTTATTATATTTACAGATAAAGGAGAATTTCGACCTAAGTAATTTACAGTAACATCAGGTTATTACGAATAAAATATTTGTTTATCATAGCATCTGTTACGAATGAAAGAAATCCATCCTAAATGTAAATAAAAGAGTTTGATCACTCCAATTAAAAGGCATTTTAAGTTATATAATATGTCCTATACATTATTATAGAAATAACAAGACCTTTTGCAAGATATTTTTTTATACATCCAGGGCAAATTTCAACCCTAACAACACGTCCCTATGTTAAAAAATTCTATTATTTCCATGACATTAAAACTATTTCTTCAATGAATTTCTCTTAAAGCTTTTAACTAAAACCTAAAATATACCAAACAAGTACTAAAACAATCCTAAATAGAAAAAAACTCGAATATTTAACGGACTTCTTATGCAAATGTACTTATCGTAAGCAATGAACGTTTTATTCCACCGCACATGTTTCTAAAGACGATAAGGAGGATTCAGTATCGCTTCTTTCTCCCCTCCACGTAGAATGTCTATCAGAAAATAAAATTCATACAAACAAAAATAAGCCGAAAATGGGAAAAGACACCTTACACCTTTTACCAAAACTACTCCAGTGCACTTTATACCATTGCTCCTGAAATCAGGAGACCATCTGTTTAGCTCCATCTAAGACATATCAAGGAATATATCTTATCTCTACCCGAAGAGCATTATCCAGGCTTCAAGCTGAAACCTCGGGGGGACATCTAATGGCTCTATAGAAGTGATAAGCAGCCCCCACTATTGCTGAAGAATAGGATTGGAACGAATGCGTTTGTGGGTATCGTAAAGTTTCCCGCCTCTTTTCCGTTTTTTTTAACTTAAGCTTTTGCTATTTTGATTCTTCTTGTCCGGATTTGTTGTGGAATGGATTGGAATACTAGTTTCTAAAATTTACTGCTGAGCGTGCCTGCTGAACTCGATTGTCCTTTCTCACAAACGTGTCCATAAAAACTTACTATCTGAAATACGCTACAACTTATTAGTATTTTGGCAATATGTAATAATGAACCCAAGGATAGCAAGCGAATAACTTCCCTTTAATTTTTTAAAAATAATTTCAGAATTTTCTCATTTACTGGATCAGTATCAGTTTAGTAACAAATCTTATTCAGAATCGTAAGTGTATTAGAGATGAAAGCAGAATAAAAATATTTTAAAAATAGTAGCCCTATAATAGAAAATATTTTTAAAGCAGCAATTATTAACTTAGGAAACGTTTTTATAACCATATAAGGATTTGTTTTGCACCCTTTAAACTAAAATAGAGTTAGTCACTCCAGTAGATATATATGGACTTTAAATATCTGACCATTGATGTTCACGTGAAAATCGACTGATGGGAAAAATCCTTACACCCAAAAGACATCTAATGCGCTATTTATGCAAAGTTCTAGCTTTTTCGTATCTAAATTACAAGTTACGACGTTACGCTAATTCGACGTTAGAGAAAGATGGTACTGATGAAAAGCGTGTAATTTGGATTACCGCAAATCGGTATATAACACAAAATATAAATACATTTTGAATTTAATTAGCTGTTTAGGTGAAAAGTAGGCATCAAAGAATTTTGCTTCCATAGCAATACAAACTGTACGTTAAAATAAGAGTATCATAGCAGAGTCATGTCGATAACAATGATTTCATGAAATCTCACTAATTCATCAGACTTCATCAGAGAACGTTGGTTTTCCCTCACGTGAAATTTCTTCATGGCAAACTAGTACTCTTTTTATTCCTTGCTTTATTTCTTGAATGTGTTTCTTACTGCAATCTGCTATCTCCAAAACTTTTATTACTATTTCTTTTTAGCTGAGTTGAGACCTTCAATTAAATTTGCAGTTATTTTCTGGTAATTCTGCTTTCGAAATATGTGTAAAACAATTATAATTTTCTCCTGCATTTCTATAAATTCTTCGAAGTTTATTTATTGGCTGTATGAGTAGTTGCATAACTCTTTGATGTTATTTTTTATCAACTATCAAATATAATTACTTCACAAGATTGAACCTTCTTCAATTAAATGGGATATGATCAGCTTCCAGCTTTATTGCCGTCTCATTATATAAAAAAAGAACAGAAAACTGTTTCGTTTTATTTCTGTTATTAGTCTTTATTTCCTAATTTACATTTATATCTCAATCAAAAGGGGAATATGTTCGAAGAAAAAGTGGAAACGGTTTACCTTCAAATTTACATAATTACGTACTTTTAATTTAAATTGACAAATGTGTTATTTATACTTTGCTTTTAAATAATTTGACACATTGTTGAAATAGAGGTTGCAAATATTTGACTGTAAAACTAGCTTAACTACTTGAAAGAAAGAAATTGGAAACGCGCGCAAAGTCGTAATATGCATTATTTTTCAAAATAAAGAACGATTTCTTCTCAGAAGAAAAGGATAACGAAATCTCCAATGATATAGTGTAAAACCTCAAATGAGTAGTTCGTCCATTTCTCAGTGAACAGAATAAATGTATAAATCCATGAAGAGGTCACACATCCTCTGTGTAGTATCCAATAAAAAAAGCATTGCCTTAATTTTTAGGAGTTGAAAAGTTTTTATAAATAATATTTTCCAGATCAAATATAAGTAAATAAGACGAACAAACTGCCGAACCTTGCATTTTCTTGACATTTAAGTACCGTCGTATGAAACAATAAAGAAATATTTCCTTTTCAGGAAATAATTACTTTTAAGTTTAAGTAATTATATTATTATCATAGAAAATGAAGAAAAAATATGACGTATTAGAGTTGCCAATCATGTCAGAGTAAAATTTTGTTTATTTGCGTTTTTCTAATCTAGATAACAGAATGGAAGATAAAGAAACAAGCAAAAAAAATGGAAATTTTACTACTGCCAAAAAATTATAGTGTTAAAGCATAATTTATAAATTCTTTCTTATTTTTATAAAAAGAAATTGTTTTAAAAGGTGTAACTTCACATATAGCCAGAAATTAGTTGTCAGTATACGTACATAAGCAATCAAATTAAAAAATACGTATCAAAATAAACTAGTGTGTCAAAAATAAAATATTCTTTTCAGTTGAGGAAGTACTTTAGGCTTTTTTGTGTTCATTTTTCTTTATATATTATTGTAAATGTTCTCAAAAAATTGCCACTCAAGATAAAAGAAAAGAAAATTGACCCAAATATAACTTATCACCTTTCCTTCTTGATTAGAACTGATTCCTAGCGGTCATTACCATAACTATGAAATTTTTCCTTTTAGTTAACTGTTTGTTTAATTCTAATTTTGGACAGAAATAGTGATTTTAACTTCACATTTTAATAAAATTGTTTTTTACTTAGTCTACTGTCAAAATCTGAAGATGGACACCGAATTCTTAAAATTTAATTTTTCTCAATGTCGCACACTTGAATGTACTTATATATATATATATATATATATATAGATAAATATATATAGTTTATACCAAATAAATAGCAAAGAAACCCGATTTTCTATAATGCAATAAAATATTTATCTGTTTTCCACTAACAGATGATGGTGTAGGGTTATTGATGTTAGATTATGCAAGCAGTACAAAAAGTATAAAAAAATAGGATTCATGAACTAGTTGAAATTGAAGACATTGAAATGCTATCCTTCGTGGAGAAAGATGTCTTTTTGTAATTCTTTTACAAAAATGCAGAAAGCTCCAGTCTGGCATTGCGAGCATATCGTAGCATGAAAGGTATGCGAGATGGTAAAAGGTAATGACATGCTTTTATTGAACAAAATGATGTAGAAATATGAAGCAACAGGTTCTTTGGCTTCACTTCTGAGAAATGGTTGACCTTCAGCGTCTGCTACTGTTACCCCAACAGTCGAACAGAATGTGTAATCGACGTCAGCTGTTTCTGCATAGGGGGAATGTAGTGATCTTGAAATTTCAAGACAAACAAGCTTACCTAACGGATCTCTGCTGAGAGCGCAGCGAATAACACTGAAACGATATCCATACAAGCTGCAGCATAACTAAGAACTGAAACCCAGAGATTTCATCCACTGACAAGATTTTGCGAATTGAGTATTCGCTAAAATGGAACAGCAGCATAACTGGTTTTACACTGTGCTTTGGACATATGAAGGGCATTTCACCCTGTCTGGCAGCGTTAACGCACATAACTCAGGGTATACAGCGGCAAACCACAAACATTGGAAAATTTGAAAGATTCCATCCGCCAACTTGTGTCTGCAATACCGAAAGAAATGTTGTTGAAAGATGTTAACTATTTTTTTTCTAGACTGGCAGCTGAGCTGCTGAACTTTCATTCAGCAGCACAGCGCATAGAGCAGTTGTAAAGTCGGCTTTCTGGCACCGAGGTAGCCCGCCTCCCTCATGTTCTGGGAGTCTGTGAATGTGTTCCCTTGTAAAAAGGAGATGTGCAAGTGAATGTGCGTGTGATAGAGCTAAGTCGGCTCTCTACTTATTTCTAGGTGCTCTGGTCCTTGTAACTAACAGATGCTGCAATATTTTTCCATCGAGTCATGGACCTGGTCTAGCACTGCTGGCCAATGGGGGCATGCAATAACAATGCAATACAGTTATAAAATTCGGTGACTTGTTATTTGAGTAAGCAATTTGACTTGTAGAATCAAAATTTCTAATACCATAGACTGCTTGCATAATCCGATATCAGACACTACAGCGTCATCTGCTAGTGGAAAACGGAACATTTTATTGCATCATACGAAATACGGTTTCTTTACCATTTATTTGGAGCAAACCACATCTTTTTATTTTTCTTCGCTTTTCAGTTATTAATTTTCAAAGTTTTCCAGACTTTTGAATCACCCAGTATTTCAGTTTCTACTTATTGTTGTCTATTACGTGTTCCCATGAAAAGGAATGAAAAATTAATTCAGGGATGAAGCTATCTCCTGGTGGATTCAATCAGATCACTTTGCAAATAGATGAATCTCTTTTTTCATTCGCAAAACCCATAAGAGATTATCTTGTTGTCCTTACATTAGATGATCATTCCATATATGTATTCCCCACTGATATGAAAAGACCCTGCAGAGAAAATTCTGTCCCTTTTATATGCTTGTTTCTTCATTTTTACAATCGCATGCAGACAATAGACAAAATATTCATAATATTCATAATAAACTCAAGAAATTTAAACATGGCTCGTTGTTCATTCTTTCCTGTCAGTAACATTTTTTAATATTAGTGAATTGCAAATAAGCGAGAATCCCTACGATGGGATTCACTAAGCAAGATTTTAAGATGGATGGAATTCTGCCTTTTCAATCTAATATTTTTTCAGAAATAAATATTTTACAATAGCAATACTAAATCATTAAATTCTTTTCTACTGTAGTCTCATTATCTAACAATGTAATATTGCTAATAGCCAAACATCGTCTAACTACTTTTCACTTCCTTCAATTTCACGAATTTGACCTGGACTTGCTTTTCTACTCAATAGCTCTTCTTTCCAGCCTATCTCAGAGAAACCACGAGGAAATAAAAAAAAAGTTAGGAAGAAATTTACTGTAACCTAAAACATTTTCGAGTACTGGAAAATCATTAAGTAAAGCTTTAAAGAAACTAGCTAAAAAAGAGGAAGTTTCTTCAACTTCAAAAAGTGATGAAGAGCCTCCATACTTATCATGTCTAACGATAAAAATAGCATTTATGGTGAAAATAAATGCCCAATTTCTAATTTCAGGCGGACTCAACTCAAATTGTCTCAAAGAAAAATAATTAAAATGTGCGATTTAGTATCATAAAAAGGCTATATAAAGAAAATAAGGAAAATAAAACTTTAATTTTATATAGAATGTTCTCCTCTTTTTATTTCAATGCTCCATTTAAGAAATGGCTTGAAAGAGTAAGCTGGCAAAATTATTATATGTACAAAAAACTCTTATGTGTTACTTTAAATTTTTTAGCCTTTATTTTCCCATTTAATAAAGAAAGAATAAACATTAGTAAATGAAGCTTTATTTTAGCTGAATTTAGACATAGTCTATTTTGAAGACTGAATTTTAACATTTAATAAATAGAAGTTCCAAGGTCTCAAAAAAGTAGATAATGTGTTAAAATTATTTTTTAGATTTGTAATTCAATTTAATTTTAGATAACAGAATACATATCATATTCGAATCATTTTTAAACAAATGGTACAAGCATTAACTCGCTAATTAAAAGAATGGTTTGAGTGGAAAATATATAAACCTACTACTTTACAATACAATTTTTTAAATCTTAGTAATCTCTTCTTAGAGTTCCTTTTCTTTTTCTGAATTCACAAAAAAATAAGGAATAATTTTTAGTACAAACATCACAATAACAAGTGTAACTGTAAAAATTATCATTGTAAAAATGTCAAAAGTCAAAAACACAAAATTAGCAAAATTCATATTTAATTGCAGTCTTTACAATAACGAGTTATAACATTTTTATTTCCAAAAGTAATTTTCTCCCAATGAAACAACTCTTTCCAATCTTTTACACTTAACTCTTCTTTGTCAGAAAAAATATCTAAACTTCAAATTTTTACTGATTGTAAATAACATTATACCATAAACAAAGCAAGCATAAATATAATCGAGAAGAAAAAACTTTATCTGCAAATGAATCTGAAAAGTGTCATTGTCAGGAAGGTCTCACCCTTCGACTTTCCCATGTATTTCAACTATCTGCTTTATTTTGTGTTTAATTTCGTCACATTATGAAAAGTTCGAACATGAGCTTTGGATCATTCCCTTTGGTTGATTAGACCCAAAATTCAATACAGAGGATACATTCAATTTTAATCCAATCAACCAATATTGAATCATATTAGCTTCAAGGTCACAAACCAAACACCATTCACCTAGTTTGAGTTTTCGAATCCTCGTAGTGATGGTTTGATTGGATTAATTACTTACCCAATAATAATAGATCTAACGTGTATTTTTTCTGACTCGGAGGTTTTTAAAGCCTTTTGAAAATCGATTTTCTTGATATAAAAATATTTTTTTCTGTCCTCATTTTGTGTAGGAGGGCTTTAAAAAATGTCTAATGGTAAACTGGATGGCTGAGAATAGTTTCCTTTTGTCTATTTTAGGTCAATAAGATCAATGTAATCCTAATAAAATTTAAATATTACAGAACTTTGAGGTAAAGACAACAAAATATAAACATATATTCTTTTTTTAGTACGAAAGAACAACTAAAGATTTTTTTTTAATTTAATTTGAAGAAAAATATTGAGACACCTAGCTAATAAAACTAAATTTTTAATTGAAATTCAAATCAATAAAATATTGTGGTACTACTTTTAGTCGACAGTTCACTTAAATTTTAAATAGTTGTTTCTGTCAACTTTCCTAATATTCATTACATCTAATTTTAAATGAAAAAAATGTCTTTCTTGTTGTAGCATTGTCCAAACATAATCAGAATGTTAAATTAATATATTTATAGGGTATTCATTAAAAAAAATTCCTCGATATATGAGCCCCTTATCCACTCAACCAATCGAAAGGAAATTCCAAATATTGTTATTTGAAGTTATGCTCTCGATATTGTGATTTAAAGAAATAGAACTTTCACAAATATAGTTTTCATATATAGTTAGTATAAAAATTTTGAAATTTTCGAGAAGCAAGATCCCTTTTTAATGCAAATTGAGCAATGCATTTAAAAATTAAATCGCTTTGAAATGATATTTTCGAAATTTATTTATTGTAACAGTAACTCTGAGAGCCCTATTGTTTTAAATCATGGAATCTCCAGCTCATATCTTCACGTGACAATGTCTAAAGTTTCCTTTCGCTTAGGTGAGAGGATAGGGCACCAGGAGTTCATATATTGTGGGAGTTTTTCTATGATTACCCTGCATATAAAGAAAGAGGCCTTTTAACTAGTTACACTCCCCTCTTTTCAAAAATATATTATTCGTCTTCATTCTGAACTCATGGAAATTGTGACATTCAATTTCCAGAAAATTTAAAGAGAATCTAAATACATTCATACGTAACTTTAAACCAAGACATTTTTTCGCCTCGAGTTTTTTTAATGAAATTTGAAATCTTTTCGGATGTTTGATCATATGCACAAAAATGTAATAGTAATCTTCAGAAAGATCACGAGCCATTTTAATTACTTTAAGCACGTAATTTAGCTCGTCTGTAAAGAAATTTCTGGATTCGATAATCAAATATTACGGTATGTAAGACTTCTAAATGAATAAAACTATTTATTACAATTATTCTAGAGGTTTTTTTTTACACTTTTGTAATCTGTTTACTGTTGTTAACAATTTGGAATATGTCATTTGACGGGAGTTCGAGCAGCTAATTCTTCAGCGCATTTTCCCGATTTCAAGACAACATAAATTTCGAGATGTCATTGATTTATAATGTAAATTTTTAGAAAACATAATGTAAAGTGCTTTGATACTCGAATTCTCCCATAAATCAGATTTACAAGCAATTTTGGGGGAAAAGAAAGAATACGATGCCACTCCAAAAAAAATTCTATAACACATAGAAGTGTTTTTTAACATTAAACGCTTTTAAGATAAACGCACAAGAATGATATGAAAATTTAAAATTTATCACTTAAAGATAAAGTTATAATGACAAAATTACAAATCTTTCAAATTTATTGGAATCCAATCTTCACAAAAGGAACGTAAATGATATCGTTACAAAGAAACATGCAACATGCAAAATACTGACATTAGTTTGAGATAGAAAAAAAACATTATAAGGACACCACTAAAGATAAAAACAATCTATTTAGACTACAGACAGTCAAATGCAACACAAAACAATATAAAGTTACTTAAACGCAAATGATTCAAATTTGTATAAAAGTTTCAGGAAAAGGAAAAAACAGAAAAAAATCACGTTTTACTGGTGGGAAAAAATTTAGATCTGGTAGACAAAAACTGTACAATGAGTCTTACAGGGTGCATGCATATTGCGCATAAAAACTTTCTACAGAATATGCACCAAGTCTAAATGTTTTCTAATACTTTTATTAGTTATGCAAATTTAAGACAGCCTTTTTATACTGGTATTTTCAATTTATATAAAATTTTAAAGTATCAAATTCTTTTATTGGTAAACGTTATCAATAAGCATAACATATAGCAAATAAATAAAAAGAATGGAATAAATACCCTTTCTGCGTGAGTTGAAGCTTAAATTGTTTGGTTCTATTTTCCCATAAATATGTATCTTTGATCTCTAAATAATAAAATCTAGTTATTTTGTCTTAAATATTGACATTCATACGAAAAATCCACGTCAAAGCGCGGAATTCATTTCATGGCGAAACTAATGACATTCTATCTGAATTTAGAAACCTCTATATTGATTCAAGTACTCAATCATCCAATTACAATAGCACAGACAGAACTGAAGCTTATTATTGAGATAAAGTTTTACGGAAACTCTCCCTTCCCCCTCAATTAGATTAACTAACGTAAAATCTCATAAAAGAATAGAATGGTCATTAACTTTCTGTAGAGTATTAATGTTCGAGAAAGAATTCGTTCGCAACAACTTTTGAATTATCTGCTAGTTTCCGTCCCTAAATAAGGAACGAGATTTCAGGTAGCGCAGAAACTCGGCTCGATCCAGCCGCTTCGAATAAATGCAGAGCTGTGTTGTCAGGTAGCGATTAGTGTGACGACGCCAAATCAAGTAGCGGAAAGCGGGTCCCGATATTAATAATTTACATTCCTATCCTTTGTTCTGTCAGCTAGGCAACGTTCGATGTCAGTAGCAGCATGACGATGTGGGAAATGATAGCTCTTTGTCGCAGTCGGCTAAGCTCACTGGTGCGTTTGAAGTTTTCGAGCTCGTCTGCCGTGTTCGCACTTTGCTTTGATTTAATATTTCTCTCCTTCGAACAACGAATCCGCCTTTCTTTTGATATTGTCTACAGATAGCGCTTTACGAACTCTTCACAAAAATAGACTTTCAAAACAACAATTTGCAAATACAATAATTCTAATTCTTAAGTTTTTATTTTTAAGAAAAGGATAAACATGAGTAGAACATAATTTGCATTGAATATTTTCCATTTAAAATAACAACCCTCTTTTTTGTCGACTATGGATATCAATTTATAAAATTTATACAAAAACGATCTTTATAAAATAAAAATTCGCAACTATTAACCTTATAATTAATAAGTGATTATTACTCAGAAGATATGAAATAGAATAACTCAGTTTTTTATAAAGATCCTGCCTTTTTAAGATCCTAAGAGTCGACCTACTTTTCGGTACCATTTACTGTTATTACTTTTTAAGTTCATTCCTAAAACGAATTTTGTTAACCAAAGAATTTCTGGAATTTGAATTAATAAATTAGAGGATTTTGCATCCCTGTAACATTTCTCTTCTTCTAATTACTAACTTCCCTTTCTTTTGCTGTAGAGAGTTTATACAGAAGAGTATTTCAGGTATGATTATTAAATTAGAACTGTACAGAAAGTAATAAATAGGCGATAGAATTTTTTTAAATATAATATATCCCCTTCAAAATACTAAACTCGTTTATCTTGTGCCATCCTTTATTATATCGCTTTACATGGTTCTTTCAAAAATGTGCTTTACCTACACATACAAACAATAAAAAAATCGTCATAAGTTACGCTGAAGTGTCAGAAAAACTGGTACACCACTTTAATATCGTGAAGAGCCCCCTACGAGCACGAAGAAATGCCTGACATGGTTAATCATGATAAGTCGTGAAAATCGTGATAACCTACTATTATAACAACAAGAATCGATGTAATAACCTTCTTAGACACTGTTATCTTATATACGCATTGTCAATCGCATCGCGTCACGCTAATTGATTGAACATCTCCATTATTTGCATTCGTCCTGCTATACCATTCTAGCTCTTCAGTTTATAACGGGTGCAGAAGATTTTGCTTTGTTGTAATATTTCTCCCCTTCGAACAGCGCATTTGACTTTCTTCGTTATCATCAACCAATATCACTTCACAAAGACGTGATTTCTAAAGCAACCATTTAAAAAATATTGAAATTGAAAGAAATAGTATTTTTTTTCATTAACTATCTGATGCTTAACAATATTCAATTTTAATGATTGTTTGATAAATAAAGTTAATATCATTTTATATAAAGCAGTATGTCTTTAAAAGGAATATTCTTCCTTAAAAATGTTCAACTATCAGATTTTCTGTTTTCT
Organism: Argiope argentata; assembly: GCA_026289955.1. Lineage (NCBI taxonomy): Eukaryota > Metazoa > Arthropoda > Arachnida > Araneae > Araneidae > Argiope > Argiope argentata. The sequence goes on from JAOUZG010027617.1 coordinate 2,714,637, forward strand.
AGCTAAAAATATGCAGCAACATTTTAAAAGATTTGAATAAAAATATTAAAATCGAACCTCTTTTCCAAAACATCGCATCATGATAATACTTCATAATTTCCATCTATTTTTATATCATTTTTAAAAAATAACTCTGAATTATAACAACTATAGTGCACACTTGAAACGATAGAGTACACAAAAAAAGCATTTCAATGCTTTTACTACACTTTGCTAGTTACTAACATAATTATTCACTTTGCTAATTACTAAAATAATAAAAAATATTGATGTAAAACATACTTAAAAAGATTTTGAAATATATTTTAATTAAAGAAAAGAACTTATAGCATTTAAAATTAATGTTTAAATTTTTTAGTGAAGTAAAAAAAAATTTTGCCGTAATATGTTCTTATTATTGGAAAATGTTAACATTTGGGCAATTTTTAATTAAATGTATGATTAAAATTTTGAAAAACTCTATCTTAATCAGTGTTTTGTAGCTAAGAAATTTAATAACTAATCAAACCCATTTTTCTCGTTTAACAATCTGTTCTTTTGAGCTCCCTGCATGATTTTTAATCATGTACAATGCAATTTACAGAGTATATGCCAGCTTATAAACGTTATCATGCCGAAATTCTTGTTGATGTCTCCTATCATTACATGCATGAAACACTCTTTTAGATTAAGAAACAAGTAAAATAAATTCATGGCACATTACAGACTCATAGCAAAAGCCCTCGGACATAAAATTGAATGTTCCTGTAATGAGATGTCTTGGATTCCAATATTAATTCCATATATTATTCCAATTAAAACATTTATTACTATGATTGAATATCTAAAATGAAATTAGAATACTCCATAATGGGTTTTTTTTTTCAAACAATTAGTCATCCGAATCTAAAATACAGTCCAAAGAATTTAGCTAATTTTAAATAAATTGTTCTCAGTGCTTATGTTATAAAAGAAAATATGCGATATAAATAAGAAATTAGCTTATTCTTTTCTAAATTAAATACCAAACTTAATTAGATGCACTTTTGATTTTATAACAAATATTTGAAATAAAAAGCCCTCCTTCGGCTACTTTTCAAAAGTTCATACTAAAACAAAATTTATACTTCCATAATAAAATTAATACTTTCATTAAATTTATACCTCATAATTTTCATTTAACGTTTCGTATGATTAATTTATTCTAGTCTATATGGAGATGAAAAAGCTAACTAAAAAGCTCACTAAAAGAAAGTTAGATTTCCGATTAGGGTCTAATTTTTCACCTAGTGACCGATGGATGCTAAAACGAAAGAATATTTGCCCAATTGAAGTATTTTCTTACAAAATATTACAATAGCATTTGACCTTTCTAATTCCTGAAAGAATGATTATTTTAATCCAAAACAGGATTAAAATAGAAATACTTTTCCTGCAAATTAATAATAAATTTTAGGACCGAGATTGTGTTCAACAATCTCTTCACTTAATTTCAGAAAAATTACAACCTTAGAAATAACTTAAAACCTTAGAAACGAATCGTTCACGCTTGATATTCTAAAGAAAATAGATGTATGTCAACAAAATAATATCTTCTCCATAAGAACTGACACAGTTTAAACAATTTTGCTTAAACTGTGATAAACATTATTTAGAAATGAAACTGAAAAATCTATAAAATATTTAAGTAAGAAACTTTGCACAATATATGATTGAGATCCTGATTCTCAGCAGAAAAGTTAAATTCCTCAATATCGGTGGAATGTATAGGAACCTTGAATAAGATCTAAAGTAATCCCCACATCAATGACAAAGCTTACCAGCTTTCTTTTACAAAAATGCCGCTCCAACAAAAGTGTTCCAAAAACTATTTTATACCATTCTTCATTGAGTAGTTGCCATCACTCCAGCAAAAGGGGCTCCCACTTCATATTTGTAATTGTTGCACTATATGTAGAGCAAGTAAAGGGTTTAATTAAAGGAGCCCAAGTAGTTTTAACCATACAAGATACATTATCAAACTGCAAATGTTACTATTCTAATGTTTGTGCGTACAATGAGAAAAACGTAATAAATTTTACTGTTATTTTCCATGCCCTTTTACTATAATTTAAAGTACTTAATTTATTATTATGCTGGAATAATTAGCATACTTTGAATCTTTATACATTTTATTTGACTTATTAAAAGATTCAAGTTTAAAAAAATGTCGATTTAGGGAAAATTTTTACCATTTGCCTTCGAGAGAAACTAAAAATCAGCTCGCTGCAATATCAATATCTTTTGAATCTAAGCGATATTCAACTGAAATTTTTATTTATTTTTCTCTACATATGTAGCTTTGAAATTATAAAAACAGAATTATATTGCGCCCAAGGGCAGTTAAAAGTCAATTACGACAAATAGATGTGTTATTTCGCATATTCAAAGTATTTTAAATTTTAATATAATACTTGATGTCATTGTGCAAAATATATTTAAGTTTTATAGAACTTAGTTGAAAACTGTACATTGTAGATAAAAATATATATACAAAAATTAGGAGTATTTTGAAATATATAAATTTATCTCTTTCTGAATATCCGCATTATTTTCACGAATAGGCTTATTTTGTTTATTATGATTAATGCTGAGAGTTATAAATAAAATCATTGAAGGGATTTAGTTAAGCATTATAATTTTTCCTCGAAACTGTTTGAGCCCGAATTATCTTCTTTTTCATCATTTTTTGGCCAAATCAATTTAAATATGCCCGTGACCAATCTTCATAGAAAAATGTGAATTCGAGAATATTCTTTTCTTGATATAAGTTTAAAATTTATATTTCTTATTAAATATGAAAAGTTAATCCAAAAAAGTCTGGATACTTTTTTTCATATAGGGTATATGTGAGAATGTTATATAATATATACTTTTTTTAAAGAAAACACCATAGGAAATAAAGAAAGTGATAGAATTGAAAAAAACTGTGCCATTATAGTATAGACAATAAGAAGATACTAAAAAAATCTTAATTATTTTTTCAATAATAAAAATTTCGTTCTATTATATTAGAGAGGAAGGATTATTTGATTATATGTAATCTAGGAGATAAAGTTAAGATAATGATTTATAACAAAAATCTGATAAACATATTTTCCGAAATTCCCTTCATCTTAACTTAAATCGATTAACTGTTGTTGTTTTCTTTGTAGCTCCTATTATTTCAGAAGTACATTAGTTAATCCCGCATAAATTGGTGAATTGATATATTTATTGATATTGAAAGCTACATATACGACTCTTTTTTCATATACAACATATCATGATGAACAAAAATTATACAAAACAATGCAATTTTAGTAACTGGTTTTAATCTATACCTTTTCGTAAAACTGCTCTATATTAATAAAGAAAAAGATTTTTTTTTAAATTTTGAACATTATTAAAACATTTTTTTGATTCTGAACATTATTAAAAAAATTTAATTCTGAACATTATTTAAAAAAATTTTACTTCTGAACATTATTAAAACGGTTTTTTTTAATTCGGAACGCTGTAATTCAACAATTCGTTAATGTATTCTTTTAATTGTTTTACTCGTAAAATAAAATCGTGCAAGTACTGTGTTATTCATTTTGCATATTTTTGCGATGGGAAAAAATTATGACTATTTTTTTATTCCTTCAAAATAATAATGATAATACCTCTTGAAAAAAAATCAAGCCATTAAAAAATTTTTTAAAGACGTTAGATGCTGTTTCTTTACGTCTAGAAATTGAAGTATGCCTCATGTGCCATCTATGTATAATTAGCAATTTAGAATATTCTATAATAAATATCCTTACGAATACTAAACTTTAGTTGTTAAAATCAACATCTTTCGGTTGATTATTATTTTTTATTCGTAGAAAGGTAGAGATATTTGCCGCAGCAACCATCAATCCACAAGAGAAAATCCTGCTTTGTTTCGCGGTATTCTGCATCACAATGAACAAAAAATATGGATTTTTTTCCTCCTCTTTCTGCAAGCTCTGATAATCCTTTGTTTTGCAATGGGGATTATTTTTTGAAATCTCCTTTCATCTAAAAAGAGGAAAAGTTTTTTTTTCTTTTCAGAAGGGTTGAAAAAAGAAATTTCGGCTATTTTATTCCTTGGAGAGTTATATTAAAAGTCTAATAACTCAGATACTCTCTTGAGACTATTTTGTAATGTGTGCTTATCCAAATTTTAGCTTCCGTCTCTGGGAATTTAACTCTTAATAAGAAAAACTATCTTTAGAGGAACTTAAGTCAAAAATTTGCCCTAAGAGAAATGTTTTTATATGCTAAGAACAATTCATAGAAGAATAAAACAAGGATGAAATGAAAGAAAACTTTATTTCTGATTCCCTTTGACATAACTGAAGACAATATGTAGATTTTAAAAATTAGATTTGAACATAATATTCAGAATTCCATTTGTTCATTTTTGTACGCCACTAAAATTCGATTTGAATAGACTTTTTACATAAAATTGGAAGAGGATATCTAAAACTGTTGAAATCTATGCAAAATCACGAAGAAAACAAATTTTATATGCAAAAAAACTCCAAAATAGAAAAAAAAGTGTAATGAAAAATATTCTTGATCTGTTCTCTGTCGTGAATCAACAAAAAAGTGATTCAAATTAAAAATAAAACTTTCATATCTTCCATTTAAATAAGAGAAAATTATTTAAAATCCTAATTACTAATAATTATATTTTAGACTCATTTATCTATAAAATTAGATAACAGAAAAGGAATTCCAAAGACCATCAACTGTGAGGGAATTCAAGTGATCAGAAACGAAGTCATCCAAGAGAAGAAAATGTTTCTATTACATTTCAAAATAAGTTAATGTTAAACAAAATATCTATAAATCACACATGAATGCGAATGAACATTTAAATTGATGACACTTGAATTCAGGTTTTTTTAGTGAACTCCTAGTATCTGACAGATTTCGGAAAAGGGTTGAAAAGGAAAGATATTCCTCATTTTATCCGGTTTTATATAATCTGACTTCCTTTATATTTCCAAAGATGAAGTAAATTTAGTTATACATTTTTCACTCATTTCTAAAATTTGAAAATTTTGTTTTCTTGTGTGTTCCTAACTACAACACCGTATTTTAATATTTTTAGAATTTAATTATTAGTTAATCATGCAATTTCAATGAAATTTTGATTCCATAGTGGTGTCATTTAGTAATGATTTTAGATTTTTTAAAATTTGAAATTCCATAATAAATTTTTGGTACTCAGATTCCGTAAGATTTATTGCGATAAATTGGAAAATATATAAAATTTTATTATATAGTAAATCAAAAGAAAAAAATAAGCTACAGTACTGAGAAGTATTCCAGACACAAAGACTGTCATAAATAAAGATTCTTATCAATTAAAAAATAAACTATTTCAAGTTATTGAAATTTCTATTATCTTTTAGTAACTCTTTCATCTTTTTTATATTTTGATAAAAATAAAATTATTCTACTTTTTAGCACACTAAAAAAAGCAGTTTTGAAAAGCTTATTTATTTTTATTTAAGTATGCCTTACACCTTATCCTTAGAAGTACTTATGACTTGTTAATTCAAAAGTGTTTACTTGGCAGATAACAGGATCAGAACATCCTGTTCGCTGATTTCAGATGTCCTCTTATAGCTATGACGACCTCAAAATAGATGACATCATCCTTCAAGAACCATTTCTGATTTTTTTTTCAGGTATTAGGTCTCACAATGCAATCTCCATAAATATCCAATTGCCCCTACGGTTCAGACAAGAAACTACAAGACAAATATCTTCAATCATTCCACTAAAAACACTTATAAATTATACCACCACCACAACAACAAAATATTAAACCTTGTTTGAAATATGGACTTCTAAAACCTCATTGCAACAATCACCTACCTGCATATCTCTCCTACAAATTCATTGATAGAGAGAGGGATCTCGATAAGGATGATGGGAAGTCACCAACTGGTATGCCTTCCCTTGTTAAATTGTCTGGTTAAGTAACCGTTCAATGCTTAGAAAGGGTCGTACCACCTTTGTATGCATTCTGTACATGAGGTATTAGTATTGGAACCTAATCAATAACTATTTTGCTCTCCACAACGATCCCTTATTCGTATTTATTCTAATGACTTCCAAAAACAACTAAACTTTATCCAATATCAACTTACCATAATCACATGGAAAGGGAATAATAATAATAATTTTAACAATATTATTAATAATATAAATTGTAATGAAGCATTCAGAATTAATGCACGCGAAACGCATCGTGTATCGATACAAAAATGAAGCTAATGATACATAAAATCTCTATTGTTTTCACTCATACCTGAGGGTCATTTTCAATCAAAAGCTTGATTGCCGTAAGATGAAAACAAGAGAATGCCATAATTTTTGATAAGGAATCATCGAGGAAGTTCAATTCTGTATCATAGTCAGTCGTATTTTCTAAAGGAAAACTGCAATGGAAATAAATATGAAAACTAAATTCTTAAAGAACAGAATAATAATAAAGCTTCTGCAGTTATATAATTCATGGGAAAAAATTGTAAAATATCATCTCTAAGTTTTGTAAATTATATCTAAGTTTCAAAACGAAAGATTTCTGTTTGGGAAAAGTAGTATTCGAAATCAGCGGAAAAATAATTGGATAAATAATTGACCTTTTAATTGTGTGATCATCAAAAGTTTAATAAATTGATACAATCCCTGCTCTCTTTCTTGTTAGTACAAGATTATATTTTTCCTCTAATGAAGGGAATTTTAGAATTTATTATAAGAACAGAACTATTTTAGAATATCATATTAATAAGTTCTATGTGTGAAACACAAAAAAAATATTTTCCTTTAAAATTAATTTTAAAATTTTATTTATGGAGGAATTTTTACAGACATATGTTTATAAAGTATCAATTTAGGACTGATTTAAGCAAAATAAACAATTCCCTTCACTAAATGCAAAAATAAAACGTTCTTAAAACTTTTCTATTAGTATTCACTTTTTAAATTTGGCATCAAATAAGGAAACATTGTGCCTCAAACTACATTACAGATTCTATAAATTTTCCTTTTTGTTTCTTCTGTTTAATGTAATGAGAAATTATGCCCTGATTTTTTTATATTTTAAGAATGTGCAAAAATAACAATTAGCACATTAAAAATACTTCATTATCACTGTTAAACATTCTTTTTTTTTCAAATTTAATCTACTAGCAATATGAATGCACCTCTTTCATAGACTTTTTTACAAATTATGATTAGAGAAAGAGGAAGGAAAAACCCTTGTTATTACGAATTGCTGCACATAGGTTTTACTGCAAAAAAAGGAAGAAAGATCCGAAGATATATACTACAAACAATGAAACTTTTCATCTGCTCCGGAAATTGAATCAATGTGTTTGAACAAAAAACTCATCATCTGAAAATTAAACCTATCATGAAATTAATTCTGATTGAAACTGTAGATAATTATACATCCATTTTAAGCCCAATCAATTTATAAACATTTTTTACTACTTTATTCAGAATTCTGCTATGCAGTACTGTAAAAAATAAATTAATCTGTCTAAAAAATTCAATAGACTTTTTTTTGGCTTTTTATGTTACCTGTTTTCAATTTTTTAAAATTTGAATTGACTCTCTAGATATATTGTTAATTTCTGCTAATTTTAATCACTAGGTTTTTTTTTATTTTAAGATTTATCAGGGAGGAAATCATGAAGGTTTTTAAATTTGATAAGTTTCACCAGAATCTATGTCTAACTTAACGGCAATATTTGACTCTTACTCTATTCCACGATAAAGAATAAACATTAATTTTACATACTCATTTTGTTTATATGAATCTTATTCGTTATGAATCGATTGAAATGTTAATGATTCGATAAAAAAGACGGATGAATTTAATGCACACAAGCTGTGAAAAAATATAAAATGATCAGTCACCAATTTTTCTAAATGTATTTAGTAAATTAACATCTCACGTGATGAAAGTCTGATTTGTCAGAAAATACGAGCAACTAACTCTGTGAGTGTAACAGATCGAAGGTCTGAAGTTAGAAATATAAAAAATAATCCTTTTTATCACCTTACTTACACTATATTCGGATGGAATGTCCTCTTTTATAGATATCTTGATTTTCTACAAACAGGAACCCCAAGTGCAATTTCTTTAAAAGCGACTCCGTAAAAAAATATTTTAAAGGCATTCAACAGAGTCAGATATTAATATTTATGAAGTTAGAAAACATAATCGTGCTTCTTCTAATCTGATTTTTTTCTTCATTAAAAAAATCTTTAATAAAACTGTGATTCAGAAAATGCATTTCCTTAATCTGAAACTTTCATAACAAAGCAATTTGTATCATCTTGCTCATTTTGATTTGCTTTGACATTTAATTACAATTTTCCATCACATGTTTACTGAGAAATTTGATTGGATTTCAAATATAAAATGCTTCTTTTTATTACCACTACGCTGTAATTATCTTAGTAAAAAGAATTTTTTACGCTTTTTGAGAGTTTTTTGAAGGTATTTTTTTTTCAAACTCTTGAAAGAAAAATAAACAGAAAATAGAAAATAATCAAAAACCGTATGTGCCTTTTATTTTAAGAGGCTTCTTTAGATTTCTGCACTAGCTGTAAAGTGATGTGTTCTTGGTATGTTTTTATCTTTTTATCAACTAAAAAAACTGGCTTGTCCTAATGAAAAATAATTCATGTACGATGTTATCTGAATAATCCAAAACATTTGACTTAAGCATATTTATATGCGAATATCTATAATTAAAAAAACCTATAACATTGATCATAACTGCAGAATTTCTTCAAAAAATAAATTGAACAAATCTAGCAATGATTAAAAATGCAATAAAATTGGACAAAGAATCTATTGAGAACATCTCATATGACATCATAATCAGACACAAAACGTTTCCACTTTACACAATTTAATTGGAATATGTTTTACTCTAAACCGCTTATGATAAGTCTATATTTTTCTGCTATGGTCTCCTTTAAGTTTATTTTATCTTACAAGAAACTCACAGAATTAAGTTAAATTCAGTTGTTGCTCTACGTTGAAGATATAGCATCCACCTTTCATGATGATAATGATGACGTTGACGCATCCAAACTTATTTCCAACTTGCGATATTTTTTTAATTAAAATCCTTTAATTTTAAATATATAAATCATTTCTAAGGATTCCAAATAAAAAAATTAATTAATGATTAGCTTGCTAAACAATCATCAAAATATTCTAAATTAAACGACAAAACTGAGAAAAAAATGCACTGATACTAATAAAGCTCACTACAAAATTTAAGACTTATCTTTCCAATGCTTTATTAAAGAATATTACTATTACATTGCCAACGAAATAATGCATTCATACTTGTCTCTTTTCAACAGAACTATTGTAGTTCCTTTAAGTTTAAGAAAGCAGTTCTTGCTATTTTACTTTGGTAATTCTGTATTCAAATGCAATTCGCTTTGTTTATCATAATTGATATAATCCTCCACTTTTCACGCTATGTACATATTATTAAAAAATTGAGATATAAAATCATTTATGTTCAACGTTAATTGGTATTACGTGTAAAAATCAATTTCAAGCGAATAAAAATCTAAGTTTCAAAATCCATGAGCAAAGTTTAAATGCGTTTCATTATTGATAAAATATCTTATCTTACAAGTATCTTTTCTTTCGACAAAAAATAAATATTATTAAACCAAAACAATTCGTTAAACAATGCATGCAGTTGTAAATGTGCGCTTAAAATGTTTTTAATCGACTGGCAAGAAAAAGCGAAAGCGACGCTTTCAGATTAAAATATGATCTTCCAAAATAGAAAAACGTAAAATAAATAAGTAAAAATATGTAAGAGTAAATAAAAGAAGATTTAAGATGTTTTCCTAGTGTCGCAGTAATAACAAACAGTTGTTCCAAAATTATTGCTATAGTTAAAATGCAATATTATGAGATTATGTAATAAGTTTTGAATAATATTCCAAACTTATTAACAGGGAACTCCAAAAGTTTGAAACTCTAATTCTTTTATACTTATTGAAGATAAGTAAGAGCATAAAAAACTATAAATGGCATAAATGTTAAAAGTAAGGTAGGGGATAAGTTTAGGGTAAATAAAATTGCGCTAGTAAATTGTTAGGTTTTAAAAATTTGCGCTGTTTTATTTACACTTGCACTTTTTCATTTCATTCCTCCGAGGCAGAGTTGATGAACTCGAAAACTTGTAATTTTGCTTAAACTAAGATCATTATAGCAAACGTATCTTATTATTTGAATATTATGACGAATTGAAAAAATGATTTATTCCACTACTATTTCTTAACAATTACAGAAAGGGAAAGTAAAAAATATCTGTAGATTAACAATGGTATTCTTTAGACCAAAATTGTATTAAAGAACTTGAATATATTCAAAGTTAAAACAAAACTACGCATTACGCTGTAATACAATCATAATGAATGACAATTATTATTTAAAATCCTAAAAACACAATTTAAAGAAAGCAATTATAAAACACATTGCATTCTCAAGGTGTTTTCTTTCATCTCCAACTTATAATACAGATTTTCTATGGAATATGCTTGTGAATAATATATATGTTCTCTCATGAACAGTCATGAATTAACGCGGATCATGAAATTTCGAAGAAAAGCTTCATGAAACGGTGCATAGTCTTTTCTACTCTAACTCAAATTATTTTGAATAATCGTATAATTGCTGCACGTAATTATTAGCTAACTTGAAAATATTAAAGTTAATATATTAAATAATTTAAATAAATCTAAGAAAATCTTATTAATTGAAAGAATGTGATAACATTTGATCTAGGCTCATTCTAATAATGTGACCGAATACAAAGGAATGCAACTTAAATATTAATTACAATTAAGACAATTACAAACAAAGTTCAAGCTGGCAAAAAACCTCAAAAATGAATTAAAATTCTCATTATTCTAATCTTTATTATGAGAATTAAATTACTGAAGGCAGAACCAAAAAAATCAATATTTATTTTAATATATTCGTTATTGAAATCGTCACCATTAATTTTATGTTTACGATGTGAATTGAATCGACTTCATCATATTTAAAAGAAATTAAAATAATTACATCCTTTAAATGCTTGGTTATGAGAAAATGCGGAAATTCTTTTATTTCAATTAAAAAATATCACTTCATAGCATTTCATAGTAAAAAATTTCTTGGATATATTATTAATTTAAGCGCAGTTCACAAAAAAAATTCTTAGATGTCTTGTGAATTTAAACGCCTTTTACAAAATTTAGTCTTATATCGTATTACCACTACTTGAAATGCTTTTACTTCTAATTGAATGCATTTGCCCCCTTACATTCAATTAAGCTTAAACCATTTGATTGTAGGTTCAGATGTTTGTATGTAGGTACAGATTTTAATTTTTATCTAGTTGCAGCAAAAGGAAAAATGTGCCAATTTTGTCTAAAAAAACTACATTAAAGTTTAATAAATAGGGTTTTTTTTTTAAATTAACAACAAACCTATTTCATTGACATAAACTAGATCCCTGCTTTATTTTCATTTCTTCTGTAATTTGCTAAACCAACTTTTCTCCAATAAGTAAAAGTTTTTAAAAATCCAGTCTCTTTTTGAGTACCCTGTGTAAATACATATAATGAATCTACATATTTAAATATCTGAAAATTAAAGAAATAATCACAAGTCTTAAACTTTTATCTAGTGTTTTTTTTTCTAATTTTATTTCATATGATAGCTTGTGATCTCTTGAAATGTGAATAATAATCGTCTACCCTCTTCCTTTTTCCATTTTGGAAAGGAGCTTCAAAAGCAATAATTCGTAAATTCTGTTGCAGATGGTAGAGGACATGTGGTCATCGATGACAATATAAATGTCATTAAGATTCATATAAAACAAAATTGGTGAAATTGATGCAGTAGATGAAGCTGGGTGGCTAGTTTCATCAATTACTTTAAAAATATAAGCAGGCGATAAGCTCTTCCCTTAAGGCGGTTAGTATATGCAATAATAAAAATGTTAGACTTGAGATTGTTCATAAAAAAATCATAATTATGTTTCATGTAAGAAAAAAAGTCAGAGGACACTTTTATGAAGTACATGAAATGTTTTTACTATTATTCATCTTGAAGCTTTTAGATACCAAAATATACCAAAACGTTTTTGATCTGATGTTACAAAATGATGTATATATGTCAGATTTACGTTGAGTTTCTCCTATTTAATATTTAAAAAATGTTAGCTTTCCTAATACTTAAAATATCCTAAATCACCAGAAACGAAACCCAATACTTTTTGCTTTTTTTTTCATTCTCATATTAGAAGAATACAAATAAAGTATTTTATAATCGTCAAAAAATCCGGATTCAAGATTTACAAGAATTTCCCTGTTGCAGACTCCTTGAGTCTTTTTTGGAATTTTGTCTATACGTTTGTGAGCTGATCAATCAAAAAAGCTTTGAATTAAAAGGATGCAATTCGCTATACAGACTTTATACTTACTTTATGGATTTATACCAAATTTTGAAATAATTTATTCCGAAGAAGTCTGTCTGTACGATTGTTCGAGTACAAGTATACATGATAACCACAGAACGTGAAAAGCTACACGGATAAAATTAGGTACATAAAATTAGCATTTAAAATGCAAATCCGTGTCAAATTAAGAACAAAATTCGACAAAAGACTGCCCATCTGTCTATTTGTACTCTTGAATGAATTGGGCAGGGTAATTCAAAAACATAACAATTTAGATAAATGCAATTTGATTCATTGATTGAGCGTTTAAAGTATTGATTTGTTTCAAATTTAGAAGCAAATATGTCAAAGAGTGACCGTCTGTCTGTCTGTACTTTAACATGCACGTACACTCATTCATTAAAAACGCAATTTTTTTTAATTATAGAAATTTGTTGTCTGATCTTATGAATACAATTGTAGCTTTATGTCAAATTTTAGTTTCAAACGGTTGAAAAAATACCTTCCAAAATATATATTCGGTTTTTTTATTACTTTTATAATCACCAAATATTAATTAAATAACAATCCCCGAAGATTACAAGCTAGATTCAAGCCAAAATTCGATATTTCTTAATTATTGTTCACCAATGACAAGCAACTAATACACAAGTACCTATTTTCTTTATTATGCTATATAACGAAGTCCACAATTCTGATGTGTGAAACCCTAAGAAAAGGAATCAGAGCTCCCATGGCATTCATAACCTTGTCCATGGTCCAAAATTTTATGCGGGAGGGAGAGTGATTATATGCTTATTAGGGAATGTGCAAGAAAGTTTGTGGGAGACTTCTTCCGTTGATTTCCTTCCTTAGTAAGCTTGATTTTTTCATTTTGGAATTTAACTTTTCAGGCATTCTTTTACAGCATTTTTTAATTGCACAAAGTAAATTATGCTGAGTTCGCATCTATCACTGAAAATACAAAAGGCGATATTTTCCCCTATTTTGAACACATTAGACTGATCATTGGAATTCCTTCTTTGAAATAAGCAATTGTTTTTTTAAAAAATTACAATATGTGATATTAGCTACTTGAAGAAGAATTATTACTATACGATTTCTTTGTTTTTTCCCTTTATAAATAGCTTTAATTTCTTTAAATAACAACATCTTTACAACATTAGAGGTAACAACAGAGCTCTTTTCCTTCATTTATAAAAACAACATTCCAATTCCTTTCTGAGTTATAGATAAATAATTAAAATATAATTCAACACCATGTTATAAAATTCGTCAATACCGTCCTCCTATTATATTTAAATGCATAATTCATCTGTAATTTTATTTAATAGTGTGTCTCCTCAATGAAAAGAGGGCCAGGAAAAATAAAAGCAAAACACACTGGGTCTTTCTTTTCATTTGTTTTCATGCCATATGAAATATTGTACAAAATATTTGTTTTACTAGGAATCAATTATTATTTTTTTATGATTTTCATGCTTAGTTTGCTACTCAATTTTAAATATTACGATCTATAAACATTGCCAATTTGAATGGAATCGAAAATAGTTGTGTTGTTGTTGGATGAATGGATATACTGACAACAACAAATAAGTTTTTAACTTACATCTTAATTAACTAAAATAATTTGAAGTAGTTTCAATTCTATCATTTCAACCAAGTTAAAAGCTTTTTTCCTTTCAATTTTTAAGATATTTGTTTTCTTGCAATTCTATATTATAATCCGTTAAAAAGAAACATGTACACTAATATTATTCGCCAAATACAAATATTAAAATAAAGAAAATGAATTATTTAATTTATTAATGTGTTTTCTTTTTTTTAAAGTGTAACGCATTGGTGTCGAGTACCATACTTATAATTAGCCTCTAAACCCTCAGTTTTCTTTTTCCCCCAAATGTGAAATTTTTTTGAAATTTGAAACAATCAGGGGATATACAAAAAGTCACTGTCGTTTCAATATACACAATTAAAAACATGTATCGTCCTTATTTTGCATTTCTTAGTTGATTTGAAGATTTAATCAGGATCTATTCAATGATTCTTAAAATGATATGCACAAAAAAAATCTGAGAAAGCTCAACAATCCGTCAAAACATGAATCTAAAATTTCATATTTTCACTTTCATACGCTAATTTATGATAAAAAACAAACAAAAAATTAAATATCAACGAAAGATATATTTATATTCCTCTCCTAATACATTAATAACTTTTTTATATATCAATTTCTTTATTCTCAAAACATGAAGCCAGATTTAACAATGGCTAACAGCCTTATTTTCATTATATCGTTCATTATACTTCTTTAGATTAAAGAGTAATTCGAAAATTCTGATTTAAATAGTAGCCTATTTATAGAGAGAGGGAATAGCCAAAAAAATGATGATTATTTAATTTTTCAAAAACATCTCTATTTATGATATACATGTTTCACAAAACAAAAATTAATCTCATTTACAAAAAAATATCATGTTGCATTAGCATTCAGTTGCTTTTATAATAGAAAATAACATAAATAATAAAGGGGAATAACGCATTCTTAAATTTCATTTTTTTAAATGGCACTTTATTAAAAACTTATATTATTATATTTACAGAATTCATAGATTTTTTTATGTTACTTTATCTATTCATTATTTTACTTACTTTTACAATTTTATTCATCATTTTTTCTGCAACCAACTTTTCCAAAAATTCATTTTTTAATAATATTTTGTTGGTCAAGGATTTACTAAACATTTTGCAAAACTTATTAGTTTAGTTTAGAAACGTGAAATTAATTTCTTTTAAATCCTGGCAAAAATGAATCCATTTCTTGAATTAAAAGTTAAATTTTCTAGGAAAAGTGTAATATCAGATACCTAATTATTAATTAATTGCATAAGCTAAATTGTGATAAGGAAGGAAAATAAGGAAAACGGCGATATTCTAAGTGTCTCAAAATTTCGCTGTTTGTCTTCGAAACTTTTAAAACGAAATGGTTGAAATTTTTCAAAGTGATTTTTCAACTGTTGTTTTTTCGGTTGATATCGAAATGTTTATATTCAAATCAAAATTTTAAAATATCTACTTTTTAACTTACTGGAATTATTGAAAACTCACAGAAATTATGGTAATCAGTCCATTATACCTTAACTATCCATTATATCAATGAATTAACTTTAATTCTATATTAGGAGACCTATTTAATAGCCCATAATTTATCCTCCACTTCTTTGAATGGTAACATTTAGCATGCATTTGAAATAATTTACTCTGAAGAACGGAATTCTCATTCCAAATTGATGTTTCTGTTTGAAGGAATTGATTTGTATGAATTACATACTCAAAGAAAATTTTGGTTTCGATGTGCAATGATTAGTCGATAAATAGCGTGTAGTGTTTGGATAAATTTTTGATTTAAAATACAATACTATGAAGTATTTATAGCATTGTACGACCTTAAAAGATATAGTAAATATTTTGCAATAATTATTAATAAATATTGTCACTTTTTCAAAACGTCAATGAGTTATGGGCTGTTTCCTTACACGAGGACAACGGGTCTTCCTCAAAATCCCCACATGTGATTTGATATATCATTTAGATGTCATCAAAAGAAGAGTTTTAAAAATTAAATAAAAATGTGTTTTGATTATATTCAAAAGTATTTTTTTTATTTTAACTTAATATACTGAGGAATTACTCATCTCAATTAAATCAAAATCAATTTTTACCCTCATCATATTTCTGTCTAGAAACTTCCACTGTAAAAACTTCTACTGGGTAATAAAAGAAGAAGGGAAAAAAGGCAACTATAGAAGTATTTGATCAATGGATTATAGTATTAATATAACAAACAAATAAATATGGAAATTAGCATTCAAAATTAAAATTTTACTAAAAAAATTTTATAGAAAGCATAGAAATAATTAAAATATGAATATTTTATTTCATTTAAATAGGATCTACTTTTTTCTTAGTTTTCAATACGCTTTTTTAATTTTTTAAAATCATTAAAAGCATGCCTTTAATAGAACAAACATTGAAGTTTTTGTCTTAAGATTGGGTTTAACTCTTTCTTTTTGCATTTGAGTCTCATGTGACTTAAAGGACGCCATCTTATTTACTTCAAAAATTTAATTAAATGCTTTGAAGCATTTAAATGCAAATACTATAATAAAAACAGTTTTAATTATTTTTTTATTTTCTGTGTCGGTACTAGCGATTATTATTTATTCGCACATACGTATATTTAAAATAAAGATAATAAAAAGGCATGAAAAATATTCAAAACTCTATTCAGCTAACTTTTTGAGATAGTCATGCAAAGCTATGTGTACCATAAGCATAAGTTTATATTTTATGTTTTTCACTGATTTGTATTCTAATTAAAGTACGAATTATAATTCACACTTGATTGAAATTTCAGAATACCTCTATTTTTTAAAATAGAAGTTAATCTTTTTTTTATATTTTCAGGAATGAAATAATCAAAATTTCAACCTACTCAAAAGATCTCCTTTTTATTCTAGTGTTAATTGAATTTTAATATTCATTCCATAAAATACCATCAACTGTAAATTAGAAACACTTGACATAAAGCAATTAATGAATATTGAGATTTCGAATTGATATGGCAGATCTGGAGAAATTGTTTATGTTATATATAGAAGTAGGAGTTAATGAGGAAAAATCACTACTCTACAAAAGAAAATATAGATTTTGTTGTGCATTTGTTACGGAACAAAAAATATACCTTATATATATCTCAGAAAAACAAATGAAAAAGCGAGTTTTATTTTTTACCAAAATATATTTACTATTGCGGCTTTTTGAGAGGACAGCAACGTGTACATTTAAGAAACACGGAGTCTATCAAGATATTAATGGGTGAAAGGGTGTCCTGTCCCTATCTTTTGGAAGAACTCTTTTCGGTTCTTGGATGATTTATAAGCAAATTAGGCGAGCCAAGTCCACGAATGCATGTAGAACATACTGATAAATCTATCAAATGTTTACATCGCCATTAAGGAAGTCTTCCACTAATCAAGCTCATATTAACTTCCTTTAAAATTAAATAATTTTTCATTTATGAAGCTTAAGGTACTACATAACATCTCATAATATGGTTACGTAATAAAAATATTGCTTAATTTCATTTTGTTTATACTAATGAACAAAATATATACACATATAAATATTGAATTGAATCATGAGCTTTTACATCTTTCCTTTTTGTGAAACACTTCTTTCAAATATTTTTAAAGTTACATTGGTAATCGTTCGAGGTAATCTCAGTGGAATAGCGTATAGTATATACATGTTAAAAAATTGAGTATGAAAAATTTGCAGATTGTTCCGCAGCTTTGATTTCAAAGATTTCACCGCATCTTTACTATGAGCAAGAACAGAATAGTTGAAATAGAGTATCTATACCACCAGTATTGATTACCATGAAAAAATTTTTAAAGAACTCATCATGCTCAAGCCATCGGATAGAAATGTAGAATGTTCCTGTACTAAAATGACAACCAAAATGAATATTACATCATCATGTAGCCCCCTTGTAGAGTAAAAAATCTGCAAAATACCAATGGGAACAAAAATTCTATATTACTTCCATTAACGGTGTTCTAAAACAAGAGGAAAAAATCTTTTGTTTCTCAAAAATATATAGGAAAAGAGGTTAATGGTTAAAATATGTTGCTTTGTCGGTATTTTTGATGCTTTCTTTTTGAAGCGAGGTATTCGCTCTTTTGGCATATTAAGTCCACTCCCGAAGTGATACTTTTTTTCCGGGGTTAACTTCCGACCACACCCCCTCTATTAGCCACATTCATCGTGATTAGAAAATGCTTTCAGTCCGAGGTTTTGGCGCTGCTCACTAACTCCCAAGAGACGCTTGTTGAAAAGGACAGAGAAGGTGATGGGGAGACGCTGAAAAATTTATGACCGTCGCACACACGCCATTGATTAACGCCTTCGCTTATCAAAATTCAAAGCGAAGTTTTTATTATTTAAAAAATTAAAGGATTTTTCCTCAAAGTTCTCTTGAAATTTTATTTATCATTTACTAAGACATTTGATAGAAATAATAATTTGAGTTTATTTTTATATTTGTGGATATTTTTGGTATATGGTTATTTTATCCCAACCATTTTATTTAAAAAATTAAAGGATTTTTCCGCAAAGTTCTCTTGAAATTTTATTTATCATTTACTAAGACATTTAGTAGAAATAATAATTTGAGTTTATTTTTATATTTGTGGATATTTTTGGTATATGGCTATATTATCCCAACCACTCTATCCATCTCTTCATAGTTAAATCATTAGGCCCACAAAAATCATCAGAAATTTTCAATTACTTGATTTTCGTCGATAGGTGTTCTAAAAATTTAAACTATTAATCGTTACAACTTGAGTGTTGTTGGAAAATTTTAGTTACAAATAATTTAAAATTTACTTAACTGTAATTACAAATTATTTCTCAATTTTAATTTCAAGGACAACGTATGGAAAGTTTACCAATATCCCCTGTCTTAATAATATCAGCTGGTAGATTTCATGTTCAGCCATGAAATCTCTACGTATTCAATTTGATTTCTGAAATGAGTGGAAATAACGAAAGAAAGCGAACTTATAGAAAACCTTACTTTTCAGCTACTGTTTACTTGTAGTTATCTATTAGGATTGGTTAATAGCATTCAAAGGATTTTTGATGCATTGACCCTTTTCAATATCTAAAAATCCCTTGAAATCCTTTAGTATCACAATCATGTAGAACAAAAATAGGCTGTATAATTTTGGTTTTATGTATGCAATGAGAAAGAAATTAATTAAGGAAATAATTAGATCCCTAAATAAACAGGCAAATCCCAAATGCAGTCCTTTATCATGGATATAATATTCCCCTTTCCTTTTTTCCCCCGTATATCAAAATCTTCATCTTTAGAAATATAGGATTTTTTTCTTCTTATTTTGTGTACGTAAGATTAGTTACGTACGTGTGTACGTAAGAAAGAAATTCTTATTTAATCTGGATAGGTTATTCCTCTCAGAATTAATAGATAATCATATACTGTGAACCGTAGAGCATTTTCAACAGTTTATATTTTCTTGCATCCTGACTTAATGAAGAGAGACATTTTTTAGATGATGGCAGAATCCGTTTCTTCATCCAACTACCTCAGGTTCAAGCATGAAAGTCACTAATGCCCCGCCGTATATGTAAACTAGGGGCGCCTTAATCACATCAAATGTCCGCCCACTATAGTAATGATATTTGGAGGAAATGTAATCTTAAAGCTTGCGCTTCAAGTTATCTAACGATTTTGAATAGATTTTATTTGATTTTGGATGTCTATCTAAATAATTCATTATACTTGTAATAATAGTAATATTTGCTAAACATATGGTGTAGTTTAGTTAATTATATTATTGCCGTTTCAAAGTAACGTGAGATCTATTCGAGGATGGACTCTGAAATTTTCCACCTCTTCAGATGAAGAAAATGATCCTTGAGCTGACACATCCACTCCATACCAGAGAAGGAAAAGAACATTTTACCTCCGACTTAAACATTAACATATACCCGATACATGGTAGATTTCTTGGAGAATCAATTTTCGAACCTGAGACCCTTTGACTTTGAAAGTTATACCGTACAACTAGGCCAACGTACAATCAGTCAATTGCAAAGAAAATACATATGAGGAAGAATTCAATTGCTTTGTTATATTGAATTAGAAACTTATATGCTTATTTGATATATTATAGGGAGGTTCTGATTAAAGTTTCACTTTGAAATGATCGTAAAAGGAAAACTACTGAACCAAATGTTATCAAACTTGGTAATAGTTTAAAAGAGGTCATGAAAATTTCTTTTCATCCAAAAAAAATTTTTTAACCCAAAAGATATGCTCTGTATATGCGAAACATCGATGTGTGTGTAACATAGCTCCTGATATTCTAAACGCTACTATAAAAAATGCAATAATGCAATTTAACGTGCTTTCAGAAAATGTTGAAAACCATTCATGCTTTGTTACACGTTTCTGAAACGATTTAACATATTTTATACCAATGTCTTCATTTCTGATTTTGTTTAACAATATTGAAGGTCTTACCATTCTACTCTAGTGTGAAATTTTTGAACTTTTTTTCTTTTGGGCCTAAAAAAAATTTCTCTCCCTTAAACTATTGCCAAATTTGATGCCATTTGATCCAGTAGTTTTCCTTTTATGATCATTTCAAAGTGTAACTTGGATTATAACTATCCTATGCATGCCATTAAAAATTTAATCAATAGTCTATCTATTAACCATTCAGACAAAACAGAAAAAGAGTCTTTTTAAAATTTAAATATAATTCAATTACAGATGCATCTTAGAAGCCAAAATTTTACGCTCTATTCTAAATCCCATGAGATTAATTATATGCAATCCAATTATTTCAATTAAGGGAACTGTACAAACAAAAAAATAATACTTATGTCTTAAAAGTTTTCTTGATCAACTTCAATGAAATTTTAGTGAGTTAACATTATGTTTGATGCAAGTTATTTTTAACTACCTAAATGCTATAAATAAAAAATAAGTACAGTAATTTATTAATTTTCACTTCCTAAAAGTAAAATTACTGCGAGATTAAAAAAGTATATCATTTTTGAAATACTATGAAAGCCTTTACCCTTCTTATTTTAGGAAGGGATTGGTTCTGAAAGCTGAAATTATTGCTTTAAACTAGAAATTTAATGTAGAATGTTCAATAAAAATTTCATACGACTAAGAGTGTTCCATTTGCGAGTTTCTGCAGTGAAATAAATAAACCGAATGACAAACTTCGGAAGATAGTACAAGCTGAAACAAGATCCAGTAAAGAAAATCCGTTAAAATAAAAGAAACGCAGGAAGCATCAAGTAAAAAAAGGAGTCTTAAAAGCTGTTTTTGCTTTTATTCTCAATACCCGAGTTTTCTGAATAAGATTTTTTTTTTTTTTTTGAAAAATCCAGATACGACTAGTTTTATACCGTAGAATGGCAAAGATTAACGTGAACTTTTCTAGGAAATCTGCATTACTTTCTGTTTTTTTTCTTCTTAATTTTAAAGCCTTCTTTCTCACGTGCTAATTTACAGTCAACTGTTAAGAAAATACGTTTGTTTAATATATTTGGCTTACATTTCACTTGAAAAGCGACGGAAAGAGCTTTCCCAATCTTCAATAAAGATTTAACATCACTTACATTCAACGGATAAACAAGACCCTTTCGTTTCTTCCCTTCTTGTTGTTGTTTGTCTATAGTTTCTAGGCTCATAAGCAAAGACATGTAAATTTTGTTGTTTTCTTAAGTCTTGCATTAATAAAAAAATTTCACAATCTTCAAAATTTAGTTCTGCCTTCAAGATATTTATTGAAATTTTCAAAAACCTTTCAAGAATATTTAAGAATATTTAAATTTCTGATCTCTTTCTCATACACATTGCAAAGGTCATTTGCCTACATATATAATAAAATCTACAAAAATATCATTATTATTGAAATAAAAGTTTTTTTTCAGTTGCTGGGAAAATTAATGAAATCAGGTAATGTGCATCAAAATTACCTCATCATTTTTTTTCTTCAATCTATTGTATTTCTCAGGGTAAGAGGCCAGGCGCTGTTATACTTGTCAGGGGAAAGCAATGTCACTTGATTTGAATTTTTCATAAAATAAATAACGGCAAATAGATGCTATTGTATTATTGAATACTTGATCCAGAATATTAAAAAAGAGAAAAGTTTCCCAGAGCAACAACAAATCCGTATGTAATCCGTGTGAACCTCTTCTTGAGGAGACAGAGAAATATGGATATGCATAACTGAAAAGAATAGACAGCGTAATTACTCTCGTGCCCTTCAAAAAGGACAAAAAAATTAAATGCACAGAAAAAAAATCTACTGCAAAGAAATTCTATTACTTAAAAATTTAACGAGTATGCCATACATCTATATGAATTGACCACTAAGCCATTCTTTAATGAAAAAGAGACTAATTTTTATTGACTTCTTATTTATTTATGATCTCAAATTATTTTCAGAAGAAGTAATCCAGATGAACGACTTATCCTAGAAATATCATGCTCCAGAAAATGTAATTCTTGAAGTCTTTTTGTACCACCTGCACAAAAGATATATATTTTAAGCAGTCTCAATTTTTCTTTCAACTGGAATATTCCATATTCCCATAACTGCGTTCTTCTTCAATTTACACATTTTCATGCAAATTAAGATTCTTCCAGATAAAGAGAAAGTCCAGATCCACACTGGTTCTCGAAATTTTTTACTTTTTCTTTACGGGTGGAGCAGATACGCAACCAATATCAGCATTTAATCAATATATATGCAAATATTTTATCTGAGATTCAAATGTTGGACTATTAATATTTTAGTAAACAATGGTTTGTAAATGTCTACCCATCTATACTCTGAATGAATTTAATTCACATTTCCTAATGTATATTGGCTATATTTTACTATAAGTGAAGAATATTATTTGTAAAACAAACTAAAAGTCACTAAAGCCCTTACTTCCCACAACATAGCTATAAGAACGTCTTTGTTTTAAGCCAGAATCCCAGTTCTAAAGATTTATTTGAAATATTTTCTTGTATGACTTGAAAGTTTTGTTTTATTACTTAAAATCTAAAGATTAGTTTTCAGTATTAAATAAACTTATGAGACATAAACGGAAAAAACATTATTACGAAACTTTAAAAAGTTTGGAAACAAATTTTGGTAATATCAATAAATTTCCAAGGGCATCAACAAATTAACCAAATTAGGAGAGGTACGCTAATTATTGAGTAATTTTTCTAGATTTAATTAATTATATTTGAAATATTTTAACAGCATTTTTGCTTCTTGAAACGAAATTGAAACCATTTTTGTTTTCCAAAAAAGCTTGCAATTTCATATTTTCTCTTGATAAAGTTAAGATTTTTAAAAAAATTGCTGTTTTTCGGCATAAAATCAAAATTTCACTTTTATTATTTAGAGT
The DNA here is from genome assembly GCA_026289955.1 of Argiope argentata. NCBI lineage: Eukaryota > Metazoa > Arthropoda > Arachnida > Araneae > Araneidae > Argiope > Argiope argentata. The sequence continues at coordinate 2,738,189 of JAOUZG010027617.1, forward strand.
CTTCATATAGGATATAATTTTAAATATTCTTGTATTTTCTTCTTTATCTGCAATGTTTATACATTGTTTATGTATATATCATCATTTCTAGCTTTTCTACAAATCCAATTAGCATTTCATGTCTTTTATCTAAGTAGTAAATCTTTAAACTCTATCTCATTACATTTTTAGGTTTTTTATTTCCTTGAAGAACTTATTCTAATTTTTATTATATTGCTGAAATACTTCCCAATACAGATTTAAATGATCTAAACACTTTTCCGAAGCCAGCTTAAAAATCAAGAACAATTCAAGAGGTATAATTCATAGAAAGCATAACCGATACATTTTAGTAGAAATCTAAGCGATTAACGATTGAATTATAACTATATTTTTTAACTTTTTCCGAAAATTATGAGCAAAATAAAGATCAAATTTCTTTTTCACTATGAAACAGAGCAGATGATTATGTCGTATGCCTTAATTCGTGCCCACCGTTGTACTAAAAATAATAACACGAATTTTCCCACACAAGAAATTACGGAAAAAGCCTCTACATTTGCACTTTGGGACATACAGTTGAGTGTGATGACATGAATTTAATAGCGTTAACCCATTATCGAAACAGGTGACGTTGACCTCATCCCATGTTTGCGTCATATTTTTCTTCGGTCAAACTCAGTGCTATTAGATCTCTCTGTCGACTGGGGAATAGACGTCCTATCCTGATTGTCTACTTAATGAATTAATTTCCCTCGAGTAAATTGCATGATCTGTCAAAATTCACTCATTAAGGCATGCCTTTCAATTATTCGAAAATCCTCCACTTACTGAAAGATTTGGGGAAATGAACACTACTGCCTTTCTTTAAACGAGGGTATTGAGAAATATTTTTGTTTTGTCTGTATTTAAAATGTTGTGAATAAAGAACATCGTTTGCTACAATATCTAAGTCCCTTCAAAGAAAAAAATTGAGAAAATCATCACTTCTGCAGGTTTCTATATGTCAGCACGTATATAAGAAATTACTTTTCATCTTAGCAGAATATTATGATTAAAAAATAATACAACTGTTGCACGATTTAGTAGAACTACTAATGATCTGAAGTAATGAACATTTCTCGATCTTATTACGCGAACTTCTAGAAATAAGTTTTGTGCTGAGAATTTATGAACATTTCTCGATCTTATTACGCGAACTTCTAGAAATAAGTTTTGTGCTGAGAATTTGTAGAATACTGTAATTCAAAAACTTCTTAAGTTCCAAAACCCAGATTCTTTCTCGTAGAACGGCATATTAAGAATTCAGTACTTCTGGGTTTCTCTTATCAAAAAAGTTTAGAAACAATTTCCATCTTCTGCTAGAAGATTATTATTGTTAAAAAAAATAGAATTTGCTGTGTTAGAAGAAAACTTAAGTGTATTTTTTAAAGACAAAATTCAAAAATAAGTTTTGTTCTGAGAATTTTTAAATGTTATGCATCAAAAACATATAAACGAACGGAAGTATAAAAATGCAAACTCGTAATTATTTTCGCTTTAAATCTTGAACTATCTATTTAGCTAAAAGTATGTTTTTAAAAAAATTTCTAGTAAAGGTGGGAAATATTATAAAATTTAATCACAGCAAGAGACATTTTTGTGTTTTGTTTTCCCTCGAATAAATTCAAAATTAATCGTAATTCAACAATTTTCATAATCAAAATCAACCAAAGCTCATAATTTTTAACGTTTTCAATTAACTGAAGTTTTATCAATAAGAACGGTACGCATTAAAAGAAAATTAGAATTCCCATATTTTTCTAAACCATAGATTTTATAAATAATTTATTTTCCAATGTATTTTAGAATGTTTTGATTCAAGAATGTACCAACAAAAGGGGTTGTAAAAGCTGGAAATATACCATGAAATTTTTGTTGCTTTAATTCTTATATTTTAAGTCATTATATTTTGATACAATTAATTGGAAGAGTAGTCAAAATGCAATCACGAAATCATCTCATTTATTTCTAATTTGATAATCTCTTACTCTGAAAAACATTTAAAAGCATGGAAAAAAAATCAAACCATCTGTTAGTTTAAACACAATAATTTAGGCATAAATTTTATTTTGAGGGCTTCACAATGTTATAATTACATATTATGAAAATTGCATGAATTACGTTAAAGCAATTATTTAATTGAATGTATTTTAATGAGGAGGGAATGAAAACAAAAAACAGAAAAAAAATCCTGGTTTAGAGTTTTTCATTGAATGTCATTGACATAAAATTATTAATCTTCTCTCAAAACGTCATTTTTACTGTTAGATAAAGGACATTTCAAATCTACGAGAAGGCATCAAGTCATTTTACGTTACCTTCTTGCTTTCGCCACTTTTAGAAGTATTCTGATGCATGTCGAGAGGCTGTGGTGACGTGGTGGTAAGGTCCCAGCTTCGGAGAGAGTTTCGGGCATCAAAACCGATTTTCTCCCAGAACTGTCGTGTAAATGGGTCTGGTGCAACTTAAATCCTTTGGAGCCAAGCATCCTCCTGCTGGTGTGGTGAGGCAGTTTGCTGAGGGGTTGTCAGTTTAGGTGCCGTCCTCGTCCTCAAACCGCTTTTCAAAATTATGAGGTCTGTTTCAAAAAAGTCCTAGTGTTGCTTTAAAATAAGGTGGTAATATCGATGAGTGTTGAAATATAAATTTGTGAAATTATATTTTAGATAACTTCATATCTTTCATTACTTATTTTAATTCAGATTTATGTCAAAGAGTATTATTAATGGTGTTTGGTTTTCAAGCCTACATTTCTTTTTGATTTTATAATGTGTAACAGACTCTTGTCTAATGTCATGGTTTTTATTATCCTTTTATTATTTACATGATTTACACGAATTGCGCTCTATGAGAATCGTAGTACAATTTAAATTTCAATTTAGAGATTCATGATGGAATGAGAGTTTTCAAATGAAAACTATTAAATTTAAAATATAAATAATATTATAATTCAAATATTATCTATCAATTAAATATTAAAATACAAATCTAGTTTTCTCCCAATTGTATCTTTAAAATCGGTATTTCTGCAAATAGCTGTGATTAGCTTTTCATTAATAAAAAAATATTAAACATTTAATCAAATTTTTTTAATTAATCGATTTGATTTACCTTCCCAGAAATAATCATAAGAACTCACTTGACTCATTGCCTTAGTAAATTGCCTGGAATTGATAAAGAAGAAAACAGCACCGAAATCAGTGATATAGGTAGCTATTAATACTATTTAAAAAAAACTCTCGCATTTTTTCTTGTCAAAAAGTACAGATTAAAAAGTTTGCAAAATTCTTTAAATCTTATTTGATTTATGTATTAAAATATTCTGTATAGAAAGTTATATAAGTAGTTATATAACTTTCATTAAAGTTGACATTCCAAGGCAAAATAGCGCTTATTTCGTAAAATGAATGAACTAAAGATACAATAGTTCATCGTATTTCATATGTAAACCTAAATATATTGCAAAATATTTTTCATTAATATCTCTAAATCTTGTTTTGAGTCAATAAATTTTTCATCGAGCCAGATTTCATACAACTATCATTATGGATTTTTGCATAGGACACGTAAATCTTGGGAATCCTGGCTATCCGCATGAGGGTAGCACGGAAATTGAAATGTGGATTGTAGCTTAGATGTCGTCCTGATCAACAAACAATAATCCAAAATTATTTTTAAAAATCCCGAGAAAAATGATTCTTAAGGATCTTCAAAGTATAAATGTGATCTACTAAATAAATTATGTGTCCTGAAGGAAAAGTGTTTTTTAAATTAAAATGTGCCATAAAATTGGCTCAGCTGGAAAAATAGGAAAAAAATATAACTAGAATCACCCTGGATCAGTTGAATTTCAAATGTAAGCACGATTCGCCATCATTCAATCATATATCAACATTAGAAAGTACCTGATGTGCTAATCTGTATTCCTGCACTTTTGGCCTATTTCTTTTTAAGGTTACGCTGCTTTGTAGCCAAAGCCCGATTTTTTATTTATTTATTTATTTGAATATGATAATTTTCACTTTCACGTGTTTCATATTTTTATCATATAGACTGTAAAGAATAACATGTATTTTACACATAAATCTTAACAAAATAATGATGGTTTCAGATACAGATTTGAAGCAGTAAGATTTATTTATAATACTGAATAATGCGTTGGTTATCGAAAAGTGGGATTTCTAGATTCTGTCAATAAGAGAATTTAAATAATCCCTATAAACATTAATTTTAATGTTTTGTTGTGGAAATATAAGACTGACACCATAATATTTTTTTATGATTTCTTAGTAAAAGTATTTAACTACTATTCATGAACATTTACTTACAAATCTAAAATTAAAAAATACTTCGATATTAGAAAGGATGATCTAGTAAAGAAATACAAGCCAATTTCACAGCTGAAAATTTAAAAGATTGTTTAAATGATGTTAAGCGAAGTCTAAAAGAAGCGTATGGCGTTGCCATTGTTAAATGGATGATACCGTCCAAAAATGTCTGGAAATGCCAGGGAAAAAGCACTGTTTCATAATACAAGAAGAGATTACAATTCTAATGTAAAGTGACAATTTTTTTTATACTATCATCAGTTGAAAATTTCAAAAGATTACTAAAATATTTTATTTGTCATCCTATTATTGATGACTTATTTACAAATTTAATGTCAAAAAATATAAATTTTATTATAATAAAATTGTAACAAAGTATCAACCAACACATTACATATTTCAACTGCTTTTAACACAAAAAAACTGGTATAGATCAAAGTATCCTTGAACTAGGTGTTACTTGAAGCCCGATTTTATCAATTTATTATATTTATATAAATTTTAAATGCTGGTTCAAAATAGACATTAGCTCTTAGAAAGTAGTAAAAGTATAAAAAGGATGCTACCATATGTACTATCGATGATTTAAAGATCTTTTGCCAATAAAAGCAAATAAAAAAAATTTCTTGGATGCAGGTTACTTAATCTTATGGTATTACGGTGTGAAAAGAAAACAAAATCGCACAAGAAAAGGAGTTAATACCGCTTTCTTCTTACTATAAATATCTAAAAAATAATTAAAAGCAAAGCAAGAACATATTAACTAAAAAAGTTTAAAAAATCGCCATTAATTACTCAGCAGTTTTAAAATGAGGGTTATTACTGTCATTTTAAACGATAAAATGTTAGAAATCCATAAGCAATTATATTATTTTCTAATAAATATAAGCATTAAATGTCAATTAATAAATAATAAATAGGTGTAAATCATAATTTTGTCTTTTTCTATTGCATTTCTGTGAACTCTGGCACAATTCTCATTATAATTAATTAAATTACATGAAAAGTGGTATTTCAAAATCTTTAATCTCGGAAAACTTATCATTTTCAATTAATAATTTATTTTTTATAACAGTTATAAGTAGATTCATTTGTTTAATATGCATTGTAACTTTCTCTTAGTTACATAATAGTTTAAGATACGAAGATAATTTAATTTATCTATCCCATTTTATTAAAATTTTGAAAAGTCAAACTTTATTAAATTTCCATCGCAAGAATGACTAAACGTTTGTAAAAGCACATCCCCACTTAAAGACTTTTTGTTGAAAAGCTCTTTTTTTTATCTCCACATTAAAGCATGGTAGCTACTTGGCAACATTCATTTAAAATGTAGCAATTTAAGCTTTCTATTTATTTTAATTTCCTTGATTTATACCAAATTTCCCTAGACAGGCGCTTTTTTCCACTCTTTTGTTTAATAAACATATTTTGGTTGTTTCTATTAACATATTCTGACACAAAACAGCTGTTTCAGAAATTGTAACTTCACTGCAATAAATTATGGCAGTCAAATAATGTAAGAATTAAGATTGTTTATCTGTTAAAACTTAAAAGAAAGTGAAATTGTAGCTGCTGCAGTTTTATTTAAAACTCAATATACATCAAATAATTTTTTACTAACATTTAAGTTGAAGCATTTTGAATAACAGTCCTTGTGCGAGAATAATGGAGAATAAAAAGGTTCAAACTATTTGTAGTAAATTAGATAATTAGCTAGATTCACTTGCATGAAAACAATTTGAAACATATGAAGTAAAATTTCATCTGCATTCAAGCAGCAGTTTCAGTTTTGCTTAAATAAAACAATAATTGATTATTCATCAAAAGGAAGTTAATTTTATTGCAAGTGATATTAACAAAATCTCAAACATTTTTTATACTAAATTTAAGATACAATATACATGTGGTAGTGATTTCAATCAACTTGAAACTTTTCTATCTGTATCTCCTACTTTTAGTAATTTTGTTTTGATCTCCGAATTTCTGATGAAATAAAAAAATACTTTCCGAGGTGTTGATTAAGACGTCTCCTTATTAAAAATATTTTTATATAAATTTTACCTGCCTTATTCCCTGGAAATCGCAAAGTTAAATCATACCAGTATATTTTAAATTGTGAGGATTGTGAAAATTAATTTATTCCGTTCAAAATGTGCAATTTAATTTTTCCATTTATATTTCCTATTCAAAATCCTTTAGCTTACACAAAAAATATGAGAACTCAAAATATAACAAATGAAAAAATGATATCTATTTCAAACAATTTTTAAATTTAAAAATCTGCAAAAAAGCAAAGTACATAATCTCTCTTCCAATCATCTAATACTCGTGAGAGGGAGAAATTAATTTTTTTTTATAATTCGAGAGTTTAATATGGAGGATAGTAAATAAAAGCCGATAGCGAAGTAAGTTCTTGTATAAATTATTATACTGGAATGTAAATACATATTATAACGCAACTATTAATTTAGTGTCTTTAGATTCAAATGATGTGTTAGATTTTTGTTATATCATTTACATCCAATTATAATCAATCATAATTTATTAAGTAAATCAAAATCAATCTAAATGTCACTTTTTCCTTCAGTATTTTATCAGTAATTTTTTCGAATTATCCATATATGCATTTTTTATTTATGTTTAAGCTAATAGAACTCATTACCAAATTTATTGTTCCCACTCCTAAATCTCCTTAATTTTTAATTAAATTTAAGGCTTTATAATCGGTTCGAGAACATTTGAATTTTTATACATAATGCTTTTATTGTAATTATGTAATCCAACGCTATGATAGAAAAGGTGAAACCATTGAACAGCGTACTACCAATGGATGCACAACTGATTTCCATTATACGCTATTTATTGTCCTATAAAATGTTCTTGTAAAGTATTATTTGAAATTTTATATATTCTCTCGTGTAAATGATGCCTTCAGTTATTTTATATATTCTCTCGTGTAAATGATGCCTTCAGTTATTTTATATATTCTGTTTTAAATCACTTTAGATTTATAAGATGAGTCACTTTTTAAGCATGAGTAATTTACAGAAACTTAAATAAATAAGTGTAACTAATAGGTGTAACCTATTCGAGATGGCATAAATAAATAATTATATATATATATATATACTTATAAATCTAAAGTGATTTAAAACAGAATATATATTCATTGGTCAAAATCGGAATTAGAACTTATTTTCTTTGCTCAAAAATTAGCATTTCTTGCAACCTTTAGAATTTAGCTCCTTGATAATTAGCTGAAATCAATTTATTTAATTATTTAGGTTAAAAATACACAAAAATCTTAAAAACAGGCTTTGTATAAATTATTCTATAATAGAACAATAGTGTCTCGACAATCAAGTGCATCTAATAATCTTTATGGGCCGTTAACACCTTAAAATGAATCATTAGTTCGAAAAAAATAGCTAATAAACAATTGTGTAAAACTGAATCAAATGGAGTTAAATAATTTCAAAGCATAAAGTAGCTTGAAGAAAAAATGCTTAAGTAAATCTATTTGCATGCTTTCAACAGTAGAGAAGATACTCGAATATGATATCTTATTCAAAAGTTCAATACACGCAAAAAATATATATTTCTAGTTTATTACTCAAAATGGGTTTTTATGGATTTCCAAAATTAAAGATTTATTTCATTACATAGGATTTCATTAAATATACGTCTCGTGCACCCAAAATTCTAATACATGATATCCAAAATTCAAAATGCATTAAATTTATAATCAGATGCATTAATTATTTGTTTTATTAAAAAAATTAATAAAATATTTAATGAAATGTTATGTTATTTAGTTTATTAATATATAATTATTAAACTTATTTATAATTTAATTTTATTATATTTATTATAAAATTTAAATAAATTTCATGGATAAAATGTATTTTAATGCATTGGCCCAGTTTTTAAACATTTATCAGAAAATAAACAGCAAGAATCACAACAAAGTAAATATTCAATTAATGAATACCATTAATGAATACCATTTTCATTTTAAAAAATATATCGTACTCTTGATCTTAGGTGGCTCTACACTTAGGCGCTACACCTAACAAGAGACGCTCCTTTCGGCTTAAATATGCTGCTGTATCAGCGGGGGGCTTGTCCGTGGCAAGTGCCATAAGTAACAACAACAG
>JAOUZG010027617.1:2751697-2782255 GCA_026289955.1 Argiope argentata
ATTCCATCCATTCTAAGTTCAGTGAAAATCAAAACTAAAGAACAGTAATCAATAATGTGTAATCCATAGCTTTATCGTAAATGTTATTTTTCAAAGAAGAAAATCTTATTTGATAATAGTTTTAAGGTCTAAAAACTCGTATTTAAAACCATTTAAATAAATTTATGGTCTTGTTTATCAAATTTAAAACGCATGTAAATAATGATTCTGAATAATTATAAATTTAACTAGATTAATGTAACTTGAATTATTTAAATAAGTGCTTTATTTTTAAGTTAAAGAACTTCGTCATTCTGAACTATATCTTAGTAACAAGAATAACACCCGTGCCGGCATCAACATCAAGTTGAGGTCATTTTAGGTCGAGGTCATTTCGAGAACAAACTACAAGATGCACCATCCCACATGTTTACAGTAGCTACCGAGTGACTTGAGGAGCATTCTTCTGAATTTCTTTCCCACTCTTAGCCACCTAATTCTCCTGACATGCACATTATCGAGCATATCTGGAATGTTTTGCAATGTGTTGTTCTTAGGAGATCCCCACCACCTCGTACTCCTACGGCTTTGTGGGCTGCCCTGTAAGAATCATGGTGTGAACTTCCTTCAGAAAATCTTCACAAATTAGTTAAATCCTTGGCATGCTATGCTGCGGCACTTCTGCGTGCTCGTGGGGGCTCTGCACGATATTAGATAAGTGTACCAGGTGTGTGTGTGTTTTTGGCACTTCAGTGTAATAGTGTTAGGTTATAAAAACAAACATAGTTAAACTATATATTATCTTAACCAAAAAAAATACTATTGTGAAATAAATATAGAATAATCTAATGAGTTAATAATAATGTGAGCTATGCTTACAAAGTAGTGAAATTGTTCCAGTTGTTGAGTCTGGAGCTTGCTCTGTTGTCAAGCCTCATTTTTCGACATCAGAAAATTCTGAGGAGTAAACGACTTTTGATAACATATCTAGAGACAAAGGTCTTGTATGAACGGAAAATAGCTGAAATCGATTCAATGTTTGTGGTTGCAGGACCGGTTTTGTCAGTTAATTTATATTAATAAGTAATGTCGATTAATAATCAAATGTATAGCAAAGAGTCGATCTGATAAGAGATAAGTGAATAATTTTTTAATTTAGATGTTACTACTTATGAACCATATCCACCAAAAAAGAAACTACCAGTTGCAAGAGTCTAGCTCTAGATTCAACTGTAAAAGATTTACTAATTTGAAATCAATAAACTTCAATGAAGAAACTATTGCAGCCTTAAGACAAGAAATTAAAGTATATAATGCGTTCCTTTCAAGGAATTTCTCATTAAGGGAAAAATGGTCAAATGTTAGAATGCAGGATTTTGCAAAGTCATTGACATGATAAAAACATTATTTTTTGTAAAACTTTTATTTTAATAAGCATTATTTTTTTATTTATATCATAGAAAATTATACTATGTGTTACATTTTTTCTTCTAAATAGCTTTCATTCTAGCCTTAACCTATAATTAATTAAAAGTTTGTGTGCATTTGTATGCCTTTCACCAGTCTCATCTATCGAGTAAGAAATTAATTATGAGTTTGTCATCTCAAAAACTAGTAGTGGAGCATATTATCGTCTCCAAACAAGTTTTCATAAAAGAAATATTGCTTTCATTATTGGTAGATATTGATTGAGATGTTTTAGATGCAAAGCAGAAAGAGCACAGTTATGAGTATAAATGTCCTCTTATTATAAACATTTCCAGGCATCTTTTAGTCAGGACTCAATAAAGGAATTTTATTTAGTTATGTCATTACAATTAGATCACCTCCATGAAATACCGCCTAATTAATAAATCAATATATAATAAAAATTTCGTAGCTTTCTTTAAAGTAATTTTTTAGAGCGGAGAAAATTTTCCTGACAGTGGATGGACCAAACAATATCAGAAAAAAATTATAAAAGTTTTAGTGAAATTTATTTGAATAAATCCTTTTTACGAAAAATTCTGCTTTTGCTATTAAAACTGCATGACACGTCAGTTTAGGTAGCTTCATTAAAACCATACTTAATATTGCCAACTGGTTCTTCCATTTTCATCATAAGAATGATATTAATTTTATCCATCTGATATTAGAGATTATAAAATGCAATCGAGAATTATTGAATGGCCATAAATGATATTGTTCAGTACATTTCTTGCGATTACTAGAATAGGTGTTAAATTGGTCAATATGAAAAGTTTAATGAAAATTCCACTTTTTCATATACAACGTTCCAAAGACAAAACTTTTTATCTTAGAATGCCGTGTCATTGAGTTTCGATTATAATACAACTTTCATTCATTTCTATAAGTTAATTTTAAAAATTAAAAAAAACCTTAACTGAGGTCAGATTTAGGATAAGCAAGAATTCAATATATAATAAAGAGGATCTTAAGAAAAGCAGATCCATACACTACATATTTTCATTTCAAAGCAATTGTTCAGAAGCAGGGAAATCTTCCAGAAAATTACCCTTTCCTTTGTATTCAATGCTAAACTTATTATCCACATTCTTTTTCTGATGCCTTCTTAATTAGTACCACTCAAAATATTGGTTGTTTGAATAGGCCCTTCAACTAAGAGGCCACAGTGGGGTAAAGTTTTAAGGCATTTTATACTATACAATATAGTTAACTTTGAAAAATTCTTTAAAAAGTATATATATTCTGTGGATCATTGTTTTTCTTCATCTAATCAAAAAAAATGTTGTCTTCTTCCATAATTTCCATGAATATTTCAATTTATGAGATGAATAGAATTCTCATTTTTCTAAGTGATATAAGGAGCAAAATTCTTCTAAGTTTGTAGGTTATTACAATGAGTATAATCTTTTATAGACACGAAAGAGAATTGAAAAAGAATATTATTAGATTGACTGTAATTTTTTACAGAAACGTATTGATTGAAGATTGGTGTCAATTATTATATTAACACCAATCTTTTACAGAAACGAAAGAGAATTGAAAAAAAATTCTATTGACAGTAATGTTTTACAGTAACAAAAAAAACTGAAAAAATATTATTATATTACATGTAATTTTATACAGAAACGAAAGAGAATTGAAAACATACGATTGATGATAATCCCAAATTGATATAAATTTTTTTAAATGTATTTCGCTATTCATCTGTGTAATGAATATTTTAAACCTATACACAAACTAAATCTAGATTCTCATATATAAATGAACTAAAATAAAAAAAAGCATGACTTTCATGGAAATAAAGGAGAAAAAACAAAAAAAGTGATTCTACAATGTAATATCTTTTTTAAATTCTAATTGTTTGTTTTCCATTTATGCTTTGAATATTTTGGTTAATGGGCTTAACTACGAGTTTGTTAAAGTATATATATATATATGTGTGTGTGTGTGTGTGTGTGTGTGTGTGTGTGTGTGTGTGTGTGTAATGATATTTTTAAACTCTTAATTTCAATCCTAATTAATTTCCAAAGCCCTATCTTAATTTAGACCATAGTAATATCATTCTAAAATATTCTCTTATTTCATGACCCATTTCAATCGCTCTAGTTAATTAATTCAAGAGAAACTGTGTAAAATTGCTGAAACAGCTAAACGCCGGTTACTTTCTCACACTCCGTGGCAGAGATGAAAATTGCTGACCTAAACAAAATACTTTTAAAAAGATCCCTGTGTTTCCCTTACCTTTTATATGTGAGAATTGGAAATCCCCACTGAAATCCACGTTTATAAGCTCTATAAAAAATATTTATCCCTATCAAAGTCTTGGTATTTAAGGCCAGGGATTTCCCTTCCCCTTTTTGTACACTTAGCTTTCGTGAATTCCGTGTTGTGTCGTTCTGTCTTGTGCACGTCGCCTTCGCTTGTAAATAATGCCTGCTCCCCCGTGATGGAATAAAAAGAACTATATATATATATATATATATATATATATATATATATATATATATATATATATATATATATATATATAGATATATATATATATATATATATATATATATATATATATATATATATATATATATATATATATATATATATATATATATATATATATATATATATAACAATTGTTGCACCATTTACACTTTGAAACAAAAAAAACGTCTTTTTTTTCTTTTTAGTTAAAATACACGAAAAAAATATTTTAATAAAGAAAAATATCTTTTGACCTCCTCTTCCTTCGGACTTTGTCTAACATACATCTCATGACGAAATAAATAATTACTTGAATAAAATTACTAGTTCTACTAATAAAGCACAAAAGCTATGGGGAAAATGCTAAAAAAGATATTTAGCGAAGTAGTAGAATTCTATTTTTGTATTTGTGAGAGTTATTTTTATTCATACACCTAATCTAAATATAGGTTCTAAAAAAGAAATAATAAGGAATAAAGGAAGATAAAACACGTTGATAATAATCCTGCAATGAAGACAAAAAGATTAAGCAATTTATTACTTTTTATTGAAAAATTACAAAATTCTACTCGTTTTCTATCTTTCTGAAATTTCTATATGTGGACCTAGACTAACTCTAACTTTACTAAGTGAAATAAATAATATAAAGAATATTACTAGTAGTTATGAGGAACATAAATGAAGAAGAAATCGATAAACAATGCCTTTTATAAAACAGCTAAATTAGCTACGATTTTATTTAATTTTATTTTAATTCAGAGAAACTTATTCTTTATAAAGAAAGAAAAGTGTGATTATTCGGAAAAGGAATTTGAAAGAATGAAGTAAAAAAGAAGCTCACCATAACCATTGACCTAAACTTAGCATATAAAGCGGACGAAACATTTCTGTTCAGCTGTTTCTTTTCTGTGAGTCGGGGGAGATGTCGTTTTTGATAACAAAAGATGTTATAAAATTCTTTTAAGTGGCTTAGTAAAAAACTTGAATCGGTATCGCTCAGCAGGGTTTTTCTTTAAAGTTCAAAACCTATACGGAAATAATTTGTAAATTAAGAGCCAGGGATGAGGACTTTGAGGCGCTAAAAAAAGAGTTTTATGTGCATATTATACAACAAAACACAAATAATGAGGGAAGTTGGAGGCAACAAACTACTTAACATAAAATATCCATAAAGCTTCCAGTAAACTGATTTTTTGTGTACATAAGTAGGAGAAATTTTATGAGAATGCAATGCAAATATGTAAATGTTTGTTTGTACTCTGTTAGAAACTCGTAACTGTTGAATGCTTCCATCACTTCTCAATTCGCAGACATTGGGAAGAGGAAACAACGATCTCAGTTTCTGTCTCTGCGATATGCTAATTTAGAGCAAAAATGAATTAATTTTCTGCTTAAAACCAGCATTCATATTCTATAAGCCACCAGACCTTCATCACAACGATTAATCTCACTTGCCGTCACTTAAAAGGGTAAAAAAAATCGAAAAAAAACAGAGAGTAAAAATCAGAAATTAAATATTCATGAGCAATTTCAACTAAAAGATTTTTTTTAATCTCAATTACAGGAGGGAACAAACTGCTAAAGAATATTGAGTTCATTTCACATTATTTGAGTTACTGTCACGGTGATAGAGTTAAAGGATAATCTATCAGCCTGATACTTTTTACAAGGTAAGGAAAAATATAAGATATATAAAAGAGTGTCAGGCACTTGGCATCACTTCTTGAACTCGATAGAATATTTATTAGGCCTCACTTTCTTTCAATATAATGATACTATACCAAAGTTATACAAAATATTATTTCGATATAATTTCAGGCCCCCTCACTGCCTTATTGATGCTAGGAGTATGAGTGATGTTTTTTATCTATATTCCTCATCCCTAACCTTACCTTACCTTTATTCCACGCAACGATACACACACCCGCGAAAAATTCTCGTCTTCCCTTATATTAACTGTAACATCAGAACATTTTCTTTCCGGTTCTAAACTATTTGGGAAACGTTATCAAAACCAAGGCCACCCATGACATTCGAAAAGATTTCGGGCCACTGCCATATCATCAGCTATCTTAATATTCGAACAAATAAAATGTCAATTTGAATCAAATATCCCTCTCGGCTAGGACCGTATGATATTTTTATCAGAGTTATTCTTTTATCAACATGATATCAAATATCTGATTGCCTTGGCGATAAATTTTGCTTCAAATTTTTTTTTTTACTCGGAACAAATAGGTAAGTCAAATAACAGAATTATAATTAGCAGTTTAACTGAAAGCAAATAAAAATTAAACGTTGAACATAAAATAGAAAACTATTTAAAAATATACTTAAAAAGAAAATATGTATATTTTTAAAACTGAAAGCATAAATATTTTTTGATAAATAAATGACGAAATATTTGACAGTAAAAAGAAAATTAAATTCTTGGTAAAACAACCTTTCAAGTTTTATGAAAATCCTTAATAATGCTTTAGAAAAAATTCAAAATTCAAATTAGCTGTCAAAGTATTGAGGAATATTGAGTATTGAGGAATGTGGATAGAATTAGCAGCATATAAACAGGTTGTGTTTTGATACATTGGTGGCAAATTGATCGATTAAGGTGTATAATATATAAGGTGTATAACTATAAAATTATCAAGTAACAGTGTCAGACACAATCGAGTATCAGTGTCCATCTGCTTTGGATAATTCAAAACTGATTATCAACTCAATTCTAACCTGCATGAATATGAGAATTGATACTCACCAAGAAACTAAATTCAGAATGATGATAAAGAATTTACTACCGTCTGTATCAAGTGTAAAACTATCGGGCACAATTAAGCATCAATATCAATCTGTACTTAATATAGCAAAATCAGGTAGCAACCCAATCATCCATGGTGACAAGAAACTTGTGGTAAGCTAAATGTGGTTTATTGATATGCAATAAATTCGATTTTTTTATTGTAGTATATATATAATTGAGATTATTGGCACTCTTAAAATTATTTTTTTCATATCACTTAAATTTAATAACAAGTTCATTTTCGCTTTTGGGTCACATAGATTTTTGTTTTTCCCGCCTCTCAAAGTTGTTTTCTTATCTTTTACTGTTTAACTTGTATAAACCTAAAGGCTTGATATCGCAAGGGTCAAAGAATGCGGTGTCTGCTCTTTTTCAGAAAAATTACCACGCTGAATGCCTAAAAAGCAACAATTCTATGCTCTAAAATTTTTCTCACGATGTTTTTACTGAGTGAACTTTAGTTCCTTGTCACAGTACAAAGGTGTAAATTAAACCCCGTTTTTATTAATTTTCTTTGAATTTTGGAAGCTGTTAAAATAAGTAATCAACTGAAATACTGAAAATTATTTTTCAAAATGAACATCGAAATCTATACAAAGCTATACTGTTCTAATAATATTGTTACAAGCGGGCGAGCGGCACGAAAATCGCCAAAGATGGTGACGTTTGACAAGGAGTCTCGCGCCAGCTTGATTGGTTTGGCGAAAGGAATAGTCTAGTAGCCGCTAGATTGTGCGCGTTGTTTTGAGAATTTTCACGAGATTCGTGCACGCGCTTTTTCGGCTATATAAGGGCGAGTAGCCGGAGTGAGTTAGTTAGTTGAGAGTTTGCTCTGAAATAAAAAGCGTCTCGCTGATCTAGAGGATTTGTTATTAGTGAGCTGTGTTTGTGTTTGCTTTTAACGCTGTGTTATTGAGCTCGCTGTTGCTGTACTATACTATAGCTGTTTTGTAGTCTGTTTTTATCGTGCGTAAGACTTGAATTTACGCTGTAATTGTCTGTTGACTGCTGGATTGTATTTATCTGAAATTTTTACTTTATTAATTATCCTGTAAATAACTGTAAATAGCTGTAAATAAATTTGTTTGTGCTGTCCTCAACTAAAGTCCATTCAATCCGAACCCGATACGCTAAAAACGTAACAACTGGTGTCAGGAGTGGGGTTGAATGGTGAAAACTAGAGCGATGGAGGAAGCAGATAAAGCAAAATTTGAACAGCTTTTTGCTTTCATTAAAGAAATGAAAGAAGGGCAAGAGAAGATGGAGAAGAAGATAGAACAAGGGCAAGAAAAGATGGAGAAGATAGAACAAGGTCAAACTAATATCGTTGAAGCAATCAATTCCAAAGTGGATGCTTTGGCGGAAAAGGTTCAAGAGAACGAAACAAAGATTCACAATATTCAGCAGAGTTGTGAGCAGAACGGTGAAAATCTACGTAGAGTTGAAGAGAAATTTGATGAAAGATTGAACGCATTTGCACAAGAATTTGAGGAAAAATGGAAGAAAATGGAAGGTGCACAGATAAAAGCTGAAAACCAATCTCCGAATGTTCGAGAGCCTGAAATAGCTCGACCTGTGCCTGTTATTCCTAAATCAAACATAAAAGTGTCCACCTACGACGGAAAAACATCTTGGCAAGTCTACAAGACTCAATTCTCCATCGTCGCAGAAGCCAATGGTTGGGATCCAGTCACGAAAGCTCGTCAACTGGCTGCATCGCTACGGGCTGAAGCTGCAGATATTTTGAGAACTATTCCCGAAGATCAACATCTAGAATTTGAAGCTCTTTCAAACGCTTTGGAGTTGCGCTTCGGAGAAAAATGCCTCAAGGATTATAGCCGTCTTCAATTGAAGACTCGGCAACAACTATCAAATGAAAGCCTGCAAGAACTTGCAGCAGATGTAGAGAGGCTCTCCCATCTTGCCTTATCCGACTGTCCAGCCGAGGTACGGGAAACACTGGCCCTGCAGTATTTCATAGACGGTGTGAGGGATCCAGAGATACAAAAGTCCCTGCGAATGGCTGAATTGAAAGATTTGAAATCAGCTTTGGTTTATTCAATGAAATTTGAAGCCGCTCAGCAAGCTGCACGAAGGGATCGCCATTCGGTTAGAGGTGCTACGGTTGAAGATGCATCGGATCATTCGCTGCAAAATCTATTCGAAATGATGAAAACAATTTTCCAGTTTATCCGGAAAAGAGTTGAAAGGCCCAACAAACATGGCCAGAGAACTGTGAAATGCTGTAAATGCGGCGAAGAGGGCCATGTTCGAAGGAACTGTTCAGTCCTCTTAGATAAACGGGTTAAAGAATCTTCTAGAAGCAACCAGGAAAACCGTTTGAGAGTTTTACAGATATCTTCAAGAGGCGGTGATGAAAAGGGTGTATTTGTTGATGCCTTCGTCAACGGAATCCCCTGCCGAATGATCGTTGACACAGGAGCCAACGTGACCATCATGCGTAGAGATGTTGCAGAACAACTGGGAAGGAAAATTCTCTGGACACCGTGCTGCGTCACCCTGGAAACGGTCACTGGTGATAGAATCCCAATTATCGGGAAAATGAATATTGAAATTAGATTTGGAAATGCAACTTATGACCATGTCGTCTACGTAGCGGAAATTGCAGATGATTTCATACTTGGTATGGACTTTCTGAATAAGTATGATTTTGTAATCGACTTCAAAAATAACTCCCTGCACTCCACATCAGAAGTCGTGACTCTTTTCCATTGGGGTTCTGGAGGAGAAAATACAGATGACATATCAAGGAAACTCTGCTTCGAGGGATGTCGCTACCGCTCCTTTGCGGAAAAGAAAACTGGGATTGATACACCAACTGGACGCCGAATCACAAGAACTATCCCACCTCATTCTGATCCCTGGAGTGATGAGGAGGTTCGCAAGGAACAAAGAAATGATCCTGATATTAAACTGATTATGGAGTTTATGCAATCAAACAATTCAAGGCCTAAATGGCAGGACATTTCAAGCCTCAATACTGGAACTAAACGTTATTGGGCTCTCTGGAATTCACTCGTAATTAGAAACGGCATCTTGTATAGAAAATGGGAGTCCGAAGATGGGAAGTCATTTAAGTGGCAACTTGTACTTCCCCGATCAAAGATAAATCAAGTACTGAAGGAGCTACACAGCAGTCCTGCAGGTGGTCACTTCGGAGCCATGAAGACAACTCGTAATGTCCGGGACCATTTCTATTGGAATAACTTGAAAGAGGATGTTCGAGAATGGTGTAGAACACGTGATGACTGTAACTCCCGTAAAGGACCGAAAACGCACAGTCGTGATACGTTACAGCGGGATAATGTAGGCGCACCATTTGAAAGACAGGTCTCTGACATCTTGGGACCTCTTCCTCGGACGGACAATGGAAAGAGAAAAGAACCCCAACTGCCCTGTGATCCTCAGTTCTGGTGTCCACCGGATACGCCTTCTTCGCCTGTGGATTATGTTCAAGACCTCCAGGCCCGTTTAGAAGACGTACGCAGGTTTGCCCGGCACCGAATCAACATAGCGACGGAGAAGATGAAGACCAGGCACGAAACTAAAGCCACCGGACATGAATTCAAGGAAGGTGACAAGGTATGGTTCTGGAACCCGATTCGACGAAAGGGACTCTCTCCGAAGCTGCAGTCTTCCTGGGAAGGCCCTTATACAGTCCTGAAAAGACTGAATGACGACGTAGTTCGAATAAGGAAGTCACCGAACTCAAAACCAAGAGTAGTACATTACGACCGGCTAGCCCCTTATTATGGTGATTTGTCAAATACTTAGTTGAAACCATGGTTTCCTCATTTATGTAAATGTGACCTGTATATTTGTAAATAGTGTTCTTTATGTTAATTCTTTTTCAATGATTATATCTGTAATTTTGTGTGTATGGTATTGTTACTTTTGAGTGTCTTCTGCTCGGGGTCTGTACTGCCCGGGACGTGCAGTCCTTGAGGAGGGGGCAATGTTACAAGCGGGCGAGCGGCACGAAAACTCGCCAAAGATGGTGACGTTTGGCAAGGAGTCTCGCGCCAGCTTGATTGGTTTAGCGAAAGGAATAGTCTAGTAGCCGCTAGATTGTGCGCGTTGTTTTGAGAATTTTCACGAGATTCGTGCACGCGCTTTTTCGGCTATATAAGGGCGAGTAGCCGGAGTGAGTTAGTTAGTTGAGAGTTTGCTCTGAAATAAAAAGCGTCTCGCTGATCTAGAGGATTTGTTATTAGTGAGCTGTGTTTGCGTTTGCTTTTAACGCTGTGTTATTGAGCTCGCTGTTGCTGTACTATACTATAGCTGTTTTGTAGTCTGTTTTTATCGTGCGTAAGACTTGTTGACTGCTGGATTGTATTTATCTGAAATTTTTACTTTATTAATTATCCTGTAAATAACTGTAAATAGCTGTAAATAAATTTGTTTGTGCTGTCCTCAACTAAAGTCCATTCAATCCGAACCCGATAAGCTAAAAACGTAACAATATTTAGTATACGCGATCCATTTCATCACTTGTTAAATCAAGACAAGCTTCTTGAATTCTTTGGAAAAGATGTACTACAGCTTCAAGAAACTTGTTACTCACAGAAAAACTTAAGAAACTCCACAAAAAAAGTCAGTAGGTGTCAAACCATGCCATATAGGAGGAAATTTAACAGGTGGTAAGGCTCATAAGAGCCTTTCTACCTACCAATGAATGCAGCCTTCAATCATCGTCTTACAGTTGAAGATGATGAGCACCATTTCTGGAGATTTTTCAGACCATACAGTAAAGACATGATGCCATTCAAAACTAACTGATCTTTCACTATTCAGCAAACTTTTATACGAGATAGGACCAACCAAAGAGTTTCATAAAATGATGAACCATATATTTATAGAAAATTCTTGTTGGTGATAAACCTATTGTATGAAAAATTGAATTTTTTTTCATTTGGAAAATAAGGTAGTCGTAATGCTGACATAGTCGCAGAAAAAAGTTGTTTTTCATCTTTCTAGCATTCTTTTTGGAAACGCATTAAAAGAATGATTTAATTGGGTTCCTCCATTTCTATTAAAAGGATTTGCTGTGGACGGCTGTGTTTTTCAGCAATTTTTTACATAGAATGAATCTGTCAAACTGATATTCACTTCGAGATAATTTGCTGACCACCTCCTCTTCAAAAAACCTTCAAACAGTTTCAAAAACTGACAATTTTTGACATAATGTCTTTCAGAGTCCTAAAATTACTTGGTACCATCAGTACAGAACTCAAGTCCTTATTTTCAACTTGCAAATGTTTTCTATGCTCGGCGATTTCCGTGCATTCCTTTAAATAGTGGTAAACAGTGCCGATTCCTCCACAAAGGTATTTATTTTCCCATATTCTTTCAAATATTTGTGAATATGCAGGGAATCTCAAATATCCTGATATAATTTGGATTGCCAGTGGATGGTATCTTCTTATTTTTATCTCTGGATTAGGAATAAAATCGCAAGTTACTCTTCCTTTTGTGGGCATACACCATCTGTCCAACAATTGTAGGTTAATTTTTTCTTTCAATTCTCATTTTAAGACATCATTTTATTTGGGGACAATTATATCCACACTCACATTCTGTGCCACCATCTTTGCATATTGATACGCCTTTTCCTTACCATAGATCCAAATATGGGCCTTAACCCAGTTCAACTCTATCCACTTGTTAAGTTTTAGTCTTTTTATCTTTTCTTTTATCATCCATATTTCCCAATAACAATTGTGAAATGATTGAATGGTTTGTAGAACTGACAGAGAATCTGAAAAAATTGAGCATTTCTGTCCGTCCTCCAACCTTTCACAATATTCTGTGGCCATCTTTAAATCTTGTCCTTCTGCCTGGATACTTGAGGCATGATTCGATAATTTCACAAGGTTTTTATTGATTTCTTTCCCATAGTAATATACTACTATTCCAGCTCCTACTTTATTTTCATCTTTTGAACCATATGTAAAATTTTTTATTCCATCCATATCTGGCATTTTAATTTGAAAACCATGAGTAAACCATTCTGCAAGGTGTAGTTCAAACTTGTCAAAAAAAACATCTCATAATATTTTATTACTGAAGCATTTGTTTCCTATTTTAACTTTATTATTCGTTGTTCTTAATTGAAACTTAGTGAATATTTCCATTGCTCTGAGATCTATTGGCAATATTTCCAGTTACTTGAAGGGATTCTGTAGAAATGGTTCTATATGTCCAGACATAATGATCAGAGGGCGCCATTGGATTGCATTTAATGCTTCCCTGATTAAGCCTATGTCCCTTACCCGAAAAGGACAAATCGATTAATTGCCTCAGTGTAGATTCTTAGATGGTGTTTCTTTACTATAAAATTTACCCTCAACTGTCACTAGTTTATTTGTTAATACGTCCACTTTTTTCTTGACATTGTTAAAATGCGAAATAAATGTAAATTTATTATCCCATGTAACTCCCAAGTATTTAATTTGATTAGACACATTTATATTTTTGCCCATTTTGATGTTTAGCAGATCTGTAAATTTTAAACGTCCTCCAAATGTGATAGGCATTTGTATCGTTTTCCTTTCATTAAACTCAAGTTTATATATTTCGCCCCATTTTATCAGCCTATTAATTATTTGCTTACTTTTAATTTCCAGTTCATTTTTTGTTCTTCCCGAGATTAGCAGCAGCGCATCATTGGCATATGCCTGCATAAAGCAATTCTCAGAAAGATTGATCTTATATGCAGAATTCATAACCAAGTTCCAGAATAACATGCATGAGCCCTGTGTCATTCCTCTATCCATTATAAATTTCCAACTATTCTCTCCATCTTGGTAAATACATTGTCTTTCACTTAAGTAATCTTTAATCACTTCAAAAATGTTGCTCGAGCAATTCATTCTAATATGGGCATACAAAATGCATTTCCTCCATACTGAATCAAATGTTCCAGCTACGTCCAAAGATATAGCTGTTGTTTTACGTTTTTGATTCCTCGCATCTTTGATTTTACTCCATAGTGCATTTGGGGTAGTTTCACAAGAGTGATTGTATCTAAAACCTTATTGATCATGATGCAGTCCATTTTGTTTTCAAGCTTTCAAACAGATTGTCAAGTTCCCTGCATATTTCTCCCTTATTGTGAGTCGGTGGAACGTATGCTGATACCTCTGTAATTTCGCTATTTACCACTGACAAATTGGCTGATACTATGTTTTTGCTAGAAAACCTTGCAATACTAAAATGTTTTAGTTTCTTACTGAAATTATTGCCTTTCCGTAAGGTTGGGAAATTATTCTCCATCTTAGGGGAAGTCCTATTATTTTTCCTTTAATTGCATATGGTTCCTGTAACAAATAAATATCAGGAATATTGCCCCCAAAAAATTTGGGAGTTTCTTTGTCACATATTTACCCCAACCTATATTATGCTGAATAACACTCCAAAAATAACCGTTGAAAGGTTTATTATTCATAATTCGTCTGTTTAATAAATTGATCTCTCTTTAGTGAATACAGGTCAATGTTCTGATGTTTCAATATGATCCGTTCGAATCATAATTATTTTTCTTTTGCGATACTCTTTGCAGTTTCTGCATTCTGGATTTTGCTTTGTGTAATTATTATAGTTATGCAACTCCATGCTTTTGGAACAGCTTTCTCCTTTTTGCATACATTTAGATCTAACATTTCCATATTTAAGACATTTAAAACATCTAAGAAGTTCCCACAAATTCCCTAAATCCATACGATCCGAAGCCACACAGTAGTCTTGCTTTATCTTTAGTTATCCAAAAAGATTTCGGATCCAAACTTATAACCCAGCGAGTCAAGCTACCTCTTCTTTTTTTCCTAAACAGAACCCGCATATTCCATTATGATGCCATTGCTTTGCTCGATTTGATTTTAAAAATTTGATTCCTCCTCCTCCTTGGGTCTTTCCCTCTTTTCCACATCATATATAATTATTTGTGGCATTCTAATCTGCGGAGTAGTTGAGTAGTTGCCTTTCATACATTTTGCAGGTTGCTATGATAGTTAAGGCCATCTTTCAACTTTACAACCATTTCTGGTGTTTCGACCTGAACCAAAACTCAATTTCCCATTGCCGGCTTCAAACCCATAATTTTAATTTCCATCGCCTTTGGGTGATATTTGCTTCTAATTTCTTTCTCATTAATATCTATTGTCTCTATAATAGGTCTAATGCCCAGTGTAGGCAGGTTTGCTTTAGGTTTTTAGCAACAGAGTTTATTTGTAACATTTTTCATTTGGATTTACTATTTTTTGTTGCAATTGGTTCTTTTCTTTACCCATCAATAGCTTTTTGGAGGCTTGGGTCCTTCTTATAAAAGTTTGGCCTGGTTTTAATGGAGTTTTTTTATTTTTTGCCTTGTCATCCCAGTTTTGTTTTTTGTCTGTGATTGGTTGTTATGATTATAAGATATGTTGGTCTATGATTATCATCTATTGAACTCGTTTTGAATCCTAAAAAATTTGACAAAACATTCAAAAACAAGTCTCTCAGTTCTTCAACCACATTCCATTCAAATCTATATTTATTGATAATATTTTCAAACGTTTCAAATATCCCCAATGGCCCAAAGGGTTACTTATTTTCTTTTGCTAATATTTCTTTTTCACTTAAAACCGCATTTTTTGCCTTCTTAGCATTTGGAACCCCGTCATTTCATTCTTTATCTTTGCATTTATTAGGAGGGCACGGTCTTTTATCTTTAGGGCTATTATCCCCTGTTTTACTTTTTACATTTTTCCTTTTTCCGTTTTGTGGCCATTTTCTATCCGTCTGCATTGACAGTTCAATTATTTCATTGGAATCAGAATTCGAGTATTTTTTTAAAGTTTTGATATATCAGTCCTTTTCGTTCTTTAATTGGTAGTTGGTGAATCGGTAATTATCATTTCCGTTCCTTTTGGCAAGTAAAAGAAACTCCCATTATCAATTAAGAAATCGCTATCATCAGCATAGTTTTTTCTATCCATCTTGCTTTTGTCTGATTCTATTTTCTGCTTCAAATTTTTCACAACCTGAATTTCCAGTGCAACACAAAATAAAGCTTTAACTAGGTTTTAACAAAATTTGGAAAGCTTTTTCAATTTTAAATTTGAATTATTATTAACACGTTGAAAAAAAATGTCCAAATAAAATCTCAATTTTTTAAACAAAAAACTATCTAAAGGGAACAAGAATTTCTTCTTATTAGATACACCAATCAGAACTGAAACAATTTCGTGGTTAGCTAATATTCAACACATTTATGGACACTTTCCTTAAATTGGTGTTTAAAATTAGCAAAAAATCTCAATATAAGAGTTTGCCTAATGAAGTAAATACAGTAAGAAAATATCTGAATCCTTCAAAAAGTTCATGCACGCTGATATCGGTAACAGTTCCTCAAAAGACAAACACACAACAAAATGACTACCCAAACAAGTGGACGTTTTTGCTACAACTACAGTTCAGAAATTCAAAAACTTCTAAGATACAAAAGAATTTTAAAAAACTGTTACTCACGGTTTTCAGCTACACTTGACCATCACATTCAACATAAACTATTCCTCATTTTTTATTTAATAGCCATATTTTGAAGAGCACAAGAAAATATCAACCACACCAATCACTACGGATCCGAATTCCTCTGAAGAAAGATCCAGTTGAAAAACTTTAAGTTCCGATCTTGATCTGATTGAGTTGTTCTTGTAGTCCAAGAATGTTATATTGATGTCGGTAGTTTCTTTGAAAAATTCTCTTTACTGTCGTTTTTGGAATGTTTAGTTCTGAGCTGAGTGTTTTTTATTAGCATAAGAGTATCAAAAAGAATGAATGTCGTATCTGTATACTGCATCAGCCTCCTCGAAAAAGTAAAAGTAATGTAATTTATAACCATTAAATAATTCTTTAAATGTATTTCTTAGAAGAATGTTAGAAAGATGAAAAGCAACTTTCTTCTGCAATTATGATTGCAATCGATGTAAATCAATAGCATTGTAAAACTCACCTTGTTCCTGATCGATGTTATTCTTTTGAAGATCTGAGTATCACATGCAAGCAAATTACTTTATTTTATTTTTAGATATTCCTCTACTTCTCTAAGATATCTTATATATTCGATTTCTTAAATTTCTATGAAAGGGGTGTTAATATCAAGACGAATATTTCCATCTGACGAAATTAGTGTAAGCCCTCTAAATTATAAAATAACCGTATCTCTGCAAATTTTGTTGACAGAAACGTAAAACTTTGCAAGTGCATAGATAAATATAACAGATATATTTTATATATTGGCATTTTTACACTATAGGAGCAGTATAAAGTATAATACATAATAGATTTTTTAGGAGAAGGGAGCCCGGCATGTATAAATATGTAATGATATCTTTTAATTTAAATTCTAAGTAATTTCCTAATTTTTATGTTGAACATTTTCTCTTATTTTCAGATCCAAATATTTTATTCAATTATTTCCTACACACTATTTATAAAATTGATGATTAGTGCTACATAGCAGAAGGTTATTTCTCATATCAGAACAAATATGGAAATAAAAAGCAAAGGCATAAAGCATTATTAGTTTCATACACATAACAAGAGTATTTATTTTATTGTAATTTTCAAAGCTTCTTCTAGTGTACAGCCGACCACCCCGTCACCCCTGATCGTAGCAGTATCGACAGGATGTGATTTTCAATGACTTCTGCGCCGACCAACACTTTCGCAGTCAATACCGAAGAGAGGTGCTCTGAAACTTGACACGTTGTTCAACTTCATCGTAGGCCATTCAGAAGCTCAGCAACTGTTTCTTGTAGACAAAAGTTATTCGACTGAGGCATGCTTTTAATGAAGTGTTATGTAAAATAAACAGTGCATATATTACTGGATATAGGAAAATTCTGAATATGTGTCAAATTTTCACATCAAGCGGGTGATTAATGTCAATACCAGAACTTTTAATAATATTCTGTGTTATGTGAAGTCCAATATACAGAAATGTAGCACTTTGAGCTATATATGATACCCTATTTCGGAGAAATCCTGTCATCATTCCAGTACTCATGTATATTGTGGCTGACGGAAAGCACTTTCATAAAGAAATATAAATTAGTATGACAAGTAAAGGAGCATTTGTCTGCATTCCATGACATGATACCTTGGAAATCGTTATCAAAGAGATTAAGTTTTAGGACTTTTAGTTTAAGTATTATTGTCTGTAAGGCTTCTTTTCCTATTAATCTTTTATGCTTTTCAAAACTAGAATCAAATTATTCTCATATCTTGTATAATTTTCGAGTCAAAAAGGTTCCCAATGAATTTTACGTGTATATGGTGCTATAATTGTCCTCATTATATAACCAAACCTCCTAAAGTACAAGGCCTCGAGACCGCTGGAATGAGTCACCTAAAGTGATCTTCCCAATAGGCAAATCCAGTAGAGCGCTAGGGGATATTTATTACCAAAGTTGTCAATGGTTATCAATTCTTCTCTACGAGTGTTGTGATCCATGAATCTGATAAGCTTTAAGCCTTTCCAGGCTTGGGAATGGATCTTGGGATTATAGATCAAAATGGAATCAAATCGAATTTTGGGATTATGAATTGAAAAAATGTCAATTTTTGTGCATTTTTATTCATAATTTTTTTAACATAAAAACCCTATTTACAAGCAAAATTTTCTATAAATTAATGTTCAAAAAATCTATTTCAATAAATGATAAATTACCTGTAAAATTGGTTTTCTGTATAGAAGAACTCATTAGACTTCGGAGTCTATTCACACTAACTAAAAATGTGGTGCGTAGAATAGTTAGCTTTCACCCTGAATTACAAATTTCATTTATATCCTTTGCTATTTGCATAAATGATTATGAAAGTTAGATTTACGATTTATCAGAATTAGATTTACGATACTTTCGCTCACATTGTACTTCACCAAGTACGTAGAATCTTCTTTCTCTTCTTATCTCTTTCCCTCTAATATCTCTATTTGAGTAGCAAATAATGCAAAGTTGTGTTGAATTAGTTTTCTTCTCCATTTTTGGAATGTAGTCAACAAAGTGTCTTTCAGATAGACATGGAAGGAGGGTAAGTATTCTCAGCAGTAGGACATCCTCTTTTTGCAGAAAATTTTGCCTAGAGGCACTTTACAATAATTCAGTTCTTACTATTAGCTCACACTCACCTCTATTAGATCATATATATATATATTCACTGGCCAATGACCACCTTTAGCACGGATAACTGCTCTGCTTCATTTGGACATCGAGTCTACAAGCTTCTGGAGTGCAGAGAATGCATACCATGTATTGGATATGCAGCTTTTTAGATCTTGCAAATTAGATGGAAGAGGAAAGTGATGTCGGATGCGTCTTTCCACCATATCCCACACATTAGCTATGGGGTTAAGATCCGGACTTTGTGGTGGACAGGGAAAGTGTTGGAAGTTAGACTGATGCTCAGTGAACCAATTTTGAACACTTCTGGCACGATGTATAGTTGCATTATCGTCCATGAAATATTCATCGCCATGAGGATAAAAATGCAACATTGCAGGGTGCACCTGATATATTAACATATCTAGGTATCGCATAGATGTTTGTTTATCATCGAGAAACACTAGGGCATCACTTCCATGCCAGCAAGACATGTTCCATGTCATGATACTCCCTCCAGACCCTTGCACAATGCGAATAAGGCAAGATGGATTCATGGTTTCGTGAGATTCTCGCCAAATTCAATGTCTTCCATCCGAGGTGATTCATCCGAACACATTACCCACTTCCGATCCTCAGATGCTAAGTGTCTTCTTCCCTGACATCACTGGAAACGAATTTTTGTGTGTCGGGCAGAAATGAGTTGTTTTCTCATAGGCACTCTCTGTGCCTAGTTCGAGCTGAAATCTGTTGGAAAGAGCCTGGTTTCACGATTTGTATTAATTGAGTTACAGTAGAGTCTCTGTTATGCCGTATAATTCGTCGGAGACGATGGTACATCTGAAAGGTTTCTAATTTATTGGCCAATGAGTGTGTGTATATATATGTGTGTGTTTTTGTGGTGGACGGTAAATCTGTAAAGTCCTTCACGTCGAGAGTAATACCACTGGGGGTACTGGGTCAGAGATGATAGTTCTCTATTCCAGATCTAAATTACGATACTCGGATGATTGAAGGAAATGCATGAATGTGTTTGTGACGTATGTGAGCTAGAGGTCAGACTTCTGCCCTTGGGTGCTCATGGGTTCATACCCTCAGAAGCTACTGCATCCCTCCTACGATGTGAAGATGTTGGCGTTGTTTTTACTTATAGCACTTGCCATGGACAAGCCACCTGCTGATACAGCAACAGATTTAAGTTGAAAGAAGCGTCTCCTGTTTTTGAAGTAGCGCCAACGAGGGCCAAGAGTACGACTTAGCTACACACTCAACACATGTGCTTGCACGGCCGCTTTTTACAGGGGGACACAGTCACATATCTCCCAGATACCGCACGGAAGAATAACCAGGCCCGAACCGGAACTCCCAGAACACGAGGAAGACGCTCTACCTCTGTGAAAGAAAGCCGGCTCGTTTTAAATAGGAGCACGAGAACAACAAAAATTGTAATTATTTAATAAAAAGTAACTAAAATAAAAAATGCTAACATAAGTAAGAATTGATTAAAAAATTGTTTTTATATTAACTGTTTTCTTTATTATCGTTCAGTATTGAAGAGTACTTCTTTTCCCACCAGATTTTGTGTACAACACATATGAACTCCACAGTGCTATCCAGGAAATTGAAACATATTTTTTGTATTTCATTTCCCCTCGTTATTAAGTGACATAGTAACTGTCTAGTCTTTAGTCCCCTTCCATATTTACATTGTAATCCAGCACCACTTTTTTTTCATTTTTGTTTCTTTCGTGATGATAAATTCGATCATCTCTTTATGTTGAGCATAGTGCAAAGTAGTGCTACATGCTCTTTGTCTTTCCATTTCTGGACCATGATTTTTCCCTTTCCCAACTATTTTTTAGCTCAACAGGCAAGCCTTTCTTGTTCAGGTAAACTGTGTCGTAACTGTGTGTCAATTTCATACGATATTAGCAAATCTGCTAGCTCTGGGAACGTATAAAAGTTATCCCCAATCGCACAATACTCTTTGTTTAAGACAGAATGCTACAGTGTCATCCCAACTTGTGATGACAGAGGCAATTTTTTAAATAGCTAGTTCAAAATGGATTTTTTTTTCTTTTGTTGGACACATGTTATCAGATTCGAATTCGCTTAACATATAAAATTTTATGCCGATCCTAGCTCTTTTGCTAGACATACATTGCATCTACCCAAGGTGCCCCTTATACGACATTAAACTTTCATCAATAGAAATGTCTTTAGTTAGAGAATATACACTCGTGAATTTCCTATTCAGATTCTCGAACAAAGGCAATATTTTAAACAATTTCAGATTAGCGTGTAATTCGGGATGAGAAACGATATTGTCTGCAAAAGGTAAAAAAATTCACCAAGAGTTTGTATTTTCGTTTTGAAAAAAATTTCTCAAATTTAAATGTATGAAATATTTTTTTTCTACACAAGTATTAATCCTTTTCAGGTTAAGCCACCGTACCCTATAAAGTGAAAATCATTAATAATATCACAATTTTATCTTTTGTAATCGGATCATTTCTGAACCTTTGATTCCTTTTTCAATTCATTGTTTTTCCCAATACTGAAAAGCATAATGATTTGTTTCATGACATATAATTTAAAAAGTTCCATCATCAAAAAAAAATAATAATAAATAAATAAAACTGCAAAATGTCGCCACTGTCAGGACAAATATTTAGTCCTGGGTTCATTAGAAATATAGATTCTGGGGAAGCAGGATTTGGCGCATCTATATTTAGTTCACCCCTCTGACGAGCATCACTCTAGCTTTCTGAATCAAAATCTATTTTTGTTTCAGAAGGACTGAAATTTGAATAATCAGATTCTGAAACATATAAACGGCATTCACTTCCAAAGTCATCATATGAATTGTATATCAATTCAAATTGACTGGAATCAGAATTAATATACACCGTGCAAGTCATTTGAGGAAAAAAAGCCGTTATACCAGCACGTGAGGATTTTCAATAGACATATAGACTTGCATCGGAAATTGACATCTACCTCATCTCAAATTAACAGATGAAGAAACTGTATTGTGCTGCCATCTAGTAACCAGAAAAGTAAATAAAAGTATTCATAACCATTATAAAGACCATGTAAATTAATTCAAGAATGACTGTCAGTGTAAATTTTCAACACTGTTTCCTGGCTCATCCTGAGCTACACTCGGGATAAGCCAGGATGGTATAGTTCACCAGACCTAGTTCAGCTCAGGAGAAACCGGGAAGGGGCTTAAGTCTTTCTTAGCCTCCGTTTTTGTAAATTCCTATCCGCCTAAACTATGTTCTTAAGCTTTAGCATAAATTTCCATTTTGACCTGATATTATTAAAAAGAATACTAATAAAATTCGATGATAAAAATTAAGAAATCTAGAAAACTCTTTAAAATATTCTTTTAATTTTTATTTTTCTTGCATTTCTTAACTTCAGCTTAGAAAATTAACTGTTAATGTAATTAAAAATAATTATTATTTTTATATTACTAAATTTCTCTTATAGCAAAAATTAATTTTTTCAATAAAGTTTTATTATTTTAATGATATAATTAAATCTTTTAGTCTATTTAATACAATTATCACTGATTATTTTGTTGTTTATCAGTCCTTAATTTGTATTTAATAATTTTTACCTACATTGCATACTAATTTTATTACTACAATCAATATTTTTTTCTTTCCTTTCTATTAATATTTCAAAATTCATAAAAGCGACGTCAATATATACAAAGGAGTTAGAAATTTTAAAAAATTACTTTGTGTACAAAATACTGCGATTATGATTAAGAAAAATTGAAGAATTGTGAATAAATTAGTCGTGTTCCGGTTATACCTAAATTGTGTCAGATCTCATTTTGCGCTTTATTACAGTATTTTGTATCCATGTTTGTGTCGAATTTAGACTTGGAAAATTAAGGAAATAAAAATATTCACAGAATCAAAAAAAAGCATTGTATTTTATTTTTATATTTTAATTGGGCATTTTTATGGGAAATAGAAGATAAAGATTCTATATTAAAATGTTTACAGAAATTTCCACTGATTTTATCGATGAATTCTGAATAGCTGAATTTTTTATTCTCGTTTAACAGAAATATGATATATGTGACTTTATTATAGGATCGTCCACAATTAGCAATTAGATTAAAACCGGTGACATTTTTTGAAGCCCACAGAACTCATAATTTGTTTAGTCATGATACAACATTATTAAGAATTATAATTGGAAAATTTTGTGAAATATTTTTACTGCGATGTTATTATTATTGATAAACTTTTTTTAACCACACTACTTAAACTTTTTTCATTCCATGGTGTTCTGGTGTAAAAACTCAGTAAATAGCCGAAACAAACTTGTGACACTTAAATAACATATGATTGTTTTTAATATATTTTTTTGTTTAAGTTGTATTAACTGTTTTTTAATGAAAGAATTGAAAATAATTTTCTACCAAAAAAAATTAAATGGAACATTCCCATTTCAATGTGATATAGTCCGTTTAAAAGTAATTCCGTATCAAGCGAGATACGAAAAAAGAATGTGGTAAATCATTATAATTTAAACTTTAAACTAAAAAACATTAGACTTGCGGCATTAAAGGCATATTTTTAAGAATTTTTAATACATCTGAAATGGGCTTTCTCATTGAAGAAACCTCTCAAATAAATAGAAAATGAGTTTAATAAATTAAGTAACAAGGGTACATTCAACTAAAAAATTCGAGAAAACTGATAAAATTACTCAGCACAATAAACTGATGAATAAAACAGGAGAAAATAAATGATTCGACAAATTCTAGGAAATTCTAATTTTTATAATTTATTGAAAGCAAAGAGTCAATTCGTTTTCTCAAAATATTTTTCTACGAACTTCATTTTTTTAATATATAATTTGATAAATTGCAGTAATAAAGGAATATGAATTGTTAAATGTTGAATATTTTAAACCATTTCTGGAAAAGAGAGTGAAGTTGTTTATGCAATATCGCTATTGTTACCCGAATTCATTTTGATTAATTATATTTTTAAATGAAACATTTCACAGAATGAAAATACTCTCCCCATATTTTATTAGAAACCTGCAAGATTTGAACTATAGGATCTACAAGTTCTTAAAATGTTATAATATGAAATTTATGGAAAATATTATCAAAACATAACTCGCAGGATATCAATGATTCAATATTCCATGGCAATCTTAAGAACAGCGGATGTAATACACGACATTCTTTTTAAATTTTAACTGCGTTAAGACTTTTGACTCCAAAATTTTAATAAAAGTGGAAATTTTAGTTCATTTCTCTGAAATAATATTAAAAATATAAAGATTAAAATTCAAATTAAATTTAATCCTATTTCTTTAAAGAAAAGTTATACAAAATTGGTTTTAAAAACTTCACATTTTTGTACAAATATGTGTTTATATATAAAATGATAAATATTACTTTCAAATTCTTTTGCATTGCTTGGAAAATTTCAGATAAATTTCAAAATGATAACACTCTGGCATCAATATCTTGCTAATAGGTGGTATATAACAGAGGAAGGTTGTTTAGGTGTTTGGGACTGTGTATTGATTTCCCAGATGAAGCAAGAAAAAAAATTAAGGAATGTCATCGGCTTAGCAACATAATTGAAATAATCTCCCTATAAAAGGGACACTAGGTATTAATGAATTTAAGCATAAAATCATAGCTCACCAATTTCAAGTGTCTTTTTATTTATTTTACAAAGTTGTACTTTAAATTCCTAAATTTCAGTACATAAGATATGCATAATATTGGGCTCCATTTGGTTAGTTCAGTTAATCCATAAGCGTTGTCAATACGAAATTCCTTAAAAAAAGTATTTCAGAAAAAGTAACAAATTCCAAATTTTAAAATATCAAACGTGAGAGAAGTTTTAATAGATGAAAGATTTCTTATGATGAAAGGAAAGGAAAACTAAAAACGCAATAAACAGTTTATAAATTAAAGTGAGCTTCTTCAATACTTTTTAGTATTTTTAAGAAATCCATTCCTCTATAAAACTGGAAAAAAGCTTTTTGTAGTATTTTTTTTCCAAGGGAAAAAATACATTAGTATATACCGAAAGTCATAAAGCTACTTTAATGAAAGCGTTTTTAAAAACGCACAATCCCCAATTCTTAAAATTTTATGTTTTTATACGTGAAACTTTAGTATTAGGCATCGTGATCTTCATTAAATTAAAGAATGTCCAAATTTTCAATAAATAATTTTTAAGTATTCTGTACATAGTATTTATCGAGTAAAAAGATTAGCAAACAGCGAATAAGAATTGATCATACAAAAATATCTATTTTTATAAGGAAAATATAAACATCAGATCAGTTAAATAAAAATAAAAAGACTTTATGCAATAAATTTTTCTTACTAAATCCTAGATTGAGCATATTTGATGTGTTTCAATTTCCAACTAATAAATAATTTTAAAAAATATTGATAATTGTTACAATAGAGTATCAAAATTAATATACACTATCAGTATATATCAATAAGATGATATTTATGTTTTACTAAAAAGTACTTTTTTAATTATTCTAATTGAATTTTTAAAAGCAGTTTTTTTTTATTAAAAAAGGATAAACAAGAAAGTTTTGTGAATTGATCAAATTGCCTCATTAAAAATTATATTAAATGGGTTTTTTAATTAATATAACTAAAAATTTTTTTTAACAAAGAACGAAGAAACCTTAATATATGTTTATTAAATTAACTGAAATGTTGAATGTAGTTTTAAAGAATTCTATCTTAAAATAAAATACTGTTTAATTTTAAAAGTTCTGAGAAAAGTACCCCGTCGTAACGTTTCAATTCTAAACTTCTGATTCTACACCGCCGATAAAAGGGTATTAGATTTTTAAAACTTAATAACTTGCAAGATCATCATTTCTATAAACAGCCATGTCTAACAGTCTAGAACAAATAGTGTGTTTGCCTTCCACCATTTTTTTCTATAGAGGCAATAATTTACAATGTTTCATACCAAAGGATTTTTGGGGTTGATTATTATAATTTAAAGTAAAATTATACTTTAAGTTAATAATGTTAATTAAGCTATATAATTGCATTTAAAAAATTAATAAACCTTTCTGCAACTTTTAAATATCTCAGATAAACCATTCAAAAATTAAAATCCCTTGCAAGATTTTTCATCCAGGTAACAACATTTCGATATTTGCTACTATCTGCAACGTGTTGTTGTTGTTACTTATGGTACTTGCCATGGACAAGCCCCCTGCTGATACAGCAGCAGATTTAAGCCGAAAGGAGAGTCTCTTGTTTTTGAAGTCGCGCCAACGAGGGCCAAGAGTACGACTTAACTACACACTCTTACCACATTTGCTTGCACGGCCCCTTTTTACAGGGAGGCACAGTCACACATCTCACAGATAGCACACAGAAGAACAACCATGCCCAAACCAGGATTCGAACCCAGGAC
Source organism: Argiope argentata (assembly GCA_026289955.1). Classification (NCBI taxonomy): domain Eukaryota; kingdom Metazoa; phylum Arthropoda; class Arachnida; order Araneae; family Araneidae; genus Argiope; species Argiope argentata. The sequence goes on from JAOUZG010027617.1 coordinate 2,778,037, forward strand.
TCCCAGAACACGAGGAAGACGTGCTTTACCTCTATGCCAGAAAGCCGGCTCTTCCGATATATTTTACATAATGATTACCATCACTCTTTTATAGATATCAATGGAAAATAATGACAATATCATATAATTTCAATATAAACCGAAAAAAACCATGAGTCATCTGAGGAAGAACACAATAATTCACCGCAGTAAGCAATTCTTTCACAGCTATTTTCGGTAATAAAAACGGCAATAAAGGGTTTTGGACCGCCTGGTTAGGTAGCGGAAGGTATGTTTTAGAATTAGATCCTTTCTAGTTTTCTTTAGATCACTATTAGATATTTAAAATTATTGCAGTTTCCTTTTGCTTTCGGACGTTTAATTTTAAGTTATGACTCTTAAGCAAAAAACACAACTTCCATCTACATATATTGTAATGTTCATTAATTTTGAAAATAATATATCATTTTTACCATTCTGTAGGTATTTTCAATATTCAGAATTGAAAAATAAATAAATAAAGCTTCAAAATGATGCACCGTCTTGAATGGTGCCCAAGAGGCACTATTGAGTGCAAAGGGTTAAAGTCTTGGGAATTTCAAAAAAAAAAAAAATGCAGAGAGTGCGCAAAGTTTTTTCCTGTCTATTTCTAAATTACCGTTGAATGTAATGTAATTTTGGGATCATTGGACAGCTCACATTTAAAAGGTTTTTCTATGCTGAACAGATAGCTCTCCTTTTAAGTGAAAAATAAATAAATAGCACATTTTTAAGAGACACCATTTTTATCCGTAATGGCGTCAATGAAATTGAAAAGGAAAATGTATGCCTTGGTTTAGAGAAATAAAATCACCCGTCTGCGTTCAACATGCATTTCAACGTTATTATAGAAGGAATACTCTTGATGTAAAGGTAATAAAGCGAAATATGAATGCTGTTTTGATGCTACCGAATTTAATTTTTTATAAATTTTATCATGAGCATAGTTCTTTCATCACCAGTTTCTGAACTCGCATAAAAAAACGAACTGAAGACTAGGATAAAAAGTTCTATGTGTATCGTTACAGACGACATATTAAAGAGTACTTGGTAAGAACTAGAATACATTTTCTGAACTACACATTTTTCCAAGTTACCAAAAGAGTACACGATGAAATTTACTGAAGTACGTGGGCTTATTAAAAAATTATGACAGTACTTACAATATATCCAAACAAATATACACTTCATTATAATAATTTTTACACAAAAAAATGTTATAATAATGGCAATAATATGTATTTGGCATGTATTTTTCCATATGAGTGCATAAAATGCAAACAATACCTCACAAATTTATAAATTTAATTATGTAGAAAGAGAACAGTTTAGCTTTATATCTTTATTCCTTCATATATATTTCTGGCTGTTTAATATCTATTCAGATTTATTTCAACTATTTTGAAACTCTTTTTTCATTCTCTGTTGAACAGTAAATTTTAAATGCTACTTTAATTTTTTTTTTTCATACCGAATTTTTATAGTAAAGAGAAAAAAATCGACGCATAAGCATTTATGAGGGAAAATGTCAAATTATTAATCATTTTAATTAAGCATACTAAGCAAAATTAATTAGGCTAACAAATAGCTCCTGTGCGTGAATAGGATTGAATGAAGAAATCAAGATGTCAATTCAATACATCCTTATAATATATCTCTGTATTGTCCATATTATAGAGGTATCTAAATCCTAATTTTCACGTACCTCCAAGTTACCTACAGTAATCGTAATTTTTATGTAAACAACAAAGCTATTTAAATTCTTATTTAAGCAAAAAAGTTCTTTGCCTTGAAGAATAGTGAGGTTCATTTGAAATAAAATGCATTTCAAAATAAATGAGTATTCACGTTCTCAGACTATAAAATATTCTTCAAATTTAAAATAGATTGATACCACGAAGCTTTAATATCTAATTTTTTATTACCATAATTTTATTCTAAACGTTAAAAAAATATTAAAAATGCCACTTTTAAACTAAGCACACCTATAGAATGGGAAGCCAACCCCTAAATATGCATTTTGATAAATAGAAGGTCCACAAAACTCAACAGAAAAAATAACAATAAAACAGCATTAAAATTAATTGTTGAATAATTATTAGCGTGATTATGCAATGAGTTGATTGTATTTTGGAAAACAAACAGCATTTACTTAAATACACAAGAATTCTTGAAATAATGGTTGGTAGTTGATTGTCTAGATGCATCTAATTTTAATTAGATGCATCCTTACAACTGTTTTTCAAAGTTTTTATACGTCATTGTTAATAATAATGGATTTAGAAAATAAAAGAAAATGGTCTAGGAAATCCAGTTAAATGTCACAATAATAATAGTAAAATTTAAATAAAATATTCTTTCTAGACTCACATTAAAAATTTATTTTTTAGGATTTTTTGTGATTTTTGAATATATGTTTACAAAACAGTTTCAAGTGTTGTTAAAAGGGCTCGACAATCTTAATTAGCTGCGCCTGTAATTTCAAAAGTAATTTTTTAATTCGGTTTTTAAAAACATTGACACTTAACTCTTAGATTCCCATTAAAACAAATCAGCCAGCCTTGAAGTTAATATGTCTAAAAGTAACAATTTCATGCATAATTACATTTATTTGTGAAAGAAGTTCCAGTGTACAAATGGAAACAGGATGCCCGAATTGAAAAAAAAGTATCCTCCATGATCTCAATGTGTTCCATATGCCATGCAAGTGAACTCCCAAGGACTCGCGCTTGAAATATTCAACACGCGGAAACAGAGTGAAGTCTTGAAAATTGACAAACAGCAATAAACCATATGGTGGCTCTTGTTATTCTAATTTTTGGCATAGAAAAAAAATCTTAACGAAGAGATATTTAAAATTTTCCCCTGATCAAATTTTATTTGAAGTTTTTGATTTCAAATAGTAAATAGATTATTAATTATTCAGTTGAAAAGAAATTTTCCAAGTTTTTTTCATCAATAATCGCAATCTTTTTTTTTCTTTCTTTTTTGAAAATTTTTATCGTGACCTCCAATTTGGAAATAAAATTATTAAAAAAATTCAAATAATAAAAGCTATAAGTAAAGTTAATTTAAAATGGCTATCCTTAAATTTAAAATATATACATATTTCGTATGCATTTTATAACTATTTTTGAATAAGAAAGCTGAATAATTTTTGAAATATAAAAAATTAAGAAACCTTTTGGAATCACATTTTTTTTTAAAACTGAAACTTTATATCAAAAATTTTACTTCTGTTTTTCTGAGCTATTAATCACAAAAAAAGATTGACTAAGGTCCTTGATTAATGATTTTAACTTTTTGTAGCGTTATGACTAAAAATAATTATTATTTATGAAGAATCTCAAAATGAATATTTATTACAAATGTAGAGTCAAACCTGAAATAAAAGTTCAAAACAGTGGTACACATTTAAATGCAATACTAACAATTTAAAATTTGTATAAGAATACCAACTCAACCAAGTCTCAAGCGATGATATTTTTCTTCACCAAATCTGAGATTTCATATAAAAAAATAATCTCTCAAACTATTTAAAAAGAATTTTAAACTTAAATATTTTTTGGGCAACCAAAACTATTTGGAATGTTCCTTGTCGAGAAAAAATCAAATTAGAAAAGTTCTGGTGGTCCCTGAAATTATCATGGATGATTATAATTTTGAATAAAAATAAATGTCTATTTTTCCATGATGGTTATATTACTTATTTACATGATTTTCACCTGTCTCGCCTCCTAGATTATTATAAGTTGCATGTAAACCAGCAAAAAAAATCAAGAAAAATAACTGCAATTATGATCTTGCCAAATTAAACGAATAATAATTTTATACTTCATAAACATAGAGACGGATACCCCAACCAAAACAAAACAGAAAGATAGGGATTTTGAACAGAGAAATATATGCGAAATTCAACGATATAAAAGGGAATAATATAATAACTGCACGATTAACAAATATAAATAACTGCACGAATAACACAAGTATATTATATTATATTATCTTTATTTATTGATTAAATCAATAATTCTAAGTAAATAAAACCGTAAGCTGAAATGAACTTGAAGAAGAAATTTAAGTAAATGAGGTTAAAATCGACCGTGTCGTTACATAATTATAAACTGGAAAGAAAAAAATTCATAATGCTAAACGTGTGTGTGTGTGTGTGTGTGTGTGTGTGTGTGTGTGTGTGTGTGTG
>JAOUZG010027617.1:2782265-2845214 GCA_026289955.1 Argiope argentata
TGTGTGTGTGTGTGTGTGTGTGTGTGTGTGTGTGTGTGTGTGTGTGTCATTGGGCTCAATATTTGTGTGAATTTTATTTAGGTTACAATAGCCATGACTAAAACCTGTGTTTAAATTGGTTCAATTCAAAGTACATAGTTGGTTCAATTCAAAGTACATACTTTAATTGATTTATTCGTTATTTCTCTCAAAATAATCTTACATAGATAATAATTCTTTAGCATTATTATTGTAGGTAGTATATATGAGCTACAATACCATCATTTTTGTGAAAATGTAACTTTTTATTTTAAAAAAAAGCCCAGGGTAAATTTTTGTTCTTCTTTTGATAATATACAATTTAATTGTGAAACCTTTTTCTGAATGAAGAAATCATTTTGTACTATTAAAATATTTTTATGTGGAGTCGCTGATTTATATATTTGGCACTGGTAGTGAAACTTGAAGAATTCAAATTTACTAATCCGATTTCTTAACTATAGTTAGCAGGTTTTACACGTTTCTTCCATTATTTAACAATTGTATGCAAAAAAATAATATAATAAGGAGAAATATGATGTTGTTAGCTAATGGTTGCGAGAAATCCATTATAGAATTAGAAATTTCAGTTTTTTTGATTATCTTGTATAATCCAATGAATTAAATTTTTTCAAACTGAAATGCAGCTATGGAGGTAATCATAATAAAGCTTCAATACAACTCTTCAAATTAATTATTATAAGAAAATAATTTCAAAATTCAACATTTTTTGAAAGTCTAAATTAAACTAAACATTGATCATTGGAGTTTTCTCTGTCTCTTTTCCGTAATTAACAAATTCTTAAATACCAGAATTAGATAAATTCAACCATACAAGTTGTCGACATTAAAACAGTCTAATTCTAATATTAAAATTATTGAAATACAATTAAGTGAAATCACAGCTATTAAGCTTTCCCCCCTGTCTTCTCTTATTTACAAAGTCTTCTATGCGATAAACGCAACCTCTATAGGCCGATGCCCGCGAGAAAACAAAACTAACTCCAACCCCATCTCGCACATCTTGAAGTAGTTGATAAAAGAGGGTGGTTGGGTGAAAAAATATCACGGCTCTGCTTGATTATATCTTTCGACGACAGAAATCGTCATTCAAAGTGGCAGATGACCTCCCTGCTGCCTTTGGACGCATCATATTACATCTGTGAAAGACTGAGACACTTCTGCGTGGGTGCCGCTACCCCTCTACGCTCATCCAACACTTTTAAAACACACGCGCTCAAAATCTATCTCTGTGCTGCCCTAGCTAGCAGGGCACTGAAAAGCATCGTTTGCAAGCAGACTTCCAACTTTCATGGTGTCGTCCTCGGGAAGGCCTCGGGGTTAAACGACACCAACTTTACAGGGAACCGATTCAATTCCCTTTCTCGATCATGGAGCTGTCATCCTTTTGCACTTACATCCTCTGGATTTTACTTTCCAACACGGTCTGGGCTCAGTATTACGATGGAATAGATGATATTGGTAAGTACTTGTGCAAAAGAGAGGAAAACCACAGTGATCTATCTAATAGGACTCTTGGAATACTAATAGTATATTTTATACCAGAGCTTATAATTACAAAGACTTAATCAAAAAGTATTAAAAGCATAACGGTATGAATTATGTCACTCTCATAATTGTAATGAATTTATTAAATAGGTATATGCAATCCAAAAAGTTTGAATTATATCATAACCTATATTAGCATTAATTCTATCTAATAGAGCTCTTGCAACCGTAACAATATAAGTTACAGAAAAATTCAGCATGGCTATGATTTGATTTAATAAGATTCTTTTAGTTGAAAAAGCTTAAATATAGCAAAGTTACGTATGTTTATTGTGCTTAAATAACATGGTATGCATAATTCTGAACCCTAATAGAATTTTTTTAAAAAATGTAACAAAATAGCACAGATGCCTACTATATATATATATATATATATATATATAGAACCATTTGTAATATTTAAAACATAAATATTCGTCGCCAGTTTCATTTCTCTTCGTCAAAACCACTTAAGAGAAAATCGGATATTCTTTTTAATTGAAAAATTGATATAAAATTAAACATACCTTCGATTTATCTTATTATAAATGACTTTTTTTATTTTTCCTCTGTAGCAGAAAAATAAGAGATAAACGGAGCAAAATAATTTGTAAAATTTTAAATCACCTAGTGAAGTATACGAAATTTGTCTAACACCTAATAAACGAATTACTTTAAATACTATTATGAAACTGTTCCATAAGTTAACAAAAAAAATTTAAGTAATGAATTTAAAGTATTATGTCGACGAGTTAACGAAAGCCTGAGCTAATAACATAAAATACAATAATAAAAAAAATCTGGCACTCATTCTTTGCATTTGTTTTTTTATCTTTGGAATACAATTAGTTTCTATAAGCTGTGACAATCTAACATTCACTAGTAATGCGAAAGATAATTCTTAAGCTATTTTTAATTATTAAGAATTTGCTACACCAATTAATCTTCTGATACAAGAGCTCTATAAGTATGATCAAGTATTTTTTAAATATTAAATTCTTTTTTAAAAAATTAATTTAAAATTTAGAAAATGTACAGAATAATTAATTTATTCTTGTCACTAATGAATTTTTGCAATAATACGGTTGCCAATAATTTGTTAAAAACGTAATGCTTTTTTATGATATGAAAATGAGATATGACGTAGTTTTACTACAGAGATGTTGCGATTTTGAATTAACGAAAAATCAAACTTAATTTATACCAGATGCGGTGATGTTGGTTATTATAGTTATTTATTTTATAGGTTTTCCGTCTAAATGTTATAAAAATATTTAAATTTGTTGTAATAGTCAATACATAAATAGCAATACTAAGTTTATTTGCATGTGACACGTAATTGCAACTAAAGAACATATGAAAAGAACGGAAATTAATCCTGTTTTCAAATTGTAGCTCTCCCATGTGACTAAAATTTTCTAGATGTTTGTGTTATTCTTCAAATCATTGTTGTCTTCATTGAAAAGTTATATTGAATAATGCACCAATTTCCTATATTAACAACAAACTGGAAATCAAATTTATATCAATATTATTAAATGTGCTTGTAACTGAAATTTTTTTGTACTTGATCTAATTTAAGCATAAATGCATTTTATTAATGCGCAAAGCCATTTTTAAAAACTGTCTTCAATCGTAATAATTTGAGAAATCATGTGGAATTTAACAATCTAATGAAAAAAATCTTTAATATGACCTTGGAATTCTTCGAGTTACTTGTTTGTAGTTTTATATATATATATATATATATATATCAATTGCTGCTGCATTAATGTAAGTAAAAACAGAGTTAAGAGCCGACATATCTGTATATAACAGATAATTTTGACTCTTTAATGAAAAAGACAAAAAGGGTTTCTTTTTCTAAATTCTAGGTTTCTAGTTTCAAGGGTTCTTTTCGGGGGGTCGAGCTAATCCCAAGTGTTTTGGTGCGTAATTTATTTCAATTTTCAAGTTTTACTTAAAGAGCAGTAATGAGGTTATCTTCGAAACAAAAACTCGTTGCAAATTAAAGCGTTTTGAAATTTTTTTAAAAAGAACAATATGCTGGCGAGCTCTAGCTTCGACATACCTAAATACTATGTTTCAAAACAATCACATCATTATTCTTTATAATAGACTCTTAAAGCTATGTACTTTTTATTAACACACTCATGTAAATCTTAGAAACTCTATCGAATCAATCTTTTTAAAGAGGGAATTAATGTACAAAGAAGAAAAATAATTTTTATGTGTCATAAATCTTTTTTTTTTTTTTTTTTTTTTTTGCTCTAAGATCTGCTACAAAAATTTCACTTGGAGTCATTTCTAACAAAACCAAAGAAATGCATTTGATGTATATTTTTCCTACCTCTATTATTTAGGAATCACGCTTAAATTTAATTAATTTCATGAATATTTTTCTAGATTATTAAACTTTTTAACTTTGTAGATCAAAGCTTCTTTAAGTTTATTTTAATTATTATTTGCTTATTAAATCAAAAATTACCAATTTTTAAAAATTATTTCAAATTCATTAAATCTGCTCAAAAATTTACATAAATTTTTTGTGAAATTACATTTTCATATTTATTATTGTCTTTAAAATTTTATATTTGGTTGACGTTTTAAAATTTATAATTTCAAAGTCCATCGGAAATCTCTTGGTATAATAAATGTTAAATTAATTGTTCTGATTCTAAAATATTTTTTCTATCAATTTAAATATCAATTAACTCATTTCTTTCAAAACAATTTAAGAATAATAGTGTGCGTTACTATATTCTTTCTATTTAATTGCCATGATTTAAAAAAAGAAAAAGTAATTCATCACCAACTATTCGTTATTTTTCATATAATAGTAGTTTTAAACGAATTATTCATTAAATGGAAATTAAAATTCCTTTTCAAAAAAAATTCTGAATTAATGATGGTATCGATGAAATATTGCAGGAAATATAAAATAAAAGTTACATACATTTTTTATTTCATTATTTTACGGCATTTTTATTATTATTATCTGCAATTTCGCTCAAAAGATTGGAGTTGGCATTATCGATTTCAAATGATTTCCTGTTTGAAATTATGTACCTTCTCGTCCATAATTCATTAGCAGTATTTGCTATCACATTAATAATTTAATATTGCTTTATCTGTTTGGCTAAATATTCAGGCATTGCTTCCATACATTAAAATAGACAAATTATGTACTTTCATCTTGAATATTTGTATAATCTATTATTTAATGTTAATGATGTTATTTCACTTAAACTGGATCTTAATTTTTTTTTCTCTTATAACTCAGGTTAGAAACTAGGTTTTAACTTTCTATTCAAACAATAGTGCAAACACCAAATTCGGCAATTATAGCATTTTTGTCATATAGTATTTTAAATATAGTTAAAATTCATTTTTTAAACGATTCTAGCTAAATAAATTTTGATGGATCATTCCCTTTGATTTATGAAACATTCCTTTGACCTTCAGATTCTGAAATTTTCAATCTAAGTTTTAATCCAATAAATTTAATATAATTTTTAACCTAATGTAATAAGGTATAGGCTATTTAATTCTATTTACGAAAAATCAAAGGTGCAATTTGATTTATAAGCAAATACGACCGTTTTACGGCTTGACTTCCGAATTTTTAGTAAAGGGAAAGCTCCCTCAAAGAGGTGCGAACTTTTCAGTTCTCAGTTCTTGAACAATCAAAGGACTATTTTACCAAATTTCAAAAACTATATATATATCTTTTCATCTATTTTCTATTTTTCAATCTGATTGCAATGTACTATAATCAAGCTCTAAAATTATTTTTAACTTGCTTTCGTGTTTAAAGAATTCTTTAAACTAATTTTCACTATCTGAATTTTGTCACTTTTTGTGTTAATAACCAAGCTGTATAAATGAATGTCAGGATATGTAATTAATGTTAGCCATTAATAAAAAAATCGTATTGGAAAAAAAGAAAACAATACAAATGGCGGCATTATTTGTTCTGATTCTGCTAATGGGAATTAATTAATATATACCTTTTAATAGCAGGTATAAATTTAGTAATTACTTACTTACTATATTCAGTACGGATATCTTTTGCACTTTTATGCATAAGCAAATCTATTTTGATTTCATCACAAGAGGGGTTAGATAATGGATGGTAAAGGGGATATTTATTCTTTTTTTATCCAACAACATTTCAAAAAATTACACAGATCTAAATTTAAACAAAAAATGCATTTCTAAAATAAAATGAAAGCCAACATTAGATGAGAAAAGTGAAAAGAAAAACTATTTATCAAAAAATTCCTAAAAGTTCCTCAAAAGAAAAACATTAAATATGTCTCTTATTCATCTTATTAACTATATCAACTATTTCCTAGATTTTTAAAGATTGTTTAAAAGAGAATTTCGCATAAATATAAGGACTTTTTTTTAAAAAATGCAAAGGGTTCCGAATTTTCTCATAAAATTCGGTTAAAATTTGATGAAATATATTATTACATTAAAAATTTTGTTTTAATTTTCATAGATTAAAAAAATTAAATATAATTAGAATTGATATGACAACGGAATATGCTGGAAAAAAACATTAAAAAATGAAATTTCACCAGTTCCTCTTTCAACTTATCTTTTATAAAAACAATCCTTGGAATAAGCTTTCGCGGAAGCTTGCACAAAATGGGAAAAAAATCAAAATGACTAAGCTTGATTACGAATTTTCTTAACTTATCTCGAAAACAAAGAACAAAAACTAGCGTAATGTTTTCAAGAGGAAGCTGTTAGGGCATGTGTTAGATATCAAAATGACGACAGCCTTCACAGTTAAGGCGGATTAAAATTGAAAGAGAGAAAAAAAAGAACTGTCCCTGGAGAGGGAAAGTGTTTCATGTCTTCATAAATCAAATTTAGTTCTTCCCACACAATTATTTTCTTAATTTTGATTAATAATTACTCCCATTGACGCTCATTAGGAATACGTCACCTCTTTGATTTCAAATCAACAATCATAAAATCAAACCAGAAATCAATTCCAGATGTTATAAAATCTGAGCCACTGATAAAAATTGAGATTTTATTCATTTATTTTTTCATGTTCAATGACTCCAAGATTTAAAAAGTTTTATGCTTGTAATTATCTCTTTAAAAACGCATATCTTTGTTATCATATGTCTTTAAAATGCGATTCGTTATTGAAGATTTATTTACATTTAATTATTATTAAGAAAAATAAGAGAATACATATGTTTAAATTTTTAGTAGATCTAAAATTTTGCTAGGAAGACGTTTTCTTATTAAATGAGAAGTATATCTAAATGACAGTACTATGTACCGGTCATTGAATTTTCAAGACACATTTAGCATTCTTTGTATCAAAATTTCTTTGGAATAAAATAACTAGCATTGAATACATGCCACCTATTTAAAACTTATGCATCGTTTTGAAGGATATATAAATTTATTTATATATATATATATATATTACTTTAGTTGGTATACATTTATTATTATTATTTATTTAATATTCAAACAAATACTTCACAAAAGTAACGTTCGCATGAAAATAAATATATTTTACATTTACTTCTTAGGATAAAACCGATTTCAACATTTCCTTACAAAAAGATTGTTTTTAATATTCTACAAATTAATTTATTTCATTTCAGTTCCGTACATTTTCCGCAAATTTTTTTTACCATGATTACTGATCATTTAGTTCATTTTTTTTTTCGTAATACCGAATCTGACATCTTTAACCCTTTGCACTCCGAAAAATAATTAGATGCAAAATTATTCCCCTTATATAAAGATTTGTTTATTACTATGAAAAATAAATATACGTAATTCTTTTAAGTCGAATTTCTTTGAAAAACTAATCTACATCTCTTGACAATTATGATAGCATTTTTAACAATTAAATTTGAAAAATAAATTTTAAAAAACATCAAATTGATGCACAATCTTGAATGGTGAATCAGAGGCACCATCGGAATCCAAAGGATTAACCTAATAGAAAGGATTCATTATATACATAAACTATTATATCATACTGAAATGTATTAAAGCATTATTATATTAATCAGTAACATGTTGGCACATATAGATGTATCAAATACAGAATTTGTGAAAATTTATGCAATCAATCGCTGAGAAATTAAATCAATTTATTTAAAAAGTTGTCAAACATAAACCTGAACAAAACACTCCAACAAATTTTATGAATTTCACCAAGAAATCTGAAATCATCAAAATGGGAAGTTAAGTTATTCTAAACAATGATTCCTCTCCCAAATGAAGCCTTATCATATAATTGCGAGATGGTAATTGCTTTATAGCTTTCATTAGGTTTTTATATACATATATATTAGTATTAAAAAGTCCTTGAAAAAAAATCTCCATTAAAGGATTCCTTTTTACTGAACTTTCAAACAGAATAGCATTTGCACTCCCTTTCCACAGAACGCATAGATTATCTTCAGGATGAAGTCATAATTTTAAAGCATTGTCATTGGTAGTAGGTGTAGCTTTACCTGACAAAGTCCCCGTAACAATCCACTGGGGGAGAATTTGTCTTGATTTTTTATTAGTTTATTTATCATACATATGTTATGAAAAGGAGTAATATTTGTTCAAGAAAAAAACTGCAATAATGAGGTAACCATTCTAATCTTGGATTGCATTCGCAAAAAGTATCTAAATTAAAATATACTCTGTTGTCTTTCTGTTTACTTATCTATCCAATAAACTCTTTAGCCGATAAATTGAATGAAAAAGTGAGATATATCTATTTCTTGTATTATTTTACATATTTTAATATGAGTGAATATAAATGTGGTTCTGCGCATAGATTAGACCTTTTTTGTGACATTTAATTAGATGCGTTGATCACCTTTTAAGGATCAGATCTAATCAGATTTGCAATTGTTTAAATAAACTTAAAACTATCAAATGCTTCATCTTACCCGACGAAGTTTATGAAGCAACTACTTGATTGAAGAAAGTTCTTCTTTTAAAAGCATCAGCGTTCAGTTGATAAGCATGTTAAACTGATTATCAAACTTAAAGTTAAAATCCTTAAATTTAATTACATTATACAACTGTTGAAACACTTATGTTCTATTAATAAATCAGCAAACAAATTAAGAAAATTTAACTTGTCCAGATCGTTTAAATTTGCGATAGTGGTTTTTCCGGGGCTTTCTCAAACAATCTCCAATACTTTCTCTCGTGTAATTTTGTTGGTCGTGGGTAAGGACTCAAATATCTTGTATAGCGTTGGTGAACGATAGTTACGAAATACAGATCTTTGAAGTTCATCAAGCCCCTTTACTCAATCTATCATGTTAATATATACTTTGGACAGTTTTTTTGCCGTATTGACACCAAAGTACAGTTGTAGTCACAAGATAACACAGCAAATTGCATCCATTGAAATCATTGCGCTTATAGGCCGGCGGACGGTCAATCATTTGATATAATTGGCTAAAAATTTGAAGAGAATCATTATTTTGCTAAACTTATGTATCACATTTTGAGCTTTTTAGTTAATAACTTTACTTGTACTCTAACAACCAGACTGACAGACTTTCTGTGAAAAAAAATTCGTTCAAATTTTGATAGAAATCTATAAATTTGGTCGTAAGTCTATGTATTTCATTCTCCTAATTCAAAGCGTTTTCTATTATTGTTTTCACAGACATCAAAGAAGACTTACATAGTGTCAAAAATAGCGAGATATGAAACGTGGAGAATCGAAAAAATCTTGAGTTCGAATTTTTGAAGATTACAATACTTCCTCTATACTGCGTATAGAAGAACGGGAAAAGAAGCAACATATAGAATTTCAGCAGGCATTGAAAAAATTATAAATGCTAAATTATTTTATTGTGTACTTTTCAGTTTGATTCAAGAAAGGTCACTGTTTTTCTTTCATCTTTCGTAGATTCTTTCTCTCGATGGAAAAATATTGAAAATGTGATAAAAAAATTTCAGAGCTATTGTCTATGACTGGAGAAAAGTATTCCAATTCATAAGAAGCTCAAATTAGTGATTTAAGATCAAATATTTATTTTAGAAAATATCCTTAAAAACTTGATTATTTCTTTCCTTTCTCTATCCATGCAATTTCTACAAATTTTAAGAATAGTTATCATGTGAATGTCAGTTTAAATTTTTACATCTAATAATCTATTAATATAGTAGTAAAATAAAAAAAGAATTCGCACTTTTTTTATTCTATAAAAATTAAAAACAAAGGTCATATCATAAGGATTATTCCCTGCATTCTTTTCTTATTAAAAGACTTTTTAGCTTTAAGTCATAAAAATTACTTTTAGCATTAAACTTAGATCTCGATTATATAATTTCATAACTTTTATTTCTGTAATAATATTAGAAAACCTATCATATTCCGATTAATATATTTTTCAAAACAAATGCTTAAGATATTTACACCGCATTTTAAGAGTATTTTATATAATTTTCTAATTTTTTTGTTTGCATTGTTAAATTTTTGCAGAATCACATAGGATTTCCTTTATTTATTTAGGCTAACAACTGGTTTAAAGTTACATTTATTTGAAATGGGTAAACACTTTTGAATCATATTCAAATGAGAAAGAAAACAGTCGATTATGTAATCCTCCTCTAAGTTTCAAAGTCGCACCAGCGGGAGAAAATATGTTCTCAAGGAATTTAATGAGCGTCAGTTCTGTGTTTATGGTAGATTTTCTGTGGGATTGGGCATCGAAGCAGGGAAATCTTCTTTCTGTAGCTGGTACTATGCCACTAGGTATAGTGGCAAGGCAAAGGTGGTAGGTATTTGCTGTGCTTAAGCAATGGGGTAATCATCCTATAAAAACAACGCAACTGCTGCTGTTGAGGACTGAGAATGGTCTCGTACTGACCCAAATTATTTTCATACACACTTTAATGTGACCAGCAACAGCTATGGTCTCGATTAGTCTCTCAACCTCAGTAACAGGAATTTCTCGAAATAATGGCTATTTCATAGACTCTTCATTCAGAGATTTCAAATGCTTTTGGTAAATACATCAGGGATTCAATTTAAAACTTTACAAAATATGTCATTGTTATTCTTCATTTGAATCCATCATCACCGGTAGTGCTCAAAAGGCTAGACTTAATTCTTGACGGAAAGAAAGTTCTGTATGCAAGAAGGTCTCAATATGACAATAATCAATTTGATTTCCTAAGACATTTGATATACAGTGAAGTAAGTCTGCTTCTGCAAGCGAAGCAATATCTTGCATTTAAATTTCAGCCACTTCTTCACTCTATAATAAATACATTTACTCGTTTTATAAATCAATGCATTTAGATTTTGACAATTTTTTAATTATTTTTTTTTAATTTTGAAATTTTTTTTCTTGATATCTAAAAAAGTTAAAGATTCTTCATTGGTTAAAGAAAGTCTGTCGCTGGTTTGTTACATGCAAAAGTAAAGTTCAATTAATTCACTCGTAAAGTTCTGGCTATGAAGTGAGAGCCGACAATAGATTTAATTTTCTTGAAAACACACACACACACACAAAAGAAGCACATTTTCAAATGGTATGAAAGAGCGTTAGATATTAACTAAGATAGTATGAGTGAGCTAGTATTTACGAATGCTACAAAAATCTTTGATTTACGTTTAAAACACACGAGCTTCTACAAGTCGTGTAATCTGTATTACCCGTTTTCTTTCAAACAAGTTGCCGATATTTAATTGGAAATGACGATCCCCGCGTTGAGCATGCATCTTCTTAAGGGCAGTTTGACCACTTTTATGCATGCAAACTTTGCAAACCTACAGAACCGAGTCAACACAGAAGTTAAAAATGCAACTGGAGCATATCTCTAAATCATTATATTTAGATGTAATTTCTATTATTGTGTCTGCAATTTTTCTTAAAATAGCACAAAGAAGGCTCAATTTTATTTTCATAAAAAAGACAAACTATTTCAGAGAATATTATAATTACTTGGAATTTTTATCAATTTTTTTTTGTGTTATAAAACAACAATTTTCAAGTCTTTCTTCTTTATCAAAAAATTTTTCGTGAGTAGATTTCTCTATCTTCATTACTGAAACAAAACTTAATGCTTTCCAATTCTTATAAAATCATTAAAAAAATTATATTAATTTCCTGTCATAGTTTTTTTTCTCTTCTAACATCACCAAATGATAAATTGAAATTGTTAATCTTAATAATGTTACGAATTTATAATGCTGCTTCCCATGACAGTTAGTTCAATTACTGGAAAGATAGTTTTATGATCACCTCTATTTAATGCTAATTAGATGCCGGATTAGTGACCTGCTTTATTGGTGACCATTTGGCGACTTGGCAACAAATGTGTTGAAAAAAAAGGGATGCTACCAGAATCTTCAAGAATTTTGGTGATAGAGTCAAGAGGAGCTGAGATATCTTGGATTGTTCGAGAACTTTCTCAGCCCTGCTAGTCCAAGCCGAAGACAGTCGTGCATGTGGTGTATAGCTGTATAATAAGTCAACAGAGAATTAATTAGATCCTTCCAGCGACGCGCAGGCGTTGAATGGTGCTCAAGCGATTGGGGAATTAAGCTGTTCACCGAACCTAGGAGTTATAGAAATGGTATCTAGACATGTGTGGAGTGTCCAATCGTATAGTAGTGAGTCGGCAGTTGAATACAGCTAGAGTGAAGAAATAGTGGAGAATTGCAGGCGTTTGGAGAGACCGTAAAAAATAGTTAGGAAGGTTCCCCCTCCTGCTGAATTCTGTTTGATCACTGTGATCTTTGGCTGTAGTTTATTACCAATTTCTACTTGTTGAATGTTTTTTGCTCTGTGCTTCTGTGTATTGCTTGTGAACATTTCGGCTGCGTATTTGCCGTCTGTGTATTTGTGTCTGCGTATTAATGAACCTCGCTATTTGATTCTGAGACCTGCTAATTGTTTTACACCATACATACACTTACAAAAAGGGAGCCTTAGGGAATAAAGTCCTCTAAGAATATATTAATTCAAGCTTTGATTCCATATCAGATTTCAATGAATTTTATTTTATAAATTGTAGAGTCCATTTGGATAAAAGGGAACAAAAAGAATAATTGAAATCGGGCACTACAGTGGACAGCAGCAAAAACTTATTGAACTGCTAATAATGCATTTTGATTTAAACAATTTAAAACGAGAAGAAAATATTTATTGGTTGATAACTTATAACGATTTTTTAATACTATAAATATATTCTGAAAAACTGAAGCCAAAATTTTCTTAAGTTTTATTGTTGATTATCGACACTGATTATTTAAAGGGTAAATTATTAAGTTTCTAACATATACTTGATAAATAGTAGCGATGAAACTTCAACTTTCTCCTAAGAAGCAGGTTATTGTTCTGAATTTCTCATCATCATTTTCATCGCGGAGAAGTTGGGAATATAATTTTAATGCCATGAAAACATATTTTTTATGTATTTAGAAAAAATTAATTTATTATACAATGTAAACTGATATTAAATCAGGAATGAAGGTCGCATTCTGCTCTACCAATAATGTT
Source organism: Argiope argentata (assembly GCA_026289955.1). Taxonomy (NCBI): domain Eukaryota; kingdom Metazoa; phylum Arthropoda; class Arachnida; order Araneae; family Araneidae; genus Argiope; species Argiope argentata. Next base: position 2,795,354 of record JAOUZG010027617.1, read on the forward strand.
TTATTAAACTCGAATTAATAATTCATATTTTGAAGAAAAAAAGTTTACCCTGTTTGCTCTGAACTTTTAAAAATAAAAATAGTTTGTTAATGATGATTTGAAATTGTTTCATGGCAAGAACTGAAAAAAATTGAAGCTACTGAAACTGACTTAACAAAATCATAAATGACTGATTCTTTGACGAATGTGCATATGTTGAAAAATAATGGTGAAAATGACAGAAGGAAGATTTTTTATTTGTAAACCTACAGAACTAAGGGAGTTAACAGTAATAAAATAAATGCGACTGGCTTCTAAAATCCCATTTTTTTCCGATAGTGAGTGATGAGTTTGCAATTTCAGAGAGTTAGATAATATCTGTGCTTCCAAATTCTTTAGTTAAAGTACAAGAATGTGAAAAAATAATACGAACAGATGTGAAATAACGCCTGATTTTTATTAGTTGCTGAAAGGCATCTCTTATTTCGATTTTGAGTTTGTATCCGACATCGGCATTGAGTTAGAAAACACCGTTGAAACACCACTTGAAATGTTCGATTTCATCATTTTGCTCATCTAACTATGTTTGTCGACAGTGAACCATATGTATACTGGTGTTATTAATTTAGATTAGATGACTTTCTTCGGAGTATAGAATGAATAGATCTGCGATAATGCTTAGCTGAGATCTTCCACCTCAGGAGTATGAGTGTTTCTGAGCCACATCATCATTTTCCATATCGTCAGAGAGCTCTCTTTGCTTCAAAGTAGGAACAAGACAGCAAGCATGAAATGCTTCTTTGGTGTCCACTAGATAAATGCACGTACGATGGTCAGAAACAATCAAAATCGTGATCCGTTTGAACGATTTCTTTGTTCTATTTGTTGTTGTGCTCAGATTTTTCAATATCTGAATTACTATTGCTGTATATTCTTCGTTTTCGGGTGTCTATCTCCTTCAATACTCAACTTTTTCGGTTAACGACTTTTGTCCACAATTTTGCTTTACTGAGAACTTTTTTCACAGGTTTACGTCGATTTCAAAGATGGTCCTTTAAACATTTACAAGGTTCGCCCATGTAAACATATCCTTTTATTAGGCGCACTCCGAAGATCACGTCGGACATTGTGACACTTTGCTAAGAACAGAACTTTTCATACAACTCTCATATCAACAAATTCTAGATTGATACTTTATGTCACGTCATTAATTGGCAGACTGTTGAGATGCATTACGTAACTTATTGTAAGATCGAAGCACAGCACACTTCAAAATGAGTATAATTTCTATTTTTTATACTTTACATGTAAATAACATAAAAGAAGTGTTCCTTTATCAAATAATGTCAAAATCAAAAAAAAAACTTTGGTGAAGTTACTTTTATATTTGAAATGTACTTTTTACGACTAAACTGTATTAAATTTTGCAAATTTTAATGTGCCTTTTTTTAAATAAATATTCTCTTCCCATATGTCACAATATTCGATCCTTTCTACTTGAGTAAAAGTTCATTTCCCAACTTTTACAAGATACAATTGGCTATGAATTTATAAAGGGAAACACTTTATCATCAAAACGTCAATTGACTTTTCAAACATTTGGTTTTATATAAATGGCAAAACAAATTCTTTTACTGAAATTGAAAAAGTTAGCTTTAGAAACCTGCAACACATTCGTCTCCATTAAAAAGCCAGTAATAAAAATTTTTATACAAAACACTGTATCTGAAAAAATTGTCAAACAATCAATAAACAAATGTTTTGGTTTCCAGATTCTTTACAAGCTGAATTGAGAGAGCTATTGCTGTTACTTTATGTATAACATGGCAGGAAAACTAAACACAAAAACTAAGTACTATTGCATTCATTATACTTTTAAGTCAGTTATGATGTAGAAGAGGACCTTAGTACTTTATTAAAAATTCCGTTGTCAATTAGTAGGATCTAAAAAATTTTTCTCAGACAATACACAATAATGACCTATGAGCTAAGAAATTAGCTAAATATATTTAATTCTGTTTTATGATTTTTCCGAATATTTAAAAGTCATACCTAACGTGGTATCTGTTGTTCAACTAGGTATTTAAAAAATAATAATATAGATGCTGTACCAGTGTTAAAATACCCTTCGTAGGAAGCTTTTGAATATGAATATATCGATATGCAATAGAACAAAAATGGCAGGCTTATAAAGTTAAACCCTACTCATCATCTTACATTTACAGCAGGAAGAGGATTAAACTAATATTCTTATATCAATCTTAACTCTCTTTCATAAGGAATTTCTCTCTAAGCTCATTCTAAAAGGAAAATGATTTCCCAAAATGATGAATAAAATCCTACTCTATTAAAATTTATTCCAGTGTTCTTTTGGTGAAAATCACAATTTTCCTATGTTTTAGGCCTAGACCTCAAATTAAATTTAAAAAATACAAATTTTTAATTAGGTTACTGTAAACTTAAATCAGTATTATTTGTTACCATAGCCTCAACTAGTTACTGAGCCACGGTGGCATGGTAGTAATCAAGGTTTTGAATTTTGAGATAGAATTCAAGATCCAATTCTGCTGAAGATCTATCGCACCCACGTGTCTTATGTAATATAAACGTCCTTCCCTTCAATACAGTTTGGAAATTTAGAAAATGCCTTCTCAATGCATATATTGGTTTGTCGTTTGGCCAAGGTTCAAAGTTATTTTATACGTTCTGAAATTATTCTATTGTAGCTTCAAACCGAACATGGATCTAACAAATGAAATCTGTAAATAAATTGCTTTGTTTTCAAGAGTGTTATAGTTTCAATCGAATATAGAAGCTTTTTTATGTTATTATTTTATTTCATTTTATATTTCCTTCGAAAGATAATCAGATGATAATTTTTGGTTTTATCTGAACAAAAATTAAAAATGAGTGTTATCTTTTTTAACTTGGTTTCAGAAATGAAACCCTTACAGGTCTAGACTGTTAATTACCTTTTCCACTTTTAAGTAGTCTATATTTCTGATGATTTAGTTTTTTTATATTCAACACTTCTTTGTCACATATGTTGTATGTTACAATATTACACATATTTGTTTTTGAATAAAGTAATAAATTGAATATTTTTTATCTACAGATGACGCAACTGTATGCATCTTTGACGGTGTAAAGTATCTTGACCAAGAAGAATGGAAACCGGATTCCTGTACATCTTGCAGATGTTACTTGGGTAATACCGTTTGCGATACGGAAGAATGTCCAGATTTAGAATGTAAAACTCAGAAGTACATACCTCTAGGAAAATGCTGCCCTGTTTGTGCAGGTAACTACAATTACTACATTTAAGTTTAATATTCTAAATTAAACACCAAATTGAAATCGAAATTAAATGAATTTTTTAAAAAGAGGTTTATGAATACTCAAATATCAGCGTTATTCTGAAACAAAAAGGATTGATTAACTCACATTTTCTCATTTAGAAAACAATTACAACCCTCTACCAATCCCCAATATCGTTTCACACTAATACTCTGTTTTTTATAAAATGCTTTGGGATGATGTTTTTTTTAGAAAATATGAATGCCGATGCCCATTTCTTTATAAAAATGGTTAAAACTTCTGGGAGGGTTAGGTTTAATCTAAGGTAATCAGGATCAAATAAAGCCGAATCGCAATCGTAATATTATTTGAGAACCGATAAAATAACTCCCGGATGAATAACTTTCATTCAACAACCACCCGCAGAGATGGTAGGATATTATATTTGGCAAATGAGGATAACTACCATTACGGAAGGCTCCTGTAATGAATAATCACTAGGCAACAGTTGCTATTCATGTATGGTATGGGTGGATTTGATTTGAGTTTAACACATTGACAGCCGGCCCCGCGAAAACGCGGGTTTCTGAGTTCGTGACTTTTCCGCTGCGGTGCCGCCGCTCAGCCGTCGAATGTCTCGTAGGTCGCCGGCTGTCAATGTGTTAAGATATTTCAGGTAAGAACATGGCGAATAACAACTACTAGTGCACTGGAACGTGCATTATTTTCAACACAAATAAACATGATTTCGCCCGTTTCAGAGTTCCAAGTCACTTATCCATGAATGCAGACATGTCTTGAAAGAGCATGTTTTACATAATCTTTCATGCAGCTATGGGGAGATCGAAGTCTTCAGAATACGGGTCACTGGGCTTTTCCCCTAGTGCAGTTGCATAGTGACCCTCCTGGTACCATTAGAATATTCGTATGTTTATTTAATAACTCCACATTTCTGAAACCTGCTTTCTTATCTGATATCAATTGTCCTGAGAACCTTCCTCTCTGAGAAAACTATGCTTATAATAACGAATTCTCCTACATAAATTCGAATCACTTTGAAACATAAAATATTATACATATAAGTATGGTCCAAAATTAAAGAAGGGTCTTAAAAATTTAGATATCTTATTGCTTATGCAATGGTGTAGATTTTTAATCTTGATCGTTGTAAAGTGATTGCGTTATATCATTACTAAAGCTCCATTTTCACTACATCATTCTTAAAAATTATTGTCAGAGAAGATGGGGTAAAAGAAGTTGATCTCCCTCTTCTTTGTTACAGTTTTAACAATATTTTATTCGAATAATGTTTTGCAACATGGAAGGTGAGCTTCTATCAAAGGGAGTATTATCTTCCTGGCTCTTGAGACTGAAAAATTAAAATCTAGTTCACTGAGTAGATATGTCTTTCAAAATGGTTATTTAATCCTTGTGGAGCAATAGTACTTCTTGAAGATAACGCCATTATTGTATTAGAGGATCTTCTGTCAAACTGTATGCTGAAAAAAAAGTTTTAAAATAATATAACTTTATATATTAGTTTATATATAAATTTGTTTTTTATATTTTCTACATTTTACGGTAATTAGATTTAAAAGAAAGGACATTACAAATTCATTAAGCAGTAACTAACGGCTTTTGCTTGAAAGTAGAAAAGGATAATTCATCCTTTATGTTTTGATTTTATTTATTTTTTTGCCCTTAAGTTTTAGAGTAATATAATAATGCATAAAATGGAACTGTTTTGTATGAAACACAGGCTTCCGAAAAGTTTTCAGTTTAAGAAAATAAACAATTTCCAAATTTTTCATTCGAATTTCTAGATGTAGTAATTCAAGGGCCAAAATATCATAATCATAAGCTAGCAAAATTGAATTTTTAGGCATTAAAAATAATTTAATCTAAATAAGCATTCATTATTATTTTCAGAGGACGTGGCTGTCTTTGGACCTGAAGAAACTGTAAGCTCGGTAAGTTAATTTAATGTGTTAATTGATCGATATCATGTTCTAGCAGCAAATTTCACGATTTGTTGCTAGGATGGAACGGTCATGATCTAAAGGGAAAAAATTTCTACTTTTTTTCAATATAATGAACGAATACAGAAAGACACAAAAACAACTTTTTAGGGTAGTATATCTATCATTTTTAAGTTGATTTGAATGCCAAAAACTTAATAATTCTTTCAGATCATGAGTAAGCCGGCTTGCTGGCACAGAGGTAGCGCGTCTTCCTCGTGTTCTGGAAGTCCCGGGCTCGAGTCCCGGTTCGGGCATGGTTTTTATTCTGTGTGCTATCTGTGAGATGTGTGAATGTGCCCCCCTGTAAAAAGGGGTTGTGCAAGCGAATGTGGTGAGTGTGTAGCAAAGTCGTACTCTTGGCCCTAGTTGGCGCTACTCAAATACAAGAGACGCTTCATTCAGCTTAAATCTGCTGCTGGGCTCAGCAGCGGGCTTGTCCATGACAAGTGCCATTTGACACAACAACAACAACAGATCATGAGTAAGAATTGACGGTAAATAATTTCAAAAATTGTCTCAACGCGAAAATGACTCCGAAATTCGTTAAAATTTAATTAGTACCAGCTTCATGAATATCGTATCACAGCAGTAAAAGATAACTGCTAAAAAATGTCCTTATACTTTCAACATTAATAATAAAATACTTTCTTTTCTATTATTGAGTAGAAAGGGACGGTATAAATGTTTTGATAAGAATATTCACGTAATTGGAATTAATCAATGATGCTAGTTTAATTACAGTCAAATTATAAAATACATATAAAATTATTATAGACGCCATTAAATATGCGTAACTATGCCATTAATTTTATACAGTCCCACAGCATACAGTCCCTCACTAACTCCCAGGACTTACGATACAGGACTGCAATCGCACACTTTGTAAATTCAAAAATGTCTTTTTTTGCTGATGCTTAAATCTTGAAATCTGTCAGACAGATAGATTCTAAGCCTTTAAACTTTTCAGTTGAGAACTATCTTTTTCGTAAATGGCATTAAGTGATCAATCTGAGGTGAGTGAACAAAAATAGACACTCGAAGAAAAATATCTAGTCATTGCGAGAATTATTCTCTACTACTCGAATATTATTGTTTAATGGATTACACTTTGAATTCAAACCTCTTTTCAAAATTACCCAAGCGTCTGGTATCTTATTTAAAAATGAAATGAAATTGAAATTAAATGAAAACCATCAAATCAACCTGAATCATCATTATGTGATTAAGTAAAATAAAGCGATTTCAGACGCCCGTTTTCAAATACCAATTAGAAATTTTTTTATTATTTCTTTTAAATATTTATTTTTCATCATTGATATATTTACTTCTCGATCTGAGTACATATAAAAATCACTCCGAGTCATCTTGGAAGCGATTCGACAATTCGGAATCCTTATTTGTGAAAGAGACACCTAGAGAAGGTTGAAACATGGTGATGATCCCTTCAGAAGCATAAAACAAAATCGGTTTAATTTTGATATTTCCATTTCGAAAAATTTTTAAAAAAATTACGCTGATGTCCAGTCTTGAAGGATTTGTCTTAAGATATATATTGAGAATGTCTAAATTTTTATAATGAGGAAATTTTATATGATAAAATCTTTTCTAGTTGTTGTTGAACTTTCATATTCACTCTTTTTGAGGAATCATGAAAATTACAAGCATGTATTAGTTGAGAAAAAAGTATCATTAAAATAAAACAAAATATAAATCAAATATTTGTATATTATTCTAGAATAATTATCAGGTAGTGATAATGCTAATTTATGTTTTCTTTTTAACAAATCAAAAAAGCAAAGAAGAAGCGGGCAGTCGATTCAACAAAGACAGCTGAACCACTAGGATTCGAAAGAATTTATTATTAGTATTTACAATGCATCAGAAAATATGAAACTGAGAAGAATTAAAGATAATTCTAGAAGATGATTGATTTATAAAATAACAAGTAATAATTTCTGAAAATTTGATTCAATGAAGGACGAAGCGTACAGTTTACAGTTGTACGCTTCGTATTGGATTGAATATAGTATCATCTTTAAAAATGAAATAGAAATTAAAGATGTGCAAAACAATGTTCTTATTTCTATATTTATTACTAAAAGCAATAAAATGTAAATGTCGTATCAGAGGATTTTGTAAAAGATATTTTCATTAGTTGAAAAATTCGTCATGAAAATTATATCACCAGATAACAATTTTAGTTATAATTTTTTTCCAATATACAAATAATTCTAATGAATCTTTTTATATTATATCAAGTATTTATTTTTCAGGATATTTGATATCTTGTATTTAATCGAGATAATGTATATTAGAAAGAATTAATAAAATATCGAAACATGATAATCCTGGCTTTCTTCGGAATTTATATATCGGATATAAATGAATGAACAGCAAATGTACACTGAAGTGACAAAAGTCATGGGATAGCAATATGCAAATATACAAATGACAGTAGTATCGCAGCGAAAAAGTATAAATGCGCAGTTCGTTTTCCAGAGCTTTCATTTGTGTTCAAGTTATTCATGTGAACAGGTTTTTCGTGATTTATGGCGGCACGACGAGAATTAACAGACTTTGAACTTGCAATGTCAGTTGGAGCTAGACACATGGGTCATTCCATTGCGGATATCGTTAGTGAATTCAACATTCCGAGATCCACAGTATCTAGAGTGTGCCGAGAGTATGAAATTTCAGGCATCACATCCCATCATGGACAGCGCAGTGGGCGACCACCTGCACTTAACGAAAGAGACCGCCGACGTCTGTGTAGAATGGTCAATGTTAATAGATACGCAACACTTCGTCAAATAACTGCAGGAATCAATGTGGGACGTGTCCGATAGGACTGTGCGGCGAAATTTGCCTTCCTTGGGCTATGACAGCAGATCGACTCGAGTGTCTTTATTGACAGCACGACATCACCTGCAGCGACTCTCCTGGGCTCGTGAGCATTTCGACTGGTCCCTAGACCAGTGGAAAACCGTGGCGTGGTCAGATGAGTCACGATTTCAGTTGTTACGAGCTGATGGTAGAGTTCGAGTGTGGCACAGACCCCTCGAAGCCATGGACCCAAACTGTCAGCAAGGCACTGTTCAAGCTGGTGGTGGCTGCATAATGGTGTGGGCTGATTTTACATGGCATGGAATCGGTCCTCTGGTGCAACTGAACTGATCATTGACTGGAAATGGTTATGTTCAGCTGCTTGCAGATCACTTGCAGCCATTCATGGACTTCACGTACCCACACAACGATGGAGTTTTTATGGATGACAATGCGCCATGTCACCGGGCCAGAACTGGTCGCGATTGGTTTGAAGAACATTCCGGACAATTCCAGCGTATGATCTGGCCACCTAGATTGCCCGATATGAGTTCCATCGAGCATTTATGGGACATCATCGAAAGGTCCGTTCGTGCCCAAACTCCTGCACCACCCACACTTTCACAATTATGGACGTCTGTACAGACAGCATGGCTCAATATTCCTGCAGAGGACTTCCAAAGACTTGTGGACTCCATGACACGTCGAGTTGTTGCACTTCGCCGGGCAAAAGGAGGACCGACACGATATTAATAGTCATCCCATGACTTTCGTCACTTCAGTGTATATATCCAAGGTTTATTCATGCATAAGGAAATTAAATTATATGATTTTGTCGATATCAAATCGCTTTTTTCCTTGATTCCTTGATTTTCTTGATTCATTCCTCCGTAAATGAATATAAACATTCGAATACATAATTTTTATGCATATTTTATCAAAGCTTTGAGCTATTCCCTCAGTGCAAATTACTTTAATAATAGCAAAAAATACAGTGTCAAATTATCGAACTAATTAATTGAATGCAAGAATATATGAAAGAGTTACAAATATGATCTATTTTTCTATATTTTTGTGGTCTTTTTTTTTTCTTCTTTTTTTTAAAGTTTTTTTCTTATATATCTCCAGATATTTTGAGCCAAATTATATGAAATTTACCATTCGAAGCTTCTGAACTAGAAAAATTATTTAAAAGAAGATAAACTGAGGTTGTTACAGGAAAATTTGAAAATAATAGGTAAATAAATATGAAGATGTCCCTTAATACAAATACCATTTGCATATACGGGGTTGTTATTAATTATATATCAAATCTGAAGGGCTATGAAAAGAAAAGAAAATGAAGTATAGTTTTTTTGTTTTGCAGAAATTACAATTGGAAACTTAAATTTAACATAGTTAATAGATATTCAGTATAAGCTCCTTAAAAAATAAAACCTATATCAAGACTATACGATAACTCATCCCATACTCTTAGCGCATCTCTGATCTGATACCTTGAAAGCCTGCAGATATACATGCTTATACTTATTAAAATCAATTTGTAGTACGTGAAAAAATACCTACTGTTTAATGCAACTTCAGAAAAAAAGAATGAAGTATCGCCACACATGCACATCTGCATCTTTTCAGCTCATATCAGCACTAGCCATGCAGAAAAATCGCGGTATGAATTGAATGCTTTTTTCTGGGCTGAATTTAAACTTTCAATTGTTATTTTGGATTTTCTATGGACAATGAGGCTTTACTTTTTAAAAAAACAGACCTGTAAAGTTGAGGTATTAATTTATGATCACACTGAATTTAAAAATAGCACAATACTAAATTAATCAGTGCATATTGTTTGATTTTTTATCTGTAGATTTCAAGCACTAAGGAGTGTTGAGATACTTTTTTGACGGGATGAACAGCTCTACAACCTTAATATGTGTGCCTTTTGTAGGGCAAACTATTCCCAAACATTACTGAAAGTTCCATGAAGTTCCTCAATTCATCGATACGGTTTTTCTTCATTCATACCACGTGTACAATTACACTTTTAGGTTCAGAGAAACGTTTTGGTCATTTCCTTGACACTGCGAGTAACCAGATTTACTTTGGAAGATTTATAAATTATTAATATTCTTTAAGTTTTCTATTCATAATATTAGCGTGGTCCAACAGGATTCTGTTTTAAGTAGCAAAGATTCATCAAATTATATGGCATTCCTTCTATTCATAAAAACCGTATTTCTATTAATAAAAAGAAATTAGAAAGCTATATTAACTTCAATTCATAAAAAGTACAAAGTTGATATAATAATTTTGATGTGAATTAGTAAATTATTACCTATCAGAATTTGAAAATGATCAAGAGAGACTTAAAAATAGGAAATGGATTCAGAAAAATCAAAGGCATCTAATATCCATTTTAAAAGTTTTTTTTAAAGGGTGCACTAAAAAAAAGTTAAATGACGAGACATATTTTGAGTTTGCGCAAGATATTTTTAATTATATCCCAGAGCTTTTAAAACTGTAAGTACGGTAAAAAGTGAGATCTAAGAAAAAGAGTTTGGGATTCGCGGAACTCGCATAAAGCCTTCTTGTCAGGTACCTTATTTAGCAGTAAGAATAATCTCAAAAATTATCCTGACTTTTAAATTTTCATTTACTCTTATTCTCCTTTTCTGATCGCATTGTTTAATAAATGCTTCATTTTATTATTTATTTTCTAAAATTGGAAACACCACAAGATTTTTCTAAAGGAAATAGGGTCGCAAGAATTGTTACCAAGATAAATATTGTCACTGGAAAAGTTTAAGAAGCCCTGATTGATTCTACGAAATTTCTGCATTTGTCATTTTGTAGGTTAGTTACCTAAAGATTATAAATCATGAAACTGGTGCCAATAAATTCACTATCAGCGATGTAAATATATAAGCTTTATGCAGTTTTTGAATAGGGGTTCAAGGACAACTTTCTATTAAATTTATTCTGCAGTAAAATTTCTTTCAATCATGATATTCTGACTGAATATGGAATTTTCTCAGATACACTAAATAAATCTTTGAACCATAGTAATTATTAGCAGAAATGATTTTAACTAATAAGAAGTCTTTAATTTGTATTTATATAATTTAATTTGTATTTACTTTCCACTGTTTCGCAGATATCATACAAAGTGCGTTTCTTTTCTTCTGGCGAATAACGACTTGCTGCCTTGAAAAAGACTAGGATATCCTCTTTTTATGGTAGCGCTTGGAAGAGCTTCTGTTCTCTTTATCGCTTCGCGTGTGTGGGTGGTGATTTGTAATTCATGAACGTAAGGTAGTGTTGGGAGACCTTTCCTTGAAAGTGAAAACACTTGAGCTCTATGTTGAATGAGTTATTTCGATGGATTCCTGTTCTCAAGATTAAGAGTATTGAACAGATTGAATCATATCCTTTCATTGATTCAATTCCTGGTTCAGGAGGTCTAATCGAAAAGTCGCCGTTAAATTCATATTGATAATTAAATCACATTGTCAGTAATATTCATCATTGATGTTTAAAACAATTGATACGGAATAATAGCTCGTCGCAGTGCCTTAACTAGCTGTTTCTGCACTCTGTGGAAAAAATTGCATTTATGTCTATTAATTAATAGCTTTGGGGAAATAGCAAAATAAATATATAACAAGAATTTTTTATAATTATTTTAATTTCTTTTTTTTTCTGGCTTCATTTAAACAAATTCATTAATTATATAATAAACAAATCCATAATTAATAATTTAATTACATTATATTACATTGAAATATCAGAAAATGAGATTATCGATCTTGTCCAATAGTTCACCTTAAATACTCTTTCATTGATTTAAATGAGGTAAAACTTCTTTCATATAAAGCAGTGCAAATGGGAAAAGTTAGAAGTAATCGAAGTAAAATATTAAGCAGATATATAATTGCAACATTTGGTATAAGAATCATTCCTTCAAACTTTCAGTTAAACTTGTGAGTTTCTTCCTTTTTTAAATCTTTAATAATTTTAACCACAGTTGCGACCTATTTTTTTTTTAAATCAAGGGCATAGTCAAGATAACACACAGGTAAAGCAAAAACATTCACAAATAGTATTTTTTTATAAAGTCCATTTTTTAAAGACGACTAAACATTAAAAAAACTGTAAATTTGTACCTTAATGAAATATTCGGTGGTCTATTTGTGTCCTTCATCTGAGGTTTCAACTGTTTCTAATATTTTAATTCTCTTTTTTTTAATGCGTAATCTCTTCTCTATACTCAATTTTTCAATCAAATTTTGTACAGCCTAAAAATTATGTTTCAAATCCATATTCTGACGCACTTGTACTTTACTATCTAATCTAACAATTAATTTTTTCCCTCAGTTATATAGCAAATTCTTCTACTGTAAAACTTTGTTTTCCAATCGAGGCATTAAATAATTTTATTTCATCTAAAAGAAAGCTATACAAAGTCGAAGATTAATCTAAGTTATTTTGTAAAAAAAAATTTCATTCGATGCAGTTCCCATATTTCAAAATTTGTTTGCAATCTTATGAATTCTGTATTAATTCTAATCCATAAAAATATTTTAAATGGATTAGAATGACAGCATTTTGAATTATTAATGCTTCTAAATTCAATAAAAAAATGATTAATTTTAAGGATATTTCAAAAGTAACGTTGGAATTACCAAATAATTATCATTCTAAAATTACCTTTATTTTCAAAATCACGTGAAAGATAAATCAGTGCGCTGAAATTAGTTTTCAGCCTCTTTCAAGCAAACTTAAACAATAAACTTTTGAAGCAAATAATGTTACTATTTTATTTAAAAGTTAGTGACATACTTGGCATTTGCGATGTTATAAACAAATGATATCAAATAAAGTTTAAAAAAAATTTATTTTACAGAGAAGCGCCATGAGATATATCATTATTTATTAAAATGAGTCGAATTTGGATATAATTTCTTTATATTTATAAACTTTCACGACTTTCTAAATATTTTATTACATTATTTGTAAAAATATTTTTGAAGCTTTACATTCTTTTGCAGTCTCATTGCTTTCTAAAAGTTTTTTTTTTAAATCATATTTGATATAACTGCAGGTAAAAAGGAAGTCAATGGAAAATGTTCTTCATGGAAAAAGCATGTTTGTAAATAAGAAGCCATAAAAATATTTGTTTTTTTAAGTCGTCATTTTAACATAATTCTTAGGTATTGCACCATTCCTATATGTTTAACAGAAATGATTCACCTGGAGGTACAAAGATCTACGCTTCATAGGGAAAACATCGTGGTAAAAGCTTTATAAGCCAGATAACGTCTACAATAGAAGAGCAATTGCTTTTGTCACGTGAATCCACGATCTCTGAATAAGCCATTAACAACTCAACTCGGCTTTGGAATTAAGACTTTTTGGATATGGTGAGAAGCGTTGAAAAACAACAGCTAAAAATGATTCAGATCTGGCTCATATCGTAAATGCAGTAACTTAAATTTAATTTGTTAATAGAATAGCTTGTCTTGTCGTAGAAATAAATATTATGTTTGTTTTCAAGGAGAGTAGTTTTTTTCAATCACAGTAAAAGAATACGTGTATCATAAGCGAGTACACGACATGGCGTCCGCGACAGGATTGTGATTTGAAATCAACGATTCGAAAGATAAGTGAATTATTTTGACGATAAATTGTTTGTTATTAGAAATTTATCGATATTTTGAAGTAAGATAACTATTTTAGAAAAATAATGGAAGCTTTAAAGCTTAAAAGGAAAACTGTTAGATCTGCATTTACTAGATTATATAATAAATTGGATGAGTCAGCGAAAGCGGAAGTGAATATTTCAGAAGATTTAGAATGTTTGGCGACCTTCCAACTGCTTAGCGAGAAAAATAATGATCTTTTACAGTTGAATGAAGATATTCTGAATTTTTTTCTGACGTCTGAAGATATACCGGAAGACGATATCGAAAGGGAATCTCTTTCAGCAGATGAGTATTCTCTCAATTTTAAAAGGATGAGTTTATTAATCGATCGGAAAACTTATCCTGTTAATAACGCTGATAGATTATCTTCAGTTGGTGGTGAAAAGAGAAAATTCAAGCTGCCTCGTTTGGAATTAAAGAAATTTGGAGGTGAAATTAAAGATTGGCTGCCGTTTTGGGGTCAATTCAAGAAAATTGATGAAGACGACGATATAGATGAAACCGACAAGTTCCAATATTTAGTACAAGCAACTATCCCGAATTCCAGAGCGAGGGAATTAGTTGAAAGTTTTCCCCCAACATCCGGAAATTATTGCAAGGCGATTGACTGTCTAAAATCCAGATTCGGCAGAGATGATTTATTGGTTGAGTATTATGTTCGAGAATTATTAAAATTGACACTCGCCTTTAATATCGAAGATAAACACATTAAATTGTCAACTGTCTATGACCGCCTGGAAACCCAACTGAGATAATTGGAAACTCTAGGTGTCACTACAGCCAAGTATGCGGCCATGTTATTTCCCCTGGTCGAGTCTTGTTTAAGTGAAGAAATTTTAAGAGCCTGGCGGAGAAATGATAGAAGGGCGGATGGAACAGATGACGCGAAAGAATCTCGATTGGAAAGTTTGAAGAAATTCTTGAAGAATGAAGTTGAAAATGAAGACAGGATAGCCATTGCTATGCAAGGCTTCTCTTTAAAGGAAAGTTACAAGAATATCAAACTTAAAAGAGACTTGCCGACAGCTGCGGATCTTTTTGCAGGAAATCAAAACTCTATTTTGAAGTGTGTATTTTGTGACAAGAACAATCACGAATCCAGAGAATGTCATACTGCACGAAATTTGGATTTTAATGAAAAAATGCAGCGATTGAAGAAACGAGGCTGCTGTTTCAGATGTTTTAGTAATGGACATGGGTCAAAGCGATGCAGGGTTAAAGTGCATTGCAGGAACTGTGGTCAAAGACATCATGCTGTTATGTGCCCTGATAGAAAGACCATTGAGTCTTCTAACACTCAAGAAGCAGCGGACAGTTCAATCAATTCTGGACAGTTCAACACTTTGACCAATCCCACATGTTCTACAAATGTTTTTCTACAAACCCTAGTCGTGATTCTACGGGGAGAAAAACAGGATTTTGCTGTGAGGGATCTCATAGACACGGGGAGTCAGAAATCTTATATTACGGAAGAAGCTGCTAAGAAAATGAAGTATCCTGCATTAAAAGAGACTACTCTTATTCATACTTTGTTTGGAGGGGTTCAAAATCCACAGAAACATTCAGAATATAAGATTTTTGTAAGTGATTTTGAAAAGAATTATCATTGCACTTTTAACGCATTTGATCAAGAGAAAATATGTGCCGAAATTTGCCAGATACCTTCCGGATTCTGGTCAAAGCAACTTGAGGATAACAGAATTCATCTAACGGATCAAGAATGTTTATCATCTTGTTCTTCATCCACAATCCATTTGCTAATTGGTGCTGATATAGCAGGAAAATTGATGACTGGAAAAATCCTCAATTTAACTTGCGGTTTAACTGCTATTGAGACTTTGCTTGGTTGGACACTTATGGGAAAAGTACCAAGCACTTCAGATTCTATAAGCATGACAGTGAAAAACTTACTTATAAAAGAATGTAATATAAGTGACATGGAAGTTAGAAACCATTGGAATTACTGATCCTGCTGAATCGAAAAAGAAGAATGAAATACATCAAGATACTTTAGAGTATTTTCGAAACACTCTGACAATTAATGAGGAAGGAAGGTACGAAGTCGCCTTACCTTGGGTGTTAGAATCTTCCCTGCTCCCTGACAACAGACAAATGGCTGAGAAACGACTTTCATCTGTTTATAAAAAACTTGTAGAATCCGAGAAGGTTGTAATATATGCAGATGTTTTTAAAAAATGGATTGCTGACAGTGTTATTGAAGAGATAGAAGATAAAAAAGAATTAAATGTACACTATCTCCCACACAGACCTGTATTTAAAGAGAACAGCAGTACTACAAAAGTGAGGCCAGTTTTCGATGCATCCGCACGTATAAAGGGTGCACCCTCACTGAATACCTGCTTAGAAAGTGGTCCTAATTTAATTGAGCTTGTTCCTTCCCTACTAAATCGTTTCCGAAAATTTCCTGTTGGAATAACATCAGATATTGAGAAAGCATTTCTTCAGATCGGAATCAGGGAGAAGGACAGGGATTACCTGAGATTTTTATGGAAAACTGATGACAATGGAATGAAAATCTACAGACATCGCAGAGTTGTGTTTGGTGTCACTTGCAGTCCATTTCTTTTAGCGGCAACTTTGAATTATCATTTGGAGAAAGCCCCTGATGAGCTTTTGAATACTGCCGAAATTTTGAAGAATTCATTTTATGTGGATAATTGTGTCTGCAGTTTGAAGAATACAGATGAAGCTAATAAATTTATTGTTGAATCTCAAGCATTGATGTCTTTAGGAAAATTCAATCTACGAGGCTGGCAGTCAAATTCTTCATGTGAAATTATTCATGTGAAAAACTCGGCTTTGGAATTAAGACTTTTTGGATATGGTGAGAAGCGTTGAAAAACAACAGCTAAAAATGATTCAGATCTGGCTCATATCGTAAATGCAGTAACTTAAATTTAATTTGTTAATAGAATAGCTTGTCTTGTCGTAGAAATAAATATTATGTTTGTTTTCAAGGAGAGTAGTTTTTTTCAATCACAGTAAAAGAATACGTGTATCATAAGCGAGTACACGACAGCTTTTGTATTAGGTTATGTTACTCGACTATAAACCCTCACTGCGAGTTCAACCCTAGGGCAAACTGCATCTGCCGCAGCATCAATACTTGATTCCACCTGATCACTAATGCCCAAAGGGGCTTTCATCCATTTTTTTTATTCATTCGAATGTTTATACTAGTGAGAAGATACGTTTAGGATCTAAAGAAAACAAATCTAAGCAGCAAATTGCGAACAGAAACTTTTTAAACAGAAGAAATATTTTGTCATGAGTAGTATTTTCATCCTCCTTCCAAGTTGGCTCTGTCTGTTCTGGTTAACCTGTTGTACCTGCCTATTTTCGGATGACGGACTTATGATGCAATTTTCTGCATTGCTTCACCAGCCCTTCATCCTTATTACAAAGAACTCTATCTCCTCTAGAATGAATTGAAAATATTTGTTAGCGAAGCAATTATCTGTTGACTAATATTTGACGATTTCATCAGAGCTCAGTTAACAGCATCTTGTGAGGAAATTGAACTGAGGTCTTTAGTAAACGCTTTGTATTTATTCTTAGAAAAACTCTTTCATTATTTGTTGCCATGGTTTTTTTGCTGTTGTTTATGATAACTTTCTGTTGTGTTCATTAATTTTTTCGCAATAACAATTCAAAATGACTTTTTAAATACGCCATTAGAAGTATAGCCGATTTCGTTTCTTCGAAGGTGTTGAATTTTCAAGAACAAGAGAAGCCGTGAAATCGTTTTCAGTGTTAGTGGGTTTTGCTACGCTTTACTGTTTGCTGATGAATTAATAAACATAAATCGCTGTAAATTTTAAGAAAATATTTTTAAAGACCGTTGCATTTGAATTTGATGTAGTAAAAGAAGACGGGGGGGGGGGCTGCTCCATAATTTACTTTTTGTAACAACTATGTTCGTAGTTTGGATTGTATTGAATCAGAAATGCTTTATATCCCAACTTCGATTTATCAGAGATGAAGCTCGTAAATAAAGCAATTTATCAGAATTAATTTTTCAATCTTTTAGTGATAAACCAGCTTTAAAAAAAGATGATGACAAACCATTTACCCTTCTGTTACTGTTAGTATGATCCTATAACATTTAAGTATATAGTTTTATTAAACAGATGTGTACCATATGAAGAACCTTATTTAAAAAAATCAGAATAGTGATTCATGAGTCAAGACTCTCTGTGAATTGATTAGAAAGAAATAGAATTTTAACAATTAACTGTAATCTGCCGGGGGGACTGAAGTATACTGTCTGAAGCTTGAAGTTTATACCAAATCTGCATTATAAGCATTCAGTATGTATTCATCAACATCTATGTAATATCACTGAAATATTTATGTTGAAAACTGCTTTTTAGATTGATATTACAATGCAGTTAGATAGCAAGAACTGTTGATTATTAGGATAGGAATAAACTCTCAAGAGCCACTTAAACAGTTCCCTTAGCCTCCTAATTTTCTTAACGTAATTTCAAAACCAGATATTTTTTGTTGATTCTAATTTTAAACTTTATATAGGCAGTTTTAAGTAATTGCTTTTTTTCACCCTGAAAAATGAAACATTTAATTTTAGATCAATTTCAAGAAAGTTAGTTTCAGTATCTCATCAATATAAAAATTTCAAAAATAGTTTTTTTTTTCTTTAATTTTTAGTTGAAAATAATGATAATCTAAAAATAATCTTTAACAAATTTCTTAAACCAAATGGTAAAACTTTTTTAATGTAGTCAAAATATTAGTTAATTATAGGTTAAGGCAGTTTTTAAAATACAATGAGTAATATATTTAGTTTGAATTCTAAAGTAATCAAATGTAAAATTCCCAAATAGTAATTAAGAATGCTGCTAAAAAACCATTCCAAGAAGATTCTTGATATTATTGGTCATGTATTGAACAAGTTCAAATAAATGACCTTTGAAAATTAAATTTCTCTTAAAAATACTGCAAAGAAATTTAGAGGTGTTGGGGGCCCTTGAAGTTTCAGGAACCCTGCCAGTTACCTATATTGCCTATTTATTAATTTTACCTACAGATCATAAAAATAACCCTTAGGATTTCTGTTGAAGTAAACAGTTTATTATGAATATGTTATAAGTTTATTTAGTTTGAATAAATAAATATTTGAACTAATGAGTGTAATTTTAATTAAAAAGTATAATTAATAATTGTTATAGCTGAAGTAATTGTCATCAAATTCATTATTCCACAACACATATTGAAAAAATTAACACATAAAAACTTTTTCATTTATTCTATAAAATCAGAAATAACTAAAAAAAAAATTTAAAAGGCACTTTGGAAGACCCATATCTTTTGTTTGTATTTTATATTACATTGTTTGATGAAACAGTTGAACACATTGGAGAAAGAATATCAATTAACAAAAATGACTATTTAGAAAGTAGATAAATGACTATTGAGGTATAATAAACTTATTCTCTTTTTAAAGGACCTTTCTTTAAGAACAAAAATAAAAACCCTAGGATTTCATCTCATTTTTATTATTTAACCATAGAATGTCAGCATCAACAAAAAGGAGAGAATATATATATATTTCTGTTTTTTAAAAAATTTCTGTTTACGTAACTGTATATTTTGTCAGTTATTGGTAGTATGCATATTATTCCAGCGAGCATTTTCTTTCAATAGTGGTTTCAACTCGTTGATTATTTCTGGTCTTAGTCAGCTGTGTCTGGTTTTGAGCTTCATCTTATCTTGCAAAACACTTTATCAGGATATTATTCTGATGAATGTGGGAGGAGTTTAGCACTGCATATTCTTTCTAGATTTCCTACGCTCACAAATTACATTATGATAAGGCCTGATATGGTAATATTTTTAAGGAATCAATTTATCTTTAATTTTTAACAGCTCTTGAATACAGAGAATATTGCATTCTTGAAGTAATTTCCAGTGGTTACCACCAATCACACTATTTAAAAGAAAATATAATTAATTTACCTCCTGGTAAACTACCCTATGAATTGGCATTCTATTTCATACAGAGCTCCACAGTCAAATGAAGGTTATCAGCATCTGAGTATATGTATTAATGACAGTTTATTTATAAAAAGTATTATTTTATTGTATAAAAACTTTAAGTATAAGAAAAATGTATATATTAATTAGAATCATGAAACTTCTAATAGCTCAACATATTCTGCATTGCATTTAATATTTTCTTTTGCTGTAATTAATGCTCTTGTTTTGTGATATAGGCTTTCTATACGGTTATAAAATTGAGTTGCATATTGTAAATTGTTAATTTAATAATTTATCAAAGTGTATACAGATTTTTTAAGCTGCATGAACTAAAGAATATATGTGTTAAACTATTTCTATTTTATATTTTCATGATTACTAAGAAATTATTTCTACAATTTGTGTTTATAATGTTGAACTAAAGAGACACTTATTTAACAGTATTTGGATGTGAATTTGTGGGGCTGTTATATTCAGTTCATAAAGATAGGTTATAAGAACATTATTATAATTTCGGAATGATTAATGCAGATTGCATTTCATATTAAAAAGAAGCGAAGCTATATCATGTCAACATCAATTTTATTCCAACAACAAGCAACTAGTGTTGCCAATTCTTTAAGAACAAGCTTGTGAAAGCAAAGATAATAATACACAGATATAGCTGCTACATCACTCCTTCCTCAGTAACAATGGAGTTACGATCCAGTTTTCAACAAGAAATTTATACAGATGTGAGAGAAATATATATATATATATATATATATACAAATGAAATAATATTTTGATATTATTAAAATAATAATTAATATTTTGACATTATTATTGCTGTTGCAAATTCATGCCAAAGAACTTGAATGGAAAAAATACAATTATATGCATATGAGAGAATAATGTAGAAATTTACATAGATTGCATGAGATTATTATGAAATATTATTTGATGAATCTTCAGAAATGGTTCTTTTTTCTCTGTAGAACACACAGATGATGATGTAAAATTTTTTGTATACATGAAGTATAAATATCTGACAAATGTAATTGGATATAATATTAGAAAGAGCATTCATTTAGAAGCAGTATCTCTAATAATTTTATGTAAGTTGTTATTTGCCTGTTATTGGCATAGTATTAATTAACAACTTAATATAGTTTACAAATAATACAACCAAAGGACATGAAATGCTATGCATAAAATTTGCTATTTCGGATATTTAGGAAAAAATTATGAAAGAAAAATTCAAGTTCTAGGAAATTAAAAAAAAAACTATTTATATTAAAGTTTCATATTTTGAATAGGACATCAAAGGAAAATAAATTCAGTTACATTTAAATTGTATAGAAACTTTATTAATTGATTAACCCATTTTAAACACATTTAATTTTTCTACACTATTTATGCATTGACATATAAAATAAGTTTTTAAAAATTTATTTTATAATTTTTGTTTTCATTTATATGCAATACTTAATTTATCAATTAATGATAATATTTATATATTTTAGCGACCTAGACCATCTTATCCTGATCGAACTGTTCCTGCTCTAGGACTTCCAGATCATGTTGTGGTACCAGTTGTTGGACCTCCTGTAAGCTTTTTCTTAAAATCAATTTTAGTCCATGTTAAAATATTTTTTATTTATTTAATCTTTTTTTAGTTTTTTTTTCTTTAAAAATTTCCAACCAAAACAATATTAGAAAATTGATAATTGTGCAAAATAAGAAAAACTTATGTAGAAATGTTTTTATTCATGGCATTATAATAGAAATATCAGTGACAGACCTTTAAAATTTTAAATATTATTATCAATGTATAAAATTGTTTTATAAATAGTATAAAATTTTTGTTCTGTTCAAATATTATCATTTATTTTACATAAAAAATTATTGGTAATTATATGACATGAAAATTGTTGTGAAGTTGCTTTTATTTTTGAAACAAACTTTATTCAATTATTTAGTGTTATAGTCTAATCTTTTCTTTAAGCAAGAATGATAATAAGATATTAAAGAAAATTAGATTGTTACCAGATTTTAAATCTGATGATTAATATGATTATTAGTTTTTACTTTTTAAACTTTACTCCTATATAAATTATCAAACTGCTCATATAAATTGAACTAGCTTATTTCAATAAGAAATATGTATTAGATTTTTGAAGACTAACCACTTGTCTGAAAATATATAAATAAAAAAATTATTGAGATAATTTTAACATCAAAAATAGAAAGAAAATAAATATGCATATTTTACTAATTATTGTTATAACATAGATTTTCTTTCTATCATCTGTTATTTTATCTATTTAAAAAAAATGGTTTGCCTACTTTTATAACAAAAATCACATTTAATTGTTTACTGATATGTGGTTCATTTTTATAATTATCTTTCTTTAATACAAAAAATACTTATAATATTCCTCTCTTGAATATTTAAAAATTTAATTCAATTACAATCTAATAGAATGATTTCAAAAAATTGCAACGACATTTGTCATAAAGCAGTTAAATTGTTATTTGTAATACAATTGGCTTGCATTTTTAATTATTCTTATATATATATATATATATATATATATATATAATACAATCTATTACATTTGCAATAAGCTAATGTGAATCAACAGTTATTGTTTTAAACTATCTTTGAAAAATAGAAACAATATTATTCTTTACTATATTTAACAGCAAAGCTATTATTACTAAAAGTGTATTGTATGTACTTTGTTTTATGCCTGGAAAACTTAAATTAAATGAAATACTATAAAATATTCATTCTTAAATATAACTGTGAATAATTTACACTATTTGCAAACAATTGCATTTATAATTTATAATTCAGATTTTTATATGAAATTTAATTTATTTTTATGTTTGTTACATTAGTTTTTTTTAAAAAACATAATTTGCATTTTAGGGCTATAGTGGTGAACCAGGAATTCCTGGATCTCCTGGAGAAAGGGTAATTTTAATTGTTTTAAAATGTTTGAATGCAAAAATATTGTATTATAAAGTAGTATGAATAAATTCTGTTATTATGCAATATTATTATAATCCTAGGTTGTATATTATAATGCTATATTTTTTTAATGTTGCATAAATTTTGTAGAAGCAAAATTCTGTGCCTTTGTAGGGGTTATAGTTCATCACAGTATACAAGAATTAATAAATACATCATCAGATTATATTTATAAAACAAGAAATTAAATCTGTATACTTTTATTAAAAAATATTGTTGTTCTACATTACTGAACATACACCTTGAAAATTGCTCCATTAAAACTCTTCTGTTTTAAATAATTCCAAGATTTGTTTTATTTTAATTTTTGTTTTTAAATGCCAGGAATTACTCGCTCAAATTTTCAGTCATAATTGGAATGCAATTTCATGCACAGAAAAAAAAAAATATTTAAAAGATAGTGATAAATGTCAAAGTTGTAAATTCTTCAATGCTAAATGATCCAGTTTCATTCATAAATATGTGGCATTTAAAAAAATAATAGTTTTAATTATTATGCACACAGCTGTTTATTGTTTAAAATGTTATAAAGGATTTTTTAACAGCATTTTTGAGAAAAGAATTTAACATACTATGTTGTTTGATAATATTACTCTTGAATTAATTTTTGAATGTACATATTTACATGAATGATCAAATATTGATTCTGGACAGTTGAAAATTAAAAAAAAAAAAAAAAAAAGATTCAATACAAGTGATTTTTATATTTTGAGTCCTAATTGTCCCTTTTGTTAAAGGTCATTTATTCTTTATAAGCAATTTACTCTAAAACATAAATAAGAATCTAAGCATCTTTGTATAACTTTTCAAAGACCAAAGAAGAAAAAAAATTATGTTTTATCAACATCCTTAATTAAGAATTAAAACCATCACTATGTAAAGTCATATATTGTTTTGATGGCATGTTGTAACAATTCCGAGACCAGTTTTAATGATTATAAACATCAGTTAAGTGAAAATTCGTTTAATGTTTTAAGAAATGTCGATATCTGTGCTAAAATTTAATATTTTATTTAGTAGTTTCATCATGGTGTATCAGAGAAATAATTTTCTGCTCTATAATGGAATTGTTTTACTATTAACACGATTGTTTTTATTTTTACACAGCATGCGAGTACTAAACAATTGCAAAAAAATCTGGAATTACATGTTTAATCTTTCAATTTTTAACATTTAACTGCGCATGTAACTACTTATTTACTTTATGTGTTGGTTATGTTTTTACATTTGGTTGCAGAACTTAAATTTTTTAATAAATCTATCTCAAGATACTGCATAATACCTCAGTCCTCTTTGTAAATTAAATTTTTTTATTTGTTTTAATTTAACTCTATTAGCATTACAGCAGCAGGTAGCTTATAATTTTTAAAAAAAATCAGTCTGTGTTATGCTATACCATTTTAATTTGTTAAATAATCAGCAAATGGGATTTTAAATGGCTACTGACTTCTAGCATCCTGAAAAAACTTTCTTAAATACAAAATTCTGATAGGATTTTACTATTATGAGCGTTTATATGTGAATAGCAGGTTATCTAGTTTAGCATTTGGGAATGAAGCAAGACCTTAGAAATTTTCTTCAATCATAATTTGGAATCAAATATGTCTATCTGCCTTTATTCTTTCAAGGAAATTATTTCATATGTATTATATATGTGAAAACAATTGAAAAACTTTTGCTTCTTGAGTATAAAGAGTATAAATCCAAAGGAATGTTATCGCTTTCCTTTTATCTTCTATGAGAATGTTATAAGCTACCCTTATAGAACAATAAAGTTTTTTATATGACACACAAAATCTTAAATCAACTTGTCTCTTTCAGCATTTTGCTAGCTGCTTTCAACCAATTGTTTAATTAAAAGAAAAAGAAAACGCTGTGGAAATATATTCTATGAGGAATATAACACATTTGTAATGAGGTTATATATTCCATCCTACCTTCCTTACAACACTGCATTATGCATTTTATTGATTCTGAGATTCCCCCAGTTTCTAAGCATGAGACGACCGTCCTTAATATCTGTGAGGAAAACGATTGGGATCGTCTATATATTGGGGCCACTTTTATTTATTTACTTTGTTTGTCACTCCCCCCCCCCCTTTGATCCTAATTTATGTCGGCAAGAAAATAAACCAAGGTTTTATTCCTCATAAAATTAAATAAGATTTTCTTTCAGTTTTTTTTAATAAATAGTTTCAAGGCAATATAAGTGTTTATCATTCTACTTTCCAATCTCAAAGTTTTTTATGGAAAAGTCCGTAGAAAATTCTTTTTATTTTGGATTGTACTTTATAATTTTACAACAAATGCAATGCAATCAGTTAAATTTCCTGTTAATATTGAATATTTTGGTTATCATTGTTTAATAAGGTTATTAACCGAATTTCATAAATGTCATAAAATATTCTGTGAACTGATAAAATTATAAGACTAGAAGTTTTTTAAATCTACTTCCAAGAATAAATTATTCAGTCTTTCTCTTTTTCTTAAAATTTATTCATACTGAAAGTGGATTTATTTTATTCTGAACTAAGTTTCTTTTCATGTTTTTCCCCGTAATATCCCAGGTAGCACATTTTGTTGTATAATATCGTACAATATTGTGCAATATTATATGATATTAAACAATATTGCGAATATTTATCAATATTGCACAATATTTGTGTGCTACTAGGGATATCTCTTAAATAAATTTTTAGTAGTTTCGTTTCTAATTGTATTTTCTAAATATTATTATAAGAGTTTTTTAATCTATTTATTACAGGGAAATCCTGGTCAGCCGGGAAGTCATGGATCACCTGGTCAGCCTGGCCCACCTGGACCTCCTGGACATTTAGGAGTAAGAAAAACTTTCAATAATATTTTAGTATCAGATCTGCAAAACATTCAATTTGCATAAGTTTTACAAATTAATTATATATTTTTTCAGTATAATTGGTTTAATCAGTTGGCTCTTCAAGGCGGTAATGGAGATAAAGGTCCTGCCCCTGATGCTTTTCATTTTATGCAAGCTCAAGTTGTGAGTACAGTTATTTTAGTTCCCTTTATTTTATATGATATTTTGGATTATTGTCTTATCATGAATGTATATTCACATTATGTTAAAAGTGGATAACTAGATTACTTTCATGGAATGAAATTATTTACAAGTGAGCAGTTCAAAATTATAACTTAAAACACTTTTTATAGTTATTTTTAAATTTAGTTTATTTTCATTTTCATAATAATAATTATGTAAAAAAAATTTAAGCATTCATTTTTTTTCGATTTAGGTTATCATTTCATTTCCTTCCTTCATTCATTTCAAGGGAGGGAATAATTTTTGAGGAAAATAACAGATTGTTAGTAATATTAAGCAGTAGTCATTTAAGTTGCAGTACACATTTTTAAATATGTAATAATCAAACTTTTTTTTTAGATTTAAAATTGGAAAAGTCATTCATTTCTTTTTTCTTGATTTCAGGGGCCTGTTGGACAACGAGGGCCACCTGGGCCTCCTGGACCATCTGTAAGTCAGATTAAATAATGAGATTTTAATTTCAAAAAGGATTCATTTGTGTTCATTAGATCTTTAAGACACATTATATCAGTTTTGCTGATTTCTATAAAAAATGAATGCCATTCGTTTCATATTTAATACTTTTGAGAGCTCACCAACTTTGTACTTTCTCTGAATGTTTATGATTTACATGAATAATCAGGTTGCTATGATTGAAAATATAATTAAAAGAAATTACTACTATAAATGTGTGTTACTAGAGATGTTTATGTCTGAATGTTTGGATGTCTGAATGTTTATGATTTACATGAATAATCAGGTTGCTATGATTGAAAATATAATTAAAAGAAATTACTATTATAAATGAATGGTAATTCTTCAGTTTCGTTTTCTGGCATTTTCATCAGATTCTTCCAGATAAATTAAAAGATGTGATGATAAATGAATTAAAAAATAATTTTTATTTTTTATTGCTTAACATTTATGCATAATCCTATCTTTTTAAAAGCATTTCTTACTCTTAAATACAAATAAAATAATAGGAATATAATGAAAATTTGTGTTTAGATTTATCGCGGAGATACAAACTTAGATATATTAAGTGGTTTCAAATTATTGAAAAAATGGATTTATGTTTTTATTTGTTTATATAAAATTATTGCTAATCTGTATCATACTTTAAATTCCTTCAGGGACCTCAAGGGTTTCAAGGAATAAGAGGCGAAACAGGAGATGCCGGTCCTGCTGTAAGTATTTTTATTAATGTTAATTACTGTTTCTGTGATATACATTTTTGTTCATATGTTTGAATTTTTAAAATTTATATAAAGCTCAGAGATTAGCACCAAATTTGTGACACTAATAGATATTTGGTGAAGGATTTATGGAGTTCTTACCATACTTGTTACCATTCATTTCCTTAAAACTAATTTTTGTCTTTTTTTTCTAAATAATGTTTTAACACAAAAGAAATTAAATTATTTTGAATGGAAGCATTTAAATATCAGTATCATTACATTTCCAGAATTCTCATAGTCTTTGGGTTCTAAAAGTGCAAGGTTAATTAAAAAAAATTTTTAAATCTCAATTTTGTTTCTCCTTTTATTGAAAATGAAAAACAACCTATCTTCGAGGGAAATGGCTTTATGATATTTAAAATCAAAATATCTCTGTGTATTAAATCAGAAATGTAAAAGAATGTACCTATCAATCTATTAAATTAGAAATATAAAAGAATATAAACATTCATGATTAGGGTTACCAAAATACATTTCTTTAATAATTATTGTTTATTTTGTTGTATACTTAAGTCTTTAGGTATTGCTTCACTTCTATAAAAAATAAATGAATGAATGACCGTTACTTGTAATATTTTAGTTGTCAGCTAAAATTTTCAAATATTTTACTAACCATCAATATCTAGTTTTACCCAAAATATATGAAATGGTATTAGTATTCATTGTCTTCTTTATGTATGTTCAATATATCTTAATTTGCATTGGAAGAAAATTTTTAGTTAATTTTTTTCAGATAAATAAATTTATTCATAAAAATTTACATCGCATTTTTTTTAATAATGCCTTGCATACATGATGCAACATTAACTGCTTTTGTTCACATTGGATATATATTTATTCATTTTTTAGAACATACTTTGCCTTTTTATATGAAATTAGACTATAGTTAAAATTATATTTCCTATAGATGCTTGCATACAAAGTATTCTACGGTATATTTGTAAACAAACAATTCTTCCAAGTCTGTAAGCCCACACGCCAGTGCATCAGAACACTTAGCTTATGGGCATGGCTCGACTTAGCCTAGCTGGGGCCTGGGCCAAAAACTTCTTTGAGGCACCCCTCTGCTTCACTACTTTAGTAATGAAGAAGATTAATTAAAAAAGGAAACGTAAAATTATATTTATATTCGATTTGGGGGCTCCTATTATGTGGTGCCCCGGGGCAACTGCCCCGTATGGCCCTGCTTATGGGGAGGGTAATCGAATTAGGTATAAAATGTAACTCGATTTTTTTTACATTCGAGGTTTAATTTTAAAGAATTTTAAAAATTAAACTTTTCAAGCAATGTTAAAGTTTTCACTTTCCAATTCAAGAAGTAATCAAATTGTAAATAAAGTTAAGTTCATATTAAATGAGCAATTATTTCTACAAATACGTTAATGGCTTGTTAGATTATGTCAAACCTTCTGCCAAATGGCTTCGCTATAGATGCTGGCATGGATAAAAGTCTTTGGGTGTGAAGATTGAAATTATAAGGAAGTCCAAAAGAAAAAGAAAAAAACAATGCTCTCACTGGTCTTTTCTAATGGAATCCTTTTGTTCCCTTTTTAAGAACATTAAGAATAAAAGTGCGAATCATAGGCCGAAAGCAGATTATATTCATATGAAGAGAATATATTAGCTGTTATATCTTCTGATTGGTTTACATCAATTAAAAATTGTGATTTTCTTTTAACCTGCTGCGACTTTTTCTAGAATTCTTATGATCTCTCAGTATAGTTTTTGGAATTTTAATTCAGTCTTCGAATTATTAGGCTTTATTCGATTTATTGAATTATTCCAATTTATTGAACTTCCCGGTTCGTCGGGCTTACCAGAGTAAGTAAAAGAAATGACATCAAAAATTCCATTTAATTTTTCTTTTGTTAAGGCATTATTTATAAAAGATCTTTAAAACAAAGTATATCGTTGAAGGATTAGCAGAATGGTTATTAATAAATCACATTTGCTTGCATTCTGTTTTTGTATATACTCAGCAGGCTTCCTATTATTAACGCATTGGTGTCTAGTAAATTTAGTAAAAACGGTGGGGGAAAAACGCCTCTGTCGAAAACAACTGAAATATAATATTTAAAACACACTATTTTACCTTTGAGCAGCTCAAAATATTTTATTTTGATCTTCTGAATGGCTATGAAGAGAACTGCCCATCTATCTATCATTCTTAAACGACTTCCAACAATAGAAATATATGCTTTCAACCAGGGGTGATTCTGCCAGAGAAATATGCAAGCAGAATAAAATAGCATACAAGAGAAAAAAAACCGTAAAAAGAAATTAAAACAGTTAATTTAGTGTTAGATGCAACAGAAAAGATGACCTACCCCCAAATCTGGACTGCAATGATTTTTACTGAAGAGTGGAACGATGGCAGTTTGCTCTCTCCTCTGTAACTGAGTTGTGCGCAGTGAGCGAATTTTGATACTTTCAGATCATATTTTTATATAATCTGGCCTGTATAATTCTTGCAAGTTGGTTTAGTTTTGTTGCGTTCTTTCTTCGTTTTTAATATCCCCCTCCCCCATCATTCTTTTTCTTGTTGATGAAACTCTCAATGCAAAAATAAAGTAATAAGATTAAGAATGAAAAGGTAGATTTTGGTATGATAATAAAAATAATATCAGTGTAGGGACTGGGGGGTTCTAAGGGTTGCACCGTCCATAGCTCTAACAGTTCTCATGATTTGCATTTGAGATTGAATGACCATTCTCGATATAGCAGTTAAGCATATTAAATATGAAAAGTGTTTGCATGATGATCTGGCCCAGAAAAGGGCGAGAATAGATTTGCTCTCAGTTGAGAATAATCGAGCTTAAATCTTAACATTAATGAAAATAATCAAGAAGTTTGCTTCTTTAACCATCAGAAAACAGAATTGTTTGTAATCCAGTTGTAAAAATAAAGCTATTGAGTAATTTGTTTCTAAATGTTTTACTTCTGTTATTTGCATAACGCTAAATAGCTTTAGATATCATGCTCTTTTTGATTTAGCAGTTATTAAAGAAACTGGTAATCATATACATCAGAGACATTTATATTAAAAAAACATTTATTAAAATGCATATAGCTATTTTAATTATTAGGAAAATAATTTACTATAAATAAAAAAAAGCATTGGTTGAAATATATCTTTAATTTTCTCTGTCATATATGTGTGGGTAAAATATTTAAAATTGATTTTTAAAAATTATGTCTCTTTAAAATTTTATGCTAAGTGATATGTTAATATTCTTAGAAATTTTTATATAAATAATAGAATGTTTGAAATTTTAATTTATGCTGGTGGCAAAATAAGGTGATATATTGTAAAAAATATTTATTACTGTAGGGAAAATGACTAAAAATAAAGTTTTTGTTCAAGGAATGCTTTTTAAAGATTTATTTTAATCATTTATTCTTCATTTACAATGTAGATATTAATTACTATATACCATTTATGTGCAATAAAGAAGTTTGTGTTATTTTGTTCCTGACAATTTACCGGACTTGAAAATTACCTTATATATGTCATTATTTTTCTCTTCCCATAGTGAATAAGTACAATATATGTGTTTGTTCTCTTATTTAGGGACCACCTGGACTTCCAGGTCCTCGAGGTTTACCAGGAATACCTGGGAAAGATGTGAGATCATTTTTTAATGTTTTCAAGTTTTTTGTTTTCTCATAAAATTTCTATTCTCTAATATTTTTTTGTAATATTCAAAGGAAGAAAGGTTTTCTCTTAACAAATTATATCTTACCATAGACAATTTAACCATTTAGTAATTTTTTTGTTATAAAGATGCTATCTTGTTCATTTTCTTGCTAGTTTTATAAAGTTTATAATTATAATGTGCTTGATTAAAAGTCTCTCTTTCTTATTCTCTTATTGAAGTTTTTTTTTTTAACAAAATGTCTAAATTTTATCCCAAACAGTAATTTTATTTTCATTTACTGAATCATTTATTTTGAAGGTTTTACTATTCTCTTGTATGTGTAGGAATTGTCACAATTTACTATCAACATGATAATGAACTGAATAATTAGTAAAAAGTTTGAAGTATTAAAATTTACGGAATAAATTTTATTTATATTTTAACATAATTTTTTCTGTTATTTTAAGTTTTGGCAACAGTAAATTTTTGCAAATTTATGTTCTGTTAATGGTATATGAAAAATAATTGCTCATATAAAATTTTTATTTATAGGGAGAGCCTGGAGAAGATGGTAGACCTGGACCTCCTGGGCCACCTGGTCCTCAAGTATGAAATTTTGTTAAATTAAAAAGGGCTTTATTTACACTTACACAATCAGATTACTTTTTTGATTCTGATATTTTTGTAAAGAAATTTCTTTTACTTATGTTTAACTATCAACTTGCTTATGTTTAAAATTTTAGTTTAGGTAATTTGTGTTTTTAAAAATATTTGAAATACTATTCTTTTATTGACTGATTCCAAAATTGTAGCAAATTTATTCATGTGTTTTATCGTCATAAAACCTTTCTTTATCATTAAAAATATGGCAAAGAATAAATTACATATATAGAAATTGATAACTTTTTGACAGTTTTAATTTTTATTTTACAAAGTTAGGTTAAGTTTAAAGTTGTACATCTCAAACTCTATTGAAGTCAAACACTTAGGAAATGCACTCCAATTTATCTCATTAAAAAAATCCATAATGTTTTTTTTTCTTCTTTTTTTATAGTTTTTCTATTATCCCTTGGTTCAACACCTTAAGGGGGAGCTAAATTTAAATAAAGCCCGTACCCCCTAAAAGAAAGCATTTTGCAACATCATTAATAACCTGATAGAATTATTATTACTATTTGCAGTTTTGAAAGTATAAAGACTAAATTTACTTTTTTTCTTTTTCTAAAGAAAGCTATTTTAAAAAATTAGAGGGAAAAGCTTTTAGATATAAACTAAATTAGCTTATGTGTTTTAAAACGAAATCTGCAATTGCATGCAAAGCCTTTGCATCTTGAGATATCCTGAGATACAATATTTCATAAAACTATAACGTAAATTAGACAATAGAATAAATTCTACCTTTACACACACAAAAAAGTGCTGTTGAATTTTCGCTTTAGGAATAAGCAGCCTTTATAAGCTTTAATTTTTCTCCCAAATGTCCTTTGCTATTAAACTAAAATGTTACAAATTTTGCTTAAATTTTCTTTCAGGATATTGCTTCACAAATATAATGTCTAGTTTTTTTGCTTATTGGAAAAATTATTTAATACTTAAGCATTTTCTATATATATTCATTTTCAGACACACACACACAAAATGCTTTTATTTATTTATTTATTTATTTTGTTTTGTTTTAGGAATACACAGCCATTTTAAGCTTCAGTTCCTCTCCAAAATGTCTGTTGCTATTAAATTAAAATTTTACGAATTTAGCTTAAATTTTCTTTCAGGATAATGCTTCACAAATATAATGTTCAGTTTCTTTGCTTATTGGAAAATTTTACAATTATCTTTTAATTACGAGTTCTTAATTCTACATATTTTTGTGCATATGTAAATTTTTATAGTATGAGACTAATGTCTTAATGAATCTTAAATCTATAGGCTATAATTTACAAATTTTGTTACAAGAGCTGTGATTAAAGATACATAATAATGGATAAAATAGGGGCTGCAATGTAATTGTTATCTCTTAATATTATTGGTTTAGCAGCATATTTTTAAAAAATATATATTTGTCGTATTTTAAACTATTTTAATGATTTGAGATTAGATTGAACTTTAATATATACTGCAAGATTTCTTAATTGAGACATTTTTGTCGCGATAACTTTTTTTTATCAGTAATTTGAAATTTGTGCAACAGTTGAAATTTAAATTAGAAACTCTGAAAAAGGCTGAAAACATAAATATTTACTTATCTTATTATTATTTGATTTTTCACATCTTTTGAATAAATAATTGTACTATTTTTTTTTCTTCTTTTTATTTTTGATTGAATCCTTTATAAAATTCAAAATTGCAAAAATATCTTACGATACTTGATTTTAAGACCCTCACAATTCACCTAAGTAAGCGGCAAATGCAGTTTGTTATACAGAAAATGGCACCTATCTTTTATTATCAGAGTTTTATCATTTTAATCATCAGAATCTGAAAGGAAACAGAACTGTGGATTGTAGATTCAATTTTTACATTAAGGTAATAAAACATTTTGTTAATTTTTCAAATTATTTTATTGAAATTGTTCCTTGTTACTTTAGGGCTCAAGAGGTCCACCTGGTTTACCTGGATTGCCTGGAGCGAAAGGCCATCGAGTATGTAATACCATCTAATGTGTATATATATTTATTTATTTTGAAAATATTTTCCCTTTATTTTTCATAACTCAAACATTTTAATTTGGTGCATAGCATTATTCAATCATGTTTTGAATAGACATAAATACTAAACAATTTCATTGTCGGTTAATTTATATTTATGTATAAATAGACCTTTTTATTAATGGGATCATATCTTCTATATGAGTGGTGATAGTTTCTCTTTTTATAATTTCCTTTTGTTTTCCGGTTTGCTCTGATTTAGGTGAGTTTTTGATATTTTATAAGATTTTTTAAAATTTGAAACAATTGATGTTTTTGCTGTTTCTTCGAGGTTTTTAATCATCACATTAAAGAGAGTATACATTTCTTAAAGGTTTATTTAAATTTCTTTAATTGACTTTTGAATCTTTATAAGTTTTTTTTAAAAATTCATGAAAATCAATGGTATATTTATATATGTTGTGATCCTAAGCTGTGCTAATTATGAGGCCTTTTTTTAATAAGTTTTTGAGTTTTCACTTCAAATTTCATATGAATATAATTTTATCATAATCCAACCTATCATTTTTTTGCATAATTTTGTCATTTTAATAAATTTGTGAAAAGACTTTCCCCCCTTTTTTTTGTGTATTTTAACACACATTTTTACACTCCATTTTTAGGTAGACTCTCTGTACACATTGATACTATAATAATTAACTGAGCGTAATGAAACATATAGGAACTCACTCAATTCTATTTGAATAAATGGTTATTGCTATCTCAATATTTTATAACTTACAGAATTTGTAATTTTTTACTAATTTATTTATTTGGTAATTAGAATTATATTTTAATAGATTTGCTTTTGGCCTTTCTCAACCAAGCATCTCTATGTTGCTTCATAGGCGGAAATTCACCACCTATGAATTATGAATTATTTTTAATATGAGGAAAAATTACTTTTGGAGGTTTTTGGGTATCTTGGACAAGTGTATGTGTTTTTATCTTTAATTTTCTGTTCATGTAGATGTGACAGCTAAAAATTAAAAAAAAATTAGGCCCACCAGAAAATCATCAGTTTAGGATCATGCAATGAAACTATTTTACTTTGATTTTCACGTCCTTCTTTAATTTAATGATAAATGCTAATCCTAAGAATTCATAGAAATTTTTGATTTAAGCATAAAATTGTTCACGGTATTTTTGAGTTACATTATGTTTCAAATTATCTTAATTTCTCATGACTGATTTTCTCCTCTTTTCCAATTTTAAATATTATCAACTTATTACTTAAATTTGTAACACCATTATTTATTACATCTTTTTAGTTATTGAGGTTGCTCAATATGCAATATTTTATCTCTTGCATGCTTCCCATACATTTAAGAAGATAAATGCTTCACATATCTTAATTTTTTTTATTGTCCATTGAATTATATGTATTTGGGCGATAATAGAAAAAAGAGTTATACTGATTTCTTCTACTTTATTTTCAAGTACCATGAGCATCTAGTAGCTGAAAATTATAAAAAGAAATGATAAACAATTAATTTATTATATGAATTAGCAAGAACTGTGTTCTTTTATTATGTTGTTTGAGTGTTTTATGTAAATTTTATTTTAAAGCTATTAGAGTACCTTTATTGTTTTACTTTCTAACTTTATAACTGAATTTGCTTCCTATAAATTCAGCTTACTCAATTTTGATTCTTATCGAATTTTTATAAATATTTTGCCAATTTTTGTCTGAATTTATACATTCAGAGAGGTATTATTTAAAACAAATTTACATAATCGCATTTAATGTACTTAGTTTCAATTTCAGTTCATTCAAAGAAAACTACTTTTTCTATAAATTATTATCCTTGGGAATGATGTTTAAGATTTCTTTAACTTTAAATTGAAAAAAGATTATTGAAACATTTTATTTTAATGTCTTGAAATTTATAGGGATTTCCTGGCTTAGATGGAGCCAAAGGAGAACAAGGAGTTGCAGGTGAAAGAGTAAGTTTCTAGTTACTTATATTAGAATAGCATAAGAATATATTGCATAAGAAATCCAATACAGTTATATGCTTAGCATAAGAATCCCAATACAGACAAAAATTATCAATTTAAAAAGTATTATTTTTACAATAAACTAATTATTTGTAAAATTGATGCTAACTTTTGCCTGCTTGTTAATAATTTGTTTCCCATAATCGGAGAAGGGAAACCGAATCTATGAAAGCATTAAGTTTTATTTTCCAAGATTATTGAAAATACCTTACACTAAAGAAATTAATTATAATACAATGTGTAGGATACTGAAATGTTATTTTTCTCTCTCTCTGCTTTTGTCCAATAATGTTTTTTGCATTTCCGTATAGTAGGTGGAGCAACTACAGAAGTAAACTGATTTTAGCCGTAAAGATATATTTATGTAAAAAAACATTTTATAGATCTATTTGGTACATATAATAGGAAGATTTTGTATTAAAATACTTTTCTTCTCTGTATATCTGCGAATGCTAAGATTTTATGGCTGAAATTTATTTAAAAAATACTTTTATTTTCTCCAAAATTGAATTGCATTAACTCACGTGGGGTTGTGACTAATACTTAAAGAATGCAAAATTTCTTGCTGTAATAATCACAGGGAGTAGTACACTAGATGACGGGATTTTTGTTGTTTGTTTGTTTAATATATTTTTTTTTGTGTGTGTATATATTTGCTATCTATTTTCAGTAATTCGAATAACTAAACATATGAAATGAATCTTTTTTATAGGGAGTTGCAGGTACACCTGGAAAAATGGGAATACCAGGGCCCATGGTAAGGCTGACATTTGATGAAATATTCTACATTCTTGCAACAAATTATTTTCTTAAGAATAAACATAATTTTTTAAAAAGTGATGTAAAATCTATTTTGTTTAGCATTTTGTAATAATGAAAACTATGAAATGCCTTAAAATAGGTTAGTAATTTTAAGCATTTAGTTTTAAAATGATATACTGTGAAAAATTCTGTCCAGTTTATATAATGCACTTTTAAGGAACCTGTGCATTATCATATTTTTAACATTCTGTAAATGTCACTTAGCTTATCTATTGAGTATTCATTGAATTAATTTATTCCTTATCATTTTCCTCTAAAATCTAAGTCTCTCATCTAAAGTACATACAGAATGCAAGAATGAATTGGATAATAATTTATATTTAGACTTTTTAAAATTAAAATACATGTTTTTTTTTATTTAATTATATTCTATTTATCTATCTTGAGAAAAAACTTATTTTTATTTAATTACTTTTTTATATTGAGTTTGATGAAAAGCCTCAAAATAACTGTCAATAATAACTGTCAGCCAAAATGAGAGCTTACTTTATACTTATGTGAGGTATAATATAAACCTCTTTTACAACCTTAAAATGAGATAAAGTAGAATAATAAATTAACAGAAACTGCGAAAATTAGGATGTTGGAGAAATAAAAGGCAAGTCGTAATGATGCTACTTAATAAATTTCGTAAAAGAATTACTGTCTGAAAACTGAAGATAATTGAAATTGTCATTTTTCTATAACCATTACTGCAATTGTTCTGTGGTCAATGAAATTAAAATTTAATATATTTTTGAGAACAAATGTGTGTGAATAATGAGTTAGATGAATTTTAGCAACAATATGTTTGTTGTTTTTTTAATTCATCGAGATAAATACTATTCTTTCAAAGAATAAATAAATTTTCTTTGTAACTTCACATTTTTTTGATATTTTTTAAATGTATTATAATGAACTAGTTAACTAACTAAATTATTTATAAATATATTTGATAATTCCATTCCAAATTTTTTAAGATTAAATTTAGGACTCAAAATATTTGTATCTTATTTAGTTAAATTTCATAACTGTAGAAACAGAAGAATATTTGTGTAAAAGTTAGAAAATTGGTTTTTAAAGATTAAAAATCAGAGTTTAAATTTTTTTAGACTACAGATATAACTTTAATTCTAATAACACATTTTTTTAAAAATGGATAAATAAACATTTATTAATATTTAGTGTTAAATTACAATACATTTATTAATAAAGGTTATTCAACTTTTGTGAAAAATTGTTTTCATTATTCATAATCTTCAGTTTATATATTTTATTTTGTGTCATGAGAGTTTTCTTGTTTTATTTTTTTATTTCTATTAATGAACAAATGTATTTTAGTTATATTTGTATTTTTCAGGAATTAATAATTTCTAATATTTTATCAATCTGTTATGTATGATATGTAACTTTTTAATCTGCAATGTCTTTTTTTTAAAAAAAATCTTTTAGGGTCCTCCAGGACCTAGAGGAGAAAGGGGAAGAGAAGGTCCACCTGGGCCTCCTGTAAGTATTTTAAAATTGCTCAGTGAGATTTAAGAGACATAACTTTGCACTTTCTTTTGAATTATTTAAAAAATAATTGAAATTAGAGAGAGAGAGAGAGAGATACGAATGACTGCACAACATATCCACTGCATTTAACATACAATGGATATTCTGTGCTGTGGAATTATTTTCAAATTTATGCATGGTTATCATGTCAGAACATGATGTTGTTTTGGGCATGAGGTTTGTGGCGCCAACAAAAATCCGTAGGTGAAAAATAAAAAAATCTGTAGGCGAAAAATAAAAATTTTATGATCTGCACGAGCATCTGAAAAAAAATGATAATCAGCTTTTAATAACGTGTTGTTATTGCATTTACAAAAACTCTGATTTAAAAAATAAGTTAATGACTACAAAAAATAAAACCTAGGAAAAGGTCATTTTGAGCACGTGATTATAGGAAATGTGCTATAAAAAAAATAAATGTGGGACAAAGTTTTTTTGATCGTTTACATTGCTCAAGTTACTAATTCAATGAAACAATTAAAATGAATAAAAATATAATTTAGCTTGCGCGAGCACGTGGTACTTGGCCGTCTAAGAAATTATGTTCTGACATGATACATTGAAATATGCATAGCAGATTTCCTTTTAATCTTTTGTATTTTTTATTTCTTGATCAATATTATTATATTCGCATAATATTAATGCTATTCTAAACTGTTAATATTTAGAAAAAAGATATCTGCAAGTCAATAAAGAACATATTTTTTAAATATATTTTAAATTTTTTAAACATATTTTTTAAGTATTTTAATTAATTAATAATTTGTCTAAGAAAGTATAATATAATAATAAAATGATTTTATACTTTTTTGTGTGTTTTCAACTATTTTCTATGCTTTTGCTTGATACCTCACAAGAAATAATTTGTAACGTAAATTTATTTAAATATGTGCAAATTATTTATTCGTTAGTTTTTGCATAGAATTTTCATTGATATTTACGTTATTTTATTTATTATTTGTATTATTGCATTTTTGTACGTCCATTTCTCTTTCATCCCCAAATGTAAGTTTATATATATATACTAGCCGCCTTTGGCGACCAGTCGGTTCGCCAGTATTAATGCTCGCTGAAATTTTCATATAATATTTTATGTAGCTGTGTCTTATAACAGGTTTTTCATCAAAATATTTTTAAACCAAACAAATTTTAATAATCATATAATTTATTTAGAGTATTATTTTCTTCAGATGTTCTATTCATTGTACTACTCATCTTTCTCTTTCTATCCAAGCAATGATTGTCCCGGAATTGATATTTTACTTAAATGGTGGAGAGAAAGATCTAAAATTCTACTTTTTTATAGAATAATGTGATTCAAATTTTCATAAATATAAACACACTAAACAAATAAAGACACAATTGGTTTTCAAGAGATGCGAAAGTTTAAAAACAGCTTGGAAAATGCCGCGCACAGAGGAACTAATGGTGAAACATACACACCCTTCTTTTCTTTTCTTTTTTTTTCTTCACTACTTTTGTTTCTACAAACCCTTTTTTCCCTTTTTTATTCTTCCCTGCCGAGATTTTATTTTGAGCAGGCATAGATTAAATTTTCATACAGACTAATAATAAAAGCAACTGTTTTCTTTCTTTTTTAAACATCCCGTTATCTATGAAAGAAAACCAACTGATTCGCGTATTTCTTTCTAAACAAATAATAATTTATTACTTCCAGCTATCTTACTCAGTTGGTATGGGGGAAGATTTTTGGCGGGAAAGTAAGAAAAGTGTCGTTTTAACTGATTTCCTAACAGTTTTTTCCTTTTTTCTCCCCATAAGAACCATCCTCGTGTCTTAACGAAAATATTTTTAAAAAATTAGCCGAATTGGTCGACCCGTTCTCTAGTTTTGCGCTTAGCAACGCATTTCGAGATCCATTTTTATTATATATATATATATATATATATATAATGTTATTTACTTTTTTCTAAAATTACTTTATTTCAATTTTTAAGGGTCTTAGAGGAGTAGATGGATTACCAGGCCAACCAGGCCCGACCGTGAGTTTTTCCTCTCTTTTTTTTATATAGTTGTCTTTCATACTTTGGAATTTAGACTATATTTTATTTTAAAACATATGATTCATATTCTCTTCATTTAAAATTTCTTTTGAAAATTTTTATTTTATGCATCCTTTGTAATCCATCATATTTAAAAATTGTAAAGAAGTCTTCTTCCATTTCAGGGACCAATAGGAAGATCAGGTTCACCCGGATTTCCTGGTTCCCCCGGACCAAAAGTATTTTATCTTCTTTTATATTATATGAATGATTTATAAGACCGACAAGTAATTTAATTTCAATGTACTGATTTGTTATAGATACTGAGTAGTTGATTTTATTTCTACTCACTAGTACCATAGAGTAAAAATATATGCACTTATAAACATTTTTTAATTAATAGAAAATTATTATATTATATAAGAAATGGGAAAAGTTACTTAATAAAAAAAAACACTGCTTCTTTACCTGTTATTGATAACTTGAAATGCTTTTTAGAAGAAATGAGAGTTGAATGTCTGTTAGGTCGAAAAATATATAATGTTATGTTTATGCTTATTTTTTAATGTACAGCCTTATATTACTTTAAATATAGGCAATAGTTTTTTATTGAAAAAATAAAATTAAAGTAATGGATATTTTAAATTTAAAAATAATCTAGCTATCCAAATTGTAAGAGAAATACAGCTAAGAAGATTAGTTACTAAATATAATTTTAAATCAGAGAAAAACTTTTTTAGAGCCCAGTCGTTTAAAGATTTTAATAAATATCTTCAGACAGCTGGAGGAAATTACAAATTACTCTTTATTTGTAGTACTTCCTGTTGAAGTAATAAGTGTATGAATTCAAAGAAAAGACTTAGTGTTCGGCAGAAGTGCAGATTGTGTGAGTGTTGTACCATAATAAATTGTAGATTTTTATAATGGGCACATGTGAAAAGGAATTTTATAAAAATAAAGCAGACTTTACACATTTTGGTGAATATTGAAAATAATAAGTAATATAAAAAAATTTGTTCTTATAATTAACGGAATCCTGCATTTTTATTGTCTTGTGTTTTTGCAGCAACCATGTTGCAAGGGAAAACTTATTACACCTTATTTTTCACAATTAAAAAAAAAATCTAAAAGATAATTTAAAAATTACAAACTTTCAATAGTTTCTAATTTATTAAATATTCCATTTGCAATAGCAATATTAATTGCACCTGGCTTAAATTTAGGCTCAGATTTTTATTCTGATGTAAAATTAATAATATAATAAACCATTCAACTTATTCTACACACTTCAAAAACTCGTTTTACTTGACCGTAAGCAAAGAAAAATTTACTAGTTGTTAATCAATATGCATTTAAAAATTTATATATATATATATATATATATATATATATATATATATATATATATATATAACGAACATAAAGTATCCAAATAAAAAAAAGTATATTGCGAAAATGTAACGAGTTCTTTTAAAAACAATAAAACACAATTTAAATTTCATATAAATATTTTCAATAATAATCATTAGCATGCATTTTATATCTATAATAAATTTTTATACTAAAAAAACTTTTTTTTATTTATATTTAAATACATATTGCAATTTGATATTGATTAAAAAATATTTATTTATTCTTTCTAAAAAATTCTTGTTTTGGTTTTTGCGAACATTTGGATTGAAGTATTGACGCCAAAATTTGTTAAGTTTCATTTTCGCTCTTGATATAATAAGACCCGTAATTCTTTCTTGAGCTGTGATCAGTCGAATATATGCTTTAATCATTTTCTATTTTGGGAAAGCTCAGAATGAAAAAGGCATGCTAAATTTCAGAAAATCTTACGTTGGGAAATATATTTGTATAATGCATTGAATTTAGAAAAAACAAAATTTGACAGAATAAAAAATTATGATAGATAAAAGACATACGGAAGTTTGACTTACAATAAATGAGCAGTCAGTAAGAAAAGTATTGTAATCAAATTTCAAAAAAAAAAAAAAAAAAAAAAAACCTATTTAACGGCATGAGGAATTTTTATAGAAATGGGGATTTTTCTTTTAGGATTTCGAATTTTATCATTCTTGAATTCAATTATTTTTCTTTATGTAATAATGCTACAATTTTTTTAATATCTCAAGCACTTTTCGTATAAATTTATTTGTTTTATAGTTAAATAAAGCATACTTTTTTATTTCTCAATTCATTATTTTACATTATTATAAACATTATGGACAATTCATTATTTTATAACCCTCAACTTTTTTTTTGTGCTAATATTGTGTCACGTCTGACTCATTTATATTTAAAGGATAAGTCAAGGATTAAATTTGATATCATTTTTTTACTTAAGGTTTTATGAAATAGTATTTTCCACACATAAAAGAAGAGGAAATTTTAAATGTTTAAATTTATTTGTTTAATATTTTTATTTTTTTTAATTGAAAATTCTGATTCCTTTATTGATAATGATTCGTGCTTATAAAAATCTTCTGTGTGGTTAATTTCTTTCTCTATAAATTTATTCATGGAACTGGTATCAATATATTTTCGTTGTTTTTCGCACTACACATTAATGATAAGTGTTTCTTAGATTAGGCTTGATTTTTGAATTTTCAGCTACGCTTTGAATGTTCGATATTAAAAATATCATTTTCATAGGGAGAAGCTGGTGCTGTCGGTTCAAAAGGTAGTCAAGGTGATCAAGGAGTAAGAGGGGAAGTTGGCACTCCCGGTGTACCTGGAGAACCAGGTCAACCAGTAAGTACCAGTGTTATGAAAGTCACTCTAGTGTAATTTTTTACTCTCAGTCTTTCCTTTAAAGACGTGTCATTTTTATTTTTAAATTAAAATTCATAAGAAATCAATATAGTTTAGAAAATTTAAATAATATGGATATGTATTACATAAAAGGACATTAATGATTTGCTTTTTTTTTTTTTTAATTCTAAAATGATTGCCAAAGTTTATAGAAAGAGATTTGTATAAACTGTTATCTTTACCCAATAATTTAAAGATTTATTTTTGAAAATAGAAATTGCCTTATCAGTATAAATATTTTCATCAGATTTGGTTATGTTTCACCTTGTTGGATTTTCAACAGAGACGTTCAGACATCTTTTTTATTTGGATTATATTTTATAGACAGTGTGATCAAGAGTCAATTCTTTAAATTTAAAAATTAATTATTTCAGCATATTGCATTGCAATCCTGACTGAAATTTTACAAAAGAGTGTTTTAAGATTTTAATATTTAAATTAGGAACATTAGAATATGTGCTATAGGTAACCATATTTTTATCTGTACATATACAAGGAGTGTTTTTAAAGTAAGTACCGTTTTGAAATAAAAAAAACAACAACAAGTAAACATTTTCCAAAAATAATTTATTCACCTGAAAGAATATACTTTACTCTACTTTTCTACATAATTCCCATTAATATTAAGGCACTTATCATATCGTGGGACCAGCTTTTGTATTCCATCGTCAAAGAAGCTTGCCGCCTGACTAGATAACCATTGCATTGCGATCGTTTTTACTTCGTCATCATCGGTATGGTGCTGCCCCGCCAGATGCGTCTTCAAGTGTAGTAACAGATGGTAGTCACTAGGTGCTATATCGGGACTGTATGGGGAATGGTCCAATTGTTCCCAGCCAAAAGAAGTGATAAGGTTTTGTGTCCGATTTGCCGTATGTGGACGGGCATTATCGTGGAGCAAAACGACACCCGCACTCAGCATGCCACGTCTTTTGTTCTGAATTGCGCGGCGCAGTTTTTATAAAGTCTCACAGTGCGCTGATGCATTAATCGTGTTTCCGCGAGGCAAAAAAAAAATCGACCAGCAACACACCCTTTTTGTCCAAAAACACAATGCACGTGATTTTCTGAGCAGATTGAATTTCACTTTCCTAGGGGATGATGAATGTCTCCATTCCATTGATTGCTGCTTCGATTCCGGTGTAACGTAGGCTACCTACGTTTCGTCGCCTGTGACAATATGGCTTGAAAAATAATCTCCCTCGTTACTATATCGATCGAGAAAACTCAATGCACTGGCCAATCGTTTGCTTTTGTGCTCCTCAGTCAACATTTTTGGCACCAGCGTGAACACAATTTCCGCTAATTTAAACGTTTGGACACAATTTCATAAAGAACACTTCTTGAGACAGCAGGAAATTCTTCAGATAAGGACGAAATCGTGAATCGTCTGTTCTCTTTCACTTTACTGTCCACTTTTTGAATCAAGTCATCGGTAATGACTGAAGGTCACCCAATTCGTTCTTAATCATGAATGTTTGTGCGGCCATTTTTAAAGGCCCTAACCCATTTCCGCACCATTCCATCATTTATAATGTTTTCACCATAAACATCACTGATTTGGAGATGAATTTCAGCTGCTTTGAAGCCTTTAGCACTGAGAAAACGTATTACAACACGCACTTCGCAGTCGGCGGGATTTTCAATCGGTGGCGGCATTTTAAAATCACGCAAACAGATGTAGACTCGATCGAATGGTTCCGTAATGGCGTCTATAGCTTCCCAACAGATGTAGTTACCCGGCGCGCATGCGCTAAACGATGACTGCAGCGCTGCGGCGGCGTAATTTAAAAACGGTACTTACTTTAAAAACACGCCTCGTGTATATAGAATGAATGCATTTTTCCTCTGATTACAAAAACATTAATAGGGTGTTTAAAATATTAATATAAAATATTTGTCGGCGCATTGACCTATTTTTTAAATATTTTATATCATTGAAATAGTGACGCTGTTATCCCATACACGTAAGAATATATGAAACATTAATTTTTTGGTATATGGAGTTGATAAGAGAAAAAGTGCAATGCTTTTTGTAATTCATTGAAATGAATTAGTCATTTCTGTTTATTCGCAATTGAGTCCTTGTTGTGGATGTTTGACTTTCACACCGTTTTATGATAATCATACTTTGAAAGGTAAGACAATCGATGCTGTGCTTTGTGGTACAAAGAAAACTTTGGACAACTT
Organism: Argiope argentata; assembly: GCA_026289955.1. Lineage (NCBI taxonomy): Eukaryota > Metazoa > Arthropoda > Arachnida > Araneae > Araneidae > Argiope > Argiope argentata. Next base: position 2,840,191 of record JAOUZG010027617.1, read on the forward strand.
ATGATGGGAACTAAAATAAAACTTTGGCATTTTTCTATATGCGAAATACATTGAAATTTTCCTAATTGGTCTAATTACCAGTTGAAGGAATTTCTTTAAAAAAAAAAAACTTGTCTAATAATATTTTTTTTGGGGGGGGGGATTAAATTTTTATAATTTGTGCAAAACTATGCTCACCTGTATATTTCTTTCTCTAACGAATTCCCCATTTTACATTTTCAAATGAATAAACTTTTCAAATTCCGAAAGTAATTTCCTTTAATTATAGATAATTTTATGATTTTCTAGGGTCCTGCTGGAAAAGATGGCTTGAATGGTGAGAGAGGAAGTCCAGTAAGTGCAATTATATACATAGTTTTTGTTCCATTTTATTTTTTTTTCTTTCTGATGCCCTGATGTTCTTTACTTTATATAGGGAGACAGAGGACCTCGTGGCGTACCTGGATTTCCTGGAGCTGTTGGAGCTCCTGGACTTGTTGGCAGTCAAGGATTACCTGGACCAAAGGGTTCACAGGTATTGCTTTCGATGTTGTTTTGATATGTTTTATAGTATAAAATATTTTATTTAAATGAATGCTCATATTTTCATACTTTTATATTCTATCATTTTACATTAAAACTATGTATGTATTGATGTTTTGATGCATCGTTATGTTTTATTCCCTTTTAGTATTGTCATAAAAATATATTTTTGGTTACCATGCAAAATATAGCGTACAATAATGGTTTCTTTTTATCATATTAAAAATATTTTCTTCATCTTTTTCTTATCAACCCTGCTGCCTATTTCAATTTTCCACACATTGTTTTCGAACAGCTCAAAATGTATCTAAATAAGCGCTTAAATAATTTTTGTTAAATTGTTTCTGCCCATTTAGTATTTTGAATCTTACAGTTGTTACACAAAAAATTACCAATACAGAAAAGTCTGCTACGAAGTTGTAGAATTTAATCCATTCTTTAAGGTGTTATAACATTTTTTGACTCTACAATTTATTGCAGTGTTCAGTTTTTTTTAACAAATAGAGCAGTAAATTGAGACCATCACATAAACAAATGACTGATATTTGAAAAGAATTTTCAATGCTTATGGTTTTATACCCCCCCCCCCGAGTGGGTAAATGAGGATGAGCTGCTTCTGGCATGGTGCATGGTTCTTGTCACCTTGGAGAGTGCACGAAAAGTTAGGAGAGAGGATCTGAGTTCTTCCATCTATGAAAGGGCATACTTCCTTATGGAAGGGTTTTACCTTGGCTGGTGATGTTCCTTAGGACTTATCCACACTTCCCGTTATTGTTATTGTAGTGGCAGTCCGGTTATTCAGTATTTATTATCTGCGTGTCTTCGGTCGGTTTTGTTTGTCAGTGAAATGATTGATAAATTTTTAGATATGGATTGATAAATTTTTCATTTAGTAAACTCATTACATTACAACTCATATTGTAATGTATTGTTTAAAAAAAATGCTGCTTAAACACACTTTCTACACTTTTCCCTTTATAACAAAACAATCTGTCTCATGATATACTACCTAAAGATGAACCTTTTTTAGGATTGGTGTACAAAATATGAGGAAAAGCTGAAGTATATATTCAATAGCTAAAAACTAAGACATTATGTATAAGACAAACAAAAACATTATGTAAACATAACCTATAAGCCATTGCAATTATTTAGTAAATGATAATATAACTTTATCTTCATCTGACGTTAAAGAAGTTTTTATAATTATGTCCTTTATCGTTGTATTTATTTTAAATCATTTGAAACATATTTTAGGGAAATCGAGGCGAACCTGGAGTCAGAGGGGAAGCTGGTCGTAAGGGAGAACAAGGTTCAGTTGGACCTAGAGGCCTTCCTGGACCCTCTGGTGGTCAAGGAAAACGAGTATGTATAGATAATTTTTTAACAAGTAAAATATTGTAATTTCATAAGCCTTACTTGATAAATATTTGATAATTTTTGTCTAAAATTTTCATTTTGATTAAATTCTTGTTTTGATTTTAAAACATACAATTACCATAATATTAAAATTTCAACTTACTTTTTATTATGCAGTAAAACAAATCATGCCTGATGATTTTAACTAATTTTATAAGATTCCTGAAATGTTTTATATTCCAATTCAGAATGGCTTTATTGTGCAACATTCAAAATTCTTTAATAAAAAAAACATTGTTAATCTGAAAGTTGATAAATGTTATAGATATATTTTTTCTCCTATCTGCGATTATTCTTACCGAAATGTGAGCTTGATAAATTCCAATAAGAGAAAAATATCTGTCGTTTCAATACGAAAGGCTTGGTGATTTATTCTTTTCAATGCTAATCATTATTGTAAATTAATCAGAACATGTAGTTATTATTTATATCTTTCTTTCCTTCTTTCCCTTCTTTCTTTTTAGCCATTTTTGTATCACAGAAATTTCCTGAATACTCCTACTTTGGAAATTATTTATTGATCTCATTTCTTTCTCCCTATGTTTGCATTGTTGTTTTTGTACGTATATATTACGATATACAACAGAATAAAACTTAAGAGATCATATATAAAAAGTGAAATATGCAAGACACTGTAAGAAGTTAAAACCTATCCAAATCGAAATATTTCAAAATAATATGAATCAGACAAAAGGCAAAATTTTGAAAAAAGGAAAATAAAAAACAAAAGGAGATATTATTGACATTACTTTTAATTTAAATAATTTCTGAAGCATTAATTAAATTTCCGAAACAAATTTTTCTTTATCAGAGCTCAGCAAAAGTATTATTTTGCCTTTCAGCTGCTCTCTTGTCCTATAATTCCTTTGATCAGTTACCAACCTAAAATATTTAAAATGCTAGTTTTTTTTTAATCTTAAAAAAGGAAGTTTTTTTAATGTTAAAAATAATAAGATTAAAAAAATATTTTGTAGGCGTTTAAAATAATTCGCACGTTAACGAATTAGTGACAAATTTAATTAACTCATCAGTAATCAGTAAAATTATGAAAATTAGGTTTGCCTTGATTATACATTAAATATTCTCTAAACAGACGTTGCCGCTTATTATCAAAAACACAAAATGTAGCCAAAATCCATTTCTTCACATCATACTTATAAAGGTTATTTATAGAAAATTAAATATAATGAATATATAATGGAACAAATTGAAAAAAAAGATATTAAATTACGCGAATCATAATTTTTTTCATTCAATAAAATATGAAAGTAAAATTTTATTTTCCTTCTTTTCGCACATTCGAGTTCATTAATAATATCATCTGATAAATGCAGTTGTAAAATCAAACCGAAATAGAGAATCATTAACAAAGTTCGTTGAAACAAACATCGAATATTTATTTACAACTTGTGTATTTGAGCTACTACAATTCATTTGTTGTGATCAGCTCGCATTTCTTCGAAACTAATTTCTGACTTTGGACAAGAAAACACATCACTCGCTGAATTGGTGTCTTGCTGAGAATGATCACTACCTGTGACCGATTGCCTTCGCTCATGAGCCTTGTACGACCGGCAGAAACTCACCTTTTTTCCGTCCAATACCACAAGGGAAAAATGTAACATATAATTAAATTTAATAGATTGATTGGGACAAAATAAAATCATATACTATGGAGCGAGTCATTGGACTATGTAATAAAAATATTTAAAAAAATTAATGTTTTTCTGGAATTAATTTTTAAAAATGCATGGAAATTATATTGAAGAGTGAAAAAATTTATTATATATATAATTTATAAACTATGCTGTAGTTCGTTTTTGTAACTTAATTATGTATTATAACAATTAAATTTTTATAATTATTCAGTTAATTTTTTTTAAATTAAGAGATATGTGTAAAATACAATAAATTATCAGTGAAACGAATATTCAAATATTTTTTGAGAGATTATTAACTTTCGTCAGTTTCACTTCCATTCTTTATATGCAATGTAATCAGTAGTCTAGTAGCTGTCTTTTTTATTTAGGGTAAATCTGGTCCCCCAGGCGCTCAAGGCTCTCAAGGACCACCTGGTGAACGGGTATGTTTTGGAATTATTTTTAATTCCTTTAATAAAAATAATTAACTATTTTATAAATAAAATTTCAAAAAATATCATATAGGGCCCAGCAGGCTTGAGAGGTCTTCCGGGTCCAGAAGGCAGTGTTGGTGCAAAAGGAATTCCGGGTGATCGTGGTTTAGAAGGTGTTCCAGGGCCAAAGGGATCGCAGGTATGTAAAATATAAATTACGTATTGTCTGTTTAATGAAAATTCTTTAAGCGCTTTATTTTCTAAATTGTTTATTATATATATATATATATATATATTCTTCAATAAATCTTAGGGTGAAGCTGGTCGTCAAGGTCCCCCTGGAATGCAAGGATTAAGGGTAATTTGCTATTCTTTTTCTAATTTAATAAATGCACGAGAACTATCTAAACGTATACAAAGATGTGAAATTTATTAGTTGATCATTTTCAGGGATCTCCAGGATCATCAGGAATATCAGGAAAAGATGGATCCCCGGGAGATAGAGTAAATAATTTTTTATACATAATTATTACATGAATTCTTTAATATTTAAAAGTGTTGGCAAAATTCTTTTTTTTATTTGAATTAAAGGCATATAAATATTTGTGATAAATAATTTTCTACTTGTAACATTTCTTTTAAGCATCAAACATATTGAGACTTAATGAAAACTTTAACTTAATTTAAAATGTCATTTTTTAATGATATTTGTTTTTAAAAGAAAAAAAAACGAAGTTCATTTTATTACTCTGAATTAAAAAAATGAGACAATTAAATAAAATATGTATTGATTACTTTCTAATAAAAACAACACTTACTTTTGTATACACAGGGTCCCCCTGGATTAGATGGAAAACAAGGTCCTCCTGGACCACAGGTAAAATTATTATTATTTTTTTCTTTTCCTAATATTAGCTCACTTTATATAAACGTGTGTGTGTGTGTGTGTGTGTGTGTGTGTGTGTGTGTGTGTGTGTGTGTGTGTGTGTGTGTGTGTGCGTGTGTGTGT
>JAOUZG010027617.1:2854708-2869865 GCA_026289955.1 Argiope argentata
ATAATATGGAGAGTATGAGCTAATAGTAAGAATTAAAAAATATATTTTAAAGTTGTATCACTATACGTTTTTGGAAATTTTCTTAGATTGTTTTAACAAATTTAATAAAATGATTTTTGTTTTGTGAAGGTTGCCGCAGAGTTGATTTGTTTTGCAATTAGTAATTAAATTCGATTTCTTAAATTTTAAAGAGAGAATGGCTACAAAGTGGCTTAATATGTTTGATTTTATTATTTGTTTAACGATTTATTTATGTTTTTAAAAACGTTTAATTGTCAATTGGATTCATGATATTTATTTCTTAGGGTTTGCAAGGACCTACTGGAGATACTGGATCTAAAGGTGATGAAGGCAAAAAGGTGATGTTATAACTTTTTAAATTTCTAAATATTTTCAGTTAACATTTATTGCATTAATTTCAATATCTGTATACTAACAGTTTATGTTTTGAATTTGATATTCGTCACAAAAATTCTTAATAACTACTCTTTATATATATATATATATATATATATATATATATATATATATATATATATATATAACAGCAGTGGGTTTTTTAATAAAAAACTTGGGAATTATGAATGAAAAATTGTAAAATAAAATATAGACAATTATAATATAATCAACAATATGAAAATCATGCAAGATACTGGGCTAAAATAGCATGCTGATTTCGAAAAACGTTTTGCTCATGATATTTATATATTTAAAAAAATAATTCCTTAAGGAATTTGTTTTGTGAATCAATTACTTTCTTGAAAAATGAATCGAAATTTTCTTGTAATTCTTTTTAATAGAAGCTGTAAAAGATTATAGGTTTGCATACATGGAAGTTTCTTTAGAAATGAAATATATGCTCTTCAAAGGATATTCGCGTTTTAATTTAAAAATGAGGAGTTCGATAATCGTACTCTTCAGTCGGGTAAACAAGCTAATTTATCTCAAGTAAGTTTTAATTGAATGAAAATATTTGGTTTTGTTTATTGGGCAAAATTTTAAGACAGTAAAACAAGAATTTTATCCTTAGCGCAACCAAATAATGTTCTAGCATTGCTATTGTTGATTGTTATTTTTATTTTACTGAGGAATAAAAATTTGACATTCTTCTCGAATTTCTAAACTTTATGTAAATGAAACAAAAATAGTAATTAGCTGGGATTAAGCATTTGTTCCCATCTTAAGAAATTATACTAGGGATATTTTTTTATTTTCCTGCTTGCAGAAACCTTGTGTGTAATTTGACTTTATGTCAATTTTATAACATAAAGTAAGCGGGGAACTTTATTGAATTCTTATGCAAAACTTTTTAAAAATATATCAATTTTTTTGTAACTTTTTAAAATGTTCTTTTAGGGCCATGCTGGATTTCCCGGTACTCCTGGATTGCCAGGAACACCTGGTGTACCTGTAAGTTTTTGAATAATTTTGACTTCCTTCATTTGAGCGGCAGCTGTTGGAAATTTGAAGTAATAAATTGTATTATAATAAAATTACTTTATTAAAGTTTAAATCGACGTATATTAAGCAATATGTACTGTAATTGTTTGACTGTTTACATTAAGACTGAACTCCATTCATGTTTAATAGGGAGTAGAATTAACAACAAGATGTAGAAGCAGTTTAAAATATTCTGTATATGTTCTATTTTGACTCTGTTATATCAGTATTCAATTAAATTAACTTTTATGCTTTTATTTTTTGCTGAATGAATTAGATAGTTGCGATACCTTCTACAGATATGTTAATCTGACTAAATTTGGCGTTATCTTGAGTATGGCTTATTCAATGAATTTTTATCATTATCTTTTTGTTACTAATTCAGTTGTTCTGAATATAACTAAAAAAAAACACTAGCATCGTGGGATTTATCAAAGTATTTTTTTCCTGACCTATCTATCGAGCCTCTTTTGTTTCGAAAATATTCTTGTTCACTTAATTAAGCTATAATTGAGTATTGGAAGAAGGAAGTGTAGTATTTATTCTTTGAGCTATTCTGAATGGCTTATTTGTTGGTAACTTCCCAGCGAGTACTCATTAAACATTTGACAAATAATATCCTTGAGTTGTGATTCATTTAGTTCTATGAATTATTAAAATGATATTTCGAGAAATCTGTAACCATTAGAATGAGCACATCAAATTTTTTGCAAGGAATTTTTGGATGTTTCGTAATTATGCATCTGTGGCAAACAGTTCTTGTCGAGGAATATATATAACTCTGTAAGAAATTTTTTTTTTCGTCATCAACTTGATTCTTCGTAACTGTGGAGACCAAGTCATCTAACCTTTTCCTGGGAGATATCAGAATTAGTGATTTGGGGTCAGTCTCAAATCTAACATGATTCCTTTCAGATAATTTCTAAATTTATCGCATCTTCATATGGCAGCGAGGGACTTCTTGATGTATGAACTGTGATTTTTTTATTACGAGTCACATTTCCTCGTGCATGTTATTGATCTTCTTCTATTTGCCTGCTTTTGGTTAATTATAATTCCAAAACATATGATGAAACATCTGTAATAACTATAGTTTTTTTCCCAGATAAAAAAAAATGTTAGTACAGGATGTAACGACAATATTTGCTTCAGTTTCTGAAAAAGTTGTTTTTGTGATTCCCACACAAAAAGTATGTTATTTAAAATAGAAATCAAATATAGAAAAGTGTATCTGAATAGCTTTAAACGAATCTGCTAAATAATTGACCATGCCTAGTTGTTGTTCTATTTTCTTTTTGTTCGTTGGCAGTTTATAGTTTTCTGTTGTAGTAATTTTCTTTGCGTCTTGTTGAATTCCTTGCCTTTCTGCAATATGACCTGAAAATGAAATAGATGTTCCAGGGAAAATTCCTTTCTTTGCATTTAATGAATTCTAGAGTTTTTTAATCTCTTGTCGCTGGTCAATTTATTCTTGCGTAATTCTCATATTTAAATATGGCTGATGTGAAAAACTCTTCCCGTTATACTTTCTAACATTTGAGATATTTTTTGCTTCAGCCATAGGCTAACTTAGAAATCTAAACCTACCAAATAGAATGATGAGATAGAATAACTTTTTATCTTTCACCAGAAATCAAAATTAGCATCCAACTTCGTGATTACTTTCGAACGATTTTTTTTTATTTAAATTACAGTCCGCTTTAAAGGAAAGATGTAGTGACCCAGCATATTTTTGCTAAGCTATATAAAATCCACAGAAATATTCATATTACCTCGTTGCTGGAATAATAACTTTTTATTCCATCATCCTCTTTAATTTAGCTTCAATTTCTTTAAGAGAGGAACTAAGGCACCTCTTATTGTTAGAGAGGTGATAGGAAATGGAGTCGCACTTAGTTTCAACAAAGTAACATCCTTTCATTATTCATTGATGCAACAAACTTCATATTTATAATTGAAATTAAAAGCTGTATGCTACTTATGGAAAATGTAGCTTTGAAAAAAAATGAAATTTCTTATATTTTTTTCAACATTGATAATTTTAGAACAGACGCCCCACCATTGAGAAGTTTGAAGAGGTATATTAAAACGTCTAATTTAAAGACAAAAAATAACAAATTTCTTCAGTTCATATCTTTCCTTGATATTTGTCTTAAATTGATCCAATATTTTCAAACGATTCTATCAGGACCACATAAAATTTTTCATGTGTTCTAACTTAATATTTAGAACATATTCTGAAAAGTATTTGCGGGCAATATAGTGTGATCAGCTTGCTTCAATATCGATTTTAATTTTAATGTTTTTATATTTACTTGAGCTGTAACTGCCCAATTTAATGTTATTTTCGTTTTTAATCTCGAACTATACTATACCTAAAGAAGCTATGTTCAAAGTCTTCTTTATGAAATTTTATCAGAAAACACAGCATAATGTCTTATTTCGGAGCATTTTTTTTAAAACACACTTCTGGCTTCAGACAGGGCTTAGCCTTTTATCACATCTGTGTTTCTCGCGCCATTTACATTTTTCTGTGCATCGAGAATCAAAAACTATTTTGCTTTATTTGGCGAAATAGCATTAACTGATTATTTTTTCTTATTATTTAGTTTACTAAGTCTACATTTTAAATTGCTTTCATTAACGGGAGATAGATCAGCACCTGTCTTTTCTTTTTAAATTTTAGTCGCGAACTCCGACAACGATTTGTTCTCGGATGAGTTTTTCATGTAATGCACCATATTCATAGTGATCTGTTAAGATGTTTAAAACAATTATAAAAGTATTAACTAATTCGCCATTCGAGTTTTATTTATTTATTAAGCAATGCTTTCTCAAAAATTGTATTCTTGATCGGTTAGCGGATGCGGATTGACCTACACCGAACTAGCAATCTGATAGTTTGTAGCCGAGTAACATGACCACAATACAAAAGCAATTGCTTGTGTATCGTAGATGTTATCTGGTTTATAAAGCTTTCACCATAATCATAAAATGATCATTACACTTTGTCATCAGAGTATCGAAATGAATTTTATCTATATCGTATAGGCATAATGAACTAAATATATCCCGCTCTTGCTCTTTCAAAATATAAACTAAGGAATTTATCTATCAACACTCCGTTTTTTCCATTAATCCCGAAGCTATTTTATATCTTTCAAATTGGATATTGTACATAATACAGTTAACAAGTGTTGAAAAGATAATTATTAAGGAGAATTAATCTGTAAAAATGCCATACCTACATCTGTATTCTAGGTTGTCAGATGTTTTTCAATAACGAAAATATTCTGAAACATTTAATTACTACTTTTCTTTTAATCGCTGTTGCCGCGTGTTATCGGTGTTTCTATAGGATGTCTTGTATTGCTATAGACAACTTTAGAAAATTTAAACTTATTTATTTGAGGATAAACAGTAACACACACGTTTTAAACATGAAGAAATAAAAATCTACCATGTTACAGTTATATACACAATACAAAGTCACAGATGCTTAATTTATAATATTTATGTTATAATGCTTTATTTATTTATAATCTATCAACTAATTTTTCTTCTATATTTTAAGCTAGGGGTTCCCAAATTTTTAAATATTTAGATCATTTTTTTTAATTGAGCCTAAAGAGACCAATTTTATTCTTAGTATATTGAATTTTCCAGAGAAAAACGACGCACTTTCTTTCCGACGTAAGTTTTATGAGACCCAAATGTACCTTTGAGAGAGAAAAAAAAACATTTCTTATTAAACATAACTTTGCAAAAATATTTCTAATGTGTGGCTTGATGAAGGTGGAAAGATACAAGCATTCATGATCGTGTCACAACCTATCTAAAAGTGAAACCCGACAGATAGTTTAGTGTTCATTGTTCTAAAATAAGATGTCTTCTTACTCTATGAGATGTCACCTTGAGAATCATATATTAGAATTTTCAAAGTGTTGAGCATGTTATGATTTTTTTAGACCAAGACTTGATATCCTAATATGATAATAAATCTGTTGAAATAGTTCAAAGTTATAATTTAGGGTGCTGATTTGAAATATGGTAACTTCTGGATACCTGTATAGGTTAATTATTTAATACATACTAACTAAGAAAAGTCAATAATTAATAATGAAATTTATATGAAGGAGTAAAGTTAGTGATCAAATGTGTAAATTAGGGTTTTATTTAAAATGTGTATCAAGAAAATACCGATTTTAATATTATGTAACATTGAAATATTTACATGATTAATGTTTTAGACAATTATTTTTGTTTAAATTGAATCTTACTCTATCTAATAATTTCTTGTAAAGAATAAAATTATGAAAAGATATAAAATTTAACAGACATGTCCCCAGATTACTTATATTATTACTGATATTTCATTTTTTAAATAGAGCTTCCCCCTTATTTTTATCATGATTTGCAATTGCTTATGATTTTATACTTAATATGCTTGATGTTTTATGTTTCTAGGGGAAACAAGGTAATCCTGGTGTATCTGGCTCATCTGGTCCACCCGGGCTGAAAGCAAGTTATATTTATTTATTTATTTAGTTAGTTATTGAATCCTTTTCAGTTGTAATTGTTTTACCTTTTTCCCCCCTAAAACATTTTATTTTTAATAGGGTCCTAAAGGAGATTCTGGTAGAATTGGCGCACCTGGACCATCTGGTACTCCAGGTATTCCTGGATTTCCAGGAGCGAAAGGGGATGTTGGATCTGAAGGAAGACCAGTGAGAATAATAATTTAACTCTCCTTTTTTGAGCTTTTCGGAATATATTTATCGAAAGAACTATTCTTATTTTCTGTCTAGCGAAATCTGAAAATTATACCCCTAGTTGTAAGATATTCCAGCTTTATTATCATCCCAGATGTTTCTTTATTTTAATTTTTTCCTAGAGCATTCTTATATGAAAAACAGTTGTTTAAAATATTACGAAATTTGTTAAGATAATATTAAAATTTGCTCATCCGCTAATGAAAATTTAATTAGGTAAAATTAAAATAATATGCTGTGGTTTTTCTTGTCTAAATCTGCCTCTCATTTTCTTATAATTCCTTTTGCTTTACTACGAGAACTAACTATACAGCTAAGCTGCTTTTGCACTTTTTCCGTATAGAAGTGTATGAAAAATTCTTGAAATCAATTCGTAAAAATTATGAGAAATAATAACGGAATTACGGTGTATGACATGATTTATTTGCATTAACTCACATTAAATATTTATTGTGTTTTTCTTTTTTCTCTTTTACAGATTTTTGTTTTATAGCCTACCTTAATCTTTTCTTTGATCTATGAAATGTATTTAAAGCAGGTTTTATTTATTATTTGTATGATAACTTAATGCTTAAAAAATATTAAATAATAAAAAAAATCATAATTTTGTAAATATTTGTGGAATTTCTCATAAATAGTGTAATTAAGAAATATTTTTATTTTACTTAAAGTGAAATGTATTATTCCGTTCATATTTTGCAAATATTTGTGCAATAAAAAAATTCTCAAAAATTAGAAGTTTTTTTTTTGAAAGTTGTAATTTGACTTCATAGGGTCATTTTAAAGAAAATTAGAAAAAATATTTTTCAAAATTTTAAAATCCCTCCTTGCATTAAAAAAATATGTTTGCATATTTAATGCGTAAAATAATTATTTAAAACAAGAATGCATTTAAGATTATAAAATAATCATATAAATAGAAATCTCGTAGTAATTTACATGAATAAAATAAACTAATCATTAATAAATATAATATTAATTAATTACAAATTAATTAATATTATAAATTTTCTGTTTTACAGTTTAATTGTAAATTTTAAGATTCTTTTCCATTAGCATTTTAATTATTCTGGATCTTTCGATTTCTAGTGGTTAGCTGAAAAATTACAATATTTCGATTTTGTTTAGTGAGCATAAACTAAGAATCTCTTTGAAAATATTTTTTTGTAATTATGAATTTCAAAACCTTTAATTTAAAGATTGAAATTTAAATAAATACATAATTTATAGTTAAGCTGCAAGGTGGATAAAATGCTGCATATTTCTTTAACCGACAACAACCTTCCTCATAGCATTTTAAGACCTTAGTTACAAAGCTTTTCTAAAAATTCATCTTGAAATAAAATTAAGCTAATTTATCAAAAACAGATTTTTTTCCAAATATTTTCTCCATCTTCTCTAACACTAAATCTACTTCGAATGGTCAAAAGGCCGTTTTCCAATAGTAGTTCCAATGTGATTGTGAAATTGTGGTACATTTCACCCTCACATTGGAATTCAGTTGAAGAGTTTAAGAGTAAGAGTTCAGTTAAGAGTAACCATTTCAACTGAAATAGTTGGGAGTATGAGTAATAAATATTATTGCCATAAAAATACAGAAATTAAATACTTTTTATAAAAATAGCACTATTCAAAATATTTATATGCATTATTATATTTAACTGAGAATTGAAAAATAAATAAATGTGTCGTTATGTAAAAAAATCTAATTATCCAGTTACTAATTTTTAAATCTGTAAATTAACAAGATTCCTTGATGTTTTTAATACTTATAGGGACCTCAAGGACCTGCTGGTCCACCAGGACCTTCTGGTGATAAAGGTCCTCCTGGTTTACCTGGTCTCCAAGGAAGACAGGGTCCTCAAGGTACTAAAGGTTCTCAGGTATATTAAAACTTATTTTTAATTTTAAAATTTCTGATTAACAAACTTTTGTTATACATTTTGCATTTTTTTTTGAAATGGATATTTGCTTAAGATTAAATCTGTATAATTGTTTCCAAGTTAATTTTTTTTCTTTTTCTTAAGTAATTTTCATTTTCTCTCTCTTTTTTGTGAAACATTTACTTAAGAAGTTCAGATATATACAATAAAATATGTAAGCATTAATCAACGGTAAATTAAATTTTTGGCAGGCCATCTGGAGGCATCACATAAATATGCATTTTTACTTATCAATTTTTTAAATTAATGCCTGATATTTGGATACATAAATACTTACATAGTTTTACTAACAGAATATAACTATATGTAAAAATGCTTTAAAAAATCTAAAATTTTTCAGCAACATTGATTGCCTTTGTATTTTACTCTGATTAAATTGCGTATCGGAACTGGCTAAATAAAAAAAAAGTCTACACTATATCCAAAGAATCATAGTAAAGTTCCTTCGTCTTTTCCGCGTGCCTTTCTAGTTGCACTTTTAGACTTGAGTTCGGTTATATGCTAGGCCTGAATGGTCGTTTAAATATCCAACTCCATCTCGGTCGTTGACTACCTCAATTGTGGTGATTGTGTTGGAAATAACGGAGACAATCTTGTTCTGGATTAATATATTATTTTTACATATTCACAACAGATTAAAAATGAAATGAAACATGAAAAGAAAAAAGAAGCTAGTCTCTCGTTCATGGCGAATCGCACCGCCCTCGTTCTACGCTCGTCCTTCCTCTGTCCCCTCTCAGTTCTTCCTCGGCCCTCCCGTGGTTCACCCCCATTGGTACCACATGATCTTTTTCCTCCTAGCAGGTTTTTTTTATCGTCATCGTTGGCAGTAGACGAGTGGGTCTTATAATCATAATACTCTACAAGTTAATTAATTTAATTCTAATTCAAAATAGTTTTATTTTCTTGGTCATTTAAACCATATTACTTTAAATTATTTCTTTACAAAGGTTATTATAGGCTTAATTTCTTCTCTTTATATATTTTCTGGTCTATTGATTTATTTTATAAAAAAGTATTTAAAGATATCCGCCCTAGTAGCACACAAATATTGTAAGATATTGATCAATATTCGCAATATTGTATAATATTGTTGAATATTGTTTAATATCATATAATATCGCACAATATTGTACAATATTATGCTACAAGATGTGCTACCTGGGTAATATATATGACATTTAACAGGGGGAAAGAGGCCCAGAAGGCAAGCCGGGACCAGATGGAAATCCTGGATTACAAGGTTTGCCAGGACAACCTGGTCCTATTGGTGTACCCGGAGAAAGAGGACCAGAAGTAATTTAACATTATATATTTTGAAGATTTATAAGTATTTTGCAATAAACCTTTAAAAAAAATTGCTATTTATTCAGATGATGTTATTTATGTTTACTAAAAAAACATTACATTGATTTTTTTAGTAAACTTGTAACTTTATATTTTTAGAAGTGGATAGAAAAATGTTAATAAAACTGTTTTTAATTTAAATTTTTAATCAATTATTTTTATTCGTTGTTATGGGATATTGCAATGAAATTTTGTATATAAAAGAAAACATATGTAACTTTATATGTCTTAAATGTTTTTTTATTTAATATTTAATGTTCATTTTTCTAAATTCCAAAAATTTGAATTTTTGTTGCTAGCATTTAATATTTTGCTTTCTTTGCCTTAAAGTTCTATTTAGCTTAAAAATTCGTTTTGTTTCCTTAAGGGACCTTCAGGAAAGGATGGCCCTCCCGGTGCTCCTGGTAGGGTTGGTGATAAGGGACCAGCTGGTTCTCCTGGATTACCTGGCCCAACAGGTTTACCTGGCCTTCAAGTAATTTCAGTTTGCATTTTTTTAATGTATTTAAATGACTATGTTTCTACCCACTTAAACTCCAAGAATGTGATGATTAAGGAAAAGGCTGTTATCTGAATGTCAATATAATTTCTGGCTTTAGTTATTATTTCAGGCTATGAAACCTACAAGTAAAAATATTTATTATTTTCATATAATTTCAAACATGCATTGTTTTAAATTTGTATGTGCATCTTTTACTTTAGGGAGAGTGTTTATCGAATACAAAGTTAAAAGAAATCTTTTATTTTAGCAATCCATTCTATCTTTGTCGAGGGATAAAATCTATTGATTTTGTACTTAATTTAACTTCATAATTGATTTATTTAACTTGCACTATTGTTTATTTCCCTAAAGTAATATTCATATGAAGGATCATTTCAAGTCTACTACTGTCCTCAAATGGTGCATGATTCAAATTTTTCTAAAAACTGTTACATTAAATGAAATAATAACGAAAAAAGTATTTAGAAGTACTTGAAGAATTATTTCGAATTGGATGCGCAAATGATGAAAATAAATTATATTATACCCATTTATTCTATATATTTATTTTCAAAATTTACTATATTTATCAATCTGTTTTGTTTTGTTTTTTAATTTAATCCCCATATGATCACACAATTTTTATAAGGATGAAATTTGATATATGCATTCCGACTTATGCCACATAATATTTCCTCATCATGAAGTTTTATCACAAACAGGCTGAATAACAATAGAAAATCAAGGAATTAGTCTGGAAAACATATGGTAATTAAATGGCAACTAAAATCATTATACAATTAATTTTGTACAATCCAATCGCCTCCATGATTGTGATGTGATCCATTCTATAAGGATTGTTTGATGAATTTAATGCACATATCCTGCTTTTTGACATCAAATAAATGTTTCATTCACAGACGTAGAGCATTTCAATGCATTTCTATAAAAATTTACTTTAAAATTATATGGTCTTTATAGGGCATCCCTGGTCCATCAGGACCAAGTGGATCTCCTGGAGAACGAGGCCAAAGAGGGGAAAGAGGTATACAAGGCGCTCCTGGACCTCAAGGACAACGAGGTGTACCAGGGCCTATTGGTTCAACTGGAGATAAAGGTCCCAAAGGTGATGTTGGAGCTGCTGGTGAGAAAGGTCATAGAGGTTTAATGGGACTACAAGGGCTTCCTGGACCTGTGGTAAGATGTTTGTGTAATTATATAATATAATAAACTTTCCAAATGTTATTGAATTGACTCATTTTGATTTTCATCGTTTGGATTTTATAATATTTTAACTTGATTGAGCATATATTTCAGGATTCTTGAAATATTTCTATGCCTCAGAGTATTAGATAATTTTAAAATGAACAAATTGCTTATTTTGAATTATTCATCTTCTCTTCTTCTATATTTCACTTCCCTTTATTTTAATTTCTAATCATTACAAAATTAATAGCTTATTACCTACACTGAAAATAAGTTTAAAAATAAACTTAATTTATCCCAAATAAGGAATTTTTGTGGCCTTCAAATTGTGATACTTTTTACTAAGTGAAAGGCACATGGGAAGAATTTTTCATACTTTACTACCTGATGATAAATTTCCACTGCATGTTAAGAATGGCTTCAACTCCAATTTATTAACGTTTCTTCCTTACCAATCAATAAAATGAATATTGATGTTATATCATATTCATTACATTTTGCTAGAAGATAATTTCATAGCAATATTTAATGTATTCATATCCATTATAGGGTCCACCTGGAGATAAGGGTATGACTGGAGAACCTGGGCCACCTGGAATGAAGGTAGCATTTTTTAGTATTAAATTCTTTTTCTGCAGAAAATTAGTGAATTTAGACTTTTTCCATTTTCTTTTTAGAAAAAATTAATGAAAACAGGGATACTAAAACTGAAAAATTAATGTGTAGTGATTACTATTCTACAAATCATTTAAGGACTTTGAATAATTTAATTTTAAACATATTTGTAAAGAAAAATTGCAAAAATTCGGTTATTTACTTTTTTTGGAGGAATTTTGACTATCCCAAGAAGTCTATTTTTTTTAAAAAAAAAATTCAGCTGTTTTTAATATTAAATTGCAATTTTTTGAGAACTTTCCACATTAATATTTTTTGGAAGACAATGTAATTGTGAATAATTTTAATTAACATGTGTGCAGTTTAAAAAGTTTAGAATACAATAACTATGTAATTTACTTTGGATTGTGTAACCTAGAAATTCAGATTTTTGATGCCGTCGAAATCTACTCTTTGATGAGAAGGGCATTATTTACATTAAATGCTGTTGTTTTTTAATTTTTTGCTGAAAGACTTTTCAAATATTTGACTATTCATACAACCTAGAATTTTGAATCATCATTAGCATCTTTTAGCTTAGGTGCAAAATTGTTTGGCAGAATATTTATTTTACACTTTTTAACAACTTATCAATATCAATATCCATTTGTGCTAAATGATTATAAAATAAAAAGGTTAGTTTAAAGATTGAAAATACATCGGAAGAAAACTAAATGTGCTCTATAATCCGATATTTAAGAATAATTCTGTCTTCACATGAAAAATTCTTGTACAAAATATTATCAGAATGATATCTTGACTTTTCCATTATTTCACAAATAAATAAGTGCTAAGCAATTCAAAAGGTGTGTTTTGAAAACAGTCTAATGATAGCTGTCAACATAAAGATTTTGAAAACATAAAAGTAAATTCGACATTTTCGTTTATTAATGGTATTTTCTTTACAATTTAGATAGTAAGTTATACATTATTAAATCATGTTGGTATGCTTTTTATACTACTTTTGATATACATAATACAACTTTTTACGAATAATTTTTTAATTCATTCATACTCATTATGTGTAGGGTCCAGCTGGACCTAAAGGTCCTCCAGGAAATCCAGGAAACCCTGGGCCTCCAGGAATATTAGGAATACCAGGACCTAGAGGTCCAACTGGTGAATCTGGAAGAGATGGACCTCCTGGTCTTTCAGGCCCACCTGGTCCTCCTGGTCCGCCAGGTCCAGGTTTCCAATATGATGCTGCTGCTTTGACTGCATTAATGTCTCAGGGACAAGTTAAGGTAACTGTTGGTTTATAAATCTTTTAAAATACTATCATTCTATTGGAATGCTCAAACTTGAGGTTCGCGGTTGGTTTCTTAATCACAAATACAAGTAAATGTCTAGTGATATATAATTTAATTTACAAACTTATACATGAAGACTCTATCTTCTCATTTCTGCCAAAAAAATGTCTAAAATGCAGAGGGAAATCATTTTTGAAATGCAATTCAATTCAACAACTAGAATTCAATTGAAGTTCAAGTTAGAAATTCACTAAAAGGTTTTTCACTCGGCAAATTTTTAAAAATAATTCAATCTGCATATTTTACAGCACATATTTGGCCTTAATCTAATACATGAGTTAACCAAATTAATAAAGAATGTTTTTCTTCTTTTAATTCAAGCATTTTAAGCATATTTATACTGCTTAATTTTATTGTTATAAATTGCATCAAAATATACGGATGTGTCAAAAAACTGGTACACCTATTTAATGTCGTGTAGAGCCCCCACAAGCACGCAGAATTGCCGCTGTTGGGCATGACACGGATTCAACTCATTTGTGAAGATATTCTGTAAACAGTTCACACCATGACTCCTAAAGGGCAGTCCACAAAACCATGGAAGTGCAAGGTGGTGGAGACCTCCTAAGGACGGAACATTACAAAACATTCCAGATATGGTTGAAAATGTACATGTCTGGGGATTTCGGTGGCCAGAAGAAGTATTTGAAGTCAGAAGAGAGTTCCTGGAGCTACTCTGTAGCAATCCTGGAAGTGTGGGGTGTCACATTATCCTGCTGAAATTTCCCAAGTCCGTTAAAATGCACGCAGGATATGAATGCATGTAGATGTTCAAAAAGGATATTTAGAGTACCGCTGACTTATCATGGTCGAGTCTACACTCATCAACGGTCATATTTCATGCTAACTGCACAGGCCCTTTATCCTCACAGAACCTCAACTAGCTTGAACAGTTCCTTGTAGGCATGAAGGATCCATGGTTTCATTGGGTTTTCTCTCCACCCGTACTCAGCCATCCACCTGATACACTTGTAAACGTGACTTCTCGGACCAAGAAACGTTTTTTCAATCATGAAGAGCCTAATGGCAACGTTGGCGAGCCCAGGTAAGGTGCAGACCTTTGTGTGACGGAGTCATCAATGATACACGAGATAGTTTGCGGCTGCAAAAGTCCATTTCAATTAGGTTACGTTGCATAGTGCTGTACACTGACACTTGTTGATAGGCCTGCATTCAAATCCGCAGTAATTTAAGGAATGTCGAACGTCAATGATTCCCTTCTATCAAGGTTTTTTTCAAGTCGCACCTCTGTTGGTGGTTTGAAATTTTGCCGGACACTTGGTATTTGCGGTACACCCTGGTCGGGCGCGAAAATCCAACTTTCATCTCTACTTCGGAAATGCTGTGCTCCCTCTCCCATGCGTCGTCAATTAGTCACCGTTAAACACCGCTTCAGTCTTAATAGCCTACCATTATAACAGCAAGAATCGATGTAATAGCCTCCGCAGACACCTGTTGTCTTATATACCCTCTGTGACCCTCAGCATTACGCTGATTGGTTGAACATCTCCATTATTTACATAGGACCTGTTAAACCAGTTTTTCTGCCTCTTCAGTGTAATTGTTTATAGAACAAGTTCTTTTCAATAGAAAACGAGGAATATTTTCTAATTTTTATCTTGCCTTTCAATATGTTCTGAATTTTTAGATTTGATGCTCTGGGAATAAAATGGACGCATAATTTTTATTTCATAATTGCTGTGATTTCATTTTTTAATCTGAAGTATATTTATAAAAAAAATTTTCAGAAGTATTAGTCATGTAACTATTTATTCGATGTGAAAGCAAATATTAATTATAAAATTGTTTAAATTGGGTGCAAATTTTCAATAAAAGTTATTTGGTAATACCTTTTGTTTATACTTTTCTTAACTATACTTTCTTTATTTCATATGATATACTTAATAAAAAATTATTTCCTTCTTGCTGCATGTTTTAATACTGTTCTGTTTCTTCAATATATATATATATATATATATATATATATATATATATATATATATA
>JAOUZG010027617.1:2869875-2934806 GCA_026289955.1 Argiope argentata
ATATATATATATATATATATATATATATATATATATATATATATATATAATGTTTTAATCATGGAAGAAGATAATTATAATAACTATAGTACAAAATTAAAAGAAGTTGATATTAACATTAACTATTCTGTGATGAAATTCAAAATTAAATTTAAAATTACTGTCAACTTTTTGAAATTAAAAATTGTGTCAAATAAGATTTGTCTAGGCTTTTTTAAATCTTAAGCGTTACTTAAACATAAAGTTATTATATGCAACAAGGGTTTAGAAATTGGCGGGGGGCGAGTGTAAGGTATATAAATATTCCCAGATCCAATCTTTGGTGGCTACAGAAAGAAAAAAATATCAACTGATTTCCTACAACCCCATTTTTTAAAGTCTGACTTGAAGAAGATTGGGAAAACATACCCCTCCCGCAGAGCACACTTTACGTTTACTCCACCACTTTTTTACTGTGTGCAGCTTTTGGTCATTTTTATTTGCGATGAAAACTTACTTTTAATATACTAAATAACTATTATGTTAGAACCCATTTAAATTGTATTTGTTCACAAATGGGGTGATATTTTGAATGATTTAATTTATAGGGACCAGATCCTCTTTATGGAGATCAACCAGATCTGACATCTGCCTCAGATGAAGAGAAAAAAGAGCTCATATTTAAATTCTATGAAAAGCTGGTGAAAGATTATGCAGAATCACGAACACCAACTGGAAAGAAAGAGTTCCCTGCTAAGACATGTAAAGAATTAGCCGAAAAGCAACCTGATCTTCCAAGTGGTAAATTTATTTAACAGTGTTAATTGATTTTTAGATTTTGACTCGTGTTTGATATCTTATTTATCAAAATTTAAATATTAATTAATTTGTGATAGATCTTTTGATGCATTCGTGCTTGTGAAAGCCTCATAGGCCAGATAACATCTACGATGTATTGTGGCCATGCTACTCGGCTACAAATCCTAACGTTATGAGTTCTAACCTAGAACATTCAGCATCCACCTTAATGGTGATCTGGATGGGATCAGCGACCTTGAATAAGCAATCTTCGTACGCAGCTACGCACAACTGTTGTGGCGCCCTCTATCGGAAACAAAAGTCGTGAAGCGCAATTAATACAACAGCCAACATCACCACCAACTCACACATGCTCGCCATAAGCTTGGAGCAAATGTATCGTTCGTCTCACCACCGATTCACTGGTGAGAGAGTATGTGGTGCAAGTTTCATAAGCCAGATAATATTTACGATGTATTGTGGTCGTGTTAGTCGACTACAAGTTCTAACGGTGGCAGTTCGATCCTAGGACAATCCACATCCACTTTATATTAATCAATGCATTATACATCTGAATCACGAACTGTGTTTTAGTTATCGAAGAGGTATTATATATATATATATATATATATATATATATATATATATATATACTATTTGTCTATTACTGGAACAAAAGTAGTGAAACCATGCATTTTTATCCCAGGAAACAAAATCCAAGGCATTAGAAATATGCAAAAAGATATTGATGAGCGACTATGATAATCTGACTAACAGTTTTTTTTTAAATCAAAAAATCAAAAACTACTCTAAATAGTAGCTCCAGAGTTTAAAATTTTCCCATGGAATTTATTCATATGACATCACATTCTCGTGGCAAGTATATGTTCACATTTCATCTAATTATGGATCTACTGTTTAGTACCAATGTGTCAGTTATTGATATTTTACGTTTTCTATATTTCTATTCTTTAACAATCTATAAAATTAAAAATAAATAAACTTTTAAAACTTTTTATTATTTTCTACTTTTTAATGTTTAATATATTTCATAAATTATGTTTTTAAATATTATGATAAATGAAAATTAATATTTTTTGTTTATTAATTTCTAGATGGCACTTATCTCTGCAAAATCAATTTCTTAGCTAAATTAATATATTGTTACAAGCGAGCGAACGAGCGCCGAAGTAAAAAATGTTGAGCCGAGTTGACTTGGCGAGGGGAATATTCTGGTAGCCCCGAGACATTTTTGGCTGCGCCGCGTTGCTTCTCGTGACGCTCGCCCGACTATATAACGGAAGTGTTGCCGTGAGATGGAGCAATCTCTTCGGGCATATTGCTAATAATTGCTGCATGCTACCACGATGCCTAAAATGTGGAGACCCCCATCAAACAAGAAAGTGCAATGTTAGAGATAAAATTTTAACACCCAAATGCATAAACTGCGATCAACTAGGGCATACTGCAGCGTATAGAGGATGCCCCAAGTTTCCCAAATTAAATTCTCCCCAACAAAATAGAGCGCATTATTTCAACTCTAACTTACGGAAATCCAATTTTTTCTACGCTAACTCTCTTAGAACAAACCTCCAGCAACAAGATAGCATTCCCCGGAATGAAAATGCCCAGGATAATATCCCCCCTACCGACGAATTAAAAGAGATGTTAGAAGCCCTTAACAAGATCAAAAATCTGTTCCTACTGTCTCCTAACCTAATTAAAGCTGCTAAAGAAATGAAAAATAATAATGATCCCACTGCTAAGTTCCTAATCCTATTCAACGCTATTTGTAAACCAGCTAATCCTTAAACTGAAGTTCCAAGACAAGACAAGATGAACGGGTTGACGGGGTTCCTAGCCCCGGCAGGGGCTTAACCCCAGTACTGACAAGATCTCGAGAGCCTGGCTTTCTCTGCAGTTGCGTTGTTGGGCCTCTACGACGTCTTATTTAGCGGTTGCTATTGTAGATGGGTAGGTGAGGTGGCGAGTGTCAGGACGCACGCTGATTGGTCTATTATGGGTGTGGGGTGCGGGGATATGCTACCTTAGGATAAATTTTTTCCAAGTTATCTGATTTAGGAGAATTGAGAGTTAACATTTTTAAGTGAATTAAATTTTTATGGTTGAGTTAGAAAAGTATACTGAAGGGTTATAAAAGGATGTTGCGAGGTCTTTTAATTTCGATATTTGGGGTGTATTTAGGGATATTGGATATAGCTTCATTATTATTATTATTTTTATCCATGGATTCATAAAAATTTTTGGAAAGGCTTTTTATGAATTTTTTAAGTGGAGGGTATTCAATTTCCTCGTATATTTTAGTATTTTGCATGAACCATTTCATATTATAGACTATTCGGAAAAAGTTATTCTGTCTTCTTTCTATGAATTTTATATTATGATTGGCAGCATAACCCCACACAGGGCAAGCATATGTAAGTACTGGACGCAAATAGGCAGTGTAAATAAGTATTTTATTTTGCCTAGATAATTTAAAATTTCGAGAGATTAGGGGATAAAATTTGCGTATTAGGTTTCGAAATTTATTTGCAGTATAGATGAGATGGGGCCTCCAATTTAATCTATTGTCTAAAACGACTCCTAAGTATTTGCATTCCTTAGACCACGGGATTATTTGATCTTTAATCTTAAGGGGGGGGATTTAGGTTTACAGTAAAATTTAGAGCAAAACATTGCTTCGGTCTTAGATGGGTTTATTTCGATTTTCCATTTTAGGAACCAGTCTTCAAGAGATTTAATATGTCGATTTAAAGCTGTTGAGATGTAATTTGGATTTTTATTTCTTGCTAGTATTGCTGTATCATCTGCATAAAGACAATCATAGTGTTAAATTGTTTGGGGATGTCATTAATAAAAATAGAAAACAGTACCGGCCCCAGCTTGGATCCTTGTGGTACACCTGCTTTAATCATTTTAATGTCCGAGTATGTTTTGTTTACTCTTATTTTGAAGGATCTTTCACTGAGGTAGGATGTGATAATTTTGACTTGGTGTGGGGGGGGGGCTATAGTTGATAAGTTTGCAGATAAGGCCGACTAGCCAAACTCTATCAAAAGTTTTCTGGATGTCTAAAAATACCGCTATGGTTTTTTGCTTATTTTCAAATCCTTCCGTGATAAATTCCACTGCTCTGACAAGTTGATGGGTAGTGGAAAGATTTTTGCGGAAACCGAATTGCTCCGGAGTTAATATATCATTATTTTCTAGGAAAGTATTAAGTCTGTTCAAAATGGTTTGTTCGGCTTTTTTGCTTAAAACTGAAGTTCCAAATTTCTCGCCAAGTATTATATAGGATTTTTAGCCAGCCAATAGCATTCCAGCTTCTCACCCTCTCTCCACTTTCAACCCTCACGGGATTCCCAGGTCTCCTTGCAGTCCATGGCAGTTCTTCACTAACAGCGCTAACGTCAACTCCTACTATGATAAAGGATAAGCCCCTGCCGGGGCTAGGTGCCTCGTTAAATGAACTCTTAGGAGATGGAGAGTCAGTGAGTTAATTGAGTTCTCTCTCTCGGAAGAGAAGCGTTTCGCTGGACTAGCGGACTTTCGCTTGTTATTAGTGAGCTGTGTTTACGTTTGCTGTTAACTTTGTGTTACTGAGCTCGCTGTGACTTACTGTTTACTGTGCAATACGGTAGCTGTTTTGCAGTCTGTGTAAGGCTTGTATTTAAGCTTTAAGTGACTGTTGACTGCTGGATTGTGTTTATCTGAAGTTTTACTTTCTCAAGTCAGCCTGTAAATAGCTGTAAATAAATTTGTTTGTGCTGCCCTCAAGTAAAGTCCATTCAATCCGAACCCGCTACGCTAAAAACGTAACAATATTAAGCGGTAAATAAAAGCTCAAGTATTATTAAAATATTCTGTTCGGGAACCAATAGTATTAATGAATTTCAGAACTTTAGTACATGAAGAAGGGGAAGAAAAATAAAAATCATTTGCAATAATTTATCTTTACTGAAGAAACGTGCGAAGTGGCTGAAAATCACTGAAACTGCTCGAATAAGAACAAATCGAACAAAGTAATAAAAATTAGAGTGTGTATGTTTTATTAGACTCTGCCATTTCGAAAAAAAAATACTGATATTTGAGGATTATTTTTATTAACTGGCATAATTTAACCATTTATGGATCTGTATAGGAATGGCAGTTAGATCTTTGTTATTCGACGAGTTAATATTTTATTATTACAAATAATTATGCTGATTTAAAAATTTTACAAGATATATATATAATTCTTAACTCTATTTTTTAAGGGAAATATTGGATTGATCCTAATGGAAACAACCGTAATGACGCTATTGAAGTTTTTTGCAATATGGCAACAAAAGAATCTTGTATAATACCAGATCCTGATGAGGTAAAATAACAGCATACATAGTGTAAAGAGATACATTTTTTTGTGTGTGTTTATCAAGAAGATGTTAAAATATTTTTAAGTAACTTAGTGTTTTGGTTTCATTTGTGTGTGTGTGTGTGTGTGATTTTGGCAATTAATGAAGTTACAAAAGTTAGCTTGTATATTGCCTGTTGTATAGTATTTTTAATTCATTTATATTCACTTTTGCTGTGAATAAATATTTTTTCACTCTTTATAAAGTTTAAAAATATTCTTAAAATAAAAATAAACGATGAGATGTCGATATACATAAGTTTTCAGCCTACAACATTGCTTGTAAATATAAATAACCTAGCGGCCATTCAACACTTTTTATAATTAGAGGAAGAGTTGTATTAAAATGTATTCATGTTCATCTTGGATTTTATTCTTACAACTATCAAATAATTCTTGCTGTAGATAGTATAGTTTGATAAATATAATTATATATTTTGGAAAGAAAGCATCATTTTCAAAATATTTATTTTAGTAGCAAATATCGCTTTGAAAAGATATTTTTACTGCATGATATGATTGTATTTTGAATTATTTCTTTAAATAATTTAATTTCTTTTAGAATTATTACTAACTTTTACCATTTGCTGTGCATTTATGATTTAATTCTAGTGATACCATATAATGCTATGATTGAAATTAATTCCTATATAAAAATTCATGTGGAGATTTAAATTTTTTATTGATGGATTTTATTTTATTTGATCTTATCGTATGGTTTATATAATAGAAAATTATTTATATTTACTATAGATACCACGAGCAGGTCATGTGCGAGGACGTGGACAAAAAACATGGTTCAGTGAAATGAACTCTGAATCATCCGTATGTTATTCTTTTATTTCTATTTTTTAAAATTTTGAAAATAATGCGTCATTTTTTTTCCATAAATTTAAAAAAGAAAAAGAAAAATCGGTTTTTCTTGTTAAAAAAAACTGTCTTTTATTGCGATGTATGCCTAATTTCTTATTTTTATGATCAATTCCTTTGATGGATACAAATTATGAATTCTAGCAATGCATTTTGATTTTACAGTTCCACTACAAAATCGATCATGGACAGCTTACATTCCTTCAACTTTTGAGTGAAAAGGCATCCCAGAACATTACTTATCATTGTCGCAATTCTATTGCATATTATGACGCTAAACATAAATTCTACAAAAGAGCTGTTCGATTAATGGCATACAATGATCTTGAATTATCAGCTGAAGGAAATAAACATTTTGTCTACACCTCTTCATTTGATGGGTGCCAGGTGATTAAAATAATTTTTTTAATTTTTACTTTAGTTCTTTTTTTAAATTTAATATAATTATTTTCAGAAATAAAATATTTAATTTGTTATTTACATAGTTTTTATACCATGCTGTTAATTAGAATATTATTATTACATAAAGCATAGTTAAATGTATAGAATTTTGTAATTCAACATTCACTCTTGAAGTAATTAACATAAGCATAAAATGTTTTTCGGAAATTGTGCATTAAAATTTAGCTAGATTATCTATTTGAGAGAGAATGTATATAACACGAAACACTGTATGAAGGTTCTTAAAAGATTTTTAATATTTTTTTATAGTGGATTTGGGGCCATACTCTGAGTTTTTTTTATTTGCCTTCCATGCAGATTTATTCATTTTGGTATTTTTAATATGCTTTTTACATTTAATTTCAGAAAAGAGATGACAATTGGTCCTATACTGTGCTACATTATTCCACTGAAAAGCCTCAGAGATTACCTGTTATTGACATTGCACCACGAGATGTTGGCTTACAAAACCAAGAATTCGGCATTAGTATTGGACAAGCATGCTTTGTGTGATCTCAAAATGTAGAAAAATTATGAAATAAATAAGTGTGATAATGGATTTTCTACCTTGGAACAACAAATAGCCAGTAATTATTGAGATGTCTTTCGTGCCA
Source organism: Argiope argentata (assembly GCA_026289955.1). Taxonomy (NCBI): domain Eukaryota; kingdom Metazoa; phylum Arthropoda; class Arachnida; order Araneae; family Araneidae; genus Argiope; species Argiope argentata. The sequence continues at coordinate 2,876,992 of JAOUZG010027617.1, forward strand.
TATTTGTAAAGAAAAATGAAATCACCGTTATTTGTATTTTTTACTGAATGTCATTTCACGAAAATTCGTAAATGGTGCTCAAGGTTTGAAATGCTCAAGTATATTTTTCTTCCCAAACTAATGAGCATTTTAAAGCTGTTTTAACACCATAGTATTTGAAGTTTTACTGAAGATTGTTAAATATTTCACTGCCATTTTTTTCTGTATTTATAACATTTTAATGAAGTTTTATTAAAAATATGTTTCAGTTTGTTTATTGTGATCATTTACTTGCTGCATTAAGATTGTATTTTCTGTTGAAGAGATCTGTTCACTGCAAAGAGCGGAATATCAAATATTTACTCTCTGGGTCTTCTGCAAAATCTTTCTGTCTTAGCATATTTTCGATTTATATGATGCTTCTTAGTATAATATTAAATTAACCGTGCTGTATAATTAGATATGGAAAGATAAAAGGTTAGCGAATGTCTTAATGCAATGACAGTTTACCAAATAGATAGACTAGGCAGCTACCTAGGAACGCAAGATTCAAAAAGAGCCATTTGGCAATTTTTTTGAAAAGCGTTGTTAAAATACTTATCAAATAAATTTATTTGAAATTAAAATATTAGGGATATACCATGCTTATATATTTAGTTCTTAAAATCATACTAACATTTTATAATATATTAAAAATTGGTTATTTATGAACTTAACATCCAAATGAAAGGTCTAGAAGGAAAATGATATATATAAGAAATAAAAGATTAATATTTGCACAAAGTTATAAAAAATAAAATCACTAATATAGATTATTAACATATTGATTAAGTTAAAAATGTGTTAAAGTGTGAAATTAAATTTGCCATTTACTAGAAGAAGATGGTTGAATGTTCATAATGTTATTGGCTAAGACCTCAAAAGCTAAAATCCTACTTTGCCAATTTATGGCCTTGCCAAAATTATCATCATCAACCATTATTATATATGAAAAAAGTTAGTTTATATTATGGTTTATATATAAAAAAATTGGCTTTTTTTATTTGTTTGTTTATCCAACTTGGAAGATATTTAGTTTAGCACCTTTTATTGTAGAATGGGTGAGGTAGCGTACCCATGATTCAAAACAATTCGAACTGCATGCTTAAGGAATTATAATCCCTACATTTTGCTGAACTGAATCTTTTATTATATATTTAAAATGTTATTTCTTGAAAAAAGTATTCCCAGACTGACTATTGCAAATTAGAAAAACTATATTTTTTGGCAAATATTAAAAAATGATTTTTAGAAAATGCAATTCGTTGTATAATTAAATTGGAAATAATAAATTATACGTAAGTAAGTTCTTGTCATAATAAACTAAGTCATACCATTGAAAGTCATACATTGACACAATGTAATCATAATTTTAGAAAAATTATAAAATAACTGTTTTGCTTGTTAAACGCACCTGATAACCTTCCATTAGTATTGACAATCTCTCGTATCACAAGTTCGTCTTTCTATCATCAAAATTTTCACTTTTGTAATCAAATACTTGAGATGCAAATAATATGTAGTAAAATATATTATAGTAATTTTGTGAAAAAAATATATACAGAAATTTAAAAAGCAATTTTAATTATGTTGTTAAAATTTCAGATTCATCCAATTTTTTAAATAGTCACGAACTAGTAGCAGTCAACATTATTAATTTTAAAATTAATTTAAGTATAGATACAAATATTAAAGAAAAAAATTACGAACATTAAAAAAAGAAGAATCAGTTATAAAAAATTTTACTCAAATTCAATACTTCTGTAAATGATTGCATTCTGACAAAAAGTTTGGCAATTTGTTTTACAGTGTTCTAAACAGCATTTACATGTGTCAGTCTCTCGGTTTTCTACCAGTAATGATTTAGCTATTTTACCAAAAAAGTCTTTTCTTCTGTTTTTATTCCCGTAAATACAATTTTGTTACTTATTCTAGCAGTGTTTAGCATTGTGTAAACTATCACCATTGATTGTTTTGAAAGATTATTTTGTCAATGCAATCGACTCTGTTTTGTCTTATTAAATTTCTTGTTTTATATTTCTGGCTTTATTCTGTATCTGATGTACAAATATCAATCAGAAAAAAATTATAATTTTCAGAATAAAAGTAACCAAATCGAATATTTTTTATATAAATGTTATTGACAGGACATGATATAAAATATACAAATAAATAAAGGAAGTGGGAAAACGTTGCTGTGTGATCCTAATGGCGTTTCTTGGCACTGAAAATATGTCCAATCGATAATGAACATTTACGCTGTATGTTTCTTAGTGGTTAATGAAGATAACTAAGAAAGAGCTAATTACAAGCGGCATTTGATTTCAAGAACGGACATAAAATATGCCTTAGAGACCTGTGATATCTCATGCACAATATGTTTATTTTTCATATTAACATAAATTTCCTTAATTGCAAAATTCCCATTTGGTGAAGCTGTTTAAAAATGACTGATTTTGCGCCATGATTTTGGTAGCACCGATTAATTTGTTCAAAATGCACTTTATACAAAGGGACTAAATATTTCCCTTCTATGAAATATTAAAAATAACTGCTCAATGTTAATTTTAATTTCATAACTTTTAAAAAAGTGTTTCATTTGAAAACGTAATTTACTTGAATATTATGAAAATTTTCCGTTTATCCTTATCCTCGAAACATTTCATCCCCCATTGGCACGGGGTTTTTGATTAAAAGACATAATTTATATTAAAAAGACTTTGATGATTGTCAAATTTTGTGAAAAATCTCAATTCACATGATATTTATGTATATTGTTCCATCACAATGGGACGTGCATGAACAACGGAAACATTATAAGGTTAGTCATCATCTGAAATATGACAAATAGTTAAAGAATTTGTTAACTTTCACTTATCTATAAAACTTCGATGGAAAAAATTCCTTGAAATGGTCTCTTTTTTGGATTTCAGATTACTAGCCAAAAATAATTACATTATAAATATGAATTTATGAGTAAATTTTATAATCCAGCTAAAAGTGAAAGGGAAAAGTATTTAGAAATGGCTTCAGTATTACGTAATAAAATAACATTATAATTTTAATTCATTACCTCTGATCCTCAGAGGCAGTTGTCAACACTTAAATTTTACACATCTCCATGCTAAAAAAGATTATAGATTGTTAGTTTATATGCTGACTATCTCAGAAGCAAACCATTCTATCATGAACTACCAAATTTGGCTCAGGTATAATTCAATGCTGAAAAGATGTCCTAAGGAATTGCTATTCATTACCATTTTCTAAACAAAAGTTTTCCGAATTTGAATTAAATAAAAACTTGGGCAAATTTGGATCATTAGGGCTGTGTTTGGTAATAATTTTTGATATAATTATTATACAAAATGAAAGCAAATGTTAATATTTGCAATAATGTTAATTTTAAATATATTATGATAGTCTGTATAATTTTAAGTGCTTGATAATATTGTCATAATGTGCAAGCAAAGTCGTTCACATTGACTATTGTTGCATCGTTTCTTAATGGAAGAAAGAACTGAAGAAAAACAAACCTGCTATTGAACGATGGTCGGGAGGTTTGAAAACGGGATTTCCTCGCCGATTTCTAGAAAAAGCTAAAAAAATTTCAGATTTCTAATGGAATGAAATATGATTATATGCGAAGCGAAATGCTGATTAAAATATTTTTTTCAATACTTTCATGCATTTTAAACACATTTTGCACCTAAAATATTTTTAAAAGCTGCAAATAGCCATTCCATTGATACTAAACTTAATGTATGCTGCTTTTAGCGATATTTTATCAAATTGCTAATCCTGATTTAAGTTATATTCTCACCCTCTTATAATATACTTAATTGGGTTTAGAAACAAATAATGGTACTATAAAGAAGCAATTGAAAATTTTTTACCAAATCAATGTTTTCTGATTTCATGTAACTATTTTTTTATTTACACCTTAATAATGACTCGAGTTATAGGAATTACTTCATTTTAAAAATTTTAAATTATTCCTTTTTCAGTTTTAATGTCACATTTACTTAAAATTAAAGATTATTTTATTGTTTTAATAAGAAATGTACCCTAATATTTTTAGAAGTAACGGCGGATAAGTGCATTCGTTTACAGTTCTGTCAACATTATTTAATATACCTGTTGACAAACATTAAAATTTGAATTGATGTAACTGAAGAGGATTTATCCATTAGTTTTTATTCTCAATGCATTTTTATTTCATTTTTGATTCTCAAGTTTATTGTTCCGTTGAAAAATTCGGTATTTTAAACATTTAACTAGGTATAATATTAGACATTTACAAGACTATTTTTTAATCATTTTTCCAAAATTAAAGTTCATTACATTTCGAAACCTCAACTGGAAATTACTGCATCGAATAACTTTCATTTCAAATTATTAAAATACAGAAATAGCATTTAGACTAAAAATATTCAAATTTTAAATTTTATTCCTATAACTGAATAATTTTAACTAATAAGCTGGCGAACTAGCAAGATGCCGAAGACGGCATCTACCTAATATGGCTCCTAATCCATTTTCATTCCATTTCATTCAACGGTTATCCCGAAAAAAAAGAACTAGTAGCTTTAAAATTATTTTTATCAAAATGGATATTCAGTTCTTTTTCTGAAATTGATTTTTCTGAGGCTATGTGACTGCGAGAATTATTTCAAAATCTCAGTGTTCAGCTGTGGAAAAAATGCATATTAGTGTTGCTAAAAAACACTTGTTCCTTCTTTTTCAGAAAAAAAAAGTTGTGAGAAATGAATTAATGTTGAATAAAACGATACTGATGACGACTTTTAAAACGATCAATTATTGATTATAGCGATCACTTTGGTGACGCTTCTTTTCTTTGCGTTCTGGTTTTCTTATGATAGTAAGTTTTTCTCAAAATACATCTTGTGAATGCTATATATTTATTAAATTATTTCAAGACAGTTGAATGATGTTTCCAAATTAATTATTCATAGAAGCCTAAATGAAAGACAGATTACTATATCATATCAATTCTTAATATAGCTTCAAACTGAAATATTAATTAGATAAACTGATCGAAAGCATTTCTATAAATGTTTGCAGAATAGTTTCAAATAGTATGTTCTTATTTATAGAAACAAACGAAAGAAATAATATCAAATTATTAGATCTAAAATTATATTTTTGACTAAATCACAATTTTTTATTGTACACTAGCTGGTACCCGGCTCTTTTCTGCCACAGAAGAAAACGATACTGATGACGACTTTTAAAACGATCAATTATTGATATTTAAAATAACTGTCTTGTTTTACTAGGAATTATAGAAAGAATGATATTTATTTTTTCATTCATTTTCACTGAAGAACGTTGCGAAGATGAAAAATTTAATTTTTAGAAAAACGTGTATTAAATATCCACAACACAAGCTACAAATTCACAGCGAATTAATCCTCTAAACGCGGTTAACAGCAGGGCTGTAGAATGCCCTTCGAAGAGAAAAGACGCTCTCTCAAGCTAAGCCGACCAACGCATCACACCCTCCGAACTGTTCCCTCCTTAAGCCGCACCTTTTAAATAGCGTCCCACTAAAGTGGGAGGGACTAAATTGGAGGGACTCCTTCCAGGCAAGTCTGGAAATTTCTCCAACATTCTATAAGAATAAATCTTTATTCCTTAACTTCTATTACGCATGTTAGCGTGCAGTAAAAACTGTTACAAACCTCAATACGTCGTCAACACACCAACATCTCCAAATTAATTAAATATGACGATCTTCTGTTGTAAATCCCCTTAGAACGGTCTTTTCTCGCTAGTGCACTATTCCCACACAATAAAACTATTAAAAATATTTACAACATTTACACAAAAAATTTATACTTGTTTATAATATTTACACCTAATTTACACAAAATTCCTATCAATATAAAGAAAAAGTACAAATGATATTAATTCACTTTTTTTAAATTTTATTATTCAAGTACGACAGAGTAGGCGATATTTTTTTTCAGTCTTCGGCAAAAACAGATACATGTCTTGGCTGTCCAACTTGTAAGCATCCAGCATTCAACTGGCCGTGTAAAAGCACTGATTTCCTAGGTTCAATTCGCTCACATGAAGTGATTGGCATTGCACCTTGTTGATGGACATCGATAATTACGAGTCAAATGGGGAACAGTAGTCATTTGATATCAAAAGGTATGTCGATGAGAATAATAGGAAGGCGTGGAATGAGCGGATATTCTCCAATTGACTTTCCATTAAGAATAAGCGCCTCGGTTTTTGCAGCAATATTGATATTTTGATTCTGATGGGCGTGATCAGGTAGCATATAAAGGCTGACTTTCAAATTTTGCTGAATGTTGATCTGGAGATTCTAAATCATGTGAATTTGCAATTCGTAAGCGAACTGCTTTATTGCTCGTTTCTCGTTCGTTTGAGAAGCCTGAATTCCCTTATTTCTACGAGCTGTACTGGTAGATCTAGTAAGTGACAAACATTTGAGACCATTTATTTTGTCAAATTTATCAACATGATATACTCTTGTAAAAACGAAATATCGTTCGTCGATTCACTGAAAATTGGTATTTACCAAAAAATGCGAAAATAAATGCGTGTAGATGCATGATAAAATGTACAAATTTCAGGTGATTAGATATTCTTAACGCTATTAAGAACCAGCAACAATTCTCTTCTACTCTTGTTAGACTCCTTAATAACTTTAATTACAATTTAAACGGGGGCATCAGATTCCGTGATTAATCAGAACAAATCAATTTATTTAGTGATTACATAAAATGTGCAAAAAAAAGGAAGTCTCCCGCTCTCCTTGAAGCTTTTTTATTTAAGAGATATATGCATTGAGTTATTTTTTTTACGATATGATAATTTTTTGAAATACTTGAAATACAGTTTAATTTGTTGTTTAAACTTCATTTACGGAATAAAATTATCATAATTTTTTTCTTTCATAACTTTTACACTAATTTTTTCTAAATTAAATAATATTTAATAATTTTTAAGTAAATGAATATCCAAGAATTTTTTTTGTTAACGTACTGACCTCGTAAAAAATAAAGAACATATCGGAAATGTCGTTCTTATTTAGCAAAAGAACAGATGTAACAGGTCGCTTATAATCTGTCATACATTTTTCTATGGTTTACAGTTTTTTGATAAGGTTAGAGACCTCGTCTCAGTAAAATAAGATCCTTTTATTTCTAACGAAGAATGAATACCTGTGTTTCAAGAATTATTTTTAGGTTTGACTTTGTCACTTTTTAAAGAAATTGTTCGTTTTTCTCACATGAGTTATTCCATACAGAACACATAGCATGGGTCCCAAAACACGCCTCTTAAAATAAAAAGAAATTTAGATATTGTTTCTATTTCAGAAGCAAAAGGAAGATATATAAGGCTACTGTTGACCGTATGCAGTATCCAGATATCGTCGAAGTTTTAAAACTGTCACAGTAGCTCTTCTCATTGATATTCCTCTTGGATTATAATTTACTATGGACCTGAAAGTAAGTGCATCAATAACGATACATTTCTAAAGTATATGAATTCTGATTTTCTAATATTTCCAACTTTTAATATTTTGAATATTATGCTTTAATTTGAGAAAAACAAAATGTAGGTACAATTTTTAGATACGAAAATTAAATTAAGTTTACGGATTAAATTTGTAAAAAACTTCACATCACATTTTTGAATTAAAAACCTTTGGCCATCTTTGAATAATCTTAAACGTTATTTTTTTCAAAAACCGCTAAAAATTATTCATTCGATAATATAAAAATATGAATTAGGTGATTTAAAAATTTGACTGAAATAAATTATTCATTTTCTACTGCCAAAGGTACAAGTCTCTACATATTTTTCTTACAAATTTTGGTTCAACGTAATAAAATAATTTAATTATAGCGCCTCTTTAATAGTTTAATAAAAAATGGATTTTTTTGAGTAAAAATTTTTTAATCTTAATTTAAAATTTATTCTAAATATTATGCGATCTTGAAATCAGTTTTTCTCAAATTCACTATTAACTAGCACCAGTAGCATGGATTTAGGATAAAATTAAATTATTTTATTAAATTTATGAATTATTTTAATTACTTCATAAATTAATATTTATTAAACTATTTTAATAACATTGAAAACATGTAAGTATGTAAACTATCAAAATTGCTAGCACTTTAGGAAATGAATGAAAATCGATTACAAACTCAATATTTACTGTTATGAAAAATTCAAGTTAAATAAAAGTGTATGCTTAAGAAATAGTTAACACTCTAAATTCACGTGTGTGTTTTGCTTTTACTTTCTGTTTTATACATTTATTAAAATAAAATTGGATGACTTTTTCAATTGGGTGGGTCATTGTAATGAAATATAGCACATTTAGCTCTTTTAACAGTAAGCGGCAATTACATTTAATGGATATGTAAGTAAAATATTGCATAATTTCAATTCGAAAAAGATTTTTTCAAATTTTAATTATAACAGAAAAGAAAAGTGTATAATGCTGTACTGATCATTGCTGTATGCTTTTTTGCTTTACATCATGTGATACCTGAATTTTTTTTAATGTTTAAAAGTTTAGAAAAATCGTGCTGCATTTTTAATGGTCTTAAATTCCGTTTTCTGTGTAGTAAAACTTCTACAGATGTAAAAACAAACAAGGAAAGCTTTGAAACGTAATTTTAAAGCTCTTTCACCTTGTAAAAACCAATATTTGTGTGTTTCTGAAATAAGGTAATCAAATATATATAATAGTTAGTTAAGAACCGAATTATTTGTATCGTTTTAAAGGAAACAGATTCTTTACGAAGATAATCATTTTTGTAAAGTTTAATTTTGAATTAATTAAATAAATTATAATGAATTTATAAAGAATGAATTGTCTGACTGCTGAATGATACAACAATGAGAAAATGTTGACTCTATGCTAGTTTTTGAGATAAAAATAGATAATTCTTCAACATAATTTTTTAAATAATTTATAGTGATGGACGATAAAAATTATGCACTTTATAAGATTAATTTGATTTTCATAAACCCGAACAAAGAAAACATCTGTTTCAACAATTTATACTGAATTTATCGTTATTAAGCAAAACAATTTATTTAGCATTAAAACATTTAGCACAAAAACACTCGATTATCAAGAAAATATAGTTAGCTTTTGTACTACTGAATTAACACCATACCACAAGTTCATAAGATTTATGTGAATGTTGCATCATAATTACAAATGGGATTGTTTACAACCATCATTTTTATTTAAGAAAACAAATATTTTCTGCTAAAGTATAACTTTTATAATACAACAAGGATGCTCGTATTTTTGTTTCGCAAGTTCAGAAGACTTGAATATGTTCTTTTTTAAATAAAGATTCTCTACTCCAATAAATGCGCTTTCAATAAATGTATCAATAGATGCGAATGTATTACAAGCGAACCTTCTTTCGAGCATTCTAATAAGATAATTTACATCTATATAAATAAATAGAAAACCAAATCAAGTATTAACAGAAAGCGGAGTAATTACTTACTTTCATCATTAATAAATGAATTTGTGGAATATTTGTGTTTTAAATAAAATATGACGGAACGAATTTTCTCAATAATTCTGTTTCACGTTAAGGAAGGATAAAGTATTTAGCTAGTATAGGTTAAATAGTTTCGAGTTTGAGACCCGATATCACCCTTGTCATATGACCGTGACTCCAAGTTATGAGCATCGTCCCCAAACAGACTTTGAGTAACTTCTTCCCACTTTCCAGTCAAAAACTGTATCAATATTTAAACGAGGACAGATTATATCCTTTAAATACATTATTGTGATTATTTGTTGCAAATCAAGCTTGAGTTAAATACTTAAATGAAATGAATATTCTTGAATAATTAGAGATAATCCTCTTTCAAAAATAAAATTTTATGAAACATTTTAAAAATAATTACTAACTAACATAGAATTCAATCATAGTAGGTTAATAAAAAATACGGTTCACCTAATCTGGAACCATATTTTTGCTTTAAATACGAACAATTATAATCGTTATCCTAAATAAGATACTCTTTTAATATTTTATGTTCAATTATTCTTCGAACTGACACCCACCAATTTTCCCGTTTTATACTATTAGTAAATTTGTGTACTTTGTCACATCTTTTTGGAAACAATTTGAAATATTTGAATTTCTTCTTGAAAGTATATTTTCATTAATCTGATTGTGAAAACTCTGTTGTTTCATTTTAATATTTATGAATAATATGTATATTACATGCTTTTTTCAGGGAATAATATTTGCCATGGCTACATTTCAAGTTTGCCTTTGCGGGTTCATTGGAGGTGGAGGTGATGGTGGTCAGCTAGGTAAAGGTGGAATAGATATTCTAAACGGAGGATTCGGAGGTGGAGCTGGACTAGGAAATCATGGTAACAATGCCGGATTAGCTCTTGTTGTTCCCGTTGATGGTCTTAAAATTGGAGGACAAGGAGGCGGATTTGGTGGAAAAGGAGGCTTTGGAGGATTCGGAGGCCATAATACATTCGGTGATCTCGGTATTGGTGGAGGAGGATTCAACATCGGAGGAGGTCTAGGATGGAGACCTAAAGGTTTAATAGGAAATAATTTTGGAGGATTCGGTGGAAAAGGAGGATTTGGAAATTTTGGTGGAGGTTTTGGAAACTTCGGAGGAAAAGGTGGATTTGGAGGAGGATTTAACATTGGCGGAGGAGGTTTTGGTTTGAGACCTGGATTCGGAACTAATAAAGGAAATGCGTGGAAATAGAAAAAAAAATCGTAAGCAACTGGATTATTTTTTTTAGTTAATATCATTTTGAACAGATGCAATAAATTTCTTATATTGACAAAACCCATATCAATTTAATAAGTTTATTTTCAACAATAATGTCTTTTTCTTTTACGAAAACAAAATACTGGATGCATTTGAACTGCAAAAAATGCAATTTTATTTGCTCTTATTAAATTAATAATAGAATATTAACTTCTCTCTCTTTAATGCTAAGAAAGCAAGAAATTCACCAATATATTATGAATTGATATGATACTCTGTTATTAGACTGATAATGGATTTGTCAAACAATATTTTATTTAATATTAATAAGCATGTAAATGCATGGTTCTTTATATTTACGTAATGTGGACATATATTATTCACAAATGATAATTTTATTATTAACTGTAAAAATCTTATAATACATATATCAGCCATGTTCTAAAATTAATATATTCTATTCTGTTCAGTGTTATTTTGCTAGAGTTTAAGACTTCACTTACGTATTAGAAGGAAAATGTAACTTGAATTGATAAATCGAAAGTGGCGCAGATAAAAATGAGCTTCCTCGACTCATTTTAAAGCAAAAAAAAAAAATGCCCTGTAATAACGACAGCAGTGTGACATTTGATGCATGTCTCAGTTTAAAATAAGAACAGTAGTCTGAGAAGTGCAATAAGCCTGAAATAAATTTTTTCAGTTAATGTATTAGTCTATTTTTGTTTTTTATTTATAGCTTTTTCATCTGGTAATAAGTTTTTAAAAAATTATTATATTTTTATATAACTAAACAAAAAAAAAATATTTAAAATAAAGGCTAAATTTATTTGCCTAAAATGTTTTCATGAAATTCAAAAAGAATTTGCATCAAAAGCAATTCTTTTTGCTTTGATGATGAAATTAAAGCTTTCTGTATCTTTTTCTTTTCAGAAAACCTTTTTCTTCAACTATTAAGATACACCATTCCTTTCTTAAGCGAAGAAGCAATGCACATGTGCTGTATTCCATGTTCTAGATATAAATGTATCAATTCAAAATCGCAATAAATATTTTGATTTCCCTTAACAGCGTTTTTTATTGCAACCATTTATACGATAATACGTATCTATGCCTTAATAATACATATCACTATAGGATCGATTTTCACTCGTAATTCTAAAGAATGCCTAAAAGACGTTAGAAGTTCCAGTTTTGGGAGATTTCGAAAAATTTTAATGGCATAATTATTCTTCATTAAGGATTATGAGAGTAAACACAGACAATATTTTATTCAAATGTTCTGATATGAGTTACGTGTGAGCATATTTGTATCACGGATATGATCTTTGACATCGATGAACACTGTGTAATTCAGATAATTATGATTTGAATTTCATGAAGCTAGCGTTCTACAAATATTATTGCCTTATTACTGAATAGCGTGACCACTGGTGTTTAGGCGGTCTAGCGTGACATTCATATATGTTTAAATTAATATGAATTGGACAAGGTTCTAGTCTATTAAAGGGTTCTGAAGCATACAATCTGGGAAGACTATAATAAATTTAAACAATTGTATCTTTTTGTCTTCAGTTGTTCAAGAATGCATGAAAGCAAATAATGAAATAATTTTCACATGTTCTTAATAAAATAATTTTTACTAATATTTCAGTTTGAAAGAAGTCGATAGTTGAGAGTTTGTTCGTTGGCTCAGACTTTTTCAAATTTAATTACCAGTTTGATTACTAGAATATTAAAAACTGTAAATACATTCATTAAAACGGTTTTGTGTCACTTAATAGAATTTGTATTAATTTTTTACAGTTTTTGTTAGACCCTTGATTTCTCTATTTTTAATGAGTTTAAATAAGTCGATGATTAGAGAGCTATATATTATACTTTCTACGATGTTCGTTATGCGTATCAGCAATGTCACAGTAATGCGAAACAAAGGGTCTGTTCTGACCAATATCAGACTAAACTTAAAAAATGAGGAATTTTTTATTCTAAAACGTCAGAAAATAATTTTTAATTCTGTAAATAAATAGAATAATTAATGAGACAAGAAGTAATTTTAATTCCTCTTAAAAATTTAAGAAACAAACTACAAGTGAATAATAAAAGACAAATAATATATATAAAAATAAAGGTAAATAAAGCAAGCAAAAGTAAATTCCAAATTCTATTTAATCCTAGGGAAGTATAAAACTTTTTACTACTTTATAATTTATTTGCAGTATTTATTGTTTTTAACTACGCAGATGCTACTCAGAGTTAATTTACCTGACAATACAATATCATGACAAATGTAATCCTTTAAAACATGTAATATCTTAATTCCTTTTACCTTGCACTGGGCAATGATGTCACGCCTTGAAAATTGAGCAATGAAATTAAATTGGTTAAGTGCGTTTCGCTATTATCATGTGTACACAAATTGATACAATTGGTTATTTAAATTTTCGAATGGTCAGTAAAAACCAGTAACAAAGCAGGAATTAATTTGATATAATTGGCAGTAACTCCAACAATTTTGAGGATTTCTGATCTTCACCATGTGCACTCGGAAAAGTAATTTCATGCATAATTATTCAATATACAAGGGCTTGTTTATTGCACCAAATTTGTGTGTGTGTGTTTAAAATTGAATTTCTCCATCTTTTTACCATTAAGAAGGTATTTTCAATAAACAAAATTGAAAAATAAATAAATTAAAAGTCTAAATGATGCACCTTCTTGAATGGTACCCAAGAGGCACCATCGAGTGCAAAGGGTTAATTGTAATTATAGTACTAACGTTCCGAAAGGTCAATAATATTGGTTCAGCAATGAAATGCGCTGATTAATTATTTAAAGATTTCGCTTGAATCGTTTGCTATATAAAGAAATACTAGGAATTAATTCAGAATTCGATATATATGCCTTGATTATAATTGTGCTAGTCTATTATTGCCCAAATAGCCATGATAGCGTATTTATCTACTAAAAATGCACAAGAAGTTTACAGGCAATGCAATTAAATGTACAGAATACAAGGCAATTCAATCAGCATATTAATCAATTTTTCAAAATGCAAAATATGTCGCAAATATGTTCAAAATGCAAAAAATGAATAAATAGTGAAGCCAAAATAAAATGATACAAACAAATAAAAGATAAACGAACTTTTATATCAGAGGAGGATTTGAGGCAAGTACCCTTTGAGCGTGCCAGGTGCTCGGGGGGAAAGAAAACCCTCAATGAAGATTTTTAATATATATATTTCCTATTCCTCTCGAAATTCTTCGACTTTCCAACTAATCAAATGTGCAATACTAGTTCAATGAGCTGGTGTTTCATTTATCCGCTTACCCCCCCCCCCCTTCTCTGATTTCAGGCAGAAATCCAATCATTGTAAAAAATGTCTTTTAAGAACAGACATTTCAATTATTAGATTGAGAGATGGACTTTTATTTAAATTGAGCTTTAATATTTGTTAGCATTTATCACTTTAGTTAGTTATTTAATTTCGGACAATTACCATTTCATAAATTTAAAAAAAAATCGCTCCCGATTTTCATCAGGTTTCCCTGATATATTTGTTGTACGCTGATTGTCATCATTTGAAGACATTTATCCTGAAATTTTTTAAAATCATAAACAAGTCATTACGATAACATAATGCAACATATCCTTAAACAAAAATATCATGTAAATCATGCATTTCAAATCTTTTGACATGAGAAAGTTTCTTATTATCTATTAATATACACTTGAAAAGCGGTGCTTTTCGAAATTGTTCGAACCAAAGCAAGAAAAGTTACAGCAAAGAAAAATATCTCGACACATTTTTTGTGGTTTTCATTAAAAAGAAAAAATAACTTGTTGCGCTTTACACATTATTGAATGACATCAAGCTTTTTCTTAGGGAATGAAACAACTTTGACTAAAAAGCAAGTTTGTTTTTACAAGTTTACAGAAATGATTAGGAAAGAATTATTAAATATATCATATTTTCCGTAATGTTTATACGTAAATTTTCGTCTGATATCTCCTAAGTAATTGTATAAATTCATTGAATTCCAGTAAAAAAGTTCTTCTGTTGAATTTTGAAGTTTCATTCATAGTTATAATAAAGAAAATGTAGCATTTTAATCTGCATTATTATACCACAATTTATTCAATTTGAAAAGTATACGCTTTATTATTATTATTTTTTAATTCGTGTTTAACACAAAGTATGAAGAGCTTTAATGTTTCAATTATCGATTAGATTTCTTTATTATTCAACTACTTAATCAACAAGTACATAAATAGGGAACATTAAATAAAAATGTTGAACCAGGGCATGGGCATAACTTCCGCATGAATTATAATGCTCTTGGCGACGAACAACTGCAAACAGAATAAAACCGAGCAATATCTATAATAGTGAAGAATCTTGAAATGAATGAAGCTGCAATTTCTGAAAAAATAATGCCATCTAGTTTAAAGTTTTAATTTTTTTTCTAATAAAGCCTAATTATATTTCGGAAAACAACGAAATATTTCCTAACTACAAGTTAAACAATTTAAATCAATAGATTGCAATTTTAACCTGTTTGAAAGCAAAATTATATTATTTGATAAATTAATACGCAGAGTCCATTATATAGCACTTAAATATTCTTGTGCATGTTACGGATGCTTTATGGCATTTTTGTGCTCATAAGATATGGTGAAATAATTCTCTGTCTTGGGGAAAAAAGTCAAAAATTGTTGCCGAAATTCAGGTATATGAACCCAAATTAAATAGTATTGCAATATCATTCATGAAACAAGAAACCCTTAAATAATATTGGAAATTAATAATAAATTTATAAGTAGTTGTTATTCATAATTAATAGTACTTTTAGGGAATTTGAACGAATTTTGTGTAGTTTTAATATATTTTTTCATTTCAGTAGAGCACTGTGTTAATTCCTTGCGAAAATGATTCAAGTCTTTGGATTTATGCACGTGCATCCCATAATGTGCACATTTTTTAAGGTTATTGTTCTATTAATATTGTATCTAATATTTTTAAAGTTTGGTAAGATTTCAAGTGTATCAAATGCATTTTACCTCATAAAAGATTAATTAAAATTATCTACTTCCATATTTTTTTTCATAGAGAAAAATCTGAAAATATTTCAGAATATCTTCCGTTCAAGAATATTTTTGTGGTGAGTGGATGGGTAAGAATTTTGAATCAACCCTTCATTTAAAAGCACTTAATATAACAATGTTTCAGAAAGGTTTCTCTTCATATAGGGATTTACGCTCCTAAAAGTTTTTTAACCGACTAGAAATGGATATTAGATAGTTAATAACAGATAGAAAATGATAGAGTACGTGTAAATAAGCTATAAAAATAATTATATATTAATAATACAAAATTGTTAATGTTATGGTTTATATAATTATTAAATACTTTATTTCTTGTATTAACGCCTCATATTTTATATTTGGTTTTAAATTAATTGACCTTTTCAGTTTTATTATTCAATAAATGTTAAGTAGAAACTATTCGTTATTTGTTCAATGGTAATAAACAAAACAATTTGGTTAAGAAATTGCCAATTACACTTTTACTTTATATAACGCCTCTATGAGCTCCTGAGATAAAAAAAATACGCATGCTAGTTTAAGATATAAAATTAAAATTGCTAAATTCAAAACATCTTCATTATTATTCAAGAAGAATGAAACCAATTATAAAAATTAACCATTATTGCATTTATTTGGAAAAACATCTATAATGGTAAATGCTATTCAAAATTACATCTTAAAAAAAGCAATGACAAACAAATCAAATATTATATTTATTTGTGATACTATTAGAGAAACATCCAAAAATTTATCCCCCGAACCACAAATAAGGCTAATCTGTCCTTGATCGTAATACAAAAATTTTCCGAGGACCGATACAAAGAATATTAATAGTGAAAGAAAACAACATTTCACAAGAAATAAAAAATGGGCATACATTCATAAAGATTTAAAAAATAATAAAAGTGTATAGTTAATGAGTTGATTAAAAAAATGGAAAACTTTAGGTATACAATTTTCATACCATCATTTTCTGCAAAATCTGAGACTTTTCTGAAAAAGTATTTACCTGTTCATGATTCGAAGTACTCTCTGCCTCTAGTTACAACTTTCATCTTTCTTTTTGGCAAATTTTCGGCTACCAACACCTAGAAAAGGTGCATCTTTTGAGGCGATCCAGGGATTGATCCAATTTTGGACTTTTTTCTTAAGAGCAGGTTGCTAATCAACCAAATCGAGGGCCATCAATCGAAACAAATGATAATCGGAAGGAACGACATCTGAAGCCTACGGCGGGTAGGATAAGGCCTTTTTATAGCTTCCAAATATGTCGGAACCAGCCTTGAGAGAAGTGGCCGAGCCTTGTCATGCTGGAGGAAAACTGATGAGTCTCACTTGCTATTGTCAAAGTTTCTCCTTCAATGCTCATCTCAAACACACCAAATCCGTTTGATACCGATCCAATGTGATAGTTTAGCTTGATTTCAGCAGCTCATAATATATCACACATAGCTGGTCCAACAAAATGCAAAGCATAATCTTGACTCGGTTTGAAGCTTAGAAATTCGTCTTGAAGCTTTGAAACAGCTTACGAATTGTTTTCTCTCTAAGAGCATGCTCACCAAAAGTGCTTGAGAACATTTGATGCGCCTTAGCCCCAGGGGTTTTAGAAATCAAATAGATGCAGAAAATCAAAATTTCCCGCAAATGATGAGAATCTGTCTGGAAAACTGACATCTTTGATCGAGAATAAATTATGAGGCAAACATAAATTCACTAATGACGCTGCCGATATGTTGACAGATGTCCACACCGTCTGTGGGTCATTTTTTATCTGCATTTTCAGCAAGCACTTACAACTACAGTCATCTATCGAAGAATGGTGGGGGAGGGGCAAAGTTTCCCACCCAATAATAGAATTTTAAAAAATTCATTGAAAATAAACATTGGGCGAAATTGTTATGATAAGAAGTACAAGTGCCTGAACATATTTTGCGAAAGATATGAGATAGTTAAATTGTAACAAAAAAACAATAAGAGCCATTAGCAAGTCTCTTTTTTGAAGATACAAGCTTTTACTGCAGAATTTTTCTAAAATGCTAAAGTGCTTAATATTTTTTACACACCTGTATGAGTTGAAGCGAACTGAGAAAAACCTAATTTCATCCTGATTTAAGCCAAATTCATAATGAAGCATCTTGAATCTTTCGATATTATATCTTTATCTATTATATCAGTAAACGAATTCAAGGAGGCTATAAAATAATTTTCAGTTTTGCTTGTTTCAATTCAATCAGCAGATGAAATTTGTGAATAGAAAGGAAGCAAATTTCATATAAATACCATGGAAAAGCATGGAGAATAAGTTCAGTAAAAAAAAAAAATCTGGCGTCCTGGCAAAGGGGTAGCGATCTTCCACGTGATCTGGGATCCTAGGGTTCGAGTAACGATTTAGGAATGGTTGTTCCTCTGTGCTCTATCTGTAAGGTGTGTGAATGGGCCCCCTATGAAAAGGAGCTGTGCAAGCGAATGTGATGAGTTATTAGCAAAAGTAGTACTCTTTCCCCTAGCTAGCTCTATTACAAAACAAGAGACACTGGTTAGGCTTAAATCGCTGACTAGCACAGCGAGCCTGTCCATGGCAAGTGACATGAAAAAACAAAAAAAAATCGATAGTAAAAGAGATTGTGAAATTATCTAAACCAAACACGCGTCAATAATTGCAACAAATCACGAAAAATGAATTACATAAAATTTCATAAATGTTCAAATGATAAAAAAAAAGAAGTAAATGACAAGGTGTGAAATGGACCCCAATTTTTTTAATTAATCAACGTTAGCGTCACATGTTCACTTGCAACATTTTCAGTAATCTAAACTTTATTGTGTACAGGATATTTCCTTGGCAACGTTTTTTACAATGAATTCGTCTCTTCGTCTCTTACTCTGTCTGTGTATGCAATATAGTTTCATTCCATTCATTAGTTTTAGTAAATGATGCTTCCATAATGGAAAAATAATTTTATAGAGATCCTACATTTACTATTAATAAATAAATTAAAAGAAAAAAAACAATCTAAACTTATTGCATTATTGATGTCCAAATTCAGTTGAAAGCGTCTTCTAATATTTCTTTTTTCGCAGTTCTAATGAAATAGAATACAAGTAAATTTAATACTTTTTTACATTATACTGATAAAGCATTCCTACAATATCATTAGAAAAACATACATTTTTTTACAAAATATATTTAAATTTAAGTAAATTCGTATGTTATTGCGCACAGCAACATATGTTGACAACATTTTTAAAATAAGAAATTCCGATGGATTTTCTGAAAGTAAACATTTTACTGCGCGTCCCCAACTTGAGATAAACTTTTAAAAATATTTGTGTTCACGCAATCATTCTTTCCTCACAGTATTTTTTTTCTTTGATAGTAGTTCTTTCCGAAACAATAAACAGATTTTGAAGAATTTCCCTTCGCCTTTCCCGCACGAGTTTATCACAGATAGAGTTTACATGATGTGACATTAAATCTTGTTGGAAAAAAATCAAAACAAAATCAATAACAAGCAATAAAATGAAAACAATGATAAAAAGAAAGCTTTTTATTCTGATGTCTACAGTAGAAGAAAGCGATTTCGATCAAATTGCTGGGCTCTTTCCCATGACTCAATTAGCTTTCTCCCAGTTGTTGGAGCCGCTCAAGTATGACGGTGACCACTCATTTTCCATAAGTATCGCAGGAAGTAGAGCAAGAATTCAAGTTACTGAATGGAATAAAACGAAGATATAGAAGCCAGACTGGATAGGTCTTTGTAGCATGGAAATAGGCATTTTATTTAATTTTTTTTCTTGCCAAACACCAAAAGGAATGTTTTTGTCCACAAAGGTTTGAAAACAATAGATTATTAATCAGGATGTATGAAAAAGTATTTGGTACGCAGAATAGAAAAATAACAATTTCATCATTGTGTCAACCGGTGGCAGTTACATTAGGTATAGGGTGGTAGTAAATATATACAAGCGATTTAAAGCTTCAATATATATATTTTTTAATTTGAGAAAATTTTCCTTCATGAGGAGTTTTTAGCTAACTGATTTCCGACAAATTTTCGTCGTGACCTTTCTCAAATATTTGCATCAATGGAATGCTTCTCTAAATCTTCTTAAGGTTAATGTTTATGATAAAATATATTGATTGTATTTATTGATTCATAAAAAATTACAGTCTATTCCGATTGTCGATTTTTAAAAACATTATTTAGATGCAACATTTACAACGAAAATCAAATATTTTCAAAATGAAACGAACTGTTATTATTTACAACCAGATAATGTATATGTGATGTAATCCTATCTATAACAATAAAAGATATAAGAATACCTTAGCTAACAAAAATCGTGTGATGCAGCAGAAAATAGGCTGATCTAACCCACAGAAATAACAAGTGAAGTAGTTGCAGGGTTAATGTATTTCCATTTTAATTCACTCAACACTTTTAAGAAATGTTTTGTTTATGTTTGGCAGTCATTAATCAAAAATTTATTATTTGGATCAAAATTTTATGAAACTCTATATTTTAGATGCTAAACATATGCATCAAATTTTATCTTCCTAACTCTTTGGGTTTTGGAGTAATCCTGTTAACTTGTAATTAAACAGCTAAACAAATAGATTTTTTGCGATTATATTTCGTTTAAAATTTGATGGAAATCCACAAATTTAGTCTTAGTCCATATATGAAATTTCTTTCATCTTACTTAAAGCATTTTTGAATAATCGTGTTCACAATCCACCGGACATATTGACAAAAATGTATTTTTCGAACTTGGGAAGATTTCAGAATTGGAAATTCACCAAAATCTACTTTGATGATTACAATTCTATATTTCGTGCATGAGAAAGTAAAAACAGGAAAGGATTTATAAATGAAAAAATACCAAATTATGACGTAAAATTTTGTAAAATATGGCTTTCCTTGACATAAATAATCTTTTCCAAATCATTCAATATTTGTACACAAATATGGTTTAGAGAGTAAATTCATATCAAACACGTTATTAAAATTTGTTAAATTTGATTAAAATTTAATATCACTCTTTTTATTTATTCTTAAACAACGAGTTTTTGTTTCTATTTTTATTTTCTTTATAGTACTTGAGGCAAAATTTGTTGTCAGAAAATGGAGTAAAAAAAGAAAGAAAAATGTTGGGATATAATGTTATAAAAAGTTCAGTTTTTGAGTTTTGAATTACAGATTTCACCCTTTCTTTTACACAGCTTAAGTGCTTATTAAGATGTCTTTTCAATTAAAGGAATCGATTCTTCGCTTTTAAGGGATGACAGGTATCAGAAAACAGTGAATAAAAGCAAAAAACCTAATAACATAAATAATTAATCTAATTATTTTTATACAATGCAAAAAATTCACTATTCAAATTTTTAAAATAAATTTTTGCAGATGAAATAAAATACACAAAAGCACCCTCAAAGACGAAAAAAAGAAAATAATCGGATTTACAGCCTAAAAAAATAGCATAAAATAAATCGTAATGAAATAAAAGTTTTAATTTGTATTTATAAATTCTCTTATTAGTCCCTCAACTTGCGAATTTATATAACTTTCCAATTAACTGATTCATTATATTTTGGAACTTATTATTTTAATCCGCATAATAAATAAATGATGGTGTAAAATAAAGGAAATCAACGAAAGAGGGTACATTACTTCTTCATTACGTGTATTTTGTATGCCTTAGAGAAAAGGTTATAGCTGATCCAATAAAATTAATTTCATTAATTAAAGAGAATCTTTCAAAATTATCTCAATGCAACATCCGGACAACTGGCGCGTTATTGCAGAATTATAAATATCTTAACTCAAGCGCGAGTTAAAGTTGCAATGATGTAAGTCATATTTTCTTTGTTTTTCAGAAATTATCATAGCTGAAAAGGTACTATATTATTCATGAACAAAAATGTTGCAATGTTATCCTTTTAGGAGCTTCTTGGATCGAAATTTAACTTAAAGGTTGAAATAAATTGAACTAAATTTGCATTTCAGTTACAATTTTAAACTAAACTATCTTTTAAGAACAAGAGACTTACACCATTGTTACTTTAACTATCTACTATTACTTACCATTGTTCGAGAATTAAAATATGGTAAAAATTCAAATTATTTCATTAAAATTTCAGATTTATTCTGCTTAATAGAATCGCTCTCTTTAAGTACTATTTGTAATTCCGATTCGCACTTCTACTAGACTATGAAAGAAGAATCATTTGCATGATTTTTTACTGACTGTACTTGTGATATACATTTAATTAATGAAATTTTCCAACTTTATGAGAAGCATTTTACATTAAAATCTGCTTAAAATACTATTGAGTAGCATATAAAAAATTATTTTTAAGAAAATACATGCTTTGCTTTAATAATAAAGTAATCATAAATTGTTGAGTGGAGTTCGCAATTTTTTAAAAATGTCACTATCTTTCATTCTGAAATAAGATATGATAAATATATAAGGAAATTGAAAATAAAGAGAAACAAATTGAAGAGACAAAACTCATATTAAAAATTGATTTAATCTTACAATTTCACATATTAGAATTGAACACTGTTTCATTTCAAAATTACTTTTGAATAATTTAACAACTTTGTATAAAATAATTTACTGATTGCATCTTAGAATGAAGAAGAAATTTTTTTCACAATAATAAAATTATAATAATTAAAAATAATGGTGCAAATAAATTTTCGAAATTCTTTGCTCGTATTGTTAATACTTGCAATTAAATATCACATGACATAGATAGCTAAGTTTCTCATGCGACATTGACATCATGTGAATTGAATCTAAAAAGTAATTACATATATTTATTCCCCATTTTTAACTAAAAATTTGATTTCAAAGCAGTTTTTGAATTTTTCTGCATTATCTTTTTTTGTAGTCATTTACATAACAATGTTTAAAATTGAACAAAGTGTGTTCTACAGAGTTAAATATGCGAGTCTATGACATACGGCAGTAAAAGAAGAAATTCTTCATCTCTCTCAAATTTATTTATCATGTCCATTTTATTGCAAAAGAATAAAATAATCTATGTATAAATCTTCCATGCAATAAGGAATAGTGAAGTAGTACCCATTAGGTCTTATGAAACAAATCGGAAAGCCTTGATTCCTATTCTGAAAAGTGTTATGATGAAAAAATCTTCTGTGGTAATTTCAAAATCGATGAACTCGCTCGAAATTTAAAATAATGAATTTTTATTTCGAGGATATATAATATTACCTTCACTGCTGAATAAATTATATATAGTTTGAAATGTAGGATACTAGTATTCCTTTTCTATTTATTTTCTTCCGCGTGAAACTATTTCTTAAATTATCCACGATTGGGATTTTTTCTTCTTTTTATGAAAAATCTACTTTGAATTCATATTTTCCTTTGAAAGTTCCTCAAATATCTTTCAGTTTTGCTATTTAGTTGCTTTGTACTGAATTTTATTCAGAAATAACACAGCGTATGATAATCTTAGTATTTATTATTATTATTATTTGTTTTATTTTTCATTGAAACATTTGCATCTACATTAAAAAGGTGTAGATAATAGATCGTAAATGTCATTTCAACAAATATTAGAAATAAGCTGAGCTTTTAGCATTTAAAACCAAAGACTTGCTGTTTAAGGATACAAGAATTATGAATACTATCTAAAATATTTACAATATTGATCTATCGTTTCTGAGGAAGCAAAACTTGATAAGTCCATTGCATATTTAGTGATATTGAAAGAAGAATGTATTTTATTGCTTGGATGTTGATTGAGAATCAATAAATATTTTTACTGATATCGAATAACGATCTCTTTTTAAATATTTTTCATCGAAGAAATTAACATAAGAAATTTTCAGATCAAACAAAACATGCTTATTTTCAAATCATCAGTAAAAATATGTTCTT
The DNA here is from genome assembly GCA_026289955.1 of Argiope argentata. NCBI lineage: Eukaryota > Metazoa > Arthropoda > Arachnida > Araneae > Araneidae > Argiope > Argiope argentata. The sequence goes on from JAOUZG010027617.1 coordinate 2,900,803, forward strand.
GTTTAGTGAAATTAAAGAAAAATATTTTATAATGGGTTCTTCAATTTAAAGTAGAAACGATAAATTTTACTTCATTTCTTCGTGATTGAATCTAGACTTTATTTTCAACATGAATGACTGTAAGGCATTTTTGTACCTCTAAATCATTTAATTTTCTCTCGGGTAATTATGCTGTGGGATCCCAAATATTTAACTTTTTACTTTTGAGAATTAACTCTTGTTATCACTAATTTTGTTGCAACAATTCGGGCAAAAAGAGCCATACTTTGCAACTTTGGTGCAAAGGTTTAATGAGTTTATAATTTCCTCCATTGGTTCATTTAAAAAAATAATCAGAACTTTTTTTTCAGTTTCATAATTAAGAAGTTCATAATAAAACATAAGACACAGTACACTTTCAAGTAACTTATGTTATATCATGAAGAAACTTGATATCATTTATCCTTTAATAACGATTCACTAGAAATAACGTAAATTCTTATTATTTCAGTAATTTTATAATATATTTGAGAAAATCCATTTTTATAGTTTCTGGTGTTTCATTTGGGATAAAAAATATCTTGTATATGGTGTAATACTTTAACAAAGGAAGTGTATAATATCTTTTTTATTCTACTGAAAATTGCAGTCAATTATTATACTATAAAGTTACAAGAAAAATCTTCTATATTTTTTTCCTGCAATTAATAATGAAAAGGTATTAAAATTATGAACAATGATGTAATTTCTAATATCCCTCATTTATTTTCATTTGAAATATAAATGTACACTATTGTTATTTAAAACTTCCAATTATATATTTTATAATGCGCCAAGAAGAATTTTGTAAATATTGGACCTGTAAAATTGTAACTATTGAAGTATTCTTTTTCTAATGCATCAGAAATTACCACATATAACACTTTTGATTGCTTGAAAAGTATTTAGTGCAGCACTTTCTAAATTTTACAGCCTCTTTAATTCTTTAAATGATAGATTAATCTCTAAATATTGTTTGAGGATGTATTTTCTCTTTTCTTGATTGATTAATTCCAGTCAGGGAAAAGTACATTTAAAAATTATCTGGTAATGTCTACATAGTAGGGTACGATTTATTGGAGCTCTGCAAAGCTAATACCTGAAATTTTTAGTATAAATACATAGTAATCGACTATTACATGCTTGTAATCACTAACACTCACTCTCAATATTAATGCAACAATGCACATGATGAAGGTTATTATCGCAATAAAACCCTATCATGTGTTTTGTAAGCACTTCATTATGAAAGTTACAAAAACGTAGTTTTGCATCTCCACGTATGAGTCAATTTTCAGTAATGTGTTTCTAAAAAGTTTGAAAATAAGATGAAACTAAAGAAACTGAAACTCAAGAGATGCTTAAATGTACATTTCGCTTTGAAAAAAATTATTATGTTCTCAAAATTATGAATGAAAAACAACAATTATTCCATAGGTATTAGATTAATTTATTTTAAAGTGAAGTATTTAGGTCTTAAATATATTAAACAATTATGTGTGTAGTCCATTAGAAGTTTTTGGCTAAATTCTTTAAAGTAAAAAAAAATACTACCAAACACATTTTTTAATAGGCTTACATTTACATAGAAGTTAGATTTTTGTATTTCATATGGTATCATGAATTCTATATATTTATAAAAACATCATATTCGTGATTTATAGTATTTATTGTCATTATGTTATATTCATCAAAGATTAATTGGTGGAGCTATTTAACCCTTTTAAGTTTGGTAGCATTTATTATATATCCCATTTTGTTTACACCATATCACATTAATAAAGTGACGCACTTTTAAAATCTTTCTTAGCTAAATCCAAAATATTTGAAAGAATTCAAGGAATCTTATATCGATATTACAAAAGATAAACAGCACATTCACTCTGTCTTTGATACTGAAATGAATACAGTTTTCGATTTTTCCTTTTAAAGATGGCTTTCATGACTACCTGATATAATTTAAAATTGAATGTCTGCAGTTTTCTATTTTAGTTTAAGCTTTCTAACTATTTCCTGAACATTCAAAGACCATAGAAAAATCTGTCTTATTATTCTCACATTTGTTTAAGTTAACCGTTTTATTAAATGCCAAGGTTTGTGATTTTGTATTTTAAATCAGTGAAGCAGATAAGCATGAATAAATATTGAGTGGTTCAATGTTTAATTAGGGAAGGTTTGAAAAAATAGCTTATGGTTTTTGAAACAGAAATTTCTAGAAATCGACATATCAAGTTTTTAATGTCATTATTATCATGAATCTTTTTTTCGCACAAAAGTATTTTGCTGTTTGCTAGAGTAATTTAAGATTCCTTTTTGTTTATCCTTAACATTTCATTCCTATTTTAGTATTATTTACGTACTTCCCTTCAAAAGAGTATGCGAACGCGGCTCGTTTGTCAGGAGCTAATTTTAACACACTTAAATCATAACTTTCTCTTTTCCAAAAAAAGAAATGATTTTTTTAAACACAATAATTTTTTGTTTAGGCAAAGGAGCGTCGTAATATTTTTTTAAAACTAAATAGCTTTTGAAAGGGCAGTATTCAAATCAAAATGGAATTGTTAATTCTCAAGAGTAAATTAACTTGACTGCATATTATACTTATCGACCTTGAAAACTCTCTTATTTCAGTAAAGCGTAAAATAAAATAAGTTGAAATGAAGGTTTTCTAATGCTAAATAATGATTGCCATTTTTTCAATATATCATTAGATATAGATTACAGATATATGTATAGATTACATAAATTCTTGTTTTACATTAAACTATTCAGAACAAATAAAAAATTAGCATTTTTTTCAAATTTAAAATAGAATTCTAATATTTCATTTATTAAATTTATACTTCAAAAATAATTGAATACGAAATAATATTAATTTTCGCACAAATTAAAACATCAGCACTTCTATAGAAAACTATTTCATCTTAATAGTCCTAAATTCCAAAAAGAACTCCAGACAGGCTGTAGCTATTTTCAACCATTTTGAGAGTGTGGAATCGCCTGAACTGAACACATTAATTAGTTGTAGTAAAATATTGTTAACGTGAAACGGAAGTAGATCCTTGCATATTGTATTAGAATTATATTAGGCTCAAAAACATTTACTTTTAGGCTATTTATCTTATTCTTATATAGCATTTTTCGTTTCCAAATAATCATAAAGCAAAAAAAAAGCCGAAAAAAAATAATTTGGAAAAAAACATGTATTAGCATTCAACTAAGAATAATTTTGAAAATCTATTAGGAGAAGTAGAGATAAATATAGTTGTAAAACCTTAAACAAAAATATTGTAGAAAAAACTAAAACAATAAATATTTGAAGGTAATAAAACGTGCAGTCACATTTTATATAATGTCATTTTTAAAAATGAAATAGAAAAGTAATGGCGCACTATGCTTTAATAGAATACAGTTTCAACGAAGGGAAACTTTTTTTTGTATGTTATAGAAATTCTTATTCCAAAGTTCAGGTATATCTCGACGTTCAGTAATTCATGCAGTATCAATGTTGAGCTTTTAGCATTTCCAATGATAAAGAGGAATGCAAGCCTTTCATTATTGTTTTCTTGTTGCATCATGTAATTTTTTCTATCTTCTGTAGAAACGTTTACGACCTTGTTTTCATTTATTTTATGAATAGGGTTCTCACCGGGCTTTTCGTCTTTTATTTTAAATATGCAAATGAAATTTTGAAAAAAAAAATGTTTGAGTTTGAGGAAAGTATTAATGCAAGGACTCCTTAAAAATAACGCAGGGGAGATTTATAGTTGTTTACAATTTATTGATAATTTAGAAAGCATAAGCATAGCTTTCATTTTAGAATTTTTTAACTTTTTTACAGCTTTTTATGAATATTTATTTAAAATATTAAATTGTAAGTTTGGATAACTATTAATAATGCTCAAAGACATATCATGACAACAATTTACATTTAATAAATTATAACATTATAAATTTCTCTTATCATAATAAGTGCAAGCAAAAATTACTTTGAATTATTTAAGAATCTAATTAGTTAAAAAGACATTTTATCTTTTATTTTACTGATGCGCAGATATGAAATAGCGCTTTAGATAGTGACAATTCACCTGAAATGGCTTAAAAATTTTGAATATTTTCTGCAAAATAAAACTGCTTACCTCTCTAAACGTCTTTTATTTTCCCAATTGGAATGCAGTGTTATTTGCATTTTAAACTGATAGACGATTTTTCTATTTGTCTTTCTAATTTTGTAATGTAGTCATTTCACATTAATGCGCTCTTGCGATATGGATTTGGAATTCATTGTTTTTAAGAGAAGGGGTATGTTAGTCTCGGCAAAAGTGAGATATGATATGCATTTGAATGTTGCCCGATTGAGTTAAACCTGGGTGACGCTGACATCCTGTGACTTGATTACAATAAACTTATTTCTGTTTCTACCGTTAAATCCGAAATGAAATTGCATGTTAAATTGCAAAAAGTATAAATCTCATTAAATAAATTTCCCTTGCTAGATCATATAATAGTGAGATCATCTTTGTTGTATATATTGTTTCATTCCCTTTTATCGGAATTTTCTATTTTTTTAAAAAACACTAAAAAAAGGGGGGGGGGGATTTTAACCTAGAAAAATTATATATATATATATATATATATATACAGATATATATATATAAAGAAACAAACACAAAATTGTTGATCCAGAACAGGCTAAAATGCTTCAAAAATTTTCTGAATAAAGAAAGATAACTTATATTAAATATTAATTTATGATTTATAATAATAAAGTCATAATTATACACAAATATGCAAAATCTAATGTTGAGTATTTTATAAAACAATCAAATACCTTGTCTGTATAAAGTATTTTTTATCATAAGTGAATTTTCGTGTAGAATAGGCATTTAGCAACCAACCATTACGAATGTTAGGTATCTTTCTAAATTGCGTTATATAACTAAATCCAATACACTTAGATAGACATTTTTAAAGCTACATATTATTTTTTTTCTATTAATAACTATAGAAAATAGTATATTAGTTTCTTATTTATAATTGCTCTTTATATACTTAAGAAAATCCTTTACTTAAGGTTTGAAGACAACACTTTTCAATCTGCTCTTCATGAAAAGCAAATTTTTTTTTTGATTTTATCATAGAAATCAATCGTACCTAGTGACATGTTTTAGTATTGCATTAAATTTACTATTACAACACAAATTACATACGTGTACTTGAAATCTTTCAGCGGAACAAGAATTGACGATAAGAAAATATTCAAAAAGTTTCGATCGTACTTGTGAATGTGTGTCTTCAGAAAGCAGAACGACACGCACATAATCGAGAATAATTATCAAAACTGAATTCTCAGTTTCGGTCTATATAAGATGAGCCCGCATCGAAAAATGAGTTTAAATGTTATAAAGTTTTAACAGAACGTAAACATGACTTTAATGTCTTCTTCGACGGTAAGGAAAACGTTTCTTCCTTTTTTTCTTTTTTGATTTTCATTAATTTTTATAAGTATACAATATTAAAATACATTTAACTGTTTTTGTTTCCTCTAACTACTCTTCCTAATTAAATATAAGGGCACTTAGTCATATAGAAAAAACATTACCCCTTTGCATTCGGAAAAGTAATTCGATGCATAATTATTCAATATACAAGGACCTGTATATTGTTCCGAATTTGTTTGTGTGTGTGTTTAAAATTGAATTTCTCCGTCTTTTTACCATTCTGTAAGTATTCTCAATAATGAAAACTGAAAAATAAATAAGTAAAACGCCAAAATGAGGCACCGTCTTGAATGGCGCCCAAGAGGCACCATCAAAGGCAAAGTGTTAATTATGCTCTTTGAGCAACATTTGAACCCGAACATCGAAAAATGAAATTAGTATACTTCATAACTAAAAATTATAACATTAGTGCAATATTGATCTTAGGATATTCTAAATCCATTTTTGGTACATTTGATAATAGATTAATTTAATTAAATTTCCATATCGTTTTATAAGTGCATGTTTTAATTTCAAGGAAGCCATGATTAAACAATCCCAATCCATTATAGAAAATGATTTTATTTACTTTTATTTACTTAGTTACTTTTGAAAAATAAGTAATATGAATTGTATTCACATTCCATACTTCAAATACAATTTATATAAATGATTTTTTACGAAAAAAAAAGTCTTACATAAATCTTCTATCAGACTAAATTTTTTTTACATTACTATAGGTTAAAAAGAGTAATTAAGAAACCAACTTAGGGAAACTTCCGAAAAAGATTAGCAAATTAAAGGGAATTTCTCACAGAAAATATTTTGGAATAATAACTTTCTGTTTTTATCTTTAGTTTGTGCAAAAATTTATTAGTTTCTGTGCTAAATAAAAGTTTAACATTTACATTAAATAAGCTCTATTAATTAGGAAGATTTTAAGAATATAATGAAACTTCTGATAATAAATAATTTTACAATGTACTTTATGTATGATAACCAACAGTTCTGTTATCGAAATTTGAAATTTTAGTGATGAAATTTCTTACTAAACTAAAACACATATTTGTTTATTGGCCATATAAAATTATATTTTATAAACATGGAAAAAAAATTGCAGTGTTAGGATTTTTTTACTAAAGTCCATTTTGAATTATTTGGTGTTGGATTATTCGAATTCGACTTTTTAGTATCCTAAATAGATGGTATTTTTTAAAAATCTTTGTACTCTGCATCTAATTTTAGATAGATTAATGAATTTCTGATATAATTTGACAATATACAAAATTTAAAATTCATGAAATTTTGCTCTAAAATTTCTTTTAATACATTGAAAAAACTAGAAATCCAAATTAAATATCGCAATTTGCCGAATAACAAAAAGTGTGTACTACTGTCAAAAGGTTAGTTAGCATATATATTAATAATATGTTGAAATTATTGTTATTTATTATTATTTTAAAAACAATTTTTCTTAAAAGTTGCATCAGTAAATATCATTCAATTGCAAAACAAATCACATTTTTTTATTGTATAGAATGATATTTATTTTCCGATCAATCTTTTTTTAAAAAAAAAATCAGATATTTAAATTTTATTGTGTCATATATATTTATTATGAAATCTAATTTCAAAAATTAAATAGAAAAGTCATAATTTTGCAAAATATAATTATGATTTAATTAAAATATTAATTGATTTAATTCCAGATATTTTCACCTTTTTATTTGTAATCCCTTCCCATTTTATTCTAGATTCTCTTCGCCTTCAGTTTTATGCTAGAAAGCTTCTTCTGCTACGCAGTTTCTTCTGAAAGTTTTTCTAAAGATGGGCTAGATACTTTTAATTTTGAAACCAGTAACCTATTCGATCCACCATCAAGATTAAATTTGAAACACAAAGACCTCTTGGATTTTATGGACAAAGAATTGGAAAAATTTTCTCTGAAAACTGCTTTCGAAAAAGATGATGACAATTATAGATATAGAACCTATTCACAACTGAAGAAGGACCATGAGCCACAAAGTTCGGAAAATAAAACTGATAGTAAAAACACAACCAAAAAAATTGAATCGAGGACTGGTGTCAGTTTGAAAAATTTTATTGACAAGTCGACTACTAATGGTTCAGAGGCGGAATCGAATAATCATGCTTATCATTTAAATCCAGCATATAATAACCCATCATCCAATGTGATTGTGAAGGAACTTGGAGGCAGCTCTTTAAATTCTCCCAGATATCAAGACAAAGTGGTATACGTGCCAATATACGACTCACCAAATCTCAAACCTGAGAAAAGTTATACAATACAAAACTTTGTTCAAAGTGATCTTAATAGTGAAACTCATAATAATCAAAACAGAAAATTGATTGGATTCATTGGCGTAGTATTCGTTCACAAGTTACCAGATGATGATATCCAACAGCATAATCAAAGAACTTTACAGAATCTGCACAGCACTCAGCCTACTTACAGCGATGCCTCTGGGGATCTTCAGGACAAAACTCCGAATACTGTTTCGTTTGATAATGTTCTTTCGCAACAGGTGGGAAACGATGGATTAAACGAAGAATTGTATATAATTAGACAGAAAAAAGCAGACGGTAATTATCTCTCTAATCCGGTACCATATAACCAAAATAATGAAAAATGGAAATATCAGAGGTCACTTGGTAAAACAAACGGCTGGGAAGCTAATTCAGGAATTAAATACCAGATACCAGATTTATCACAAGGACAAGGACAAACATTCTCTCAGCAAAGTAAATCTTGGGTGAATTCACAAAACCACAAAACCGTCTCATCACCAAAGGCTTTCTTAAATCAAGGCGCTATTCCTCAGGGAAATTCAAAAATGTATAAAAATGGGAAACAAAATTTCGACAGTAGAAAGCAAATACCAGAAAACCCTCTTTTTCCTGCTCGAAGTAACGCAAAACCAAAAAATTCTCCAGTAAGTAAATTTTCTGTTCCAAATCAACAGCTTAGTACTTTAAATAACAAACAGGGAAATGTCCGTGGACTTCACCATAAACAACAGTCAAATAATTATCATAATTTAAACAAACAACGAAATATTAATTTAAACGAAGGAATTAATTTAAGTCATTTGGGCAACTTGATTGCGATATCTGACGATAAAGGATCTGACCAATTTGTTCCAGTAATAAAACATGTGGTGATAGAAAAACAAGTACAACCCAATGCTGATGGGAATTTTTTATCGAACAGTGGAAATATTTTAAATAATAATGACGCTCAAGAAGGATTATATCAGAATATTAAAAATTTTGAAAAGGTTGAACAACATTTTGTAAATCCAATTTCTCCAAATTTAGGAATTAATTACGGAACAAATGTTAAGAAATCTGGGTCAATTCCAAATATTGAAGATCCCGTACAATCTCAATGGGTTCCAAGACTTAACAGCCAAGTAAACAGACCACCACAGGTTCAATATTCAGATGTGCCGAACAACTTAGTTCACTTAGAACAATACAGAAATAATAATGAGAAGTTCCTAAATGATCAGAATTATAAACATTTTCAAACAAATTCTCACCACGGAAATCCCAAAGAGCAGAAATCCAATCAAGGAATTGTTGCATCCAACCACAACAATCAACATGCCTTTTTTGAGAATATACCGAATTTAAATTTGAATCAAAACTCGAATCAGCATTCTGGACATTCCTATAATAGTGGTCCCTCTTTGAATCAAGAGTTTTCCAGTGATCCTGAAATACGAGAAGCGTTTAGAGTTGCCGGAATCTACTTGCAAAATCAAGCCGATAATATTCCAATTCACAATAAAAACAATGATTCGCCTCATAATTCATTTGAAAAAATGGATTCCAATCAAGCATATTCTCAAGAAATACAGAATAATCAGAACTCTTATTTAAATTCAAATAACATTCGACCAACGACAGACCAACGATATAATGCTTTGTATCATGAAAGAAATAATAATTTAAATATAATAAGACTCAGAGACAAAACTCTTCAGACTTATCAGAATACTGATCCTGTGCAGCATTTTAATAATGAAATACAGAAATATGGCCCGTTTAATAGAACCGATAAATTTCAACATAGCTTAAAAAATCCTGTTACAACGCCGCAAACACCAAATCAAAATGGTTGGCAAAATATTCAAAATATGAAGAACGCCCAGTCTTCTGTTACTTACCAAAATAATGCAAATCCCAATGCTTACGATCGATCAAAAACAAACACTATACCTGAATCTCAGATAATTGGAAATCAAAGAAGTATTCCAAATCACATAAATGACCAACACCAAAGAGGCAGAGTTGGTAATTCCTTTCAAATAAAAGATGCAGTAATACATCCTCAACAACATACTTCAATCATTCAAAATTTTGGGTCCAATCAAAATAATCCTGGGCAGCAAATTTACAATAACGCAGGTCAAAATCCCTCTGAACAACACCATTATAATAATGCATTTCATATTCATTCTGCTCAACAATTTCATAACAATGCACCACTGAAAAAAGATGATACTTTAAAAGAAAATGAAGGAGTTTTAGTATTTACTGGTTATGGTAAGCAAGACTGGAATGAAAAAGGTCGTTATAATCATAACGCAAATCAAGCCCATCCACAACAACGTGGTCAATTTCAAGAAAATCACGTCAAGGAAGATGATTCTCGGAAAGTAGGACAAAGGCCTGTTTCCGCTATCGGCGCATCAAATAGTAAAAGTGATCATCATGATAAGACTACTAAAACGTGGTATAAGCGGGATTTAGAAAATACAAACAATAGCTCTATAAAAAAAGAAGGTGGGAATATTGATCACTCCAGTGATTATATTATAAAAGATACTGATGGAGCAGACTCAAATGGTTTTGGGGGAGAAAACTTCTGGTAGTTAAATTTTAAAGGGTAAGTTTTCTTGTATTACTGTCAATAATTTAAGCTGAGATCTCATTCATCTATATAATTCTAGAAAAATAATTCTATAAAAGATAAAGAATAAATTTTAAGATAATACTTTTCAAGCTTAATCCAAGCTGAAATTTATGGAGTTAAATTAGTTATTTTATGCGCTTTATTTCTTTTAATCTCCATCAATTAATTAAACTCCATCAACATCTTTTAATCTATTTTTGTTTTAAAAATTCGTTGTATAAAAGATTATTGCATTCCCTTACATTTTTAAATTTCATTAGCGATATAAGCACGATGTACATTAATTGAGTTTATAACTTGAGTTAATAAGGAAATAAAGTGTATGGATGTTGAGGTCAAGGTCCTAAAAATTAAAACTTTAAGAACATTTGAATGAATAAGCTCATTTTTCTTGTCAATTGTCAAATAAAATAACAAAGTTCATTGTTACAAAATATTCTGTTTCCATAAAGTGTAAAAAATTATTTTCATTAATTTGAATCTTATTAAGTTCTTCAAAAATCAAAACGCTTTATTATTTGAAATACTATCAATTTCTAAGGAAGCACAAATAAAAAAATACTGCTACTATTAAGAAAAATTAAATACGAAATGCAATTTGTGTTGAAAAAAAGTCATCTTCGGTATCTTACCATAGCAAAACGTATGAGAAATATCAAAGTATTTTAATCATTCATTATTAAATTATCCAATCGTGCAAAATCTTATTTAAAATTTATTTAGAATTTAATTTCATATTTTTTTGCATAATTTATTTTTAAGTAGAAATATCTTCCTAATACCTTCTTTCTTTGGTTTCCCTCTAGTTTGTCTTTTTAAACGGTGATGCTCAATCTGTGTAGAAATGCAAATTTAAGATATCTTTTTATAAGGGAAAGACAGAAGAAGGAATGGTAGGAAATAGATTTTGAAAAACTATTACATTATTAATATAAAAAAGAATTTTTTGTTAATAAAAAAATATCAAATTTTAAATAGGATAAATATTTCTTAATAACAAAACATATTTTGATATTAAAATTGCATTCATTATAAAATCGTTCATTTTGAATTCATTATAAATGCAAACAAAAAAATTTCCCACAAATTATATTCGTTTTGAATTCATTATAAAATCAAATAGAAACAACTTCAAGGGAAATGACTTAATACCTAATAATGCCCAACAATTTTTTTTCTGCTGTCAAGAAAATATCAATGATTTTAGGGTGTATTTTCAGACTTCCTTATTTCAAAACTGATGTTACTTTTCCTGATGAGCTCTAGTTTTTTTTTAAATAATGTATATTCAATATTTCAGTAGTTTTAGTTATTCAATATTTCAGTAGTTAGAAACAATAAATAAATGCTACTAATTTTAATTTTGAGGATTCTTATTCTACTAATATATTTATACATTCAATATCATAATAAAGATAACAAACTTGCCTTATATTAGTATCTGGTTTAAAGAAAAAAAAATAACTGTTTAAATCCTGACTTTAAAATAGTAACTTACAGAACCAGAGTGGAGAAAATCTCTTTATTGCATTTTATAGTAATATTAAAAACATTCCTGGTTTTTACCTGAAAATAAAACATGAGCCAGAAAAATAGACTTTTTATAAACAATTTCAATGGAAATTCAGAAGGTTTGTTATTGTACAAAAACAATAATCAAACTTCCATTCTTATTGCTCATTTTAGGAGACTTAAGCAAAATTATCAAAACGTTAAAACTATTTTGCAAATAATTTGCTCTCAGGAAAAAAGTATTTTTATTGTAATCTCAAATGATAAATATGGTTAATATTCTATTGGAACATCAAAGCAGATATAAGAAGCATCTTTATTTTATTTACTTGTAGACAATAGGGAACTTGAAGATCACCAGGAAAAGTAAAATAACCTTTAAGGGAAATAGTAACTAAGTACAGACGGTATTACTTAGGAATTATCGATTGATGGAAATAAGAAAAATAGCCAACCATTTCTTATAAAACCTGGACAAGTGAAACAACTGATATCGTAACTCAATAAAGATGACAATTATTTCGATTTGTAAAAGATTTCCCGGTCTGAGAAAAAAACCTACAATTGTGAATTTTTGATGGCTCTCAAAATTATTGATTCTTTAAAGTTGATAATCTATGATTGATAAAGCTTCATCTATGATTGATAATGCTTCTTATTGTATACATCTAATCTATCTTATTTTGGCCATTCTTCATTTCAGCTTTAATCCTTTTTAGATAACCACAAAACAGAGAACTGTAAGTTGATGCGATATATGCTTAAATGTTTTTAAAAATTGGGTGTTAATATGAACACAGAGGTGCATTTTCAACCTTGTAACGAACGAATCTCCTAACAATCTGTATTATTTTATTGAGAGGTACATTCTACCGGGATATCAAAGAAATTGTTCAAAGCTACCAAAACAAGTGCAAACAACATATGGCAGTTTACTGTTAAAGCTTCCGACTCTATACTTTCTCTGCATATGAACCGAAACCATAAGAATGTCTCGTACATAAATTATTTGAACCAATTTATTTAATGTTCACTACATTGAATGTAATATCATCATATATTTTTTTTAGAAAATCAATACTGTTTTAGTATACCATTGATTTATTTTGAATTGCTGAAATTTATTTCTTTAACCCATTAATATAATTTTAAATTTATTCTTTAACTCTAATTTTACTCTTATTTCACGTGATTTACGTATTGATTCATCTTCTAATTTGTGCCGTGACTGGATTTTAAGATTAAATTTATTTATGGTATAGATTTAATTTTATTATTGCTTTATATCTGAGGCAGTTTTAATGCTGCGTGCAAGTCACTATTGAAATTTAATCTTCATCTTATCCAAAAATTAGAGTCAATTTTACAAAAACCATGTCTGATTCAAAATAAGAGCCTCAAAATGTTGCTAAAATCTCAAAAATACTTTTGGCAAGTCAGTGCCGAGAAATGAAATCAGATCGTAATTGTTTAACTGAGTCTGTCTTATAAGTTATTCAAAATTTTATGCCTATTAAATGCCTATGTTTATGACATTTGGTCATTGGAAAGTTTGAAATTCATTATTGTAATCAATAATTTACATTTAATCAATTGTATGTTAACTCAAGTTGAAAATGTACTTAAACGAATTTCCCTGATTGTAATTATTGTTTTGAAATGCATTTTATGATGTTTGAAATTCAATAATCTTTCATAATACATGTGCAGTATTTTAAGTGAAGTTTACTTTACAGGAATTTCCATTTACATACTTTATCTGCTGACAGTGGGAGTGGACAGGAATTTCAAAACCTATTGCAATCCAACTTGGAAGTTTTTCTCAGTACAAAGATCGAATAACTCCTTAACTTGACTATTCGCTAACTATAAATATCAGTCAATGAGACTACTTGTAATGAACTTATTAATGTAGTGTTTTTAAATGAACTGCAAAATTTTCTGAGGAAGAAAATTTCAAAACAAATTACTCATTTAGGTGATAGAATTACAAATAAAGGGATTTATACTGTGTTTTTCTCTTTGTAGTCTGGACACATGTGATCTGGTATAAACCAGATATCTCAAACTCAAAGAATAATAAGGAAAAATAAGCGACGTCTGAGTTTATATAAGCAACACAAAAAGTTTTAATTCTGATAAAATTCAAAGTTATTTTGAAAAAAAGAAAGAAAGAAAGAAAGACTAAAGCTTAATAGAAAAATAATTCCTTTTTTTAAAATTTAGCACCTTTTTTTCTGCCACCATCTTTTCACCTTCTAATCTTATTTACTGTTACTGCTTATAAAACTAACTTTAGTTGAATAACAAGTTTCTCAATTCACAAAACATTCATTATTTCGCAAATACCGACATTGCAAGCTGGTAGGTACTTTACAGTTATATGTCGAGAAAATTACATCAAAGATTGTTTGAATACTTCTAAATATAAATTGGAAATATCTGGAAAAGGCATTCCCCATAAAAATTTATTTTCAAATTGGAATCTCGGGTGTATACAATTAGGTTCTGATTTTTTTAATCGGCAAATTTAAAGAAAATGAAAAAAAAAAAAATCCAGAAAACCTTTCAAACATGTAACACAACTGTATTTATATAATTATTATACAGATGTCATAAGACTACAGTTACAATATTTACAATAAAAACCACACATGTATGAATTACACCCATTTAATAGACTCTTTTTGTGTATTTAAAAGTAATTGATACATCCTTTAATTTCTGAATAATAGCATCTCCAGCCACATAAGTGATATCTGAAATAGTAAAAATGCTAGGAGTTACCTTATGGGTTGTATGACAGATCTGTACAGTACACTTTCCGTACCGATCATAAAGCTGTCAACCAATGGTTTCCAAAATTAATTGAATCAGTACTTGATTTTGACTTGAATAAAATTGATTACCCGGCCCTCTGTCATTAAATTAAAGTATAAAACTAAATAATTTTCTAAAACTGCTAAAAATTTTCAAAAGCTGAGAACTTCTTGGCATTGCCAACTTTGCCTTTTTAATAATCATGCATCTCCCCCTTAACTAAAATTATTTAAGTAATCTCTTTCCACTTTTGATCCTGTATTGTATCCGAGCAATCTCGTAATGTAGATTCAAATATCTTGCGAATTAAATCATATTGATTAATGAAATGACTTCAATGTGCCTATTGAACTAGATGTTCTTCAGCATTTTTCTTCCATGTTAAAAATATGCATGTTTCAGATATTTTGCTATAGAGAAAGTCAGGCTATCTCACAATGAGCCCATACTTTGCAGAAATACAGTCGAGATCAATTTAAGATTTCAGGAGCTAATGAATTTAGAGCAATAGTTTCTTTATTAAAAGAAATAGACTCATACTTCTGTTATTGCATTGCAGGAGAAACTCTTGCTGTAATATTTAAGAAGTTTTTGAAAAGTTGTTTTATTTCCTCAAAACAATATGGGCGAACATTCAGTTTCATTTCTGTAATTTACTTTCAACCATAATTCATGAAACATTGATTATATCCTCAGTACGTTTTTGTTAAATAAATATGTAATCGTGTTATTAAATTGAAATTAATAATTTTCTATTTATATACAGGGTGTTCATTAACTATTGTCGGGATTTCCGTACCTCATAACTTTTGAATAAAAATTCTTACGCAAAAAACGATTGCATATTCATAAATTACAACTCACAGAATTTTACGTGGCAACAATGCGAACTTTGGGAATTTATAGTCTGGGTAATTATGACGTCATAAATAAAAATGACGACAGTGCGAGAAAAAACAATGCATGTATTGGGGTTTTTCGGAACTAAATCATTCATAACTACTCAAAGTCGCTTCAGGACCCCGTACAAGAAAGATCCTCCTTCAGATAATTCTATCATACGCTGGTTAACACAATTTCAGGAAACTAGTTGCGTTCTACACCGAAAGAGAGAGGGAAGACCAAGCACTTCGCAGGAAAATGTTGATAGCATCCAAGAAACGTTTACTCGCAGCCCACGAAAATCAACGAGACAATCAGCTGTTCAGTTACATATGCCGCATACGACGATATAGAACGTTCTCCATAACCGCCTTCATCTGAATGCCTACAAAGTGCAAGTTGTGCAAGCTTTACACCCGAATAATAAACCGCGTCGTTTTGAGTTCGCTGAAATTTTTTTGACTGGAATTGAGGATGATAAAAATTACCTTCGGAAATGATTCTTAATTAACGAATCCCCTTTTCATGTGTCAGAAAATGTGAATAAACATAACTGTAGAATATGGGACTCGGAGAACCCGCACAATTATCAAGAATTGTACAGAGATAGCCCAAAGGTGAATCTTTGGTTGTTTTATCACATACTGAAGTTATTGAACCTTTCTTCTTTGCTGAAACAACAATAAACTCCGTGACATGCTGGAGATGTAAGTGGTTCCTCAGATGTAGCAATATCAGCCAGATGTGATATTTCAACAGGAGGGTGTACCTCCACACTGGGGCATGATTGTAAGTGACTTCTTAGAAGGGAACTTTCCCAGAAGATGGTGTGGAAGGGGTGGACCAATACCATGGCCACCGTGGTCACCAGATATAACACCGCTGGAATTCTTTCTATAGGGGTTTGTCAAAAACATTATGTACAAGACCTCTGTGCCCTTCCTTTATGAAATGAAGCTCAGAATTGTAACTGCCATCCAAAATGTTACACCACAAATGCATGAGAACACTTGGAGATAAATCGAATTTCGTCAAGGTATGTTACGAGCCTAGAAGGGCAGCCATGTGCAAATTCATTTATCTTTTTAATACCATTAATAAAATTCTTTGAGTTGTAATTTATGAATACATAATAGCATTTAGCTGAATGCCTACAAAGTGCAAATTGGGCAAGCTTTTAACTTGAATATCCTTAATAAAATTCTTTGAGTTGTAATTTACGAATACGTAATCGTTTTTTGCGTAATATTTTTTATTCGAAAGTTATGAGATACGGAAACCCCGACAACAAATAATGAACACCCTGTATTATTAAAAAAATTGCATCTTAATGCTTTTGTAACATCTATAATTTTTTCAAAATATTCAAATATTTTGGTGTTTTTGTATTAAATTTGAAGGAATAATTTTTGTTTAAGCTTCAAAGCTTAGTTGAAATATCAATACATTTCCTCGCCAAATACTCTTGCCAACAGATAACAAATTAGATTTTAGCAAACCTATACTAATTACTCCCTACCCCCTTTTTCCAAGCGGTACGCATGACTTATTGGACCTTTTCAACCCGTACGGTAATGTCTGTGCAGATATGCCCCACTACGACCTTATTAGGCCACGTTCATCTGTACCTGCTGGAAAACTTTGGAGCTTAGCGTTCTTCTCCCCAAAACGGTAAGAGATGGGGAGAAGGTCAAAATTTTTGAACGTTTAAAATGCACACTAGTTTACTTTCCCCGAAATAGTGTTGCCACAAAGCATGGAGAAAGAAAGGAGGAGAAAGGACTAATTGTCCTTTTCGGAACAAAATTAAATGACTCCTAAGTTATTTTTTTTTCTGTGGGAATAACTCAAATTGAAAGCATACGCAACCTTTCTGCTAATAATTTAGGACTCTAGATAACGTATTGCTACTTGTATTAGAGCACCAATCGATATGTTGAAAAGTATGAAAAGAAAATCAAACAATGGTCCAAGACTGTATCATAGATGGCGAATAGTTTGAATAAAAATAATAAAAGTATCTTGTGATAAATAGCTTTTTTATCTTTTTAGCAAGTTTTGAGATAATGAAGAATTGTTCATTTTGAGTATTTTTTTAAATATTAATATGCATCAGGTACCTTTTCAAAAACACTTTACAA
Organism: Argiope argentata; assembly: GCA_026289955.1. NCBI lineage: Eukaryota > Metazoa > Arthropoda > Arachnida > Araneae > Araneidae > Argiope > Argiope argentata. The sequence goes on from JAOUZG010027617.1 coordinate 2,918,598, forward strand.
CTTTGTAACAGACAGTTTCCCCCTACTGCGTATCTCTTTTCAAGATAGGAACGTCAATTATTCCGCTTGGTGGTCTCATCATGTAGCGCATTGTCGTTATAACTAAGCCTATTTACTTGATCATAGATACTATCGTTCAGAAGTAGTGGGAGGAGTAAGGGAACAAGGATTAATCATTGAATAATTTAATCAAATGTCATATTATTTATTAATAATTGGAAACATTTAAAAAATTCCAAAATTCAGTTTAGTATGTGAAATTTTTGATAAAAACTCTGTCCGATGAATTTTTAGATCTCAATGATTTTTACTGCATGTAACAGGAGAAAAATTATTAAAAGTTCAAGAGTATATTTTTCAACTTATTGCTGAATTTTAAATAGTGCTGAACTTCTAATACAATTATTAAGGAATCATTTAAATAAATAGGGAGAAATAATAAATGTTAAAAAGAATGTGTTACAGAAAAGAAAACTTGCAGAGGTATATTCTATATGATCAAAAGTATTCGGACAATTTCAAATTAAGTATTCTTTGAAATTTCTCCAACAGCAACAAAAAAACTACCCGTGAGCTGTCAACATTTAAAAATAGGCACGATTTCATATATTACACAGATTATTCGATCACGAGAGTAACTTGAAGAAAATGTTAAATTTCTAAAAAAGAAAATGATTTGGGTTCTTGCTATTTCACAAAAGACGATGAAGAGTTCTAACTTTTATCAAAACATTTTTTTCTGCTATGATCAATACATTTATGTATTTTCATAAAAATGTGACATACATGGAAAATTTATAAATATTTTTAAAAATCCTAAAATTTTTCCTGAGTGTTTTTAGCTTATAAAAGGCTAAATTTCTCATCAAATTTTTAGAAACATACTAAAAAATATCATAATGTATTATCAAAACATTACATCAAAATTAAATTTATATACTTTGAATATTCGAGGAAATATGTGTGTTAATAGTAAATAATTTTTAGCTATGCATATGCGAAGCTTGAATTAGTTTCTTCCCAATTCTCGAAACAGAATACATACAGCAGCTTATATAAAAATTGTTGTTTAAATAATCATTAAGATATCTGCATTACACATTTTCAGCTGATTTTTATGAGAGGCTAAGTGGCGTGGACTTATGGCTCCTCCTCCATGTTTAACAAATTTCCTCTCAGTTTCTGCAAATGCATGCAACTCTCTTATAGTTAATTCTTTCCTTTGGACATTGAAGATATACCAAATGTATAGCATGCTAATAGAGGCTAAGACCACATGACAAAGATCCAGTTTTTTTTAAATCATAGTTTGTCAATATCTTAGAGTCAGAATGTCTTGTACGAATATTTACAAGAGGTATTACAAAAAATAATATGAGAAATTTGTATAAATATTACGAAACTGAGATATTAAATACAACCAGAATCCAATTTTTCATATAACTCTAGTTATTATTTAATGGACTGCAAAGATTAATTCATCATAATTCGATTATTCTTCAAATGATACAAAAATGAAATCATGCATGTATAATAGATGAAAGTTATCCAGAGTGCAGTGAAAATGAATTATAAGTATAGTTATTTCTGATTTATTATATAGAAATAATAGATAATAAAAGAATAATAAATTGATTGGAGAAAAAATGTATCTATGAGCCCCAATTATTTTTCTCTCATTTGGTTTGTTGTTATAATTTAAAAACAAAAATATTTTATTATAAATGACGTTTGTTTTTAAATATTTTTTGGCTCTTTACATATTTCTTAGCAGTTTAAATCACTTGTGATAGCATTTGAATTTTTACACAAATAAACTAAAATAACTCGTTGTAATCCAAATTTTCTCGTGCTTTGAAGCTGAAATGTTTTATTTTACCGATATTTGAATTTAAAAAAAGAATAATTTTAAGAAGTCTGAATAACTGTTGCTTGATACTAATTACTTAATTTTTAATTAAATTTTATTTAATTCTGTTTTCTAAAAAAAACTTAAATTTATATTTGCTTTTCAAAAGTTAAATAATAAAAATGGAAGAACAGTTTCAAAAGGAATTTTATAAAATATTACCGACAAAGTGTTCATATCATGCTTACAGATTAAATATTTAAAACAAGAAAATTAAAATCACCAGATAAACATTATCTATATTTTCCAATGAAATGATAAATTTCAATCACAGAAAAAACTTATATATACACTGAAGTGTCAAAAGTCATGGGATGACTGTTAATATCGTGTCGGTCCTCCTTTTGCCCGTCGAAGTGCAACAACTCGATGTGTCATGGGGTCCACAAGTCGTTGGAAGTCCTCTGCAAGAATATTGAGCCATGCTGTCTATATAGACGTCCATAATTGTGAAAGTGGGGATGGTGTAGGAGTTTGAGCACGAACGGACCTTTCGATGATGTCCCATAAATGCTCGATGGGATTCATATCGGGCGATCTGGGTGGCCAGATCATGCTCCGGAAATTTCCGGAATGTTCTTCAAACCAATCGCGAACAGTTCTGGCCCGGTGACATGGCGCATTGTCATCCATAAAAATCCCATCGTTGTGTGGGTACGTGAAGTCCATGAATGGCTGCAAGTGATCTGCAAGCAGCTGAACATAACCAGTTCCAGTCAATGATCGGTTCAGTTGCACCAGAGGACCGAGTCCATGCCATGCAAAAACAGCCCACACCATTATGCAGCCACCACCAGCTTGAACAGTGCCTTGCTGACAGTTTGGGTCCATGGCTTCGTGGGGTCTGCGCCACACTCGAACTTTACCATCAGCTCGTAACAACTGAAATCGTGACTCATCTGACCACGCCACGGTTTTCCACTGGTCTAGGAACCAGTCGATATGCTCACGAGCCCAGGAGAGTTGCTGCAGGCGATGTCGTCCTGTCAGTAAAGGCACTCGAGTCGGTCTTCTGCTGTCATAGCCCAAGGAAGACAAATTTCGCCGCACAGTCCTATCGGACACGTCCCTCGTACGTCCCACATTGATTCCTGCAGTTATTTGGCGAAGTGTTGCGTGTCTATTAACATTGACCATTCTACACAGACGTCGGTGGTCTCGGTCGTTAAGTGCAGGTGGTCGAGCACTGCGCTGTCCATGATGGGATGGGATGCCTAAAATTTCATACTCTCGGCACACTCTTGATACTGTGGATCTTGGAATGTTGAATTCACTAACGATATCCGCAATAGAATGACCCATGCGTCTAGCTCCAACTAACACTCCTCGTTCAAAGTCTGTTAATTCTCGTCGTGCCACCATAAATCACGAAAAACCTGTTCACATGAATAACTTGAACACAAATGAAAGCTCTAGAAAACGAACTGCGCATTTATACTTTTTCGCTGCGATGCTACTGCCATCTGTATATTTGCATATTGCTATCCCATTACTTTTGTCACTTCAGTGTATATAAGTTTCTTTCTTTGATTTATCCATTGAAAGATTCGGATATTTCAAGGCTTTCTACAGCAATAAAGAAAAATGATATTTATTACTTTAAACTAGGGCATATCTAAAATCACACTGTATTCATTTTTTTTGTGCCTAAAAGGGACTTTGATGAGTTCTGTGATTCAGTTTTTCACACGTCAGCCAACATCAGTTGCCTAAGAACTTTTGCATTGATTGCCCGTACATTAAAGATGTATAAAATAGCGTAAGTAGTGAAAATCCATTCTTCGAAGCGATTGAAAAATATATGCAAACAAGTAATTGCAGCATAATCAAAAGAAGGATTTCTGATAAATAAAAATATTTTTTCTGATTACACGAATTATTTCCAGATCTCTAATCTGGAAAGTCTATTCCTCTGTTTTATGAGGAAAAAAAGAATTTTCTATTATAAAAGAGAATAATATTCTACGTTTTTAGCTATTATGCTCCTTATTACATTATTTAGCTAAAAATTATTTGTGGCAGATGCAGTTTTGGAACAGAACAGAGTAGCTATTTTTCTTCAAACCGAGTCAAATGACTTCTTTACCGACATACGATCCATACTTCAATCTTCTCCTCAGAAAGAAGTTTGTTCCAGATGGATTAAAATTGCCGGTAATTTAATAATAGATATCTCTTGAGTTTCAATGAGATTTAAAACTCAAAATGAAAAATGAAATATTAAGCTCCTTATTGCTTTAAATCTCTCAAAAATTTGACTGAAAAAAAAACATAGCAACCTGAACAGTATTTAAAAACATATAATGTTTCTGAATATTAGTAAAATAATATTACAGACAAACATCTATTAATAAGAGGACCATTTTTTATTAAACACCGATTAACCACAAAAAAAACGAGAATAAAATGTTTTGTCAATAGTTATGAATTATCATAGTTACTTTGATAAAATTTCGGGGAAGTTTCATATATTTGTTGTATCGGTAGATGAAATTACAATCTGCTTTTCGGAACAGGCTGTCATAAGGATTTCTAGGTGAAGATTAGTGTTCCTTTGAAACTCCTCATTAACTTATAATTTCTGTTTTAGCATCCTAATAAGTTCTTCGTTGCAACTAAGAGATAAAAATACTAGGCTCTAAGCCGTATTCTCCTTAAAGGGAATGGGTGCAAGGGAACAAAACTGTTGAAACAGATCTTACTCAGGGCGAATGACCAAGTTGCTCGAAATAAATGGTGGATGCAGGAATCTCTGGTAATGAGCTGGGCGAATAGTGCACTAGAATTTCGGCCTTGGATAATGAATGGATAGGCATTCCTGCTCCATAACCTTCCTTAAAAATTTATCATTGTTTTCAGGTTGTGGAGGAGTTCCACAGGGATCCATCTCGTATTACTAATGACAACGTTCTACCGAGAAGGGACCGGAAATTTGATTTTCTGATATAACAAATGCCTGAATTTTCATTCAATGCGATTATTGTTGAAAAGTAATTATGTTTGTATATAATTATTGGCAATAATTTCATTTTTTTCTACACTTCACTTTTTGAAACTCATTGAATGGTCCTTATATTTAAAGATTTGCGCGGGATGCTCGTCAGCCATCTGATGTTTTGAATTGGCATGCATTTGAGCTCGTTCGAGATCCATTTTGATCATTACCATTACATATATTTTTTATCCGTAGTCTTCTAAGAGAGCTTGACGAGTATTGCATGCACTTTATATGTATGATTGTTTTTTCAGCAAGCGAGATGTGTATAGAATCCAAAATGTTTTGCTAAATATAGGAATCAATAATATTTAACGAAACTTCGAGACTGAAGAAAATTTTTTCTGGGAAAGTGGAATCTTTAAAATTGCTATAAGTTTTTCACCGAAAATTATATTGTCTTCTTTTGCAAAATTTGTTAAATTTCAATCAAAACAATAATAAATAAGTAATTTTGTAAAAATTCGGTCATTATGGATTTGTGCTTTTAATATTTACTGAATTAATTTTTCTATGATTATAACACAAAATGCTTAAATCTAACTCTCAATGTAAAATAAAAAAAGAAGGTTTATCATCGCTAAGATAAGACGGGGGGTACTGTGTGCACGGCATTTGAACATTCCTTATGTTTGTTTTAAAATATGGTTAGTGGGAATTCAAAACACTTTAATGGAAACATTCGATATAGCATTCCTCCAAAGCAACAGTCAGATGATCAGTCGCATTATGGAGTTAAAATGAGGTCTTTAATAAAGGAATTAAATTTTGCTGAAAACATTTTGATTTGTGTTATTTTATAATTATATGAAAGTGACAATAATATTTTAAAGGTAACACTAAATTTATTTAACTTCTATTTAGTTCCATTTAGTTTAATGAATAATGTAAAAAGTATGAGAGAATGTCAAATTCGCTATCTCCAAAATTGATTAAGGAAAAATAAATACTTTGGCTTAGGGAACTGGGTACTGATACAATCTATAGATAATAAAGTATATAAAGAAAAGAATGGAAAGTCTCGGATATATTCGCTGAAAAATTTTTTAAATGCCCAGTACTCAAAATTTCACTATTGCTTATTCTCTCATATTGTTAATTTTTCCAAGAAACATAAAAATCATATTTATCCTGATCTTATTAACAAAGAAATCCTTAATCAGATTCAATTAAACTCCCTTCTCATACATCGCATTTGAAGCAACAAACTCAGTTCGGGTATTTAGAGGCATAAAGCCACTTGAAATCAAACTCTTCTAAGTTTAAGTAAAAAAGGCATAAAAAATTTCCAAGGAAAAAAATGTAAAAAAATAATTGCCAAATTGATAAGTGAAATTTTCAACCTGTTATCAACTATAAATGCTGTCAACATTTTCAAATCAAAGAAAATTTATGCTATTGAAAAAGTAAATTTAAAAAATTAGCATGAAAATCTTTTCAGGATAAATAATCTCGTATTCCAATACAAACAACAAAGTGTAGTAGGCAGATTAAACATTTGATATAAAAATTATAACAAATTATATAATTTCCTAGATGTAAATCGATGAATTAGGAAACAACCATCACTCAAAATTTTCTAAACAACATTAGAACTCCCAAACTCAAACTGGATCCAGGATAACTAACCCACCAGTCGAAGGCTCTCCGTGTGTGTGTTGGCTGGCGCACGTTAAGCCTGCCGTGAAAACAAAGTTTTACACGTCGAGAGTAATACTACTGGAAGTACTGGTTGAGAGTCGATCGTTCTCTGTTCTAAATCTAAATTACGGTCTATGGCTGAAGGAACGAAATGCGAGAACGAAGTCCACACCGTAAAAAGGGTTATGACGTGTGTGTTTTTAAGTCGTGCTTTTGGCCTTAGTTGGCGCTACTGAAAAACAAGATACGCTCAATCGGCTTAAATTGCTGACAGACCTGTCGGCGAACTTGAAAAGTGCCATAAGTAAAAACAACAACAGAATTCTCAAAATACGAAAACTCTTATAATTGGTTCTAAAGTAAAGAGCATCCTTTAACATCGACCAGATGAAAGCTGGATATCTGAATGAATCTACATATATGAATTAACTTTTATACACATACAAGTAATTAGATTCAGGGAGTTTTATATGGTTTAAAGGAAGAAATGTACACTTTGATACATCCCAATAGCGTAAAAGAAAATTAAAGCTAGAATAAAAGATCAAACTAAGAATACATTTTCGAAACAGTAAAATCTGTGCTTAATTAACCCTCTTTATTTTCCAAACTCAATAACTAAAGTAGAGGTCAACTTACGATATTAGAAGTTAAGCTGAATTTCAATGCAATGAACAAATTTTCCAGATATCAATTATTCCTCCAGAAAAAAAAATTATATCGATTATAAAAACACATCTCTTTCAAATTTACAGAGAACATGGAGGTAGTAATTAAATCTGTTTTCTTTCATTTAGAAGACTCTCATACTTTTGGATTTGAAAGATTCAGAAAAGAAAACTGCATAATTAGAAAGAAAAGAATTCCATATTGCTATTTTCTAATTTTTTAAGATTCACTTTCGTGTTAAATGTGCTCAAAGCTTCATAAATTATACGTTTTTTCTTAAAATAGAGTAAAACAATCTTTAATAATTTTAAAAGGATATGTTCTAGAACAGAGACAAATGCAAGGAAAATATCAGCTAAATTAGAAGCCTTTTATTAATTTTTTTTCTAAAATAGTGGAATTATATTTATTATAATGATCTAGTCTATTTCTTTTTTTTTTCACTACTCATGTACAGACGAGATTATGAAAAACTGTTGATGATTGAAAACAGGCAGAGGAAGTAAAAACATAAGATCTACGACATATCTGAAGAAATGCCTTTTAACACCAAAAGATATCTTTTTTTACTTTTGCATATGTGATGAGAAAGTATTGTGATTGTCAAATTAAGAAATCATCTTCCACATTCTGATGAATCTCCACATTTTAAAGCTTCTAAGAATACATATGTTGATTAAAAGAACAAAATAATATGAATCTCTATAAAACTACAGCAAATTAGATAGATTAGATTAGGCTTGAGTCTTGTATCCTCTATAATGAAGGTCTGTATGAAATTTTAATGGAAAGTTGTAAATTTATTGATTTTCTATTTCTACTTTTTTGAACTGATTTTTATACCTTTCTGAACTGAATGACTTTCTATTTTTCTGTCTTCATAAGCAAGATAACTCAAAAGTGCGGTGAGCTAGACAAAAGAAATCCGGAATGAGAATTTGGTATCAAAGTTCCCGACCTGTATCAAATTTTGAACACAAATATCCGAAAGAAAAAAGACCGAAAATAGCTATAAATTTTCTTTACTATATATTAATTGAAATACAAAATAAATTATAATGTGTAAGATTAGGAAAAAGACCCACTTTTGTTGTTTATAGAAGGAATTATTAAGGAAAAGAGTAAGCAATGTCTGAATTAAAAAAAAAGAGATTATCTTTTTTTAAAATAGTCCATTAATTTATTGTAAATTTATATCGTGTAATAAGTTTTGTAGGATTTATTACCTAGTTTACAAGCAGACAAACAATATTGGGTACACTGGATCTGAATTGGATAAAAACCACGAATAAAATGTAACAAAAGAAAAACATTTTAGATTTTGCTTTTATCTTCCTTCCGTCTTAATTTTTCAAATGTTTTTAGCCCAATTATTTTCAGTCCTTTTAAAGGGAAGGAAAGAAATAGCTTTGTGCTTAGTCAATATTTCAGTTTAGCTTGGCATTTCGAAAAACCAGCCACATTTCAATTAACTTTTTTTTCAATCCTCTTATTTATTATCAGCTGTAATCTTTCATTAAGTTACAATTTGCTCTTGATTAAAGAATTCTTCATAGAATCAATTCGAATTGTTGTTCAAACTTCCCCAATATTAAGCATTTCATTAACAATTACAGTTTCTTGCAAGTTGGGAAGTTCGGAAATATTTTGAAAGACTGACTTCTGCTTTAAACTTACAAAGAAAAAATTAGCCGAGAATTTTCCCTCGGACGATGAGACTCAAGTGAAATTGCTTTTTCCCTTTTCTTGCTTAATTTTTTAAAAATTATAAGCAGTCTTAAACTGAGGATTCAGACAGGTGGCATAAACTGTAACTAATTTCAAAATTTGTTTCAGCTGTCACTTAATATACAAATGAAAACTTTTTCATTGCAGATAAAAATAAATATATTAAGAATCCTAACCTCCAAAAAAGCAACAGATTTTAAAAAGCGGCAGGAAATATTTTCCTTCGTTAAGAAAGTGAAATAGAAAATCACCTAATCAAATGTGCTACAGGAGAAAATATATCCTATTTTTATTTGAATTTCTTCCTTTTTTTAAAGAACTTTGTCCAGCAAAATAAAATAACTCACAAAATTCGAGCAAAAAATGTTTGCAAACGGTCTATTTTTATTTATAAATTATACACTAACATAAAATATATCATCCAGATATAATAAAGTTAAGAAAAGAAAAAGTTCGATATTATTAACAATATTTCTATTGTTTCTAATAGAAAAAACACTTACTTTTGATTCAAGGAAATCTAATTATTAGTTTGTTCAATGAAATGGTGTTAAATTGTACAATGGAATCAAAATGCTCATTCATTCCTATAATCTATAGCTTATGACGTAATTTTCTGGGACTCATAATAATTAGAACAGTGGAAGTATTTTTAAAACTTAGCGTCAAAAAATATTTTTTTCCGAAAAAAGAACACATTTCATCCATTTTTGCGCTTTTTAGAACTAATTTAACGCTAAATACATTTCAAAACATAATTACTTTGTTTTTGATGTATCTTTATTATGAAAGTGAAACCAGGTTAAAAAAGGGAGATTGACGGGCAAATTAATGGATTATGTAAACCTTTTTGAGTACTTCCAGGAACGGCCTATCCAAAAAGGTTTTACCTGTCATTTTTTAGCCACAGTTATTAAAATATTCTTCAACCATTACTCAACGCATCGTTGAGATTCCGTACCAATGTTGAACATTGCGTGATTGCAAGACTTGTAAAATACTTTCGAAAAGGGAGCATCCAGCATTGTGGACGAACTTCTGTGTTCGATCAAGTGTATTTATTCTGCAATCATATTGTCCTCCACATTTCCGTTGGAGCCCCCAAAACTTCTAATATATTTTCTTTTTTGGTAATTTTTCTTCCTCTACAACTCATGCGTTTAAAGGGTGTGCATTTTTTATTGCTGTTCGTGTCCCTTGAATGCTTCTATAATTTCAATAATGGGTACAGGGAAATTAAAAAAGATGAGAAACTTTCTTCACTTTTGACAGCGTTTTGAGTGATTGCGTGAGTGACATATTTATTCTGAACCATCAAATTACGTCATAAGGATGGACACTCACTGCGCTAAACGATCTACAAGGATTTTTTTTACGTCTTTTGGAAACTCTGTCTGGAGGTATATAAGTCTTTCCACTCTTTCAGATCCTACAGACCACATTTGGATACACTTTCAAAGAACATCAATGGAGTACCTGGTAAGTTTTGTCTTCTGCAAACATGCATACTTCCTCTTAATAGAGAAGACATTTTTTTCTTCTTCCCCAAAAAGAAGCTCCTAAAAATAAAAATTATCGAAACTTCAATTTATTTTTCTGACAAATATCTTCCTTAATTTAATACCATTTTGAGGTACTTGGTTGCTTAATTCATAGCATGTATTTTGGCAATATTATTTTGAATTGGCTGATTTGTTAAATTAATATCTCGTTTCGAAGCTGCAGGAGATTGCTGAACTTTATTATGTGTGGTACAATTACTCGCTAGAAGAATTTTCCTGTCTGAAAGCACTGATTGAAATGTGGTACCAGCAGAAGTTTTTCATTAGCTTATAAGTTAGCCCGGATATGATGTACAAGTAGAATACGAATTTGATGCCTCAGTGAACTGGTAGTATTTAAAGAGTGAGATGATAAACAAGTATTTCCAAAAGACATGCACTCTTATCTAGGCTAGTTGGATATTTCACGACGGGCAACATAAAGTCCATTGGTAACTTTATTCCCAAGTTTATATTTATTTTACGATGTTCTTTGTGGCTTAAAATGGTTGCATCCGATGCATGCACCTTAATAAAATTTCATGTTTTTTGCAAAGCCAATTGATGTTTCTATAATTTTTTATTTCTGTATAAATTACTTAACTTGCCTGTAATATGAGCTGTTATATTCTTAAAATATAAGTGATAAATTTAATATTTCAAGCACCCAATTTTTTAAGGAAATTTCATACCTGTTGAAGTTTTATACAATTCAAATTATAATTCAATTCATCAAAATTCATCAAACCTTTAATTCTATACTAAAGAATTATAAAAAATCTGCATATAAATGTATTTAATGCCTTTTTATTTAATGGACACATTTAACTAAAATACCCTCTCATTAAATTTAATTTTTTCGATTCTATAATTATTTAATGAGTTTTATAGAAATATAGAAAGGCTAATGCTTATTTTAAATTAAGACAGCGTTAGCTGATTTTCAAAACTTCTTTGTTGTAGAAATTAATTGATTTATTAATATTAACATGTCAAAGGCAATATTCCTTAAATCTGCATTATTAAAATGAGTTATTCGAAGTCAGATTTTTTAATAACTGCTATCTAAGAAAATTTTTTTTTTTCTTTTGTAGGTAAATGTGAGCATTTTACTTGTCGCTGTCGCTCTATCATCTGCTGGTTATATAAGTGACTATGGAAGCATTAACAGTATTGGATTAGGAGATAGTTATGGTGGAGAACACATTGAAGGTTTTAAAAGTAGTTATGGAGGTAGAGGAGTTGGTGGTCATTCTGGAGGATTAGAAAGTAGTTATGGTGCAGAAGGACACGGAGGTGGTCACAGTGGAGGTTTAGGAAGTTATAATGGTGGAGGATTAGGAGGGAGTTACAAAGGTGAAAGTGGTCAGAGTGGTGGTTTTACTAGAGGTTATGGTGGATTAGGTGGTCATGGAATTGGAATGGTAGGAGGCTACAGTGGTTCTGGTGGTCATGGAGGAGGAAACGGTGCATTTGGTAGCTATGGAGGAGGAATAGGGGGAAATTATGACAGGTCTGGGGGTCATGGTGGAAGTTATGGTGGATCTGATGGCTATGGAGGAGGAAAAGCAGGAGGTTATGGAGGGTCTGGAGGTCATGAAACAGAAAATAGTGGAGGAAGTAAAATTTTTGGTGGTGGATATAGAGGTGGTTCCGATCACAGTGAAGGATTTAACGGAGGATACGGAGGAGGCAATGGTGGCTATAGTAGTGGATATGGTGCAGGAATTGGAGGGCATAGTTCTGGAGGATACGGTAGTGAAGGGATAAGTAAAGGACTTGGCGGCGGTCAGAGTAGCTATGGTGAAAATCATGGTAGTAGTTATGGTGGCCAAGGCGGACAAGGTGGAGATAGCAAGACTATCATAATACCAATTATTAAACATGTTCCAGTCATTCAACACGTACCAATTGTTGAGCATATAAAAGTAGTAACAAAAAGCAATGCAGGTGGTGGAAAAAGAAAAGGTGGATCTGTTGGTTATGGCAGCAGCAGTTACGGTGGAAGCAGAAGTGGGTGGGCCGGTAAAGGCTCTGGAGGAGGTGCTTGGTCAATGAGTGGATTAGGCGGAGGATATGGAGGATGGTCTAGCAGTGGTGGAGGTTTCGGTGGTTACGGTGGACGCAGTGGGTATGGAAAGAAAGCTGGCAGCTTAAGCTCTTCTGGAAGCATTGGGCAAAATAGTTATGGTTCAGGAAATCTGAAAGGACTATGGTAAAAAGACAAAAACAGAAAAGGTAATATATTGCTATTTTAAAAATGAATTCTCGTTATATTTTGAAAAATTTAAATTGTATATTTTCTTAAAACTGAGAGATAACCAATAATATTTATTTTTATAATTTAGTTTTTCTTTCTTATGCAGTAGAATTTTTAGAATTTAAAAACTTTTGTTAACCAAAAAACTAAAATATTCACAGAAAGTGAGCTTAAAAATCTTTTTTTTTTTGAAAATAGGGCATAAAATTATTATATTATCCACGTTATACTAAATATTTTTTTAAAAAAATAATCATCGCATGAAAAACATGAAATTAACAGCTTAACATTAGATCCTAAAAACCATTTTGTGTGCAAGTGTGAATCTTTTATTCTATGCCAAAAATCAATTTAATATGTTTAAATTATTGAAAGTAGGCAAAAAATTTCAATTGATATTAATATAAGAGTTATAATTCATTTTAATTCTTTGCATCAATTTCAAGATAGGTATGCTCTGTTGTTACTCTTAACTGACAAACTGCCATTTATGCTGTAAAACGTTGACGACATAAGCGATTATTGAATTTATGACTTGAAATTTTTTAATGATTTAAAAAAATCATTTCCTTCTTTCATTTCATTTTTTTTTTTCATTTAAAGATGGCATAAATTGTAAATATACTTAGAAATAACCTTTCAAAAAAACTATTTTATCACTAAAGAAATGTATGTAAAAGATGCTTGAATTTTATTATTAAGTAAGAAACATTTTCTAAATGAATTTTAATTATTATTTTAAGTTGCAATATTTAAAACCAATTCTTTAATTATTATTTTAAACTTTAATATTTTAAAACCAATTGTTTATTCTTTTAGGCTTGATGGATCAGCTTTCAGCGTACATGAATAGGCACGCATTTCTGAAATTTTGAGACCATGAATGAATTGTTTTTATTTTTATTGTTTGAATAAAATGTTATTTTGAAATAAAACTGTAAAATAAATAAATGAATCAGAGAAAATTCTTCCCTGTTTTATTTTCTTTGCTTTAGCTCATACTTAACGGTTAAAGAGGGCAATTAATATAAGAAAGCAATAATGCTCCTTATTTTAGATAACTTTCTTTCATGAAAATGTATTTAAGAAGAACCCTTTTTTTAAAATATAGTAGATTAAAAGAGGGGTAGGGAAATGACAAGCAACTGCATTGTTTCGGAAAAGCCTATTATAAAGTTCATTGAGAATTGTCTTGAGAAGAAATGAATGACATTCATTGTGCTATTGTTTGAAATATTATATTTGTTTCATAACAATTTGTGATCATATCTTTGAAATCAAAACTCAAAATATGGATCACTATTGTAAATTGTAGATAACCTCTTTAAAAGGAGCATGGATTACTAATTGGAATAGGAACTTATCACAATTTTAATTGCATATTAAAAATTGTGACAAGTGCAAGCGTTGTTTTTAAAATATTAAAATTTAACTGTTTATTTTAAGCGAAATTTGTTTTTTAAAGTATTGTTCTCTTGCTGAATTCACATTTTTCTGCTTTTCTTCTAAACGTGTGATCAAAATTATTATGCCTAGTTAAAGTACAATCAAGTGCTTTGATCCAAATATTGAAAATCTTTTTAAAATATCAAATATTTCTTTTTTTAATTTTTTCACTCCAGTTTTATATTTTGAGAATTGCGATGTTTTGTAGAATTGTTACTCAAAGTAAACCTTTTTTTTTATTTGTTCTAAAATATTCAAATAATTATGTGTTCAGCTCAGTTGTCGAATTAATTTTCTCATTATTATGGTGATTTTAAAAATTAGTTTTAATTATTGAAGTGATCATCTTACAAATATTTAAAACGGCTAGAATGGGATTGTGCAGATAAATAAATGCACTAACTAAAAATTACGGAAAATTTCCCTTCACCGTAAACTGTAAATTCATGTTGAACAAATTTTTGAATTAGAGTAATTTTGTGAGGATTCACATCAAAGAGAATAAAAACTGTTTAGCTTAGAAGTCAACTAAGCTAGTAATGAGTTAAGCATTCGGTACCGAGCTGCAATTTTAATGTAACGATATCCCTCTATATTTAATCCGATTTCATTTTTTACATAAACAGAGTGAGAGATTGAAATGCATAAACAAAATTCCAAAAATGATTTTTGTGGCCTTGGTATGGTCACAAACGTCACAATTTGTCGAAATCTCGATTCGGAACGTTTAAAGACTACTGCACATTCCCACTGCGTACTTCATTTAAGAGAAAATAAAAGTAGCATTTTAAAAAATTTTAATGTCACAAACTGCAGAATTAAGCAATGATAATGCTTTTCCCCATAAAAAAAGTAAAGGAAAAAGTCGACGTGTCTAATTATCTCGTTTGTGCCCTCATACAGGGAGTTCCCAAAAGTAGATGTCCTTATTTTCCTAAATATTGCACACAAAATATATACTTTCAGTTATAAAGTTTTGTTAAAGCTGGCTCCTATGGAAATTGATATTAAAAAGTTAAGAAAATTAAGTTTTTATATTTAATTTTTTTCCTTTTAATATTTTGCTTCCTTAAGTGCGTTTTACAGATTTTTTAAAAATATTTTTGTTTACTTTCTTAGTTGCTTAAATTTCCCTTAGTCGTTGCTAAACTTGGAAAAACTATAATAACAGAAATATTATATACTGTTGTGGCATACAATTTTTTTTTTAAATTTTGAAAATAAAATCTCTTACTCGCTGTCCTAGTCGCAATACTTCGTTCAAAATCACTAAATTGCATATTTTCTAGCCTTTGTTTCCTTTGAAGTGAGCTATAAAATTTTGATCAATATTTACATCAACATTTGAAATATTATAATCAAGTATGGAAAGAATGCTTTATGCGATAGTCAATTGTGAATTCACATAATTTACGCAAGGCATTCATGCGCATGAATTGCGACAGAATTTTATTTTCAATTAGATAATACACCCGGCAATGTCTGAGATAATAAGATCTTTCACTTGTAAATTTTTAGTGCAAATTCTGCTTTTCTATAAAACATTATACTCATTTTATCATCTGCAGTCCTGTTTTGTGCAACATTTTATCATGTTCAATTGAAGCAAACGATTTCTAAATTCACCGATTGTGGATTGTTTTTTCAAAAGTCTAAAATATTTCTTATATTATTTCACCAAAATTATTCCACTACAAATGCTAATGTAGACAAAATTTGTACGCATCATCAAATTTTGTATATAGAATTTGTTCGCACATTTTGAGAGACAGTTAGAGGATTACTTTTTTTATTTATTAAAGGCTTTAAAGTAAACAGAGTCAGTAGCCTTCCAATACAAATAATCATCTGTCTGCTTCTAAAGTTTTCGCTTAGAATGTTGCTTATGTACTTATATATATTCTTATTCTTCAACCATTGGTTGGTTGGTTGGTTCTAATGGCACTTGCCTATGGACAAGCTCGCTGCTGGACCCAGCAGCAGATTTAAGCCGAGTGAAGCGTCTCTTGTTTCAAGTAGC
>JAOUZG010027617.1:2935206-2960488 GCA_026289955.1 Argiope argentata
AGTGAGTTTCTGTTATGTTTTCCGAAGAGTCCAGGTTTAGCTTGCAGTCTGATTTTTGCTGGACTTTCATATAAAGAGTTTCAGATACCCGTTACCACCAAGAGAACATCACTGAATGACACTGTTAAGGTGGTGCGCTTGGGGAGGAATTATTATGGGTTCCAGAACTGACCTGTATGTTCAAATTGAAACCGTGAATGGTCAAATCTATTGGAATGTCATTCTGGAGTAGCAAGTACGTTTGTTTAGGGGAGCCATGGGCTCAGAACTCATGTTTATGGATGAAAATGCCCGTCCTCAAAGTGCAAACATCGTAAACGAATGCCTTCGATTGGAAAATATCACCCGCATGGACTGACCTGCCTTCTCACCAGGCTTAAATCCAGTACAGCATGTGTGCGACATGTTTAGCCAAGAAGCTGCAGGCCGTCAAACACCTTCTACATGTCTACAGGAACTTCGGAGAGTATTGTTTGATGAGTGGTTGATATTCCTCAAGATCAGATCGATAATTTGATATTAGCCTACCTAGGCATTGTACGTACTGTATTTCATCGTCTGTGAGACATAATACTAACAATGTAAAATTGGTTCTTGTACATAGATTTTTTTGTTTGTAATTTTCTCCAGGGAGCAAAAAATCATAATTTTTATTAATGATATCAAACATATGGCATTTTTTGGCTCTTTACTTTTTGTTCAATAAATAGACTAAGTCACATATGCTTCTGACTCTTTCTTTTCCTGAACTTACATTATCCTTAAGGGCATGAGTATATAATCAAAAACCCTTTTAAAAAACTACGTACCATTCAACCATTCATATTTGCAATCCAGTAATATAAATCCACTAAATTTTTCTCACACATATTATAGATTATTAAGTGTTATATTTCGTAACATAGTGAAGAAAATCATGAACGGATTTTGCAATTCTCTTTCCTGAAATACATTCAATATTCGACATATATCTACAAGTTTGGTGATAATATCAAATAGTAAATTTCCTCCATCTAATTTGCTGCATTTTGAGAAAACAAATAGATTTTTCTTAGAAGAATATGGTCCAAAATTTGACAGAAATATTCAGTTCTGTTGAAAAGATTACATATTAAATTTCTTCCATTTGGTTTGTTGCATTTTTTCGATATAGAGTTTATTAATAGACATTATTCCAGAAATGATTTTGTCGCACTCAAGCAAGTTCAAGTTCTTCAGATTCATTACAATCTTGAAGTCAGCACTTTCTCTTCGTATCTTACTTGGGAGAAGGTTAAAACTATCCTTCTATATAGAAATGAAAATGAACCTTTTTTCTGATGCAGATTTCCTTCACGAAAGGAATTGTTTATCAGAACACTGTTTACTTAATAAAAGGTATAAAATCTCTTTCCTGGAGTTTTTTTAATTCACTCCGATATGAAATTCTTATGTAATGCTTTCTATTCGAAACCTTCTTTGAAAAGTAACATTCGATTTCAGCTCGACATTTTTTTTTGTTGCTCTTATAAAGTCCTGAATCAAAAGGTACACTGACTGTGAGTAATTTTTAAATTTCTCAAAATTAAATACATTGAAAAAAAGAGATAACTTTAATACCTTTATGAGTTCATTTTACTAAGAACTGCAATTATTTAAGACAGCAATAATACATAATTCATACATGCATTGTGTACAATTGACTATAATTTACTTTATTAAAGTGATTGAGTTTAGATTTAATTTCAAATTGTTTGATAATTCTTTCCAAAGGCATTTTAAGAATCTGTCCAAATTTTTTCAAACAAATGTTTAATTTATTACATAGCTCTAAACTAATTTCAATTCTATTGTATAACTTTAGGAATTAGAAACACAATGGAAACTTGTCCTATTTTATTTCATTATTCTTTATTAATACATTAGCTCTTTTTTAAAAGTATGCATGATTTGTGGTTTACGAATTACACAACTAATCGCTTGTAATTCAGACAATCGCAGAAACAATAAGCAATCTGCAACTTTTACTAAAACCGAAACAATAATACAAGATTTTCATATTATCTTCGAAACAACGCGTGCGACAGCCAGTTTTCAGCTGCGAAATTGAACGTATATGTAAATGAAAATAAATCAGAGATTTTTTTTTAAAAAAAGAGTAATTGTATTCTTTACAATTACTCTTTTCTTAACTTTCTCATATTTGCAGAATGCAAAATGCCAAGTATTTACTTGGAAGAAAATGAAGGAAACAGCTATTTGTGCTTTAGTCAATGATATGAAATATATAATTATTACAAATTCTTTGTTAATACGACTATTCTATTTCAAGGGCTTTATTTTAATTCCAAAATATCTTTGCAAAAGTATAATGATTAAATACGATTTAACGAATGGGAAATATTTAAATAACATCTCATTAGAATTTATTTATATTTAATCTCTCTTTTATTTTTATTTCAGTTTTAAATCTCCCGTTAAATTGCTATCCTTTTTCCAATTTCTATTCGAAAAGCTCAATGAATTATTCAGCTCATTTTTTTAAAACTAAAACTCCTTTTATATTCCTGTTTATTTTATTTTTCATTAAAATTATTTGACTTTTTTGGTTTCATGATTTAAAAGTAGAATTTTGTAACTAATTTACCTTCGCTTTCTTACAGGCTTTGTACATTTATGTTTCCTCGACCATGATGCACTATTTTAATATTTTTACGTTTAATTATCATTTAATAAAATTAATTAAATGTTATTTTGGTAGCAATGGGCCACCTTATGTAATTTGGGGACAAATAACAAGATTCAAAAGTAAATAATAATAACAATTAGAATTTTAAAAAAACTATGCTGCTGAGTGCAACTAAAAAAACGGATTTAAAAACTTTTAACTTAAATTTATTATTATTTCAACAACTTCTTATTTTTTAATGATATTTATTAATTTTTCAGTAACGGATAGAACTTCTTTTGAAAATTCTTTTTAGAAGCATCGATCAAAAGTTAATTGATGCGAATATAAATGATAGATGCTTCTTTGAAGGAAAAAAAATACGCTTCTCTTGTTATCCGTGATATCATACCCCATGTTTTGAAGTTTTTGACGCAGGGTAAAGAAATTAGTAAACTGTCAACAGTGGTGTTTTTTCTTAGCGGAAATGATGAATTACACAAAGGGGAGGGGAGGAAAAAAGAATTATTTCTTTGAGATTCTTTCGCTTCAGCGAAAAAACACGTAAAATAATGCTATTCGATTTGAAAGAAGAAAAAAAAAACTTCATTCTGTATGAAGTAAAGCCTTTCCAACCACTTTATTCTCAGCACATAATTTTGCAGGAAAATTGGAATATTTGTGCTATGGCAGTATAGTGATAGAATCTTTAAAAAAATATGAAGATGCTAAGAATATGCAAATGATTTTACTAGTTAATTATGAAGTTATAAGTAAAAGTAAATTTTTTTTCTTCCTAATCGTGCAAATTTATATCTCGTATTTTTTTCAGTTCTTTAATGCACGATAATAAAATATACATTTTGATCAACTGTCAAAATATAAAGTGCTGTAGAAAGGACGAAAGAACAGGAAGCTTTGATTTTAAACACTTTTACTTAACTTCTCATACTTCATGTTAGTAAGAATTGAATTTTGCAGTATATTTTTTATACTCTTTCTCACGTTCAAAGGGCTTTAGCAATGAATTATGAAGTATATTAAAGACTAAAAAGCAGAAAAGAATGAAAATACAAAGGTTTTTAATATCGGTTTATTAGTGTAGTAAAAAGTAGGAAATATTTTTTTTCCGAAAATCGAGCAATATTACAAAGAAAATACGATGCAATATCATCACAGAAAATTCTTCCATATTGATTGAAAGTTAAAATATATTTTAAATATGATTGCAAAAGAAAATAGTTTTTAAATAAATATTGGCTTTAAAAAGTCATGTTTTATATTACCAAAAAAAATTGATGGATATTTTTTTTGAGGAGAGAAGGCAATTATAGCAAAAGAGCTTACTTATAAGTTTAAAGTTGTTAAAATTTAAAACAAAGAAGTTTTTTTTCCGAAATTCTATAGAAAACTAGATTTAAAAAAACTATTTTTTATAACTTGGTTATCTAAACTAGAGTCGTCATTTAGACAATTGCATTCTCATGCAATTGCCAGGATGAGAGTGTCATTCCTCATTCAGAATGACGCTTTCTGAAGTATCATCTATTATATCTTGAACCCATTTCATTTCCGAAAGTTTTGTAAGGAAATATCTCTTGATTTCCGTATTTTCATTGGCTGTCCGAATCCCCAGAGGAGATGAAAAGAGATCTTAAATCGCTATCACGCTTTCGTATTATTTCTAAATTACTGAACTCCGGATCAAAATCGAATCTATAACGAAGGAGGAATCGAGTTTTGGTATTAATTTCCTGGTGTTGTGTTTAAAAATTTTCGCACTCGAACTTATGCCGAAAACTTTGTTGTAGACATCAAAAATCTTTTCTAAGTCTTAAATACGCCAATCTTCTCCAAACCGGCAAATCTCTTCAAAGTGTTAATAAATCCTATAATATTCTTCATTATTTATAATTGTGGTAATCTTTTACAATGAATTTTCAATTTTACCGAAATTTCAATATGCATGCTACAAAAATATAATCACAAAAGTAGATTGTTATCAGGGTATACTTTACATTCTAACACACCTTATTTTTAATCTAATACCACAGAGGATGAATAATATGAACACAGATGATGAGCAATATGAGTATTTCGTTTCTGCCAGACACAGTTATCGTAAAAAAGAAGAAAAAATGCTTAGTGTTAGAATAATCAAGACTCCTTAATTGGTACTGAAGCGTAGATCCGATTTCTTTGGCCGGCGTCTTATCCCGAGGTATAAAATTGGAACAAAAAATAAAGATGTTATAAATTAAAGACGTCTCCAATGAAGGATTAGGTAATGAATGCACTTGTTAGGACAACTGCGTCTACTTCTTTGTCATTGGCGGCTTCCTTCATTGTTAAAGGCTTTGGCGAGCATCGTGTAGAATATTAAATATATAATTAAATCTTCGATGTTTAATGTTGCATCTTTTAGCTTAGGGCAGTATCCAGAAGCACCAGTCTTTGTTGAAAAAACATTCAAATCCATTGTAGTATTTCGTAAAAAAAGAGACAGAAAAGCCTACATTGTCATTGAATCTGGATTTAAATAGTTTGAAAAACTTTTAATGCCCATCCACAGCTGCTCACATTTGGCAGCTGTGGTTGTTAACCTACCCATTGGTTTAAAAAATGGTCCTCAAGACTCTATAAAATATTTCATGGTCGAGTTATGTCAACCACCATTCGATCAAGGAACTGAAGTGCAAAAGTTTTACGGATCTCTAAGTCCTTGACCTATAACAGATGCATAGACTTAATTTTGTATAGATAAAAAAGCAAAACTATTTTTTAAACTGTTTTTATCTGCTGCAGTATTTTTCGTACAGTTGAATATGGCATATCCAGAACACGGGAAACAACTGGCAAACTCACAATATTATGCAGTGACTGACTACTGGCTTCAACGAGAGCCGTCGCAACATTTTCGACGTTGGAAGACGATATTTTTTTTTTTTGTCATCCACCTGGAAGAACGCCATTTTTTAAAAAATTTCTGCAACATCTTGCGTAGGGCAAACGAAGAAAAATAAACCTCTTTGTAACTGCTTCACACGATGACATTCCTTTAGAACTGCAACGGAATTTTGTTGGTTCTGGTAAAACAATTTGACCAGTAGCGCTTTTTCTTGCAACGTAAGCTTAACGAACAGAGAAAAATCTAATTTTTGTGCAGAATCCATCTTTTTTTTTCCAAAGAGAAATGGTGACAGACGCGAACGAAAATTGTTTCACATTTTCAATTATATGCAAATCGCCATTTGTATTAAAGAGTCATTTATTAATGAATTTTGGATTAATGTTTTTAAATTAATTAATGTAAAGTGCATCAACTCAATAATCCGCAATTCTGTAATATTTTTTGACAAAATGAGATTACGCTATTGTACAATCGAGTATTAAGTTTACAAAATTGTAAAAAGAAAATATTTCGGACAAAAAAAAGGATCTGTTCACTTTTAGGAAAATTTCCTTCAATTCCAATTTACACTCAGCACTTCTATCAGAATCTGAAATTTTTACTTTTTTGTTTTGACATCTGTATTTTAAATTAAAAAATTAATAAAAATAATTAATAAGAAAAATCTAGAATATTTACCGATATAGTAGAATATTAGATATATAGATTTTGAACAAATTATAATTTTTTTCCAAATTCTAGAATATTAATAGAATGATATTTTTTCGCAACGAGATGTAATATGATTTTTTAGAATATGGATATGCTCTTAATGAAAATTGGTAGATTTGGTTTTTGGTTTTGTTTATGACTTTGCAGAGTTGCTTAATAGCCTTTTTAAAGTCAAAATGAATATTATAAATAATAAAGACAAAAAAGGCTTGAAACTATTAAATACGAAATTCCTTTCATCAATGAAAACAGAAAAATAATTTCTTTTTTAAAAATATGGAGTTAAAATTGTAAAATTTTGAAGTCTAAAAAACAGTAAAAGAGAGATACAAAGCCAAAGAAAGGTTATAAACAAAATTTAATAAATTTCCATTATATGAAAAGGAAATTACATTTCAAATGTAATTGCAATTCAATAAGTTTACAGCATTTTAGATTGCATCATATGCCTTTGCAATTTTGACTCCAGATTTTAAGAGAAAATTATTTTTTCTTATTAATAAATATAACTAATAAATTTAAAAATAAATTCTGACAATTTTTAGTAAAATAGTTTAAAACTTATTTGTCATAAGAAAGAATTCTTTTGATTTTTAAAATTCCTTTTCTTTCCTTGTATAAAAAAAATCAATAGTTTTGAAATTCTACACAGAGTATTTGAATTATTTAAGTAGCAACTGCGGAGAAACAAGCTTTGTCTATTATAAAAACCACTGATCAGCAAATCCAAAATTAGTGGTAAGTCAGTAATTCAATTGTTTAATGAATTTTAATCCTCCATAACTTCAAATCCTGATTAATTAAGATAACTTTTTCATCCTTGAGACAATTTAGAGTTCATGTAAGGAACACGAATGGATAATAACGAGATAAAAATGTAAAATTATTTAAATCACTTCAAAGGAGTCTAAATAGTTTTGTCAGCAGTCACCGCTATGACTTCGACACAATAAGCTATTGCTGAAAGAAAATTTGTCTTCTTCTCAGAAATAATGACTTCTGTCAGTTATACTTTGTCCATTATCCTAAAACTCACTGGAGCTTGTCAACCTAGTTTCAGGCGTCCTCCAGACTATGTTTATATTTTCCGCGTAACATTAAAATTTATAATAAAACGGAATTATGACAACTAAAATACTTTCATTGTTGTTTAAAAAAACGGAAGTAACAAAACATAAACTCCTTTCTTCATAAAATTGAATAGAAATAGAGAGTTTTCTTGCTTTGCTGAGAAAAGATTTACTATGGTTGATGAAATACAAAACGTAATTACACTGATTAACAGTTTCCCATCTCTTTTTCTCATTTTTCTCATCTTTAAGCCAACCTATTCTTTTGTCTTCATTTAGAAACAGAATTTAATCCTTGTCGGTGCTGTGAGAGGAGAAATCATCTTCCTTAAACGTGTGTAACATACATTTCATGATGCGATATTTAACTTCTTTTTTACAATAAGAAGATAATTTTATTGTTTTCGATCGATACTTAAAAAATACTTTCAATTTTTTTCTACAGATTTAACTCGCAAATTAAATTATCAAAATATACTTTTTGTCAAATCACAATTATTTTTCTTTAATTTGATAAAATTATATTCACTCATTTCTTTCCTTTACTTTTTTGGAAAAATTAGCTTTATAAACTAAATCTTTTGAAGAGAAATAAAATTTCGTAGTAAAAAAAATCCAAAAATTATTTTCCATTATATGATTTAAAATAATAAAATCTTTCTGACAGTATGTCTTTTAATGAAATGTAAACCATATTAAAATTTTATTAACTTGAAAGGAAACTAAGAATACTCAAAATTATTCATGCAACATTCTACTTCTATGTTTCTATTAACTATATCTAAAGCAGCATCTTAAGAACTAAAGAAAGACCTAATATGAAAATTTTTAAATATTCTAATATCCAGACGTATTAAGCATCTTTTTTAAAATCATTTATTTAATTGGAGCATTAAAGGCAAACTCATTCACAATATGCGCATTTTGGAATTAAAATTATATTATATTTATTTACACGAAAATAAATAGAATGGGATCTCATGATTCTGAAATCCATACAAATAACAAGAATCGTACCTCATAAATCATGACAATATCTGATTGAGCAAACTCATCAAATATTTTCAATCTTATTGAAAATATCTGACGAATTCTAAATAGGTACTAAGTCCACACATATGTCGACGCTTTCAATCGAATTGAAGAAACTCTTGAACTCTCTATTCAAGTACCATGTGTTTCTCACTTAATAATAACGATTAAAATAAGTTAGATTTTTGTTTCAACTGACATCTTATACCGAATTAAATTCCAATTTTAATTAAATTAAGCTATTTCGCTTGTAACCAATTAATAAATATTTCATGGGAAGGTGTGGACAAAATCATTTTTTTAAATGTCTGCCAAACATTATTAGTTAAAATTTATGATTACATGAAATACATGAAGCTCTAAAAGTAAAATTTGACTCTAACTGTTTTATTCTATTAAAAATGTCTCTTTTTCCATCAGAAATTAAACTTATTAGGTTTGATCTTCCTTTTATTTGTAAAAATGCAAAATGTACATTTTTAAATTAAAATTTAACTTTAAATTAAGGAGATATTTGCTTAATTATATGTAGTAGAATTAAAATTGTGTCAAATATTTTGAAGTAAAAAATCAAAAGATATTACGCTAGATGTAACACTTGTGTGCCTGATGTGAAGGATATAAGCAGGATGATGACATTAAATGAATGAATAAACAACTTCCATATCTCTTCGTAGCAATTGATATAATAATAAATTATTCATTGATACATATCATAATAAAAAAGAGCTATACAACCATACAAAAATTAGGTTCCTTTAATGCCTTTCGAGATTTTAAGATCTTTATTTTCTAAAAATCAGTGAAATGACTATATATTTTTGTGATAAATAATGAATTAATTGAAACTAAATTTAAAAATATGAATCGATATAAATTTTTTTAAGTCAATAACTAAAAAAGTAATTTTTTTCTATGCAAAAACAAGTACAAATTTGCTCTTTATAAGAATAATAAAGTACATTTTTTTATAATACAGAAGGTTTTTCTATAGATAAAAGATAAACCTAGCGTTATAGGCACCAGAGGCACAGGATGGCGTTACGTTATGTTATAGATAAAAGATAGTGAAGTTAAACGTGCAATATTTGAGTGTCTTTTTTTAATTTTTTTCTCTTCATTCTTTAATAGTTTTGAAGCATTTAAATTAAATTATGTTTTATCAAGTAAGCAAAGCAGGATTTATCATTTAACCTCAAAATGCTGATGATAATTGTGAATTGTTTCAGAGATTGCATTCTGATTTAAATGAATTATAATACAAATTTTTTAAAGCTAAAACTCTTTTTAACATTGTGTGAAATAAGTAATGACATAAATAATCTTCTTATCAAAGGAAAGTGATGATCTGTCATCAATTTAAAATGAATATTTGCATTCTAAGAAAGCGATAAATGATGAATAGTTATACAATAAATTTCTTCTTCCTAATAAGGATATACGCTTCAGTAAACATAAAAGAGCGAAACTAACTTTCTACATCCAAAATGAGCTTGTTTTGATTATTTTGTAAATTGTCAAATACAACACCAAGTATGTCACTTCTAAACAATTTCGATATTAGCACGTGGTTGTAAACTCATACCCAAGTTATTCAGTCCAACTGTGATGAAATTGGAGTATCATTATGATGATCAATTTTTGTTTCCGGGTTGACGCTTGTGCTGCAAACTTAATTCACTCCCCCCAACTGAATCATGCGAAACTGGATGGACTACCCCGAAGATGGGCGTTGTCCATCCACGGTTCAATGCTTCTAACTTTTCTTAGATGAAATATATAAAAGGAGAAAGATTTCTCACTCCAACACAAAGCAACAAGTTCTCTCATCTCTTATACATCTCTTGGATTATACCATATAAAAGACAACAATGAATCGAATGGTAAGTTACAAACTACAATTGTGCAATTGTTTTCAGTGTTGCAGGAACCGAAGTGTTGTTGAAGATCTGCCTTTGTTAACCCTGAGAAGGTCTACTTGGAAATGGATTATATTCTTTAGTATGAATCACTATAAAGGGGGATTATTGAATATCTGCCAGAAATTTTGACCATGTAGAGTATGAGATTTTCATTCATGTTGCTTACTGTTCAGAAAAGGAGTGTAAGCGTGTTAACTCTTGCTTGACAATCCCTCGGTACAGGACATCTATTAAGATTTTTTAAAAAAAGGTTTGAGAATAAAGACTTTAGAGGGTGCTGATAAAGCTCTTATGAGAAATTTTTATTTGTATTCAGAATGTGTGTCTCATTTTGAACTAAAAAAATCTTTAAAGTCACAATGGTCTTTTGACATAAAAAACTAGATTCTGAGGTGGAGAGAGATATAAATAAATTACTTTTGATAAAAAATTATTTATATTTGGAACTGAGTCCTTTTGTACTCTAAATTTATGTACGACAGCTTAATCAAGGGAAAAATAATTTACTACAGGGAAAATAAAAGGTTTAACCACGATTTTTGGAAATTCTGGTATAAAAAAATAACTAATAATAGTTTTATACATTTCTTATCAACTCATTAAAGATTTAATCCTTGATACAAATTGATAGTATTAAAAATCCATTGTAATAATCAATAAATTTTCATGTAAACATTCGTCAAATACCGAATAAGTTTAAGAAACTATTTTTAAAAAAGCAAATTTTAACAAAAATTTTAATTTATTGAAGATTTATTTCCAAAAATTATTTCACACATAATACTTCTTTTCTTCTTATTACCAAATTTAAGATTATGTAATTATAATATTGCTTGATCTCTTTCAAAATTCTTAAAACCTTTTAATTTCCAGTAGAACATTTGAAAATATTTTATAGTTATTGTTACATTTTTATTGTTTATGAGAACTTTAATTAGACTGAATGGATTTATTTTTCTCTAATTTTCTAAATAAATCATAGCAATAATAATGAATAGTTCTAAATTTCAGAGTTTCAGTTCTTTATTAACAGAGAGGGCATGGTGCCTTTTTCCCCCTTTTATGGAATTTTGGAAATTAAGATAAGCGATGCTGGTTGTTAACAGACTTAATGCCTTTTGTTAAAACCCTGTATTATAGAAAAAGGATTTCAAAAGTCTGGTACATAATTTCAAGTGTCTGAAGGTCAGATAAGATTTAATCAACAAACAAACAGCCCTTAACACTTTATCTACAGTTTTCTTTGCCGAAAGTATTTTTTTAAAGTACTTATATTTAAAGATTCAACTTTTAATTCTAACTTATAATTTTTACACTTGAAATAATATTTTATTAATAATGAATTTCTAATGTTAGCTGAAAGTTATCTCACTACTTTATCGCACTTATTTAACAATGAGGATTTTAAAATTTTGAATTTTAAAGCATTGAAAAAGGGAGAAACCTCAATTAACTTGGTGAAATTTTGCATATAGTAAAACTTCCGTTGTTTCCAGTGTTAATGATTCACTCAAATTGATGATTTTATGATTTTTTTTCACCATTTCACCATTTTATGATTTTTTTATATTTTGGCTTAAAATTCATAGTTTTAATAACACGTTCATTTAAACATTACTTTATCATTTTATCTTATTTGATATATTTTTCTTAATATTTTGTGATTTTTTTTTCAATTTAATTCATGGACTAAAGAATGGAAATGGTAGAGATAGTGAAAGGGAAATTCCGTTTTCACTTTTAGTTATAAAAAAGGATAGATATTATCATATAATAAATGTGAAAAGTTCCTGGTAGTCTCCCATGTATTTCCAAAAAGCATGAAAAGAGGTCGCTAGTGTAAAGTGCTTATGAGTTATACAAAAATACTTCTGATATTCCCCAACAAGAAATTTTTGACTTATATAGCGTTTGTAACTTTATTTCCACCCGGCCAATGTTGACCTGATGGTAAGGCTCCTTCTTCGGGCCCCGATTGTCTGGCTTGAAACCTGATTCTGTCAAGTTTCGTTCTGCTTCCATCGGATTTGACAACGAGAGTCAGGCCCTCTCTCTGATGCAAACTGAAAGCATAAATAATAGAATGGTTTCGGCTGAGGCTTTCATCTTCTAAATACAGCTAAAAACAGCGTCACCAATTAGTTCCTCGCGTTGTCTTTTAGTATTTTGAAACTATTAAATTAATTTTTTGATAATTTCCTGAATATACTATATAATTTTGTTATTAATTTCTGTGAACTCCAAGTTAACAATGTATTACGCTGAGGAAATTGTCATATATTTATTTTTAATTTAAGATGTTCTCTACATTTATATTTATTTAAGTCGTTACGTAAGTGTAAAGGAAAATCGATGAATTATGTAATTTGTAGAATTGGTATTTAGAAACATGTTTGTTAAGGCTATTGTTTCTTTTAAAATTTTATTTGTTTTCTTAAAGTATTCGGAGACGTATGTAGTATATTATAACTAGAATAATAGAAGTTTTCGCATTAAAAAGGTAAGTTCAATGTATATTCTTTTTAAAATTTAGTACTATATCCTAAAAAAATAGAAGGATTCGGTAAGAACTTTCAGTTTTATTCGAGTAAATTAGCTCCCTCTCCACCCTTATAAAAGCAAAATAACTATTTTACTATCTACACACTGTAGATAACATTCTTGATAGCTTTGGTTATCAAATAGGATATGAAGTTATTGAATTTCCTTTCTCCAATTTATGAAAATAAAACGCTCGATTATGATCAAAATACAGCTTTTATTCATAAAGTTACAAATATTGTCAAGATAAAGCTCCAAGTTAAATACTAAGCAAAGAAACTCTTTCAGGTTACAGTAAATGCAAAAATCTGTTTGTATCTGAAGAAAATCGATATAATGTAGTTATAAAATAAATATTTCCTTTTCAGTTGTCCATTTGCTGTACCTTTCTCTTGATTGCGTCATCTCTAGGAGACTATGGATCAGAAAATGTCGAATATGAAGGATCTCATGCTGGTGGATACGGGGTAGGAAATGCTCATGGAGGAGGCTACGGAGGTGGTGAAGGAGGTGGATACGGAGGTGGAAAAGGACTCGGTTCAGGATTTGGAGGTGGCAAAGGTCTTGGTTCAGGTCTTGGAGGCGGCAAAGGTCTTGGTTCTGGTCTTGGAAGTGGCAAAGGTCTTGGATCAGGAATTGGAAAAGGATCCGGAATAGGTAGTGGTCATGGTTTAGGAAGTGGCCTTGGAAAAGGATCTGGAATCGGTAGCGGGCATGGTCTAGGAAGTGGCCTTGGAAAAGGATCTGGAATCGGTAGTGGTCATGGTCTAGGAAGTGGAATTGGTAGCGGTCATGGTCTAGGAAGTGGAATTGGTAGCGGACATGGTCTAGGAAGTGGCATTGGAAAAGGTTCTGGAATCGGTAGTGGCCACGGTCTAGGAAGCGGAATCGGTAGTGGACATGGTCTTGGAAGTGGAGTCGGCAGTGGTCATGGTTTAGGAAGCGGAGTTGGCAGTGGTCATGGTCTCGGTAGTGGCGTCGGAAAAGGATCTGGAATCGGAAGTGGACATGGTTTTGGCAGTGGAATTGGTAGTGGTGTAGGTAGTGGTCTTGGAAAAGGTTCTGGCATCGGAAGTGGTGTTGGTAGCGGATTTGGAAAAGGATCAGGAATCGGAAGTGGGGTTGGTAGTGGATTTGGAAAAGGATCTGGTATCGGAAGTGGCATTGGTAGTGGATTAGGCAAAGGATCTGGAATTGGAAGTGGAGTCGGAAAAGGTCTTGGAAGTGGAATCGGTAAAGGACTCGGCAGTGGTATTGGAAGTGGCATTGGGAAAGGATCTGGAGTAGGAAGTGGTATCGGAAAAGGTCTTGGAAGTGGAATTGGTAAAGGACTCGGCAGTGGAATCGGAAGTGGTTTCGGAAAAGGTTCTGGACTTGGAAGTGGCTACGGAAAGGGACTTGGAAGTGGTTACGGAAAAGGACTCGGAGGTGGAAAAGGTTTAGGAGGAGGATACAGCGCAGAAGCTGCTGAATATGAGCAAGGGCATGGTCTCTCAGGAGAATACGAAGAACAAGATTTGCATGAAGGTTATGGCGTAGGTCATGAATCTGATTCATTGGAAGGCGGACATGGTCTTGGATTCTATGGAAATGATGATGGACTTGACAAACATTTTTATGAAAAAATTGTGACCGTTCCTATCATAAAAAGTGTTAATGTTTTAAAGCATATCCCAGTAACTCAGCATGTAAAAGTAAGCGATGATTCTGGATACGGACATTCCGATGAAAGTGGTTATGAAGCAAATGAAGCCGATAGTTATGGACATTCATGGTAATTGAGTCTTACGATCTCAGATTAATCTATTTATTTATTGTTTGTAAATACATGAACAATTGTTAAAAAGCATTAATAAAGTTCATTTTTTCCCAAACTTCTCTGTGTTTATAGTAAAAAATATTCATTGAAATCAGCATATAAGAAAAACTAATTCTAATAATTAAGAAATATATATTTTTGTTAATATTCCGAACTAATATTGTCGTTTTTAATAAAAATTTATCATTCTTTTAAAAATTCACACTTTTTTGTTGGAAATCAGCGTTAAAATATTTAATAAAGCAATAAAATAATTTTAATAATTTCTATCAGTTTTAAAAATAAACTTAGAATGAAATATTGTAACGATACCATGTCAAAAACAACTTCAGGGTTGAGGCTATAAAATCAAAAATTTCCTTTACTTTTAAGGAATTAAGTATTTTTAACTAAATGGTAAAATTTGTCATCGCAGATTTCGAAGGAAAATTTATAATGACTTTTGAAATGACATTACTAGAAATATTTAAAATTAGCTGCAAAACTATATTTAGTTGATTCTTTCAAAACGATCTGTACTTTCCACTTATGAAAGTTTAATTGTTTTACTGAGATATTTTTAATGAGTAGTTTTTCTAAAAATGCGTATTTTATTATAGGAATTACTGAAATCAAACAAAAAAACATTATTTATGATTTGGTAAATCATTTGTACGTTATGAAGAAGTATAGATAATGGATACTAAAACAAAAGGGCATATATTTCTACTTCTATTTAGAGACAAAAATATATGCCCATTCGATATGAATTGCCATGAATAAATAATTTTAAAAAAAACTGGAAGAATGTATGGTTTATGTGGAAAGATGAACAAAGAGAAATATTATACAAACAAATATTCCACATTGAAAGTACATTTGAAAGAGCTATCAGAAATAATCGAAAAAATCTAAAGGCTGCCATTCGTTTGTTCTTAAAATTTCACTTTGATTCTTTGAAAACGTTGAAAAAGAAATAAATACTTAAACATTTATTGCTTTTAATTTAGTTTCAAAGTACTTTAACATAAAAAAGACACAATTAGACTAATCATATTATTATTTAAATTAAAGATCTTGTAACTTTTAACATGCGAAAGAACCATTGCTTGCATACATGTACTCTTTTCACTTAAAAGAATTAATTTGGAAATTTCAAAATACAATTTTTATGGTGCAGTTTAGAGAAAGCAAATTTTTAATATAAAAAATTAGTCATTTAATAAAGTCAATTTTTTTTGCGTATCTTAAAACAAAATGTGCAGATCGTGTAAAAATCATTGCAACGCTGTTTTTTTTATTAAATATGTCAGTTTAAATGCCCAAAGATTCTGATGATCTATTCCGTATTATGGTATTCTATTAATGTGTCAAGCTTCAGAATTATTTTCTGAAAATGTCTCCTGTGTAAAATTGAATCAATCCGTATAATGTCAGAATTTTATGAGTAACTTAACTGAACAGGTCATCGAACATTAAATACACGCTTTCTTCAATAGCATCATGAAGCTAGGTCATTTTTTATCTCCCAAACAAAAACTGAAATATATTTCAAAATTAATTAAGTCGCACCGGTTCATTTGACTTCATAATGAGAGGATGAACGGATTCAAAAACATTTTAATGCTATTAAGAGAAAATATTGTATTGTAGCTAATATACGAGGATTTTTCAGGATTAAATTACTTTCAAGTCTATAAATTTTTTTAAGTACGACTATTTTTGTATAAAATATTATAAAACACACAATTCTTTTATCGCTTGAAATATTTTTAAAAAGAATATTAGTTGAACAAGGTTATTCAATATTAAATACCTAACTGTCTTCACATCAATAAACCAAATATATAGTTATTCCTAATATAACTCGTTAATTATCTGCTTTTAAACTCTTTGATAATTCAGCTAATATATTTTGACCAGTTTTTCATTTATATTCTTGATGTTCAAAAAAAATACATTGCTAAAAATAATGTGCAAATTGACTTTTAAAACCAAAGAAATCTTCTCTAGAATATTTTAAAAAATAAAACAGAAGTATCAAAAAATACAGGTAAAACTAAATCTGGCCTTTGACTAACAACAAAGCATTTGTCTATTATTTAAAAATAGTCTTTTATATTATTTATCAATTTTTTAAAAATATAGAAAATAGTAAAGTGTTCGGAAATGAAAACCATATTTTTTTTTTAAAAAAAAGAAGGTAAAATTATGAATTTTAAAATGATATAAAAATATCTTTGTAGTATCATCTGCTATAAAATTATACGAATGACAGAAAATTATAGAAAGCTGTTATCTCAAAATCCCGAAATAGGGGTCTTTTATGGATATATCTTTAAGTTTGCACATCTAAATCCTAAGATTAACGGATCTAAAATTGTAAATGAGATTAGAAAGATGTATGTAAAAAATGATAAGGTACCACATGGAAAATTTTGAAAAAAAAAGGAAAGAAAGAAAATTGATTATTAAGACTGTGTAGCTGTTGGAAGCCATATGTACCGTCAAAAAGCAAAAGGATTTATAATTTGCAAATGAGATGCTGATAATCTACCACTTTTTTTTGGGGGGGGGAGTTCTTTCCCTGACGAGAATAATTTCTGCCTCTTTGACTTCAAAATGGTGTGTAGAAAACCAGGCACGATTTTTTGTGAAGCTGAATCTTGTGCGATAGAAAAGGAGCAATGTTTTAGAGGCGTATGCCATTTAATCTTTACAGTTTCAACATTAAATCATATGATGTATATAAATGTTTCAAAAGAAAATTTTAAACAGAGCGCGTATAAAAAATATAAAATAAGCACTAATGATAAATATAAAAAAAAAACTTTTTAAAAAAAGTTTTTGTCATTGTATTAAAAAGAAAACATTATTTTTTGCTGTTGTTATAAAAACCTGATGGTTGAAGCAAAATTTGTAAAACCATGAGATAAAATTCTGAAGGGGGAAGAAATAAAATAATTGGTAATAAAATAATAAAGTAAATTGGAATCATAATTAAATTTAAAATGTATTTTAATGTTTATATATTGAATAAGAGAAAATTTTAACAAATTATTATGGTATTTAGAGTCTTTATATCTTTCTCCCATAGTTTTCTTTTGATATTCATTTTTTCTCTTTCCAGATTTTTATTTTAATCTCTATATTTTAAAAAATTAATTAAGTCAAGCTTTATTAATGAATATAAGTTATTTCTTTGAATTAAGTTTTTTGTATTTACTTTTTTTCTAGTTTTTAGTTTTTATTTATGTTGTTCTTCATACTTTTAAAAATACTTTAGACAGCTCTGCTTTATCAGAGAATCAAACACCCACCTGCTGGTGGAGTACTGCTGCCTGCAAACCAGAACGTAAAATTGTCCAGTAATTCTTTCTGCTTTCATTCATAAACAAAATGGCTGTATAAAATTTTCATTATTAAAAAATTACCTTCTCTTTCATATTTAAGATAAATCCATACAGTTGATATTCTACAAGAATAGAAAATTCTTACTTTTATTATCCTAGGAATAAAATTCTTATTTTTTATAACAGGCTTAATTTCTTACTTTAATACATTTTTTCATTTAAAATATGGATATCTAAGCAAAACTGTAAAAGTGTGAAAATCTGATAAGCCATACTTTTAGTAGATTGGCATTTTTATCATATTTATAATATGTTTCAACTTTACATTGGAAATTATGAATACATTGTGGATTGATTTCTTTAAAAATATATCTTGATTTTCAATTAAATAATATTATTTTCTATTATCTTCTACATCAATGAATAGAGTTTAAAACCTTTTTATTTTTGTAATTTATATTTAATTTTTTTATATTTGAGTTTTTAATATATTTTTCATAAGTTATGGTTACAAATGTTATGGGAGTCTAAGTATCAGTATTTCTCATATTGATTCCTAGATGGCGATACTTCTGATAAATCAAGCTTTTCTAATTTAATATATTAATTAATAAATAACAGCTCTAAAATTATTAAAATATTCTATTATCAAAGAAAGCCAATAATTTCTGAAAGAATATCAGAGTGCTACTACATTATGGAGTAAAAATTCATTTGCAGTATCCCATCATTAAAAGAATGAAATATATGAAGTTAGGTGTGACGTAATATTTGCTGATAGCATCTGTGACAAAGAAAGGATAAATGTTCTCTATGTTCATTAAAACATGTGACAGACTCAAATATTTCTGGTAATATTTACGACTGATTTAAGCCATTTTAAATTAGTTAAATTTCTGTTTATTGTGTTATTTTAAAAAGAGACTAGCACTTTCTAAGGAATTTCACTGTCATTTGTTGCAAGTTATGAAAAAGAATGTTTCTTAAAAGGCGCATTCGATCTATATATCTATATCAAAATTGAAAACTTTGTCTTTGTTTTATATATTGATATTTGTGTTGAATGCCTTATTTTATAATCGTAAAATTTCTGATGGAAAAAACCCGAACAGGCGCATTTAGATTATTACTCATCTTTTAGAATAGTACAATAAATATCCAAGAGAAGGCGCTGCATTCCGTAAAGGAATTTTTTAAATTTCTGAATAGTTGAAATTAAAAAAAAAAAGGATACGCATCAGGTCATCAGCTTTTCCTTGCTTTTGCCTTTCGTTTTCATGACTTTCCTGTCGCATAATTATCGATTCACTGGCCTGGTAACTCTTTCATCGTTTATCATTTTTAAAGCTGCTCTTTTTTTTACGATCTCGTGCATGTAAATATGGAAAGAGAAAGTACTGCAATTGTCGAAAATTCCGACTTCTGGACTTTGCTGAAAAAATACAATATACGTGATAATTTTCTGCATAGCTTAAATGAGTAGTTTTGTATTTTTAGAAAGAACTTTTCAAAAAAAAATTATTTTCGGGTTTATTTTAGAAATCCCTCTTTTTTCGATTGTTTTAAAACAAGGGAATTCTATAGATTGGTATTTAATCTGATAAATAAATTCTAGCGAATTTTGAATGAGCACGAATAAGAAAAATAATGTAAAAAAGAAGCTCACAAATGATAGGAGTAGTACATGAATAAGACAAAAAAGTTAAAGTCTTGGTAATCACCAACTTTTCCTTTTTTCTACTTGGCTTCACCAAGGACATCATAAATAGTTATCAAATAACTTTAAATACGACATTGATATATTTAAATAAGGAAGTAGGGTCTCAAAGTAATATAAGCAAGTAAAACGTATTGAAATTTTTTAAAAAAATGCATGATAAGAGAAATGTTGTCATTATAATATCCCTCGTAGAAGAGAAACTTTCATAAAACAGCTATGATGTTAAGAAAAAATTTTGAACTAAGAAAAGAGCAATTGATGTAAACCAAGTAATTTATTTTATATTAAGTTGTAATATATTTTTATGTTAATATGTTTTTATATCATAGTTGATAAAATTCTGTAACTCTATTCTATTAAATTGTAACTCTATTCTAAAAATTCTCTATTCTCAAAATTGCTGCAACATTCAGACAAACGCACCATGCAGCAGCAAATAAATAACAAATTATACATATTTTCTAAAAAAAATAATTACTCGTATTTTTGAACCAGCCACAGAAAGCTTTTTTAATTTTTTATTTACATAAAAGATTGTATTCATCTCTTTTTTAATGATCATTTTTGCCCCCTCCCTCTTTACTAGCATTCTGGGCAGGACTTATCTCGCCATGTTCTTCATACAGCCACTGGGTGAGGGATTTAAGATAAATATAGTACGACAACAAAATATTTCTATCTCAAATGTTTTTTGTGTGTATATGAACGAAGGGTTATATCATTTATTTTAATGAGAACTCATCAATGATTTTCAATGTGCAAAGTCAGTTTCAGAATAAATAAATGAAAAAGAGAAAACAACATGATTTCAACTCTACTTTTTAACACCGTAATATTCAGATCACAAAGTTCCACCATAATATTCTAAACCCTAAATTTAAGTCTATTTTAACTTATTTATTGGTATAAAAATAAATAAGTTAAAATAAAACTCAAATTTATCTCTAAAAATCCTTCTCATTTTTCGATATATAATTAAATTTTCAAGCAATGGAAAGAAAGAAAACACATCAAAAGCCTCATTTCCTTTAAATGCTTACAAACAAAATTAAATTAAAATGCATCCAAACCGACGTGTAAGGGGGTATGGAGCACGTCAAATAGATTGTGCAATTAAAGAATGGGCCAAATGTCCTAACTATGACGTGTTGGGGAAGCTTGGAGAGGGGGGTGCTAGCTCAGATGTTATCCTCGTTACCTAAACAAGATTCAAAATTACGAGGTCCTCTCAAAATACCCCTAGTGTTGCTTTGAGGTTAATAAAAAAACTTTTATTGGCTCTTTCTAATTTATATAGCATTTACTTTTCATTTCGAAAAAGAAAATACCTAGAATTCTCAGATTTGTAAAAAGCTTCATGACATCAAACTTTAACACAGAGCATTGTTACAAATTCAAGCCTATCAAGCAAAGAATGCAAAATTATTAAAGCACAAATATTTCACTATATCGATCATAAAAAGGAATTTTATCAACTGTGACAGTTAAAGAAACTATTTTTCAACTATGGTTAAACCATTATCAACGTTTCAAATCGATTTTTAACCAACATTTTCATACATTACTAAATAGCCTTTTAAATGTTTTCTGTATATTTATTAAAAATTACATAAAAACTTGTACTACTAAACTATAATTGCCCGTTGCATTTTAAAACTTTTCCCATAATCCATATTTATTTAAAAGGAAGAGATATTAATCCCATAATTTAATGAAGATTAAAAGATAAGAAATAGTAAAAGCTTTACTTATTTACAATATATGGGCAGCACCGAGAACTGAATTTTAATTCGTTCATATCACGGCATAGAACATCCTTCTTAATATATGAAAGATTCTCATCGCTTCGATGATTATCATGCTTCGGTTGATTATATCTACAACAAAAGGAAGAAAACTCACAGATTTAGATCAACTTCAAGTCTTCACAGAGTGCATGATGAGTTTGGATGTTTCATAATTAGTTAACAGCTCAGCAAGCAAAATCAATTAATGGGTAATTGACCGTAAATGTATCTATCACAGTTCAACTTCAAATTTACTTTTCTACTAAGATGTTTATTAAAGGATTATCACAGTAGGATTACTGATGTTAATTGTTTTACACTCATCAAATATTTCTAAAGTTTATCTTTTTCTTGATTTAGCAGTTTCTCTCTTCGAAACTAAGCCATTCATATTTCAAAGAGTATCAACCTTTTTCGAAACCTGTCATTTTTTGTCGTAGAATTATTTTTTTATGCATATATGAAAAAAATTCTTTTAATTTTAAATTAACCAATTTTTTTCACAAATTTAGGAAATATTTTATTACTCTGTGCATTAATTAAATTCTTCACTATAACTGCTAAAAAAAGGCAAAAATTGAAATACATGTAAGAGACTATCCAAAGACCATAATCTAAACTTTAGTCCAAAGTATGCATCAACTAAGTGCAGTTCGAAAGCAATATGAGACTCTTTGATTTGGCTTGGTCTATACTAGTATCCCGTTTTCGAAGCAAAGCTAAGGATATTTTGGGACGTCCCTTGGAAGCTTTAACCGTGGTTAGGAGAAGAGGGCGATATCAGACTAAATATTCTACTCCTTATCTAAATTTTCATACAAGATCAGTGGGAGAATGTTTTGTCCAGATCGTCAGATATTACATGCAAAGGCTTGTATACACAGAAGAATTTTGGTGGAAAGGGAATTCAAATCAAGAACTTTTCGGTTTTGAAGTTGAGACACTACAAAGAGAGACCAAAAAGATAACTCTTCTGATACATTAAATTTTAATTACATTAAAACTTCGTTTTGAAGAAAAAAAGGGCGTAAAGTAAAATCGGACCTTGTTATTTCGAATGTCGTCGTTATTTCGTTCGTCTGAGGACGAAAACACTATCAGAAGCACTACGCCTTCTCCAGTTTTCCTCTCCTTACTTTTTCGATTTTTGAGAAAAATTGAAAATAAAAATTAATTATCTCAGTTTTATTTATATAAATTTTGAGCTGGAGTTAAATTGGATTCTAGCCAAGCGATGATTAGAAAGATTTTATTGGAATGTTGATGATTTATTTCCTTCTCCCAAAGCATTTAATAACTATATATTACATTTTGTAACTGCCATTTTTTGAGTGCAAATCATCTTGACAGGGATACAAGTTTTACTGTCTGTTCTCTTCGTTCCTATTTCAATTCTGAAAAATCTATTTTTTACATGCGTCTGTGATCAACCTTTTTCTAACTTAAATACTATTAAATGAAAATTTAAGACTCATATCACTTATACCAACTATCAATCGGGTCTTAAATTCAAGAATATTGTTTTAACGAACTGGGTATATCGACATTTTTCTAGGGAATTAAATTAGTTTCTTGTGTTGATTAAACTTAATTTCAATCCCTTTTGTGCAAATTTTTCTAAGTTTTAAGTACAATATTTCATGTTGTTATTTGCTATAACATTATATTGAATTTTGCTAATGCGTTAAAATCCACTTAAATATCTCGAAGCAATTTTATATTGTTAAAAGGAATTACTTTGATTTTTTTATTTCAAAAAATTTACAATATCTGGTCTGTACTACATAAGCAATGATAACTGATCCCTGTATAGTCTCGCATATTTCGAAAAATAATACAGAAGTATGTTAAAATATAGAAAAATTGCTTTTGTAATCAAAATGGAAAGGGTTTTTTTTTTCTATTTGAAAGCGAGTAATTGCAAATCTTTTTAAATCCCCTTTATTAAGAAAAGCCATACTTGCGGGAAAAGAACAATCTTTTTCATAGAAGAGAAGAATTATGACAAAAATTATTATTAGTTGATAATGAATCATTTGTTCGCTTTATGATATAACTGTTATCAAATACTTTAGAGAGTCTATAATCACAAGTAATGTGAGTGAAATATTCCTGAAACTTCTAAATTTTTCTTGATTACTTTCAATCAAAATATAGCAACCAATTCAATTTTTATTTCATTTAAAATTCTACTTGTGAATTTATTCTTTTCATTCTTCATGGCTAAGTTTTGGATTTATCGGATTACTGCTTCTCAACTTGACTGATAATAATTCTCAGTTAAGTTGAATGAAAATCATAAATTAATCTAAAAATTCAGAGAATCATCGTGTAATTTATCAAAATGTATAGCATATTATACCATTATTTATTTTTTGTCTTTAATTGACATTTATGTATAAGTTTTGAAGGAAGCAGATATAGCTATAAGATCGAAAGACGATTTTTCTTCAAAGTGTCGTTAATATAACCCATGTGACGATTAAAAAGGAAAATGAAATGTTAAAAGAGTCTGTGATATTTGCTTAATTTTGCAGTCATTTACAAAACAAATAACAGACTAATAAAAAACATCAATATAGACACTTTTTAATTCATCATCGTCACTTATATAACTCTACCTAAGAAGGCCAATAACCTCCTGTTCTACTTTCACCTCTGACCGTTTTAGAATGCATAATATTTATTTTAGCCTCTGAAGCAGAATTTTTTCTACATGTTTAGGAGCAGCTATATAATTACGAATGACAAATAGTAGTGTAACTATTTTAAACGTAATTGGTTTCTTCACACTGCCGGAGAAATAAATAAAATCGGATATCAATTATTTGTTGATTGTGATATCATTCTAGCATTCAATCATTTCCTCAAGTGTGGATGAAGTAGGTTATCAAGAAATGTTTGGTAGCATATGTTTTTCATCATTCATAGCAATAAAAGACGCGTATTATATAGGTAATTAATCTCCTGTTTTGAAAGGATAGAGATTATATCATTTCCCAGTACGATAACATACAGAAAGAGCACTGTGATATATATACATATATATAGAGAGAGAGAGAGAGAGAATTCAATTATTGATTTCTCCTCATTGTTTTGTTCAATATAATTATGTTTCAGGAAATTCCACTGATGAATCAGAATGTATCGAAATCTGATCTCAATACCTAAAAAGTTCACTGTTGTTATTTCTACCAGAGACATAAAAATGTAAAATTCCGATATTTATTTTACTATTAATGAGAACACGAGGAAATTCTGAAAAGTTTGGCTCTTTGGGGGAAAATTGCTGAACTTTTATTAATGAAATTTGTAAGGCAAAAACGTTAAAATGGGCGATTTTAAAATGAATTCAATTTTTA
The DNA here is from genome assembly GCA_026289955.1 of Argiope argentata. Lineage (NCBI taxonomy): Eukaryota > Metazoa > Arthropoda > Arachnida > Araneae > Araneidae > Argiope > Argiope argentata. The sequence continues at coordinate 2,960,061 of JAOUZG010027617.1, forward strand.
TGACAGAATTTCTAAAGTAATTTAGACAATAAGACTGTAAAGTGATTTTATGTTAAAATTGACCAAGGAATGTCTCTGAGGTTACACTTTACTTAAAGTGTAGGATATACATTGAAGTGACAAAAGTCATGGGATAGCAATATGCAAATATACATATGGCAGTAGTATCGCAGCGAAAAAGTATAAATGCGCAGTTCGTTTTCCAGAGCTTTCATTTGTGTTCAAGCTATTCATTAGAACAGGTTTTTCGTGATTTATGGTGGCACGACGAGAATTAACAGACTTTGAACGTGGAATGTTAGTTGGAGCTAGACGCATGGGTCATTCTATTGCGGATATCGTTAGTGAATTCAACATTCCGAGATCCACAGTATCAAGAGTGTGCCGAGAGTATGAAATTTCAGGCATCCCATCCCATCATGGACAGC
>JAOUZG010027617.1:2965733-2994472 GCA_026289955.1 Argiope argentata
ATCTCAGTTGTCTTTTGTTATGGGTAAAAATTTATATTCCTGGAAAAGGAAGCAGCAAAAGACTCAAACATACTTAAACAACATTTCATTAATACTGATCTGTAAGCTGACCTAAGCTGTATAAAATGCAGGGTTTCTTTAACAACTTTCAATACATGAAGTATAATTAAATTACCAGAATCAATTACAATATTAGTTAGATATTTCTCTCTAGTATTTGAGAAGTTTCAAAGAGCTATTTTTTCAGTCAGGAAATTTTTTAAATTCTATAAAATTCGTTTATGTCTAAATTTTATTTGTGTTTGCGCATGAGGTTGTATTCTTTCCTTTCATCGAATCATCATTAACGGCTTTTCTAATTTTTGGACGTGTATCTCATGAGTGAAAGCAATAACATGTTAGAAAGTTAAATAGAGATCGAAAATATTTGTAGAGCAATATTAAAAACTTCCTATTTATTTGTGTAAAAAGATAAAAGAAATATAATATTTAAGATATGTGGCATAAAAATGATGTTTTTATCCGTAAGCTAGATATTTTAATACTAAGAGGAAATAGAAAATGGAATCAATTTTCTGATATCGTAGTCACATGTCAAAACGTAACGTGTATGACATGTATCACTAAATTATTCATTGGTTTATGTTGTCCTATGAAACTGCCTCTTTTTCTATACAATGTGCAATTAATTCCAAAATTTACTTAACATGGAGCAATTGATGTGTATCACATGAGAATGAAATAGTTCCAATAAGAAACGAAAAGATTTGTTGAATTTATTTCTATTTATTATCTATTCACAAGTTTGTTGAATTTGTCTTTATTGCTTGTAGTTGTGTCATATATAATAATAAATAATAAATTGAGAATTATATACGTAATAAAAAAACATCTAAGTCTCTGTTCCTAAATGCCAAGAATTTCTTAATAGTATTTATATTTAATGTCTTTCGAACGAAATTTTGCCTCAAAAAACAATTTCAGGATCCTTAAATCAGTAGCCAGATAATGAGAAAAAGTTTGAAGATAAAATTAACTTTATTTCCGACAAGAAATATTAAGAATTTTTACAATAACATGAATATAATTTTAATACAAACATTGTTATATCAAATTTCAATGTTAAAAATTTTAATTTTGCAAATTATGTTTTCAAATTTTCAATTGCCATTTTATTTCCCATATATAACAAAAATACTTTTGCAAAAAAGTATTTTTGTGTAGATAAAGGCATTTATTTCGAGTTTCAAATAAAACAATTCGGAAAATTTTCTGGGACCGGGATTTTAATTTCACATTACATTTTATCTGTTCCAAAATAAAAATTCAAGCGCATTTATTTAACTAAAGTGCATATACAATTTTCAGTGCAATATGGAATTGAATAATCAATTTTTCCAATTAGTTGATTATTTCTTTATCTCAAAATTAATTCTGCATTTTTTTACAACTTTCTAAATCTGGAATTGCATGAGAAGTTTCAAGAATATCAAAACAAATTGTGATATTTCCGCAAATGAACGCTTACAATTTTGAAAATGAGTTAAATAATAGATTAAGGCTCTGTTTAAAGTAGAAATTCAACGTTTTACTCTTAAATTGGACTACTAGCTTTACTAAATTCTAATACGCGTTTCTGAGTCTTAAATACTCCTTTCTAATGCATCGTTATTATTATTCATTCTTGCTTTTGAAAAGCCCCTTTTCCAACAAAATTAAAAACTGAATAATTATAAACTGTTTAAAATTGAAGGGGATAAATAATTATAATATTTTCTATACGATATACCAGTAAACGGAAAATGTATTTTAGGTAATTTGCGAAAAGATAGTAAAATGTATTCTGAAGCAATATGTAAAAGTATTACATCGATTCAAATCCCAAGTAGCACATCCTGTAGCATAATATTGTACAATATTGGGCGATATTATATATTAAACAATATTCCCCAATATTAAACAGTATTGCGAATATTGATCAATATTGTACAATATTTGTGTGCTACTTGGGATATATTCTCTTCAAAGCAAATAGTTATTGTGATTTATAACCAAATTATAAGTTTCCATCTTCCCTACTGCACATGTTCCTATAGCGTAGGAATTTTCCTGTAAATGAGGCTGGTAAATTAATACATTTTGGATAAAATTTTTGCTTATTGAGCCCTAAGGAGTATGATTATTTAATCTTAAAAATATATAGTTCACGTCTTCAATTCACACTATTATTTTAAATAAGATAAACTGATAAATTTGCATTTCAAAAAGAGGAAATTCCTTCTTTACCCTAAATGTCCCAATAATTGCAACATCAAAAACTGCCACTAAATTTAAATTGATACTATATTTAAAAAATAGTAGATGAGATTCTGTTTGGTGAAAGATTTCGTCAAGTAAATATGCACAATAGTATTACTATTGCACAATAGCATCCATTGATATTGTGCACCTCTGAAATTTAATAGTTACCTTAAAAATTGGAAAATTTGAACTGAAAAGGTGAAATGAACACTAAAATTTAAAAAATTGAAATATTCCCATTCTACAAAAATAACATACTGAAAATCAATTACCTGTGGTACAAAAGATGCACTTATATGGAATAAAAATATCCTTCATTGGAGTTGCAGTAATTAAACGAGTGCAGTTTTTTAGTTCAAAATAATATTCTTTTCAAATGTATCATATATATAATTCTTTAAAGCCTAGTACAGAAAGTAAAAGATATGCAAATTTTAATAGCTATTTGATTTATACAATTAAAGGGCTCTTACAGTTACCAAATTAAACTATAAATCATAAAAACTAAATGTATCATATCTTCTGACATTTGTTTACACTTGACTGCCAACGAAACATCATTCAATCGTTTATTTCACCTGTCAAGAGCCGTTCATTACACTGTGATTCCTATTCAGGTCTAAACAACAAGGGATTAGAGTAGCATTTGTGACAGGTGAATGAAAGAAAGGGGCTTGTATCCTAGAAAATGTTAGATTGAACTGAGAAGCGTGTTTCTTCTACTATAATTAGGCTTCTATTCATCTGGTTGCCGCCTACTCTGCAGTTCCTTTTAAACGAAATTTTTTAATTATCCTAATTAAGAAAATTAAATTATGAAAAAATAAAGCTACTTTCATAATTAGTTTTACTATATATCTGTTCTAGTTTTGTAATATTAAGTAAATTGATTTGTTGAAGTTTCTATAAAATTTAAATTACCATAGATGACATTCTTATTTACTTGGCTTTTTTTTAAACATCCTGCTAACTTATTTGAAATCGATCTTTTTAATAAATTATGAAAGTCCGTGAAACCAGTATAAAATAAAGTCATTATTTCAAAATAGATGTTAAATTTATCGTTTAGTTAATTTTCTGGTCTCAATGAAAAATTCTCATCAAATATGAATAAATACTAAACAATATTTATTCAAAAAAGTACATATTGGTGGTAGAAAAATAAAAATTGTGCTTGGAGGTTAATGTATTTTGATCCAGTTTAATTTTGTAAAAATATTAAATATCATAACATATTAGAATAGGGAGCTTGATCTCTGACAAAATATTTTTGATTACACCTGTTGTTCATGCTTGAATGACTTTTTACCTACATTAAACATGTAAAAATAAATAATAATAAAGCTGGAATGAATCTCTCTGGCATTAAAGGTAAAGACTGTAATATTAATACAACATTTTAAACGTAAAAAAATTAAGAAAGCTTTTTGACAAATGAAAGTTCTTTAATGTAATTCATTCTTTTGTTTCTTTAATAATTAAATAAAAAAATGTTCATTAATTATTAATAAAAAAGTATTTTTTTATTAATTTTCAATTTTTATATGATGGAAAAATGCATTAATATTTCACGTTTGTTTCTTAAATTAGAGTTATTTCTTAGAAAAATAGTCTGTTTATTTTTTAGTTTTGTAAGAGGTCAAGCTTTTATTGAATGATATTGTAGTCACTCAGTTTCAGACAACTCAAATCCTATGATTTGAACACAAATGAAATTCTATTGAAAATGTGTCTTATTCGCAATTTTCCACACAATTTTAGCTGTATCATTTACAAACTGAATAAAAGAAATTCTGACACATTTTAAGGGTAAAGAAAACCAAGACTAACCAGTTTTACACTGAAAGTATAAGTTAAAATAGCATACATGTGTATGAAATAAAATGAGAATTTAGATACTTTATTGATTTAATTCAGGTTGCGCGAAAATAAGATAGAATCGAACATTATTAACTGAGACGACTAAAATATGCTTATTGAATGAAGGAATGTATGTAAAAATAAGTGAACAGTGTTATATACAGCACGTGTATTTTCGAAACATACCAGTATCCTACCAAAATTTCTTTTCTTTTTTTTCGTTTGTAAAAAATATTCTATCAAACTGGATCTTTTACCATTTATACTAAGATTTCCAATAGTCATTTTCGCAAATCTTTCCATGCAAATGTATAAATAGTTCCTGAGGACACAGAAGTATTTTTTTAAATATATAACCATTTTAGTTCATTGATGATAGATCATTCCAATTAGATGTCATAAATAGTTGTTGTTGTTGTGTCAAATGGCACTTGTCATGGACAAGCCCGCTGCTGAACCCAGCAGCAGAATCATAAATAGTATACCCTATTTGCTATAATAACAGATGAGATTCATTTCAGCATGTACATGACGTTTCTCCCTGTATACTTTTATAAAATTGCTGTTTTTTTTTATGGATTGGCATTCGCTTAAAATCTGTTCAAACTCTTTCGAATCCACCTCTATGAATCTTAATGAAATGAGTCGTACGATGCAGTAACCGTTATATATATCTGTTAACATATTACATTTAACTTTCATGGTGGCTTTTTAACTCTAGACGGCTTCCTATTACAAATAATCTTCTCGTCTCACTGGATAAAATAAAACGAATTTCACACAATTAAAAACCTTTATAAAAGAAATAATTTTTGAAAGACTTCTCATGTCTACATTTTAACTATTATAGTGTCTGTATTTAAATATAATATAAACATAAGGTCTCAGATTAAAAAAACTTTGCTGAACAAATATGAATAACAAATTTAGAAGTCATAAAAAGCAATATAAATTTTATCCATCACTATACATAAATTCTCAAAATATATTTTTCATTAAATTTGCTAGTATAAGCTTATATATAACATTGCCTCAGAATTGAATATTCACGCGTTTTTAAAGTTCCGCATGTTCATGCTAAAAATACCTGATATAAATGGCTTATCCTTTAAAAAATAAACAATAGCATTATCGGTTGCAAATTTCAATCGCATTTGAGATTACACGTCAAATTTCATTCATAGTAAACACCAAATCATCATTCAATCGTATCATCCTAATTGAAAATTTTGTGTTGGCACAAATTTTTTTCAATTAAAATTATCTAAAAGCGCCATATGAAGAGATTCTGAAGACCATTCAGTAATAGCTGAAAGTCAGCTGTAACTACTAAAAAATGCAGTCCTAAGCAACTACTGATGAATCACAAGCGGGATAACTCACAAGCCGAAAATTCAAATACAAAGCTCGAAGCAATTCCCTCATCACATTCGTCATTAATGCCACCACGATCTCTCAATATAAATCATTATTTTTTTGCATATTTGGTCTTTTATTTTGTCTATTTTATCTAAGAAGCTCTTTGAGCTTTCTTTTAAATTATAATTTCTTTTTTTATTATATTTGAAGTATTTTTATTCGAAATTTAAAAAACAAAAACAAGAATTTAAGACTACTAAATAAAAGCATAAAATTGATCAAAGCCATTGCTACTCTATTCATTAATTCATATTTAATTACCTAAAAAGAAGTCAGAAAGTGTCATAAAAGTTATATTATTTTAATATTTCCAAAAAAGGAATGAAAAAAAAAATAATAAAAAGTTTTATGTGCAAAATATGCGTATTAAATTATGCATATGATAAAAACTCTTCTTTAAAAAAGCATTAAAAGTAATAGTCCTTTCTTTTGCTAAATAGTTTAGTTATATTGGCTCTCCATTTATAAGCAACATGAGGCTGCTTGGGAAAGACCTCATAATTTTGAGCCTTGTCTAAATGACGATGATGGGACCTGAACTGGCAGACTCCTTTACAAACTTCCTCATCATCCCGATGGATGAAAATGTGGCTCAAGATGTCAAATTAAACCTATCCGTTCACCTAAACCTAAACCGTGCACCTATCTTCCATCACGACGGACCTTCAGTGGAACCAGATATCGAACTTAGATCCCTTCAGCCTCGAAGCCTACTTATCACTAGGCCATCGTGACATGCCAATATATTGAATAGCTCTTGCGATAAAACACGCGAGTTTAATTCAAATAACTACGCAGTAGTAAAATTCAGTTAATTAATGTTCTTACTCTACAACTTAATAAATTTCTTACAATAATTTACAAAATTTCTTGAATTTAAAATTGCTTTATGATGATTACAAGGAAATATCAGACATAATCAATCTCGACTTTTTATCATTCCTAAAGATAATGAAAATGGAAGAGAAAATTTTCAGATCAAAAGGAAATCATATTTAGTATTTCCAAAGATGATGAGAAAAGAAGCGAAAAATTGGAAGAAAATAAATTTAATCATGTGAGGAGACTAGCAATTATTTGGTTATAGACACTATCTAAAATTCCAGTGCACAAATGTTAATATCTCAGTAGACGAGCAATAAAATTAAATTGATTAATTTTATCACTCTTCTGCTCAGTAAAATTTTTATTACAAAGTACAAAAATTATACAAATCTAAATTGTCTCAAAAACTGTTTAAATCTCCATTAGTGCTCTTAATATTATGAATAAAGAAGAGCCAATTTTCTAAATTTCTGGACACATTTCATATCGAGATCCAATTATGTAAATTGTTTAAAATCCAAATCACCCAAATCAATCTGAAATTATCTTTTATTTCCTATATCCGATGATCGAAGGAAGTGAAAGGCTGTATCTGAAGCTGCTCAGGCAACGAAATCGTAGATATTATCCAGAAGCACTCAGTTTCCCAACTTTAGTGTTTCTTCAGTTTCTACCAAAATCTTTCAAATAGGAAGGATGAAGTGATGAGTTTGTATCTAGCTGGGATCTCGCGGAAGATTCCGAAAAGGGTGGGCCGATATGGATCATTTCCCAGGCTATCAACACCCATAAGAAACTCCCGAGTATAAAACCTCTGAAGTTAATCCTTCTCACTCAAAACCGTCTCTCGATCTTTTCATAAGCAGTACAGTTTTTCTCATTCTCTAAGGATATAAGGAAAATAAGTGAAAAATGTATCTAAAGGTAAGTCACTCGCTTTGAGCTTGAAAGTAAAATGAGGGAATTAACGAACAAATATGCGTAACAAAAGTAGAACAGTAAATGCTCTTTATGTTTCTCTTCTTCTCTTTTTTCTGATGATGAGGACATACATGCAAATATATTAAAAGAATTTAAAGTGTCAAACGTTTCTAAATTTGGAGCTGTTCGGAAGAAAAAAATATATAAATTCTCTTCCATAAATTGTTAATGTGCATAATGTAATTTATTAACAATTTTTGAAAATTTTCATATAACTGTGAAAGAAAGTCATGGAATCGGCTTTCTAGTTATTATTACGGCATTTATTAGGATTTTACACTTTGAATTCAGTGTGAAAAGTCTAGTAAAGAATAACTTAAAACTATCATTTGATTCTTATATGATATTTAAAACCGATCATGTTTAAAAAACTTCATACGTAAACAACTTATTTTGTGTTCAAAAATGCACAAAAAATTAATGGAACATTGTTTTTTTCTATTGATTTTGCTGTCTTCAACTAAAGAACAGTAATAGGGGAAATGAATCGCGCTCTTAAAAATTATTGAAACTCCGTATTATTCAGAGGAAACAGAATGATAAAAATGATTGTTAAATGAGCATTGATTTCAGAAACATTATAAGCTTAGTTTCAGAAAAAACTCAGAAACTTCATTCTGTAATCCAAATTCAAATCATAAAATTTAGCTTTAGATCATTTTTATTCATAATTCTATAAGTTTTTAAATATGTAGTGATATGTATTGAACTAATAGCATCAATTACATAGAAAGATCTGATGAATTCTAATCTGCCGTAGTTTTTCCCTCTGAATCTAAATTAATGATATTTTTAAAATTAATGAAAAAGAATATTGAAATAAATTAAAGAAATTTTAGATTACATCGAACTAAGTTTAAATTCTTGAATTCCTTTAAATTATCACATTTTGTTATTTATAAAATTCTGAGAAAATAATTAACTCTTAAAAATTAATATTCGGTATATTTCTCTTAATAAACATCTTTTGGGTATGTTAATTAAATGTTTATTTTCTCTTAAAACAGATGTATAAATCGGTATATACAATAATATAAAAACCATGTAATAAGTCTACGTATACAAACATGGTTTTGATTAAATTCCTTAAAGCCTAAATCATAAGACCTGAATTATAACATCAAACATTTTGCTTCAGCTGCCCTTTTTAGAAGAAATCAGCCCATTATTTTTATACTGACATCAATTCTCTAAGGGATAATGCCAGCAGTTGGCAGCGATTTTAAAAAGAATGAATAAGAAAATAAGGAAGGGAAGAAAGAAAAAATTTAAAAAATTACTATTATTCCACTAAAAAAATCATATTGATTGATGGAAAATACTTATCTATTAAAATTGTTTACTCAAATTAAGTCGATCTAGCATGAGAAAAAACATAATGATATTCAAGAATTAATGTTATTTAGGTTTTGAATAATATTATAATCTTAATGTCAGATGACTAATAATGGGAAAAAAGGAACAGTGTGCTTTAAAAAGTTAATGTCTCATGCAAGAAGAAATCTTTATTTTTTGGCATAATTGAAAGTTTTAAAATCTGCTTCAGATTGACGAATTTGCTTTTCATAAGAAAGAAAAAAAAGATATTTTCTAAAAGTTGACAGAATACATTCTTTTACATTTTACGGTTTTATAGGAAATATTGAGCTCTAAGTAGAATCAATTGTATATGTAAATACTCGCTCTCTAAGACATATAAATATATTGTATTTTTTTCTTCAATCTCATTCAAAGGTTCAGCTTAAAAGAACTTATCCAAAAAATTAGTAAAATCAACTTCTTTTTTTAAAAAAAGTGTAAGCTTTCTTAAACATTGTTTAATGTTTCTGAATGTAACAATTATCCTTTTTATAAAGCATTTTCTTCGGAATTATTCAGTGATGCGATAAAGAGAATATTAATAATTCTTACAAATTGAAAAATAATAATAATTTATTTTGAAGATATTCGGTTTTCTTCCATATAAAATTTCGATTAGTAAAATTTTGTTTTCTTCCCCTTTAAGAAAATAATACTAAGAAATAAAAGGTAGGCTTTTTTTATCTGTTAAACTTGCATATACTTTTTTTCCTTTTATATGTTTTTCTTCAATAATTATTTTTTTCTGCAAATGGAAAAGCTAATGCATAGAATTACAGCTCGTATTAAGCAGCTGTAATTTGATTTAAAAAACATTTTAAAATCCTTTTAGTGATTTTAAACTATCTTAATGTCTTATTAATGCCTAATGCTAACATTGTTCAGAGCATGACCATCTTCATGATTTGCGTAACTTTCTCAATAATGAAGAGGAATATTCAACATAATAATATTGTGCATTAGAAAAATAAATGTTATTATCAAAACAAAAAATAATAAATATTATTATCATATAATAACCCTTTGCACTCCGATGGTCCCTCTGACTCACCATTCAAGATTGTGCGTCTTTTTGGCGTTTTATTTATTTATTTTTCTAATTTAATTGTTAAAAACGCCTACATGATGGTTAAGAGATATAGATTAATTTTTCAAAGAAATTTTACTTAAAAGAAATATGTATATTTATTTTTCATAGCAATAAACAAATCTTTGTATTAGGTGAATAATTTTGCATCTAATTATTTTTCGAAGTGCAAATGGTTAAAATATTCAGATATATTTCCTGAGTGTTACATAAAAAACCACTTTATAGATGAAATGGTTTTCATTGTCTTTTATAATGACTTTACTTTAATATCTAAGCAAAAAGTTTCATGTATGCTTACATGATTTCCTTTAATAGCTGTTTAATAAGACTTGAAACATAAATTTTCAAAAAAATTTAGTGAAATTCTATTTCTACAAATTTTAACTTCGAGTATTTTTATGTGAGGAGGAAATTTGATGAGGAATATAATATTTCCTACAGGAAACATTTTTCTTTTTCTAAATGGAGTTATAAATACAATAAACTGTTAGAATCTTACAATAAGATATTGTTTCTATTTGTATGAAAACGAGATTTGAAAAATACCCATCCATATTGACGAAATGCCCGATGTGAAAAGCGTATAATTCATTATTTAATATTACAGAAACATGTATAGAGTAGTGCTTGATTTTAAATTTGTGTAAAATACATATATGGAGAATACGTAACATTAAAAATACCAGGAAGATTGTATAGCGAATGAATTGAAGATTGTATAGCGAATATGCATTGGATCATTCAGGAAAAAACGGCTTTTTCTGTTTAAATTGTTTTTATTTGCAATATAAATTTTTAAACCTACATATATCAAATGTCCTTAACATATTTTAAGGCTTTTTTTAAGTACTCACCCTGGTTTTTATTTTCTCGTAAACGAATTATAGAGTAAGTATAGGAGGTATTGTAATCATCGTCAAACAAATAGCTCTAACAAATAACAAATAGTCAATATATTAAGCTCTAACAACTTTTATAAAATAGAGTTCATTATTTATTAAAAGCCTTAAAATATCCCATTGCAATTTAAAAATCTAATAATAATTTAATAAATACTGAAAATAATGTCTTACTGGATGTAAATTACCTGTGAGTTCTTTACATGAAAATTCCTTATCTGTCCTGGCATCTGAAGTAATGGTAATTTTCTTCTAGATTGAACGAACATATATCAATCATGAATTAAATAATAAAAACTGCCTTAACTGCAGTGCCTTAGTTTTTACATTTAAATTTAAGTCATATTACGTTTAATCAGCTTTCCAAACTCAATTTACAACAGAAATTTTAACATTGTTTACCTTCTTTCTTTCGTCAGGTGCCTATCCTAATTCTTTTTCTAAGCGCTTGCTCCATTCAAGGAGGAATTATTCATGATATCCACGACGGAGGTGCTGGACATGGAATTCTTCTTGAACATGACTTTGGAGGACATGGAGATGGATTCGGTGGAGGACACGGTGGAGGTCAGGGAGGTGGACATATTGTAAAACTCGGAGGTGGGCATGGAGGTGGGGGACGAGGTGGTGGCAAAGTACTGATTGCTCACGAGATAGGAGAGTATGGTGGTCATGTTATATCAGGCGGGCATGGTGGATTAGAAGGTGGGCATGGCGGACATGGTGGATTAGGAAATGGACATGGCGGACATGGTGGATTAGGAGGTGGACATGGTGGATTAGGAGGTGGTCATGGTGGACATGGCGGATTAGGAGGTGGACATGGCGGACATGGTGGAGTAAGAGGTGGTGGAGGAGATATTATCACAGTTCCTGTCGTAAAACACGTTCCAGTTGTGAAACATGTACGTGTAGTCAAAAATGTAAAAGTTGTTAAGCACGTTCCTGTTATTAAACATGTACCTGTGGTTCAGCACGTTGCTGTAGTTGCAGGAGGAGGCGGAGGAGGTGGACACGGTGGCCTAGGAGGGGTGCATGGTGGATTTGGAGGTCATGGTGGATTTGGAGGAGGACATGGGGGTATAGCAGGAGGTCACAGTGGAGAACATGGGGGTTGGTGGTAAAAATACTTAATGTTGTATTTATTTTTGAACATTTAATTCAAGCTTCAAATAAGATATTGATGCTATATGCTTGATGAAATACAGAGTGAAGCCAGTATAATTATATTTTATGTTTTAAATTTATGTTTCGGAGATTGAAGCCATGAAAATTCTGTATGTGATAAGCCATGTTTCAAGTCTTTCAAAATGCGCTATTTTTACAAAGCATGTTAATATAGATTGAATTGTAAATTTTAAAAGTAAATATTTTTCTATCTTCTATCCATTTTGCAATATATTTATCTGTTCTAAGAAATTACATTTTTAACGACATGTAAGCTGATTTTTTTAGTGGCCTGATGTATTTTAAGCTAATTATGTATTTATGCATTTGTATATTTTATTTTATTTCACTATTAACTCAAATTAGAAAGATTAATGTTAATCTTTTCTTTTAGAAGAGTGGATACATATATTAAAAATTGCTTGCTTTCATAAACTCTTGGACTAAAATTGTATATGTATAAATAGTTTTTAATAAATTTTTTATTTGTTTATTTCTGATGGTTTCTTTATTTAGTTTTCCTTCACAACTGTTTGAATCTCTAATACACTCACCTTCTCTTTACTGTATATGCTGTAAATGCGTCATCTGCGAAATATTTTATACAGACCATGCTACTTAAACTAAACTGTGATCAAATTATAAGCAGATTTGAAAGTGAGAAAATTTTTCCTATTTAGTATACAAATTATAGCTTTAAAAGAATTAAAACTGGTTCCTTTCATTTTCTCTTCTTCAAGTAAAATTAAGTAAATAAAACTATCCACCGTAAACATTTATAAATTTGAATTCAAAGCAATTAGTTAAATCCTTGATTAAGTATCCTTAATATGTGGAAAGCTGCATTATTTCTTTATCTTTTAATTAAATACTTGCAAAAAATTAAAATGAAAAACAAAAACCAAATGTTTAGATTTATTTCGGAATTAAATATTTTAACATGAACAGGTTTGTTACATCAAGAACATGAGAAACATGTTAAAATAATTAACATGTTTTAATTATTTTAAATTTGCTAATTTTCCAGGATCCAGCAGTAAGAATATGCTAGTATATATTTTTGATTCGACTACATATTAAATAAAACCAGCATCTTTTCACCTCACTACCCATCAGGTCATTGTTGTGAACCACCTGCTTTTACTGTTAAGTGTTCATATAAGTAAAACTGCATGCTATTAAGTTCTTCCCCTACATGGCCCAATATCACCACACTCTACTGTATTGAACCAACACTAAATAAAAGTAAAAAATATACAGCTAAATATATCATAAACTTCACTTCACAGAAGAATTTTTTGTACTATAAATAATCAAAAGGTTCTTTCCGAACATATTTCTTCCATATTCTAAATCATTTTATATTTATATTTTTGGATCATAAAATATTGTATATTGATTTAAACACTGTTTTCCATAATTTTTTAACAACAGATTCTTTGAACTGAATATAGCTGACTGTTCAGGATATAAAAAACTATGAATTAAATTACATTTCAAAATAAATTTATATATTCTGTGTTACTCTTAATTGTAATAAATACGAGATTTCCATAAAGATGTCATCATTTTAATGCCTTGTTAACTAAACGTAACGAAGATATGAAATAGTTGATTAAGACATAAATACATATTAAGTTATTTTCCCAATTGTGTTATTTAAACGGCAAATGAAAATCCAAATGAAAAAAAAAACTATTTTACTTGAAAATCTATATTTTTAATAAATGTATGCTAATAAATATCTTCAAAATAAAAATTCTACTTGCCATTATTAAAGGAATTTGTGTAAGAAGTCCTTGAGCTTTCGGGTCAATAAAATCATAAATTATACTATGAAATTTTTAAAACTTTATTTTATTGCTGATTAATAACATCTAAAATTATATAAAATGAACGTTTTTTTTTGTTTCTAAACATTTTTTTCGGTTGAGATTCAAAACTTCATCCTGTCCTACTTGGTCATACAAGAACGGCTATAAAAGAACGACTTGGTAAAAATTGATAAAATGAATAACTCCATCCTCCGAACTTCTACATGACTGCAGCTAATAAGCGTTTGACCCAAATCTAATGCATGGCAACGATTTTTGTCATTTGACCTAGGTATAAAATTGCGGATGTCCATCTCAGAATGACTTTCATCTTTCTGAAGGTCTAAACGCTAATAAAGCTAAACAAAATTCTACGGCGGCTATTTGGAGGAATAAGTCTTTGAAAGCATTATTCTTTAATTTCTGGGTCTACGCCTCATCACTAAACTACCATGAGTGTCATATTGGATCTAAAGAAACATACAAGCAACAATATATTCCTAAGTATTTGAGGTTTCTTGAGATACTTAAAATCAATCTGACTACGAAAAGAAGGGACAAAAAATGATTAGGCAGATATTTTCCGGTTTTATTCAGTTGGTAATATTTTTACCACTCTGACGACGTTATATGTGACGTATAAAATAATTTTTCTAATGTTTTTTTAAAGAGAGATATTACAGGTGAAAAATATCACAAAGCTTCAGTATAAAAATTAACCAGACGTGTAAGCAAAGCAAAATGGAAATTTTCTAGACTACAAAGTCCGTTAAAGTAGTAAAGTGTAAGTTTTACCATCATTATGTAGTTATTATGTCACATAATGTTTTGCTATCATTATCTCGAGGTTTACTCGCATTTAGTCAATTGAATCTACATAAAAAAAGAAAAAAAAATGTCAACTAAAAGTACATAAAAAGGGGGGGGAGAAAAATATCTACTAAAGGTACATAAAAAGGAAAAAAAGAAAAGTGTCAACTTAAAGGTACATAAAAATTGAAAAAAAGAAATAAAGATACAGAAAAAGTGAAAAAAAAAGAACATTTTAAAAGTGTACATAAAAATACAGAAAAAAAGAAAATTCACAACTTCATGAATAGAATTTATTTATTTCAATATTCAGACAAAAAATTTAATCTTCTTCACAAACAACGAAAGGTTTCTATAGATAAATTTTGTCAATGAGATTTAAATCTTTTTTTCCAAGATCTCTTTCAGATAATATTTTTCTTAATTATAAAAATAGCATATTAATTTGATTTTGAATAATCTCAAACGAATATTTCAAAAGTGATTTCCCTTTCATTATGCTTTCTTTATTAAATATTTTTGACCTAAAGTCACGAGAAGTCATCCTTTTTTAACAAATTCATAAATACAAATCTTCTTTAAATAATCCCAATATCGAAATGGGATATTTAACACTTTGAATTAAATTTTTTAATATTACCAGATTATCATTTAATCTATACTTTCAGGCTGTATTCATATTTTGCGTAGTTAAATAACTCTTTAATTTTTTAAGACTTCTAATCTCAATTTGAACAATGTAGAATTTATTCATTTTTGTGATGATCAATGTTCATGAGAAGTATATATCAGCCACGAAGCCTACCAATTAAATAATTGATCAAAAATTGCATTTAAGTTATTTTATCGTTCCAAGATATTGGTTGAAGCGCATTCATATCCATTTGCTATCGGCTTAAACGAGAAAGTTGCTCAGGTTAGTCGGACTCAAGTCAGTTATTTCATTGGATTTGACATTTTGGAGATGCCTGAGGTAAATGTTTTAATTATTAATAAACTATTTTAAATCATAAAATCAAAGGCAAACTATTGCATCTTTCATAAACAGCAACGAAAACTGAAATTCTTGTAAAAGGTCTTTGCTCTCCAACCCTTCGTTTTGTATCTTCTTTATTTCCTTCTACTTTTAAGAAATAAATAATTAAGAACATAAATGGACTCGATTCGGTTTAAATTCTATCCAGAGAGAGCTAAAGATTTCAAATTTGCTTAGGATTTAGCCTGAGAATGTGTAATTGCAAATTATTTTAAATGAGCTTTCAACTATTTGCTATCCAAAATTTTTCGAAATTCTATACAAAATAGGAACAAAAAGTAATCGTTAAAGGTCTTTTATTATATTATAAGCATGTAAAAATAATCAGACTTGACGAAAACGTTTGGATCGATTCAAAGCAATTATGATATAGTTTCAAAAAAATTACTTTATTTTTTATGCAATTTAATATGTCATAAATATTTCCTGTTATTAACCTTACCAACTTATGAGAAAAATCTTCCACCAAAAAAGAGCATAATATTTAAAAACCATTTATAGATCAGGAGGACAACAAGTCTGAGAATAATCATAATTTCCATTGCTGCTCTATTTCTTTCTTTTAAGAAAGTTATTTTAAATTCCTAAAATAGGAAGAAATTGAGCTCATGTAAAACTTCCCATGTCTGGTTAGTGCTCTCAATAAGTGTAATTGTCAATTCATTAAAATATAAAGCTACATGAAATATCTAGTGAGTTACTTAAATAATGATTTTATCCTTCCGTAATTTTGATTTTTATATCCTAATTCGAAAAGGAAGAGCTGGTAATTACCAGCGAATGCTAGAAAATTGCTAGAAAAACGTCAAATTAGACCGCTGCAGATATCATCAGCTTTAAATTCAAATGGCGTGCAATAGAACATCCTTTTCAAATTTAACAAAGGAATTACTATTATTTGAAATCCATCTAAGTTTTTAGAGTTAATTCTGAGCGAAAATAAAGTGGACATAAAAAATTTGGATAAAGGCAAATAACTGTTTCTGAAATAGCTTTAGTTTTAAGCAGAAATTTAAGTGTAATTTAGTTCTTGCTAAAAAAATACCTGCTTAATTATAAATGAAAATGCTTGGAAGTTTATTTCAAATGAAATTTTAATTTTGTAAATTCTTTTGCTTTTGAAAAAAGAGAAATCACAAAAAAATCTTTTTCGAAAATCGCGAAAAATGTGAAATGTAACATTGGTTAATTATCTCTTAATGATGAAACCCCTGTGCAATGTTTCATAATAAATAATGGCTTAGATGTTATGAAAAATCAGAAACAAGGGGCTGAATTCATTTTAAATGTTTGGCGTTAAAATTTGGTGAGTATCATCTTGCATTAAAATTAATCTTCATTTTGATGTATTAAAGTTATACATTCAGTTTCTAGCATTAAATTCTGTACAATTGGCAAATGATTTTGAAAAGATTTATTAAATCCAAAACGTTTTTAAAATAAAAAAATATATCAGTTTACCTTTCATCTTTTATGCCTTTATCTTTTGAATTATTGTCATTGCTTTCCCGATGATATTCCCAAAACGACACAAAAACAAAATGTTCGTTTTCAGGATGACTTCTTGAAGCCATAATAGGATAACGAGAACAGGATTTTTCAAAAATTATTTGAACTCACGACTCGCAACCTCCAATACTTGATAATACTAATAAAATGCCAAGACAACATTCTAACTGGGAAGTGGAATGTGCCAAATAATCAGATATTCTTAATTTTTTATTTTTTTAAAAATTAATTAATGAGAAGAGTGAGAGAGAAATATAGTCTGAAATGAAAACACAAAATAAGAAAATTAACACGTTGCTGACAAACACTATGTTTATTTAACGGGGGTTAATCTGAAGTCATAATACTGTTCGATAAGTTTATGAAAGTTCAACCTATTAATTTTTCCTTCTTATGTGTGTTGACGACAAATATTGTAGATGTATTGATGGCCTTTGATTAAGATGTTACAGAGGGTGCTTTAGCTCCAATAATAAAAACTTGTGTGATGGGAAGACAATTGAAAAGGCTTGCAAAGACAATTATTAATAATTTAACATACAGGAAATTCCTTTCACATGTTTCAGACGAAGTTGTGTTAAAACTGAAATAAACACTTGTGCTTCAAAAACGCTTCTCTTTAAATGCTTGGATCTGTCTTTTGTGGGAAAATACCTCATAAGAGATTACTTTATGCCTGCTCATCTGGGAGTAGGGAATATTTGAACTTTCCATGGCTTATCTTGCAAGAATTTCCCGAAAAGTTGGCTTTTAATTTGCTGCGCTACTTTTAATTTCTTCAAGATTCCAGCAAGGAAATATCATCATTCATTTCATTATTGAAATTCTGAACCATTTTAGCGTTACATTTGGACAGTTTTGATTAGGCTAAGTGGTTTGAGTGAATATCTTACTTAAACGGTGAACTTATCATGCATCCTTCTAGGGCTTTATGAAAGCAAAAGTTTCAAAGAAGTGTTAATCAAATCAATTAACAATCTTATCTTCGTATGATTCTAGCTGTGAGGGAGTCCCGTGATGAAACCGAAATTTTCGTAAATATTACGAAATCAAGCTTGTGTCAGATCTAAAATTAGAATTTTGAGCCTTTCTTTATAAATTTGCTTTTACTAGTGTAATTTTGTTATTAAAATCCTTTGCTACACTCGTATTTCGGTTGCTCCATTTCTTGTTATCTCTTTCCTTCTTTTTGCCCTAAATCAGAAAAAATCATTTCCAATTCTACAATACTATATACGATTCCGAATTGTCTTTAAGCCCATACTTCTCTCACAAATTTATTAGCACTTATTCTCTCTATATTTTCAATATATTTATCAACAATGTTTATTCTTGTGCACCTGCAAAACAAAATTTCTTTACTTCATCAAATGTTTGAATAGCAAGTTTTGGTTGATTTCTCATCATTCTTTACTCTAAACTTTAACCTTTCCTTGTGGGAAATTTTGAATCAATGAAAAATTGAAAAATTTACTGTTTGCGAATCGGCTGAAATCGTCCATCAAAAAAGTATACCGATTGTTCTTATAAATTGTGACCTACAAATATTAAATCAAGCTAGATGTACCATTTGATTTAATAATGAGAGACAATTTAAATACATTCATATTGGATTTGTGCAAGTGCTCACTTTTATATTTATTTTTATATTAGCTTTGAGTTTTCCAAAAATAGTACACAGTTTCTCTCCTTTTATGCATTTTTTTATGTTAAGAGACCCTCAAATTTGAAATTTTATATAATTTGACTCAAAACAACAAGAGATATAGAAGGAAAAAGGTTAAAATAATTTCAAAATGCACAATTATACGAAATAGATCATTCTTTTTGCTCATAATTTTCACATTTCATTTATTGATTCGATCGTTTAACTCTAAACCTCATATCTTATAAAAGTATGAAGAATACTCTAAAACATTTTTTTTTTAAATATGAATACAAAATTCAGTTTCCTTATATCCATTCTCATAATGGAAGTGAAAATTTAAAAAACTGTTTAGGATTGATGAAAACTTTTTTAATTTCAATTCCTTGTCCATGAATAAATCTTTGATATTTCCTCCAACTGAAAATTACTTCCTCATTCTCAGTATATAAAATTAAATTAACAAAGACCATGGGACTTGCATTTCATTCAATCGTTTTTCATATATTAAAGTTTTAATAATATTGAAAAATGTAAGTAGTTGATATGAAATTTTTTTCAACAAAATTCAAAACCATTTTAACTAAATGATGACTGGATGGTTGTTGTAAAATTCTTCTTCATCAATGTATTATTAGTTTCATTTCGAATTCTTCATAAAGTGAAAATTATTATCACTTTAAATAATTAATATTAACTTTTTGATGAGACATATTATATATATTATAGATTATATATATATATTACAGATTATAGATTATATTCAACTACTTTTCAGTAAATCGAATGACAAATAAAAAAAATTATCTAATTTAGCTATAAATTTCCATTTCATTTCTAAAAATGGTATCTTAAAATCTGATGGTGATATTTAATCTATTCATAAATTTATTATTTTATTTTATTCATTCATTTTTTATCCAACCATACTTTTAGAAATGTATCCCTTCTTCTACGCAGATATAAATTTTCAAAAAAAAAATATTATTGCTGTTATTTTAAAAATCAAGGAGGTTTTGGAATTGTCTGTGATCCTAATTATGGGTATACTAATCCATTTCAATCTAAATTTCTACTACGTCAAGTATAAAAATATAATTTAGTTCAAATGAATATTAAATTATGTCTAATCTGTCTAATAATCATCCCTGAATTGTGAGAGGAGGCCAGCACGAAGAAGCAAATGAAACCAAAACTTTTTTGACAATCCATACAAATATTTTAATACTAAACCAGAGGACTTCAAAACATCTAGACATTAAGCATAAGTATACATAAATCATGTAGGTAAGATATGATGTGAAATGTGTGCACCTGTATAATTATTATAATGTTACAGTATTTGATAATTCATTTCTTATTGGATTTGACTTTTCAATAATTTGAAAATAAATTTCGAATACATTGTTCACAAAGTTTATGTAGCGTAAAACCCATGGGAAAGGAACAATCTATAGCTTACGGAAATGTTTGAACAATTGATGTAAAAATGTTAAAAACAAATTTAAAAGAATAAAGGATCTAAAATAAAATAAAAAATAGGATGGATGAAGAAACGATTCATGCAGTTTGTAAATTAAAAGCCGAAAAAAAGAAATTTCAGTTGTGCTATTCTCATTATTAACACAGATTACTTACTCAGTGTCTTTGAAAGGTGAAATAGGAATATAAGATTCATTAAACAAACTGAAAATAAAAAAATTAATATACAGTTCGAAATCACTCAAATATTTTTACTAAGGAAACACTAAATCATTAGTTAAACCTTTGTCTAGTTTACTGTAATTAATAATATGATTTTGAGTTCCAAATTCTACTTAAATGCTTTTATCTGAAAAATTGTTGCGAAATTAGACAGTTGGGTTGTGTGCACTATATTCTGTAAATTTAAGAAAAAATCATGAATTCCTTCCTTTGGAAACTCTTTTTGAGGTTCAGATATTTTAAGTCAAAATACAAAGGGAGAATTATATATTTATGCTACTTATCTGGACACTGAATTTTCTTGGGAAGAATATCTTGATTATAAAAAAAAATAATCAGAGGCGAAACCTGAAATAGCAACCTTTCCTTTGAAAGCTCATGCAATAAACTAAAGTCAGTTAACCTAACGTTTGACCTAAATAGGATTAAAATGTACTGGGTCATCGTATATCTAGATATTTTGAAGGACGACTATATAAAGGAAGAATAGGATTACTTTCTAAGTGCTGTGCACAAATAATATACTATATAATTCTGAGATCAAAACTTTATATATACTTACAAGATAAGCAAATATAAATGTGAAATAATTTTTAGAAAATATATAGGAAGAGCCAGACAAAACAATGCAGTGAAAACAAATGAATGGAATAAAGCCAAAGAAGAGTAGAAAATATTGTGTACTCTTTAATTTTAATGCATTTCATAATTCATTTGATTTATATAATTTAAGTCTATAAAGAATGTTTTCTGAATTTTATTTTTGATAATTGATTTTTATATTATTTTCCATACTGATTCCAAAGTTGAAATCTATTTTCTTTTGTTACATATATTGTGTTTTTTCACAAAATGATGTCGCATTTTAGAAGAAATAAATCAAAATATCGTAATATCTTTATTTTTTATTTTATAACATCTTACATACAATTTTTCTTTTATGTCTTAACACGACCTTGATTAAAATTATAACTGAGTTAAGGGAATTTTATCAATATAACATTTTTCTTTTTTCAAGAAACTTATTTCTTGCTTCTGATAAACTTATGGGGATCATTTCCTTTCATAAATTGTATAAGAGTTCCTATCATGCGGATATTTTGTATTCTCTGATATCACTTTCTTATCTCAATTATGGCTAGACAAAATCTGTCTATTTTTTTCCTCGATAACTGCACATAGATTTTAGGAGAAATAGTTCAACTACAAATGGAGAAGATAAATTATTAAGCTCCTACTGAACTGAAATAGAAACCTTCAAATATCTCTTTTACAATGGATTGGTAGCATCGATATCTTTCGTTTACAAGAAAAAGAGTCAGGCTAGTTTAAAAAAATTTCCAGAAAATGCTCGCATTTGTTTCCATTTTGAGTAAATATTTTCATCTTCTATCAACTCTCTGATTTCACGCCCTACAAATATCGATTCCTTCATCTCACTTCAATTAAATACGAGGACTGTTTCATAAATGCGCTTTAAACAATCAGCTTTCTTATATAAAGTCTACACAATGTTTTATTTAGTCTAGTTTTATTTGAGAAGGTGAGAGAAAAAGAGTTTTCGGATTAATCAAACCTTCTCTTTGAGTATTTTTGTCTCCAGGTTTTAATGGCTAACTTTTTCCATTTTTTAACACAATGTTTCTTTTATCATGATTATTACATTCGCACAAGTATGCAAATTTTTTAGTAATTCATTGGAAAAGCAAAAATAAGCTGTCAATTTATGTTATGAGTATGAAGCATTCTAAATTGCAATTCCATTTTTTATAGTACTTACTTAAATAAACCAAGAAATAATTGAGGCGATGTATGAAAAATGGCTGTAAATGGAAAAGAAATGAAAAAGAATATAGAAATATCTAGTGATTCAGTTTTAATTTTTTCTCTCCAGTTTTTGGCATTGTATTTAACAAATAGTTTACCAATTTATAAAGAGCTTTTATACAAATAATATTTTATTCCTTCTTGGATAAAAATTATTTAGAACAAAATATATTTAAAATCTATAAATATATTTAAATGGTCCCAAAATAACATTGCTTATTAAAATGCAAAATTCGAAAATATAGATATGCGATAAAAGAGAACCTGATTATTACAATCTGGTTGGAATTACTTTTTCCAGTAATGACCACGCAAAAAGATATAAACACACAACTTAGTTTTAAAACCCTTATTCCAGTGCAGGTTAAATAGTGAATAAATATAATGAAATCGATTTTCAAAAGCGTACTTTTATCATCGCACTAAAAAAAATGTTTATTTTAATTAATTTCAGTTTTTTGAACTTTTAATTGTAATTCAATATAAATATTATGGAATGTGGTTATATATTTTTCTTCACAGATAAAAGGTACCTCTGATAATGGATAAAAACAAAATAATATTGAGTAGTTAATTAGTGAATAATCTATAAAAAATATATATATAAATGTTATTTTGGGTCTAGGAAATTGGGAAATCTATAATAGTACATATAACAGTAAAAAATCTATAATTTCCAATTTTATAGTTAAGAACAAACCAGGTTAAATAAAAGCTTTTAATTAGCATCTTTTTTCTTATTTGTCTTTTTGAAAGTTAAAACTATAAAAATGGTACATCTATTTGATGTTTTGGTTTAAAATTTGTATGTCAAACAGCAAAGAAATTTTAAAGTATCCTTATTTTTAACCCGAAGTTTTTGTGAAAAAGAATATTAATGTATTCTAGCGTTCAAATTTTGTCACACTATTTAAGCATTATTTTACCCCATTATTAAACACAGACAAGAATGAAGTTCTCGTTAACTAATATTTCTTTCAAAAAATCATAACTAAGATAAATTTAATAAATTAAATGTCATTGAATACCAAAACACAGCTAAACAGTTGGGAGAAATGAAAAGTAAAAAACCTTAATTGATATAAAACTTTGTTAAATTCATCTTTCTGGGTAAAAAATTCTGAATACAATCTTATGAATTTATGCTAGGCAATTTTCTTAAATCTTTTTAAATATGTCTTTAGTTTTTAATCATACTTTTAAAAAATTTTAATCATAGCAGTTTATGGATTCTTTCGCTATCTCCTTATTCCTTTTTATTTCTCTATTCTTTGTTAAAACATTAAAATTGTTTAAAGTAGCAAACAAAAAGAGTTCTACTTTCTAAAATAAAGCAATTTGTGATGGAATAAAATTTAAGAAAATTAAGAATATATGCAATTAATTTGTCAAGAAAAAGCTTTTAACATTTTGACTTTCATAGATTAAACCTATACTATACGATTTTTTTTTCAATAAAGTGAAAATAACAATCTCTGAGTGAAACAGGATTATTATTTTCCTTCAATAGCAATATTTACAAATGAGTGTGTTTGCACTCAGATAAATATTTTGAAATTTTGTATTTAGAACTTCATTTTTATTTAATTAATTTAAATAAATCAATATTAATTTAATCGTTTTTTAAAATATATGTTATGAATATCAAATTTAAATAAATATATATGCAATAAAAAACTTTTCTTCTTCAAAACAAGAGTGAAGGAAGTAAATAATTTTATCATTTAGTTGTAAAATTATTCAGAATTAAGCAAATATATGTGTAGTGAAAATAAAAATCTCTGGGTGAAGCAAAATTAATATTTTCATTCAAATGCATCTTATCATGTATCTTTATTTATTATCCGCTGAAATTTGTCATAATAATCAGTAGTTCTCTCCTTATTGTTGAATCAATCTTCAAAGCTCTTCTTAAAATCTTCAAAAGTCGATTTTCTTTAGATAACCTCATTGCTCAAAGAATCTTTATCTTATAAATATTTTTGAAGTGTGAATAATACTATCCATTCAAAATTATTCTAATCTTGCGGAACAAATTGGCATATCCAGTACTTCCTTACTACATTTAGTGAAAGTTAATACAAGATTTGTTCACTCAGCGAAATCGTCAACTAGAAAAATGAAAGCAATTTTCTAAATAATTTACCATCTTTTAACTTTTGTTTTGAAGAAGAGAAGATGATTTCGTAACTATCAGGAATCTCGCGGAATATTAAAATAAGAACAAAACGGAAATGGGTCATTTCTCAAATTACTAATATCGCTAAAACGTTTTAGAGTATATAAAGTGAGCGCTTCATCCATAGAACAACACATTCAGTTTTGCATTCAATTGTAGTCAGTACAGTTCTTCTATACTAATTTTATATGATACATGAAATATGAGAGAAATGCATATAAAGGTAAGATTCTATCTCTTTTAAAAATAGCTAAGCATCATTTCAATAATTTTCACTGTAAAAATTTGCAAATATTTTTTATAAAAAAAATTTTGTAAATCTTTTTTCATTTAGATATCTCCATTTTAACATTTCATTTGCATTAATATTAATAGGAGAGATCAACATGATAATATATTTCACGCTTTCTTTTACCGCTTTATGACTAAAATTTTATATTCTGCTAAGTAATCCTGCTTTTTCGATAGAAATTTATTAATGATTAAATGATGTATTATATTTCACAGCCATATATTAATCTAAATTTCAGGAGAATTTGCAATGACACACAATAATTCCAAAATTAAACTGCTAGAACTAATTAAACACGTGCCTGTTAACAATTTTTTTTAATTTGCAGACCATTTGGTTCAGTAAGTAGCGTTTTTTTGTTTCACTTTTTCTGACAGAAACTCGAAATATTTTTGATAACTGAGATGCACTTTCTATGTTCTTTTGAAAAATTAAGCTGGAAAATTACAGCTTTAGGAGTGAAAAGCGTATACTTGAATTTCATTTTCAAATATTCATAAAACGGATAGTGGACATCACGTTAGTATGGTATAGAAGTGTGATGTTTAGGATATCTGTTAGTGTTGCCCTGATTTTGGTTCAGATTTACAGACTTTTCTCTCAATGGTATTCAAGTAGTTTAGAAATAAAGTTAAAATGGAAAAATAACTCAAATCTTTTAAATTTGTATTTATAATGATTATAGAATGGTGTTTCATTACATTATATATATATAAATGAAAAACTTTAAAGTAATTTTAGGGCTTATGAATGGTAAATAGAATTGTAAACTCAGAAACGTCAGTTTTGATTACAGCTGTGTTAAAAAAAATTGTGTTTCTAGACTATTTTGCACTTCTACTTTCTATAACCGGATAGAAACATGTGGATCTTTTTAATTCTTTGAATTGAACAAAAATATCGACTAAAATATAAAATTTTGTTTTAAAATTTTACCATCAAAATATATTAATTATTTATGAAATATATAATAAAAAGACGTTAAAATATACATTTGAAAGTGGAATTTAGATGAATAAGTATACTTTTAATTTTCTCACTATAAAATTTTTTCTGAGATTAAAACGGTTTTTAAAAATTTTTCAGTTGCCCTTTTTTTACAAAAGATCATATAAAATTAATAAAAAAGTTTCCTGTTTTAAATTAATATAAATAAGGGCAGGTATTTTATGTCTCAACTTCTTTTAGATAGTTAAAGTCCTTTTTAGTTCAGAAAAACAAAACAAAAATGCTGTCAAAGCTCAATACGTTTGCTTAAAAATAGTTTCAGAAAGCTAACCTTTTAATTCATTTACAAAGTAATACCTACTTCTGTTTTAGATGTAATTTTATATGAGGATAATGAAAAATTAATTAAAAGAATTAAAGCAAGTATTAATTAATCTTTAAATATTTTAAATAATGCATTTAATTTCAAAAAATTAAAATCATCGACATATTTATTTTCTAATATATACATAAGCAATATTTTATAACTCTAAGTTAATAATTTTAAAAAAATGCTTGTTAGAGTCCACTCTCTCTTCATGGTTCGAAAACATCTGTCAAGATATTGAAAAAAATTTCGAAACATTTTAAGAATTTTTTCAGCTTTATGACATTATGAATGATACATCAAAAGTTCCCCAACATTCTTTTGTAAACTTTCCATATTTTGGGTCAGGGGTAGGGACAGCATCTTAGCAATCTTGGTATAGGCCAGTGATCAAAAAATTTAAATCGTAATTATGGCCTATATTTTATTATTCTAATCATATCATTTACAGTCTGGGCTGACTATTCCACGTTAATCCAAGTTCAGTGGTTCAGTCAGGTGTTCTCGGTTTGTCAAATGAAGAAAAAAATGAAATACCACCCCTACCCCCTGACAGATTTCTCATAAATGACACATTAAATTCTAAAAAGTGCATAAAAAATCAGGGTCTAAATATCTATGTAAAATTAATATCATAATTATAAAAATAATGCATAATTGGCTACAAATGTATGAGCACTTGTTCTTCAAGAAGTTGCGATTATTTTTCAATTTAATCCGTCTTTTTTCTGAAAGGTAACACTTACAGTCATAGAAATTTTTTAAAAAGATTTAAAAACAAAAATATGCTCTCGAAAGAGTTGATACTCCAATTATAGAACGTTAGTGCTGTGAGGAAATATGAAAAGAGCATTCGGGGTAATACTGCGTTTTATTTCTTGCACTGTTCAAATTATAAAATCTATACTAAAACAGCTCCATATAGTTTCTAAACCGAGCATGATTTGAACTTAATTAAATCAGTACCAGGAGTTCCTTACTATTAATGCAAATTTATTTTTTTCTTTCTTTTCTTTTTTGGATTCAAGATGATAAATAGCCGTTGCAAATTGCAGGGATTTTTAATATAACCTTTTGACATAAATAAGGTCATTGGTATAAAAATAAGGATTAAAAAGAGTTCAGCATTATTAAGCTACGGAAATAATAGACTATAAAATTGATACTCGCCTTATCATTGATTTTCATAGATGGCCTAAATTCAAATTTATAAATTTTATTAAATTATAAATTTATTATTTTATTTATATTAAATTTATAAATTTAATATAAATTAATGATATGCATATAAGGGCCATAAAATTTATTAAACCTAACGAAATACTCATCCAACTGATTACAACTTTTAAAAGAAACTGTGTCGTTGAACAAAATATGATTCTTAAGAGTCTTAGAATTGTAGTTGATGAGAAACTGCTGGTATATATTTTTAAAAATTTATGTTAAATCTTTAAAAACGCTTTTATAAGCGAAAGAAGGAAAAATAATTTGTAATCAAAAATCTGGAGGCTGTATCATTGATACATATTAAGCAAACTCATATTAAGTAAACTGGTATTGTAATCCTGTTAAATGTGTTTATAATTACTTTGGGGGATTTCTTATAATATTTATAATGGTTTTAAAACTTTTTCTTGTTGAATTCCAGATGATACCACCTCTGAGAAGTTACTTTTTACGAACTTACATATGAATTCATTACTAAGAAAACTAAATTTCTTAAAATATTCTACAATCAACGGGGAACTAATGAATGTTTAAAATTTTAAATTTCTATTACATGAGGAATAAATTGAATAGCAATTACAAAATAATTTCATCCTAAAAATATTAAATATGCAAGTTAAGTAAAAGCGTTTAATGATAAAAAAATTATTTCGAAGGTATTCCTATAAAGTTAAAGTATACAATAAATATAAGTAATATATCCTATATTAAAAGCAAAGAAAGGTTCAGACAATTTAAATATCTCTTTTTGAAAGAAAATGGACAATGTGAATTGATTAGCTGATAAACGGGGTATTCAGAAACCTTCAAAACCTAAATAAATATTTATTTCCAAGTTTATTTTGGGGTAAGGAATATTTGTTAAAATATTTTGACTTTACAAAAACTAAGATTATTTAGTCAGTCAAAATACGAAATTTAAGTTCTCAAATTGGTAATTATTTTGTATATAAAAAAGAATTCAGCATTTGTATCATATCATAATATTTCGATTATGACCCAATATATTTTTTATAAGATATTAAGTAACAATCTGGATATTATTTAAATTCATATTCCTATTACAGATTACAGTGTTAATTTTTCTGATGAGTCTTTATTCAACTCATGGAGGGACAACGAATAAAGCTAACAAGAATTTTAGTGGACATGCTCATAAATCTTCCAAACCAGAAAGCAGATTCAGCAAAGGAATTCATGGAAAGCACGCTGGGGATGGCAGATCTGGAAAAGTACTCATTGTCCATGAAATTGGAGAATATGCTGGAAATGTAATATCCGGAGGACACGGAGGTGGTGGTGGTGGTCATGGTTGGTTAGGAGGTGGACACAGTGGACAAGGAGGAGGTCACGGAGGTCATGGGGGGCATGGAGGAAGTGGTGGTCATGGCTGGTTAGGAGGTAGCCATGGAATAGGTCATGGAGGAGGTCACGGAGGACATGGAGGAAATCACGGAGGACATGGAGGAGGTCATGGGGG
>JAOUZG010027617.1:3000819-3011198 GCA_026289955.1 Argiope argentata
GTGTGTGTGTGTGTGTGTGTGTGTGTGTGTGTGTGTGTGTGTGTGTGAGTGTGTGTGTGTGTGTGTGTGTGTGTGTGTAAAATTACTCCCTAACAGAATTAATTAAATTTATTAAATTAAATTAATAAATTTACTTACTAAATTTATAATTTAGATTTTAAATGTTATTTTAAAACCTAAATTAATTTAAAATAGAATTCAACAGTAGCTTTGTAAAATTGTTGAATCGGCTGAAAGCGAAGGGTTTTCATACTCCGAGTGAAGAGGTAAAAGGCTATCTATCGAAGCACATTCCTTTAAAAGATCCCAATGATTCCTTTACCTGTGATTGACATGAGAAAGAAATCCCTATTAAAATCTCACAATATATATTCACACAGATAAAAGTTTCATTAGTTTTTCCTTCTTTTGTGTTGCGTCGTTCTATGTTGGGCTCATCGTTTCTGCTTGTACATAATTCGTGACCCCGGGATGCAATAAAGCGAACTTAGAAATTTAGTCTTCTCTGTCCTCAAAACTACTTTCTGCTTCAACCAAAAATGTGGAAGGTAGAGGTGACATCAAGGATTGAAAAGTATCTTAAGTTCACAAAAATACACTTCATTTCAAAATTTAAATGAATAAAAGTTTGAAAAAGTAAAATAAACTGATCACTTATGAGAAAACTCAATTCGTTATAAATGTCTCATCTTGTTCTAGACATTAAAAATATATTCTAACTGAGTTGTTATTATGACATTATTTATCATTTTTTATTAATGGAATGGCAGAAAAGGTCGTTTAAAATGCGGGGAAATATAAATAGCTCGAAAGGACTTAAAACCCCTCGGAGCTCAATCTTTCATTTCGTTTCGTCAAAAGAAAATCAATTACTTCGATTGAATAAAAATTTCAACCCTTTAAAAATTACGTTAAGTCTAATATTACATATCATTGGAATTTCTTCCTTTGTTTCTTTTTCTTTTTACATTCTAAACTATAGGTTTATTATATAAAATATAAAAAGTTATCCTAGAAATCCAATCAAATTACGATTTTAATGCAATGAAGTCTTTATTGAATTATTGTTGCTGTTTGTCTTTTCGAGCTTTCTTAACCTTTAAATCTGTTAATCATAGCAGATTAGCGTGTTTTGATTTCATTTGAGATGCTTTAAGCCGCAAGGTTTTATTGCCCTGTGAGTTGATGACAAAGACCACTGAAACAAATTGTAAGTTTGATAATGACTTGTAATACCAAAATTGATTCGTCTTAGTTAAAACAAAATTGTTAAATTTTTTGGGTGTAGAAGGCTCCCCAACTTAAATAAATTTGAAAGATTGTATTTAAACCCACGGCTTTTCGAACATCTAGGATACTCAAAAAATATTTCCCTACCTAAAAACCTTTATTGATATTTAGAAAAGATGTCGATATGATGACAGAAATAAAATAATAACATCAGCTAAAAATGAATATCTGCTTGAATCCGAGTCAGTCACATTATTACAGATACAATAAAAGAAATATCTTTTTCAAAAAAATTATAACTGGTGATAAAAAATGGTAACAGTCTGGTAGTACTGCACAAAACTTTAATGAAATTAGAAGAGGAGAAAGGATTCAGTGCTTAATTTCAAATGATACTAAAAAGGCTTAGTTTACTTGATTTAACGCCCTGTTTCTGATTATTTATTGAAACAGATTTAAACTTTTGAATTAACGTCAGATGACAAAAAGTCATTTAAGGTAACATTTATCTCTCCAAACTTTCGTTTTACAGCAGACGGAGGAAATTCAACCTTCGACATCAGATTTGATTCACAGCAGGCCAACATGGGTGGCATATTTTTGGTGGAATTAGATTGGAAACATCAAATGGGAAAAGTCAGAGAATTTCATGAACATGGAAAGCGCATATATTATGTTTCAGGTAAGGTCTGAGACAACTGCAGTCTTGATTCTAGAAAGGATTTCCTTTTCTATGATTATCGGTTAATGGAAAAAAATAGCCAAATCTGGGGGGGGGGGGGCTCAAAGATATTCAAAAGAAAGATGGAAAATGAAAAATACGTTTCGTCTTAGTCAACTGACTAACACAATCTGCCAATCTGAAACTCGAAAATAGAAAATCATACCATACCTTAATTAAGAGACAAGCTTTTTTTCTCCTCGTCTAAAAATTGAAGCAAAAAAATCATGTCTTACCTCTTTCAAGAGAAAAGCATTGTTTTAATGAGCTTAATATGGAAATAGAAAATTTATGCCATCAAATGGTATAGCTTCATTATGACTTGTAGTAGCCCAAATCTCTATAAAAATTATCTTTGAATCTGAAACAAGATATTGATTGATGTGTCATAACTTAACATGTATGTGAGGTTTTTTTTTTCTCTTTGAAACGATACGTTTGACTTTTATCTCGTGAAATGGCGTAGTAAAATTTCAGTCTCAATAAATTTGTTGAAAAGGGTGAGTTTTAATAACATTAGTATTATAAATAAAAAAATATTCTAAAAGTAATTAGAAATTTTTCCAGAATGGAATCATCTAACTACAAAAAGATACTAGACAGATTTCTTTTATTTTTGAAGCAAGCTCACTTTTTCAAGAACTAAGCTGACTCGCCTACTTCTCATTACAATTATATTCTTATTTAGTAGAATATTGGACATTTAAAGGAAATTTAAAGTAAGCATTGTGGTGGATTATGAAAATCTAACTGAATTTTCATAATAATTTAATAGATTATTTAAAACATCTTTGATTATTATGATACTATAAAATCATATACAGAAAATAAACTAAAACTTATGTTGCTGCTTACAATGTTCGTTCCATAAATTTACAATAGGAAAGAATAATTTTTTATTTCATGTTGATAAACAAACATTTTATGCTATCAAATTAAATATTACAAGTTTATTTATAATCTCAAGTTTTCTCATGTTATGTATTAGTTCCTTTTTCAATGTTTTAAAAGTTTTTCATGTATGGTTGACAAAATAACATAGAATTACTTTCATCGATAATGTTTTCGGCAGTGTGGTGAAATCATTCCAATTTTTTTTTCCAGATTATAAATCAAAAATTGCAAAACTCTTTAAACCAGTGTATGATAGTTTCCTTAAAATAAGTATTAAAATTAAATAAAAAATTTTATTTTAATAATATGTGAATGGGTTTATTCGAATTTAGTTTAAAGCGATTTAAGGCATGGTTCTTACGAATAATAAATATAATTTATATAATTCCTTAATTTTTAGGCAAAATATTTGTTAAATTATCCGAGAAAACCAAAATAACCTAATACTTAAATCACAAAAACTATTAAACTAAACATTTGCTTGTAATGCATTTATTGAGTCATTATAACATTAAATAGTGACTGAGTAAATCCTAAAAAATGCAGTATTAATTAAAATGTCAGTGCTTACTTAGATGAAATAAAACAATTAAAATAACCTAATCCGACCAATATTTTAATTCTAAGATTGTTCGAATTTACTTGTAACTAATTATGAATTCCGATTAGGATTTTGATTTCTTTCTTTACTAATTAGGAATTCGAACGGTCTATAATAAAAATAATTAGATGTACTTTAAATTAAAAATGATTGAAATATTTTTGCAAATGAACTTTGCTTTCAATTCTTTAATTTTAACAACTGTTGTTAATAATTCTTTTTAAACATAATATGATGTTTTGAACTCTTCCTTAATGAAGATTTAAGCTTTAAATTCCCGATAAATATTTATTATATTTAAATACTGAAAATTAAATATGATATCTATTAAATATATTGTAAATGTTTCTAAAATATATAAGTCCTTTCAGATCATAATTAGTAAAAAAATTATGAAAAAAATGGTATTGTAAAGATTTTTTATTACCTCTGGTTTCTTATTCTTTTTTCAGTTTATCACCAAATTTTTTCCCGGCTAAACTCTCTTCGGTAATAGATAATTGACTTTCTAGATAATCAAAATCTTCCTCCTCGTCTTCCTTTTCTTGTCTTTCGTGTCGATCTATTTCTGTTTTTCTAGCAGTTTGACGAGGGTTTTCGGTTGCCTCTTTTTCGGCATGTCCATGTCTTCTAGAATGCTGAATTTCAACTGCATAACTGCTGGTGCGAGGCTGCTCGTAATTTCGATATATTTTTGATCTACCTCGAGGAGGAGATATTTTAGCTTTATATTCGTAACGAACGTGTTTAGATCTTTGTGCCTCACGGTACGAATGACTCTGACTATTTCCAAAAGAATCTGATTTAGTTTTGATTGGGAATTTGGGTTTGTAATCTTCTTCTTGTAATTGTTCTTGTTGCTCAACTTGTACAGGAATTTCATGGAAATACTTATGATCTTTTTCAACATCTTCAGTTTTCTGTGGCTGTTCAGTTGTATAATACGTCTGTTCAACATATTTATGTACTGGACGAACCGGATGCCTCCCACCAGAATATTTTACAACCTCATGAGAAAGGAGTTTTGGAATATAAGGATGACTAGGATGGGATTCTTCACGATTAGTCGGATGATGCACATGGTACTTGTCGTATAATTTTCGGAAATCTTCTTTCTCGAGTATTGGACTCTTGTGATGGATTTTTTGAAATATTTTATATGTGTCTTCTAGTTTATGATATTTACCGGTTTCTATCTCTCTTGGCTTGTAACTTGGATTTGCAAATTTAATATTTGGCCTACGGGGAACAGGTACGTGATCTAACTTGTCATCTTCTATTTTTTCATCCTTTTCTTCTGTTTCTTCATCAGTGTCCTCTAGTTTTTGTTCTATGCCTCCAATAATTTCTTCTTTCATTCTTTCCATCATTTTTTTACTAAGATTTTCTACCATTTCTTCTTTCATGTTTTTCATAATTTCTTCTTTCATTTTTTCCATGATTTTTTCTTTCATGCTTTCCATTACTTTTTCTTCTATGTCTTCGATTTTTTCTTGCTTTACGACCTTGTGATAATTTTTAAAATATTTTGATGGGGGAAATTTTTTCTTAGAATTTTTGTCAATTACTTCATCGGTTGATTTTTCATCTATTTTCTCTTCAGTTTTGACAATAGGTTTAAGAATTTTCTTAGCAAGTCTCAATAATTTGTAATCACGTATTTTCTTGGTATAAGTATTGTGTTTTTCTTCAGTATGAGAACTTACGTCATGTTCTTCATCAATATCTAAGCCATGTTCTTTAACATCCTCCTCTTCGTCATCTTCATCATCATCATGTACATTTGAAGGATCTGAGTCATGAATAGAATGGTGACTATGTTCAATATCAGAATGATGGTCATGTGATAAATCATGTTCTATATCCGAATGGTGATCGGACACATCATGTCCAATATCAGAATGGTGTTCGTGTGATAAATCATGCCCAATATCAGAATGGTGTTCGTGTGATAAATCATGTCCAATATCAGAATGGTGATCGTGTACATCATGTTCAATATCAGTATGATGATCATGTATATCATGCGCAATATCAGAATGATGGTCATGCACAATAGAATGATGATCATGCTCATCATGTTCAGTATGAGAATGATGGCCATGCACATGATGTGTGAGATCAGAATGATGATCATGCGCAATATCAGAATGGTGATCATGCACATCATGTGCAATATCAGAATGATGATCATGTACCTCATGTGCAATATCAGAATGAAGATCATGCACATCATGAGCAATTTCAGAGTGGTGATCATGTAAAAATTCTTCAGTATCAGAATGGTGATCATGTAAGGAATCATGTTCTATATCAGAGTGAATAACATGGGTTAATTCATGTCCGACGCCAGAATGATGACTGGTAATTAAACTATGAGCAGCATCAGATTTATGTTTATATTGCAAACTATCTCTAATACCATGATGCTGGCTATGTGATAATTCATGCTTAAAATCGGAATCCTCAACATGAGATTCTTTATAAGCAAGAGAAGGATAGCTGTGACCTCCATGCTGAGACGAAATTAATGAACTTCCATACTTGTCTTTTAATTTTATAACAGGGTGAGATTTCGAATGCGGATAACTTCCGAGAATACTCTTAACAGTTTTTATAGGCTTGTAACTATGAATTCCAGATAGAGAAATGTCATCTAAATAGCTTGAAGTGTGTAACTGAGCATGATGGTTAAGTGGATGCCCATGGATTAATATAATAGAATTGCCTGTTCTAGGTACTGATATTAGTGGTCTATCTGAATTTTTCGCAAGATATGGAGATTCTTGAAAATGATAGCCTCCGAAAGATGATAGAGGTGGCTTTTTTACTAAGGGAACATGTTTCAAAAAATCATGAGTTCCTTTAAACAAATCTAAATTCTTTGGAGCTGGTACAACTTTAAGGCCACCTTTTACAGGTATTCTTAAGTACTGATGTTTACCTATAGGGTATAAAGCATGGCTATATTCAGAATTCAAAGTTTCAGAAGATTCACTGTGAGATGGGAAGTTTTTCAATCCTATCCATCCATTACTTTGAGGTATTCCAAACGGAGAAAAATGTGGTCCAAAAATTTGCACTCCAAATGTGCCTTCAACTGCAGAGAATGGCAGGAATATAAAAGCGAATGCCACCTATTCAATAAATATTTCATTATTAATTAAAATCATTACAGATATATTAATTTATATTAAACAATTTTTCGAACTGGAAAATTACGCTGTGCAAGAGCAAATCTGATTAAGCAAATATTTTTTCCACAGAATAATTTTAGGCTTATAAAATTTTCATGCAAAAAATAACTCCATTTACAAGACATAACATTACTAAATTAATAGCAATGTTCAAGAACTTAATTTCTTAAATCCTTTTGCAAAGTTTAATCATCATGGCTTTGAAAATGTAAAGAAAAGTACAAGGATAATTTTAAAAAAAAATTGTTTGCTTTTCTTCCCTTTCTAAATATTATGCTTTAAAAAGGAAACTAATCTGCGTAATATGTAGCAGAATTTTGGAGAAAAAATGATTTTTTACCAACTTTCACTAATTGAATATTACTGTCAAAGCATCACAATTAAAGGTTTGCTCTAATTATTCAAAACTCAATACTTTTATCTTAATTTTTTGTTTTTAAAATAAATTTAAATAAAACAAATATATTATAAAAATCTACATAAAGATCTATTTACTCCCCTTCCCAATAGATTTTTCTCTGAAAACATTGATTTTGAATAAAAATCTTTGTGTATTATTGAAAATAGTTTCAATAAAATTATAGCGAATATTTTTAATGCTCTTTTTAAAGGAAAAAAAGAGCGAATTTTAAAATGGGACGGCTCAATTTAAACTTTATTAATGCAAAAAATTGAACAAACTGATTGTAAATTAGAAAGGACCTATGTTCACCCTACAGAATAAAATTAAATTTAGGCTGTCTTCTGTCAACAGCAACTCTCAAAAATTATAAAGAAAAAGAAAGGTTTAATACATTCAACTTCTGTGCACTTATTATTATTAGTCTAGAACTATATAATTTTTAAAGCAAAATTTGTCAGAACCTGTGTAATCAAGTATATTTCAATTTTTAATTTAATTTTTTTGTAGTCACAATTTTGAATTAAAGTTCGTAAAACAAAACTCACTTCAGTTAACTATAACTCAATTACAGATCATTATGAATATTTTAAAGCGAGTGCAAAATATTCTTGCATTATTGTGAGAAATCTTCAGAAATTTTAAACTGAATAAAATATCTTTTCATATCTATTTGTCTTCATACAGTTTAATTAAAATTCAGAAAAGAAAATGGAAAAATAGATATGTTAAAATGTTAACATTTATAATATAAAAAAACATAACGAAAGCCATGGTATCATTAACTTAAATTTAAATAGTGTACACTTTCCGATCTAAAACTATATAAAATTTTGAAAAAGGCAATATTATTTAAATTACATCGTAATGAAATTAAAACCATGATCAAATAATAAAGGCAACATCTAAACCCACATTTTCTATTCATATTTATATATCAAGCTTTCGCTCACAAAAACATAATCGATTTATAAGGGATAAGAATACTGAGTTAAAGTGCAGAATATGGTAAGAAAAATTATTCTAATATTTTGATGAAAATCAAGTTATACAAAATCTTCTACGCTATATGTGTAAATATAACATCAAATCAAATAATTCTTTTACTATATACTTATATTTAATAAATTACTCTATGTAGAATAATATTTTTTCTTAAATTTATATCAAACTAAGATTAAAATTTCTAAGAACTGAAAAATGCTATGCAGTAAATGAATTTAATTCCAAAGTTAATATAATATTCTACAAAAACATTTATTCTTCGCAATGACTTAAACAATCAATCAGATATTAATTGAGAAAATTTTTTTACAAAATCTTTAAAAGATAATTAGCATTGTCAGAATTCTAAATATTAAAGTAATGTTAGTCATAGAAGTATCTTTCATAATTTAAATAGGCATATTTTAACCACTAAGTTTCCGCAGTCCAAAATACTGTTTAAAAAATTGAGTGCTGAGCTACTGTACTTTAATCCGAATTTCAAATATAGTTCCTAAACTTTAAGTAATTTATTGTACTATTTTAATATTACCACAGATTTAAATGCTAAAATGACTTCATGATTTTCAGGTTTAAATATTATATTAAAGTTTCTTAAATTAGAAGATTTTAACTAAAACATTATATTAAAGTTTCTTAAATTAGAAGATTTTAACTAAAACATTGTCAAATAAATAGAAGCGGCCTATTCAATTCTAAACAAAACTACTAAAGATTGATAATTTAGTATAGTACCTCATGCCTACTTCCTAAAATGATTTTCATTCTAAAATTTCTTTAAATCTTAAAAATTTTTAAGACTACAACAAAGATTTGACAGAAAAATAAAATTTAATACAATTACTCAAAGAAATGATTTTTTAACATTAAAACAGTGCTGATCCTAATCATAATAATTCTATACAATGGAATATTCAACGGTGAATAGTCAATACAAAGAAATAGTCAACGGTATGAGAGAACTTACCGTGAAGGCCATGTGTCATTCGTGAGAGCTACTCGATCTGCTCGTAAAGTTTCACCCCTCCTTTCACTTTTATAGTGACTTCCTTTTGATAAAGAAAATGGATCTTGGAATATTCGTACAATTAATATTTTTATTTCCGAATGATCAGCTGTGGTCGATAGGTGTGTCTTTTAATAGAAGCGGCGATTAAGATCATAAATAGAACAAAAAACAGGAACATTTGCGACTTGACCGTAAGCGAGAGTTCAATATTTAGAAGTTTCTGAAAAGAGTAGGACGTCTGCAAGAAAAAAGCTTAGCTAAAAAACTACCCATTAATAAATAAATATGCCCTCTGAGAAAGGATTGCCTGCTCGAAGCCTCGGATGGGAGGGGCTCACGTGTTCTGGAGGAAACATTTCCAATCAGTCAGATGCTTGCCCCCTAAGGACTTCTTGTGGCCAAAATGATTCATTAATAAAACCAATACGTCGCAGGAAAGGGATTGCAGAAAGTTCGGACTTTCACTTATTAAAGCAATTAAGATGAAACTGATACATTATATTATGCTTATGATATTCCAACAGCTTTTTATGGTATCGGCGTTTTAGAAGAAATGATGTAACGCATCGAGCTTTAAATAGAAGAGTTGTTGATCTATATTCCCTCTTAAACTCTTACATAAAACTTTGTGTTTTGCTATTCAAGACTCGAAATAGTATCATTAATATCAATGCGAAGTTAATAAATTTTTAAGTAATTAAAATTTCTTTATATTTATATTCTTTCTTCGGTTCCCTAATTGTATATGCTGTCTAGAGTTTCAAACCTGGGAATATTTTGTTTTTATGGGGAAAAAACATTTAAAAAGAAGGCTGCCTATGCATTATAATGCAATTATTCTTCAAATTTTATATAATACATAATAATATATAAAGTACATAAATTTTGTCGGAAAGAAATAATGGAATAATGAATTAAATGATGAGACAAAAATATTTTCCTGCGAAACCACTAAATTTAACGCCAAACTCTTTTTTCTTTCACTCATTTTTTTAAATAAATTTATCTCATTCTAAGATATAAATATGAGTCTTGTTTGTTCTATCTGAATTTTACCGAATTTATTTTGGGAAACATTTTAATGAGATATATAATTAATCTGTAATTTAAAATAATTATATTTCTTCCGCAATTTTTTGCACAAACTTTTAAATACAATAATCTGTATTAAATTCTATTATAATTTCTGTCATTTGTCATAAAAAAAATTTTAAACCGTAAGAGTTTTTATGCAGTAACACCTAATTTATATCAAGTCGTCTGAATGTGCAAATCACCAATGTACTAATAATTCATAGCACAGTAAGGCCAAAAAATGTAGA
>JAOUZG010027617.1:3011598-3080485 GCA_026289955.1 Argiope argentata
TATATATATATATATATATAATAAATGCTCCCTATTAAACTATCGTTTATTTAATATTAAACTACTCTTTTCAAGCGGTAATATCAAAAAATTCACAACTTTAAGCTATTTGGTATGGAATTTTAAACTCTCAGTTTTTTATTATCATTATTATTAATATTTTCTTGGGGGGGGGGTCTCTTTTATATGCGAGCGTACCTGCATTTAATTTTTAAAACTGTTTCGGAAAAGGCGAGGGTTAATTTGTTAAATAATAATATAAATTTAAATAGATTTCTTTGAAACTGTTTACATATTTTAGTGTCTCTTATGACACGAGAATTGATGCAGATACCTCACATCTGCATATCATCTCAGATTGCAGTACTTGGAATTCAAAACCATCTCTAGTTCAAAAACTTTTAATGAAATCAGGTAAATAGCTACTTTATCACAGTAAATAACTTTTGTGTTAGAAGTTTTTTAGTTAGTTCTCACCTATTAGAAATTAACATATCCTAGATATTAAAAGATAAGTATCAAGTAAAGTAAATTGTTGAATATGAACTTGCAGACAAGAAAATCGTAATATACAATAATAGCAAAAAATAGTACCGATATTGATCTATAAAATCTTTTATTTTAAATACACATGTTTTAATATAAAATAAATATACAGACTTAAAAGATCTATTCAAGTAAAATTTAGCAACTTACAAATATTTAATTAAACCAAAAAATAATGGAAAATAACTCAATTGAAACAAATGTGAAACCAATTTAGCCAAAAAATAAGAAAACAGTGATAACCAAAATAAAAAGAGCAATTCATTTGCTTCCCTTTTGATTTAACAACCACGTTTAATCGTTAAAGTAACGAAATCCTCAGTTTTTCTGTCAATTTGGACGCATTTTTTCCATTCTTCCCTGATAGTTTTTCAGCTCTTCCTTATTCAGAAAGATTCTTTGGCGCAGTTTATTATCAAATTTGAGGATAAATATTCAATGATTTTAAAATCTGAGAATATTCTATGTTCCTGTGTTGTGTAACAAAATTCTATTTCCTGTTGTGTGTAACAAATCCTTTATATTTTTCATGCATCTGAAACCGTTAACTTGTTGAAATATTCAATTTTGAAACAATTTCGATTTTTCAATGCTAGAGTAAAAGTTTGGTCTCGCGTTAGTTTAGAAGACGACGAATCTGTTGCTACAATACATCTCTTTAACCATTGCAGAACCCTTCCATGTCAATACACTATAGAAAAATTGTTTTAACCGCATATTTATCGCTAAATTTCCAGTTCTTCTTTCTTCATATTTTTGTCGGTTACTTAGCGCCAAAAATTTCAGCTATATTTATCACGTTATAAAACATTATTACAAAAATTTAAATCCCTACTACGTTGCTTTCTGGCAAATTGCAGACATTTGTTCTGGTTTGCTTCAGATATGAGTGGTTTCTTATGCAGAATCCTACCATGAGATATGATGAAGAGAAGCATTTGGTACAGTGGCTGATTCACGTTTCCCTGTTGAATGTAATATTGGGATAATTAACTCGACTACGATATTGGGTCGTACCTCTGTAGAAATATTCGCATTCACCACATGTGTTTGTTTTAATATTCACTGCGATTAGATTATTCAAATTATTATAAATACATAGACATTGGAGGAATATTCATTATTTCTTTGTATTTACGCGATATGTTGATGTATAAGTAACCGCATTCTGACTTCCTGGTGGACAACTTAACATTGTAATGTCGAATTTCCTCCACCCCAATGGCAAACAGTAACTCTTGAGAGAGATTTTTCCCGTATCTGGTAATGATTCTTAGGTCTCAGCCCTAATTCTCTTTCCTTGCTATTGCGGTCGTTCAGATTACATCGCATACTTAAGTAAGGTCGGAGCAACTCCTTTAAGATTTTCATACTCG
The DNA here is from genome assembly GCA_026289955.1 of Argiope argentata. Classification (NCBI taxonomy): domain Eukaryota; kingdom Metazoa; phylum Arthropoda; class Arachnida; order Araneae; family Araneidae; genus Argiope; species Argiope argentata. The sequence goes on from JAOUZG010027617.1 coordinate 3,013,521, forward strand.
TGTTGCTATCTTTTTTGATGTTTGCATTCTGTTTGTGACATTTTTGCATGCTTTCAGATTAATTGTTTCAATCTCTACAGTTCTCATATCCGAATCGGAAATTTATCCTGATATCTGTGTTCTCTGAAGATCCTTTATCTGTTCTCGGCATATTTGTAAATAATTTTCCTGACTATATAATAATTTCTTTAATATCAACTATAATTTTCTATTTCCCTTTAGATTTTTTAATACTATTGTCATTTCTAATTATATCTGCTTCTTCAAAGCCAATTTTCTTAATGTTTTTTTTTCCCAAAAATTGATACAAAAATAAACTGTACTTTCAGAACTCGACTTAATTAAGATTTTGCAAGCGTTCAGTTTAGTTGTATTAAAGTCCCGTTGTTAAACAACACTAAGGCTATTTTGGGAGAATTTGCTAGAGAAAAAATGTCGGTGATATTTTTTTTTGTTTAAAGGAATTATTTCCTTTTGTTTATACAGTTTGTTTAATAATGACAAAAAGTGAAAATCTTTATTAAAAATTATTTTGTAATGTTATGCTATTTTAAGTTTCTGATCAATAATAAATTTATAATAAAATTTTCCACGTTTCAACAGTAGTTTTTATATTTTATTTTATTTGACTTCCACACTGAACTTTTAACTTTAGAACTTTTTAATTCCCCCAGGTCATGAACTTGTGATAGAGAATCATCTTTACGGAAAATCCGTTGTATATACAAGTCGTATACGTATACTTATTTTCAGAGACAATCTCTTTCGCCTCCTACATTGTTGACGGCATATTTTTAAATTAAAAAATAAATGCCGATCAAATTTCCTTGCTTAAATATGATATCAAAATATTATTGTTTTATATCTTTCTCTGTTTCCCAGAAACAGTGCTCTTCTACAAGAAAGCAAAATAAGCCAAAAATATATGCAAATTCTAAAAATAAATGTTAAAAGCATTGTTTTGTGATTAGAGCAATAAAAAAAGACTATCTTCGATTACATTTGTTGGAAGCACTAAATCATGTAAATAAAATTAAATACCAGCATTTGTAAATGTAAAATGCAACATTCAAACGTAAAACCATTGTCTTCAGTATTGACTTCTAATATCTCTTCTACTTATATTGAAATTTTTCTATAGTTAAAAAAGGGGGGAAGAGGTTATGTAATTTACATAATATATTGAAAAATGTGAAAATTAATTTCCATTTATTCTCCTTATGTGTACTCGCCGGTTTTCGAAAAAAGCAATCAAAATTCTATAATAAGGAGAAAATAATGCAAAAAGAAATTTAAATTGAATTTTAAATGCAATTAATAAATCTAAAATAGATTAAAGAAGTAATCAAAATTTCCTTACTAAATTCTTTCTTTCTTCGAGAAAAAAAATTTACTAAGAAGATAAGTTTTTAATCAAATATTAAATAGCTTTAAAGAAAAAAAAGTAAAAAGTAAAGTTATGCAAATATAAATTACTAAGTATAGAATTAAAATGATACTTTCATTTCTTTTCAGAGTAAAGTTAACAATGGATGCTATTAATATATGTATAAACATATATGAATATCATACATATATGTCAATTGATAATAGTAAGACTGCTGTGCACTTATCTGTTGTTGTTTTTAATCTTAACTAAATACAAAAAGAGCCAACCGAATAGGAAAAAAAGGAGAAATAAAATAAAAGGAGACATCTGAATTCACTTTTGACGCAGCGAAAATCTGACGAGGAAAGTACAGTTTGACCTAGAATAAACAGGTTTCGAAAGGATTACCAGTTAACTGTAAGGAAACACCTTAAAGTGAAACGTAATTGCCGTGGATTAGGATGTTTCTTCGACAGTCACCGAAAGATAATGAAAGTAAAGGCCAGACCGTTGGCATTGAATTGGAACAATAATTATGAAAATGTAGAAAGATAAAACCTTTATAAGTGTATTTTACTCGTTTATAAACTAAAAGCAAGGTAATGAAGAGAAAGTGGCGCTTTGCGAATGGAAGAAATAAAAATATTGTAGAACTTTTTTTAATAGGCTTCGAAAGTACTAGTCTGAATTCCATTAAATTTTTAGGTAAGAAGGGAAAATTTCTGGCAGCTATAAACTTATTACCACGTCTGCTAAATAACTTGTAAGAAAAATGTTCCGTCGACTTATTATCATCGTGCTATACTGTCTCACGCACGTCATCGAATAACTATTGTGTCATCGAATAACTATTAAAATTTTCTCATCTTAATCACTTATAACATTATCCAAGATGAAGAAACCCGACTAACTCATTTCGAATGCATGGGTACCTTTATACAATATAAATAAATTTTCGATTTAGTGGTAATTCATTTTAATACTATCATTAACTTAGAAATGTAATTACAGTGCGGGGGTATATTGCTATAACAGCGTTTTCTTCTTCACTTGCACTTTTCTGTACATATTCTTAAAATTTCCTGCACATTTTTTATTACTTATCTTGTAGATTTGATAAATAATTAATACTATAGGGAAAGAGAGAGATGAGCAACAGCATGACCGAAATTTCACTGGACACTTTCTTTTTTGTCTTGTCCTTGGCACGTTTCATGCAACTTGACTGGCCAGAATTGCTGCAGATCATCTGCTTTGCTCATCGAATGGGCATATCTTTTTTCTTTTCTTTTTTTCCCTTAGAAAGCGAGAGTAGCTGTGTTTTTCAAATTTTTCTCTCAAATACTATGAAGTATAAGAAATTATTGCGTTGCATTCAAACAGTAATTTTTTTTAACTAAAAACTATCCATATATTTTTAATAATACCATTCCTAATCACTGGAAATATTGGACTATTTTTAAGCATTTAAACTTAAACAATCCTAAAATTTTAATCATTTATTAAAAATAATAATTTTACTGAATAAATAATAATAATAACTTGCTGAAAAAAAACTATTTTTAGGTATGTCTTAAAAATAGGTTGATATAGTTTGTAATTTTTCGAACAAGCTGTAAGATTTAAAAATTGTTTAATGCAAATGATATTTTCACTGTTCAGCTTTCTCAAGATAATTCTGGAAGTTGCCCCTAGATGGAGCTACAGGAAACGAGAAACTGCTTTAAAAATGTTTTATTCATTAATTACTTTAGTTTATTTTTAGTTTTAATTAATTCAATAATTCATTATGTATTTTGTTTCTTGTGAATCTTCATGTTTTAGTTAGTTACTTTTATTCTTTAAGTTGACTGCGTACTATTCATATTGTATAAATAAGAGGATGTTGTATAGTGATTACGTGTCATTCGGGAATAAAGTCAAGTTTTGGTTGGACTGAGGTAATAATTCTTATGTGTATTTTCTGGTGGTTTTTTTTTCTTCTTATATGTCTAGCACTAAAGGATATACAGTCCGCTCTTTATAGCAGAATCTGTGAGGTCATTCTCCATTCACTTCATTTAAAAATAAAAGTTGCAGTCAATTAGAAGAATTTTTATAACATTTTATGCAGACTAATTATATAAATAAATTAATTCATACTTAAAAATATATATTCATTTCCTTGAAGCTGGCATTCCATCAAGAACTCTATAAATATATTTTTACTCTATAACAAATGACATTTTATGCAGCGCACCCAACAATGGCTGATTTCAAATGATAGCTATTGCCTTCGTAACGTTATAATCATTTAAAATTTTGCTTACATATTGAAGAATAAAGGAGGTTTAATGTAAGTTTTGTCATAATTATGCAGGTTTTTTTTGTTTTTTTTTTTTTTGTAAAAGAAAGGATTTTTTTTTTCATTCCGCTATGTCACTGCCTTTGTTTAGGCTTATATATTGAAACAGAGATCAATAACAATGTGAATATATGGCAGTAATTCTGTAATAAGAGAGCGTATGTTTCGAGTTACACAATGCCTTAAAATTGACAACTATGTAAAAGCATTTTTTAAGGTCGTGGTTAGTTTCGTTTTCATTTTGAAGTAATTTCCCATTCTTAATTAATTAAAAATATTTTTTTAATTCCCTAAATGATCTTTCCCTTTCCCAATCGTTTCTGTTTATGTTCGATTTTCTTTTTGAGCTTTTATTTCTACCTAATATCAATAAAAAGGATTTTTTCCAATATTAGTTTTTACCAGATTTATTTTTACTTAGAAATTGCATTTTAATATTTTGTTATTTCTATATTCATTCTTTTTTATAGGCTTAAAATGGAATGCTCTCCAACCACAAAAATAATTCTGTCATAGAGATGACAGATCGATGACAGATCATAATGTCATTCACTAATCTGTCATAGAGATGACAGATTAGTGAAAACAATAATACTGAAAATAAAAAACCTACAGATACTAGCGAGGCTTATGAATACAGTAAAATGTATCGAATACAGGTAATACGAATAAAATTGAAAATAGCTTTGTTATATCAACGCATTTTATTGTGGATATTGAAAATAAAATAAGTGAAGTTAAAGCCTCCCCTTACAAAAAAAAAAATCTAAATTTAGTAGATCAGAAACTGAGGAAGTATTAGAAATTTTGTGTATAACTCTGGTTATTTTTAATATTAATTTATATTACTTTTATCATTATTTTATTAGAATGCACTTATGTTCAAAACTTTTATGAAAATATTCAGTTTATATTAAGCCACATGATTTGTTTTTCATCATAACTAATGTTATTAATATTCCATTAAAACACAATAATTTCAAGAATAAAAAAAATTGCCGTTGAAAAAAAAAATTAGAAAAAAAATTAAATTGGGAAATAAGAAATGAGAGCTCTGAAAGCATTTATTAATGTTTAATGCTTTTACGGATTCTAAATACATATTCCTCAATTTTTTACTTTTCTTGATGCAAATGTTTTCTATTCCCTCATACTTTTTCTGTTCAAAATAGGGCCTTCAAATATTTTGTAGATAATTCCATATATATACGCTATAAAAATCAACTTAATTTTAAGATTGAGAGCATTATTTTTAACTGTTCAAGATACTTATAAAATTTTCATGATTTTTATTAATATTATTATTAATAATAATAATTTAGCTTAGGTTTATCTGAAAAATATAAGTTAAAACTTTAAAAAGAGTCAAATCTTTTAGGGCACAGTACTTTTGTTACCAATAATTCAAGTAATAATAATAGAAATAATTTAAAAATATTAAAAATTAAGTATTTCATAATTTTTTAAAAAATTCCAAAGTTTAAAAACTTTTTACTTTAGAAAAACATTTTAAAGTACTGAGGCTTTATAAACAGGCTGTTTCATCCAAAATCAATTTAAATAATATTATTCGCAGAAAATTGATTAATTACATTTATATCACTGTCTTAAAAGGGTATTTTGTTGTCAATAAATAAACATACGACGTTCAGTTTTGGAGTTAGGTATCTTGCAGCCCTACATAGTGCATATCATATCATTTTTTTTTCATTAATCATATTTTCACATTTTTAGCATGCTAATTATATATATATATATATATATATATATAATATACTGAAGTGACAAAAGTAATGGGATGACTGTTAATATCGTGTCGGTCCTCCTTTTGCCCGGCGAAGTGCAACAACTCGACGTGTCATGGAGTCCACAAGTCGTTGGAAGTCCTCTGCAGGAATATTGAGCCGTACTGTCAGTATAGACGTCCATAATTGTGAAAGTGTGGATGGTGCAGGAGTTTGGGCACGAACGGACCTTACGATGATGTCCCGTAAATGCTCGTTGGGATTCATATCGGGTGATCTGGGTGGCCAGATCATGCGCCGGAATTTTCCGGAATGTTCTTCAAACCAATCGCGAACAGTTCTGGCCCGGTGACATGGCGCATTGTCATACATAAAAATCCCATCGTTGTGTGGGTACGTGAAGTCCATGAATGGCTGCAAGTGATCTGCAAGCAGCTGAACATAACCATCTCCAGTCAATGATCGGTTCAGTTGCACCAGAGGACCGAGTCCATGCCATGTAAAAACAGCCCACACCATTATGCAGCCACCACCAGCTTGAACAGTGCCTTGCTGACAGTTTTGGTCCATGGCTTTGTGGGGTCTGCGCCACACTCGAACTCTACCATCAGCTCGTAACAACTGAAATCGTGACTCATCTGACCACGCCACGGTTTTCCACTGGTCTAGGGATCAGTCGATATGCTTACGAGTCCAGGAGAGTCGCTGCAGGCGATGTCGTGCTGTCAGTAAAGGCACTCGAGTCGGTCTTCTGCTGTCATAGCCCAAGGAAGACAAATTTCGCCGCACAGTCCTATCGGACACTTCCCCCGTACGTCCCAAATTGATTCCTGCAGTTATTTGACGAAGTGTTGCGTGTCTATTCACATTGGCCATTCTACACAGACGTCGGTGGTCTCGGTCGTTAAGTGCAGGTGGTCGCCCACTGCTCTGTCCATGATGGGATGGGATGCCTGAAATTTCATACTCTCGGCACACTCTTGATACTGTGGATCTCGGAATGGTGAATTCACTAACGATATCCGCAATGGAATGACCCATGCGTCTAGCTCCAACTAAAATTCCACGTTTTCAAAGTCTGTTAATTCTCGTCGTGCAGCCCTAAATCACGAAAAACCTGTTCACATGAATAACTTGAACGCAAATGAAAGCTCTGGAAAACGAACTGCGCATTTATACTTTTTCGCTGCGATACTACTGTCATCTGTATATTTGCATATTGCTATCCCATGACTTTTGTCACTTCAGTGTATATATATATCACTTGCCACTTCAGTGTGTGTATATATATATATATTAATTTTAAGAGGATGTGCTCTTCTATTTATCTGTGATGACTCCTTACTGCCTTGTATTCATGTTTGTACTCACTATTATTGAGGTAATCGTTCAGTGTTTATAAATTCTGTAATAACTAAGTGATCAAAATGAAATGTACGAGCCTAGAAAGTAGCATAATATTTTATAATTCATCGAATTCTGATATTTTGAGAATTTATTTAGAACTTTGAAAATAAAGTAAAAATCTCAATTCATGCAACATTAAACTGGAAATAGCGCTACTGTATGAAAATTCAAGATCCCTAAAAAGAACAAACTAAAATAACTTATTTCAACCTGAAATATTTATTTTGGGCATGAACAATTTTTTTTGTTGTTGTTTGTTTGCTTTACTTATTTCAGATACACTAAACAGTGTATCTGCAGACAGTGACTTTTTTAGTAGTTATGAGAATGTTTTGTAATGCGAGAATACATTGAAAATTCCAGAATTGATATTTTTATTTTTATAAATTTAGTTGCATATGTAAAACGCCAGAATCTTTTCAGAAAGAAGCTATCATTCACAGTTTTATAATTGATCTTTCCAGCACTATTTAAAAAACTATCGTCGATGCATGTGTTGTGAAGACCTTTACGGGCAAAGAAAATCGATGCATCTAATTCTCAAATTAGTTTTGTAAAGTGGGAATTTAATATCGCTCAAAAATATAATGTTCTAATAATATCTAATGATCAATATATTTCTGATTCATGAATTGAGATATTTGGGGGGGGGGGTTCTTGCATGTGGAAGTAAACAATACATTAAAATGTTTTTTTTAATTTGTCGAAGAATTCTGAATTTTCCAATACCATTGCATTTTATTCCAAAAAAAAACAACAGTTGAATAAAAAGGACAAAATTTTAAAATAATGATGTCTCAGATTTTAAAACGCAAAGAAAATTTCGTTGTCATATAAACAATATCCATCATGATAGGGCAATATCTATTATAAATTACATCCATAAAAATTAATTTACAAGTACAGTTTCAATCGAAATTTGGATTTTGTACCGAAAACTTTCAAGTAAATTCAAATATTAGAGCTAACAAGCGAAAACCAAGTTTTAATCCAAGATAAGTAAATAATCATAAAATATCCCGTATTTTTTGTTCTCCACTTAAAAATTTAAATTTGAAATATAAAGATACGGACTATTACCATATTATATTGCATAAAAATACTTGTATAGCGAATCTTTCTGAGCCAGTAATATTTTTGAAAATACTTTTGCTGATTTTTCTTATAATCATGATCCATTACTTGTGCAAAACAAGGCTGACACAGAAAACAATTTAAATTCAAATTTTTATAGTGATAAATTAAGTGTCTCAAAAAAAATTTCGAAAAGTAATGCTTAAAGTATAGACAATATATATACACTGTCTTCTTCAAAAAAAACTAAATAATAGCGGTCGTTTCAATAATCTGGTGCTATTTCAATATATTTTCCTACAGAATGAACACTCTCAAATCATGAAGAAACGCTATTATCATCTATATCTAAAAGCTAAATATGGCAAATTTCTGATCATTTCTTATAAATAATTATTTTATCCTAGGTATCTTCAAAAAAATTTTGAAAGAATTATTTACGAAATAACTACGCTTTTTTTTAAAGATTGGAAAATTGAAACTCCAAGCAAATTGATTTTTCGCAGTTTAAGGATTACAGATTCGTTACTTATGCTCTATATTCAGTCAATGCTATTTTAAAAAAGGAGAAAAGTTCTTCGTTGGTATAAGTCATGATATCCAAAAGCGCTCAATTCCGTCTATATTGATTATTTAAACTACAAATGCTTAGAATAAGGAATTAAAGGGAAAATTTTTGGTTTGGATCTATCAGTGTTCGTACTCCAATGAACTTTTCAAGAAAGATAGAGAAAATGTATGTCCAGGATAAGAAAATTTAATAAAAGATTACCTCAAAATAGTGACCTTTCTCCCATCTTATTTGCTATTTTTATGCCTTAGAAATAACTGGACAAGGTATAGAATGTTTAATTTTTGCTGACAACGGTTTTACTTTCAGAGCTCAGTAATCTCTAGAACATATCACTAAAATATTGCAGCAGATAATGAAAAGTGCATGCATAAAAAATTTTCAATTTGTCCAGGAAAAAGTACTGTCGCAAACCTTTTTAACAAATCATTCTTAATCTACCAAACATTTCATTAACCTTCCATAGAAATAATTCATAACACTAAGAATTCAATTTTCAAAAAAAAAAAAATCAAAATTACTCGATTAGTAATAATGTTAGAAATAAAGCTATCAGAGGAATTGATGCATTGAAAGGCATCGCATTCAAACATTATGGCCCGAGAAAATAATTATAATAACCCTCTCAGGTATTGGAATTTGGATAATAACCCTCACAGGTATTAGTATTTGCAGCTGTTTTTCTATGCAAATCAAATTATAACTAGGTTTCCAGAGCGTCATATGAAGGTATGCAAGATCACTGAGATTTAAGCACTTCTAATTACACGTAGGGTTCCACAATGCACTCCAAACAAAGTATTACTCCATACTGCCAATCAAGAAATTCCAGGTAAACAAACAAAATCAAATCTTTGTATCTTCATCGAACAAATTTCATATAATTCTTTTTCAGTTATCTACAAAAAGGATTCGAAGTAATTTAAGCTCATTCACACAAAACGGATTCTTCTAGGAAATAGCCCTTCTTTTATTTACGCATCAATTGGGGAAACATGTTTTTAATCAAATTCTTTACAATTCCCAAGAATCTCATGATCTATCGTCCTATCAAAACATCTTTTCTCTCTTCTTCAATTAAGTTTTAAGAGCCTGTTTATTGAAACGGCGCAAAATTATTTCAAGCAATACTTCGTAATCGAAAATCCTATATCAAAAATCCAAAATATGCATTCAATTGCTAGTTTCTCAAAACTTCCTTCGTTTGTTAATCGAATCAGTCAAATCAATTCAATATTCACTGTGAAAAATTTGGCCATTTGCCTTTGCTTTTGACAACAATTGCTACGCCAACAAACATCACTGACTGTTTTCACCGACAGCTTTTTAATTATGTTAGAAGTACAAAAACATTTCTGTAAATATCCTTCCGTTATCCACAAACTTGCTTACAAAATAATCAAAAAATCTAAAACAAATAAACAAATTGTTCTGTTTTGGATCTTAAACATTATACAATCTCAAGGAGTGAAAAGGTACTATTTTACACACTATTACATACTATTACATACTACTATATACATACTATTTTGTAAAATCAGTCACAGGAATACGGCCCATGCTGTTTCTAGACTGCGTTGGAAGAAATCATTTTCCGCATCAAACAAAATTCAAACTGCGGAAATTTTAAGCATAGAGAGTAATATGAAGAGCTTGGAGAGATTTCAAATATCAGAGCAATTCCTAAATGGATAAAGAGTAGAATGCAAAATGTTATTTGTGCAATGATTTTCAGGGAAACATTTATATTCTTTAAAAATAAATTTAAAATTTTGAATAACCCAATATGTAATAAATGAATAGAATAAAAGCGTATAATATGTAAACAGGAAGTCCTAGTTTAGACCGCATTCTACTTCACTGCATGCACAATTGATGCTTTTTCTGGAATAAACTGTGTTTTAACCCTTCAGAAACCTACAGATTCAAGGAAATCATTAGTAAAACATTTGAAAGCAAACAAAGTCTCCATACTTTCCATGACATTTAAAACTTTTGCCATCTACTTGATAGAATTTTTGTGAATTTTATTGATTTATAAACCATGGTTCCAGAAACTTGCAACAATAATTCAGCTGATGGCCGTTTTCTTGTATATTGATCCTCTCATAACGTGTAAAATTAGTTTACTGATGAGAAATGGAATGAAAAATATTAGCTATATGTATTACCAGGTATCAAGTAGTAAATTTTGTTTCAACGACATTAGAAAAAGAGATGCTTTAGGATATTGAAAGTAATTCAGTCTCGGCGGCATTGTTCACCTTAAAACTCAATAAAGGGTGGTAGTCACGAGCTCTGGAAATATTCCAGCCTCGGCGCTTAGCATAATGCTTACTAGAGATGCATAATCCACCTTTTTTTGAGTAACAAATAATTTTGCTATTGCTATTTTTAAATATTTGTTCCAAATATCTGTTATTTCAATCATATTATTAATTAAAAAATTTTAATTGTTATTAAATTTAAAATTTATTAATAATATTTAATACTTTATTTACTGATGTACGAAACACGTGATCGAATTAATTTATCTATTTTAACATATTTTTTAAATCCTTTTTCAATAATATTTATTTAATTTATTTATTAGATTAAAGAATTTTCTGAAAAAGTTAAATTAAAAATAAATGTCATTTCTTTAAATTTTTTTTATTTCTAAATTCTACCGATAGATGGCGCCAGCGAAGTGAATAAGCGAATTTCTATTGTTGGGGGTCACGTGTGACCGTCCAGAGACGGTACGACTCACGTCACAGGCAATACGATTATCATAGAGTAGCACATTGTTAAATGCGAATATTCGAAAGTCAAGGTCACTATCAGTGTGAGGCCCGCTGTGATTTATAACTTTACAGCGACTTCACTGAAAAGTGAGAAGTCGCTGTTCCGATAGATTTCAGTGATATGCAATTCAGTGTTACGATTATTCCGAGAATAACCAATCCGGTCACGTTTCAACCCATTCACAGATTTCTCCTTTTATCTTTATTCCCGTTAAGGAGACGGAACCCTGAGGACACAAGGGGAGAATGCTTTGTATTTCTAGGATTTCCTTTCCTCCCCCTGTAGGGTCGGGGATCACCCGACACCCTTCTTTTCTTTCAGAGCTGTCGGCTCAGGCCGTTTTCAGATAGCATAGTATCAATACGGGGAGTTGTAACAATTTGCGATTTTAGGTTGAAAGGAATCAGCTACTATTTTTATTTCTCTTACACAACACATTTGCTTATAGCCAACTTAAAGTTTTTACATTAATATCGTGAATAAATTGAAATCGACTGACTCCTTCATTGTCTTTTTGGTCCATTCATTAAAAAAATAAAACTATTGTGTATTAATTTTTAAGACTTATGAATACATTTTATTATTATTGTTTAATACATTTTTCAGTATTTCAAAGTAAAATTGTCATTACTGAGATATCAACACAATATTGCGATTTATTTTACTTAAATTTCAAATTGCAGTTTTTGATAATTTTATTTCATTTTTTACTGTTTTTGACAACGAAGTATTGTCTAGTGTTTATCATGAGGTTTCATGGTGCATTAACAATAGAATGATTAATTGTATATTAAAATGTTTGGTTGGTTATATTTTACGCATTATACAATAAAGAGATCTTATATTCATTTTTGTTTCACATATTTTGGGGGAAAAAAGCTTTTGTGTAAATATTTCTTATATAAAATGCATAGTTTTATGGGTGTGATTTTAAAGATCGTTGTAAAAGAAATCATTCTTTTATTGTATAGAATTAGAAATAATCCTTAGTGAGTGGATTATTCAAAGCATAACCATATTCATTTTATCATTCATTTTAATATTATATTCATGCACATTCATTTTATATTTATATTCATTTTTATCGGGTTTTTGAATTCTGAAAAGAATATTTAAACTTTTTTTTTCTAAAATGCATGCTTTAAATATAATTTTAAAGAATGGATGACGTAATATATTTATCCATTGCTCTGAAAGAAGATTCTTTTATAATTACATTTCTCCATTTCCTGCATTGTTTAATATTTGCTACATTGTTAACAACTTTTAAGTGTGACAAATTTGGTAAAGATATTGTTTTCCCCTTCTGGACATTAGATAAAAATTAATTCCAGCCACCTGGAAACAGCGTCACTGTTGCTTATCGCGTCGTATTTTCGCTTTGTCAGAATATATCTTTTTTTTTTTCTTCTTTTCTTTAAAATTACCTTATAATTTCAAAATGTAGTAATTCTTTGTAGGAATCGGAAATCGTTTTTCAATTGTTATGCATAACACTGCATAAAACTTGCTTAAAAAATATATTTATAATTTTTACTTTCATGAGGTTCTAGCTGTTATAAATTAAACGTGTCCGATCTTTTGAAATTTTTGAAAAAAATTTAAACTTATTAAAACATTTTTTACTTCATATAATGGTAAAATTATTTCTCAAAATTAGGGAGAATTATTTATTTCCTGAAACATAACAAAAAATGTATATATTTGCATAATTTTTTGGGGGGAAGGAATTTATTTCTTGTTCTACTTGTGTTTGTGTATTTTTAAGAATTACTAAAACTGGTTTGATTTCCTAGTATCGAAAAAATAGTATTGTTAAAATTTTTTATAACTCTTAATGAATTAAAATCTTAATTTTTTACTTTGCCATTAAAATATCACATTTCTTCATAGTAAAATATTGTGAATACTAAGTTTGCTTCTCATAACCTCCAGAAAAATGAGGTTTTAAAAGTTTTTTATTAAAAAGTTTTTTTATTAAAAGTTTTTTATTAAAAGTTATTTAAAAGTTTTTTTATTAATAGTCTTACTATACTACACTATTCTGCAAGTTTACCGTAGAAGGGCTTGTACGTTTAACATTTTTACAACTTTTCTATAGGTTAAATTTCCTAATGCATTGTCATAAGGGAATGCATATATTCTTTTGTGTTCATAAAAATAAAGAAGAAAATAATTTGATTTTACAATAAAATAATAACTAAGTACGACTTATAAGATGTAGAACTGTATTAAAATTCAAATTATAACAAATGGAATTATACAATAAGCGAAAAGTTTAATAATCAATATCATTGCCTGGAATAAAATTTTAAATCAGTTAAAAAAAATCCCTAGTGCCCATCCAAATGTCATTTGAAACGATTTTCAGAATATTTTATGATAAATTATGTTTTGAGAACATTTTGAATTAAAATTTACAATAATACAATGAAGATAAATGAATCAAATATATTCACCAGCGGTTTAAAAAAGAGATTCTTAAAATTTATCAATTTCAAATTTAGTAAATAATAAAATAAAATTAGTCTCATAACATTTTTTTTAAAACTACAGCTTTTAATTCTTTAACCTCCAAGCCCTTTTCAAGAAGCACTCCCTTTAACATCCAGACTTTCTCGGGTGTCTCCGGACGACATGGGCTCTTCCAAACTGAGGGGCAGTTACTTCCTGGGGTCCGAAGTAATAAATCTGTCACAGTTCCCCTTTGAGCTATTGCTTTGCGGTTTTCCGAGAAGGAGTTGCATTTTCAACCGGTCGAAGTGTTCTAATGTGTTGATGCTTTTTAGCGTGAAATGTTTCGTTCATCGACATTATGGGGTATTTTTTTCATCGCCAAATATTTGACAATTTTTTTTACAATATAATTTCGAAAATAGTTTTTAGAAAATTTATATTAGATTTCAAACCATTGAAATAAAAACTGGCATTAATGCCAATTTCAAAAACATTATAATTTTTTTTTAATTTTCCCCGATATACTTTTAAAATATTAATACAATATTGTATTGTCAAAACTAAATAATAATATAGATATTAGAAGGCAATTTCTTTTACATTATAATAGTATGCGACGTGTATATTGTATAAATGAATGCAATTAGAATATTTTTTACATGGTTCAGATGTCAATTCAACTTAGTGACAGACGAGATAATGTTTTAAATCTTTATTTAATATTAAAATGAAAGCATACCTTGAATTTTAAAAAAAATGTGAAAACAAGTGCCTTTTGACACTTCTAAAATTTGTTCTTTTAACATTCAATTGAGAATTCTTTTACTTTTTTCCGTCAGTATCAACTTTATTTAATATATATTGTTACTCTCATTGAATTTTTGAATATAAAACATTATTTTGAATTTTTAATGAATTTTTTACCTTCAATTAAATTTTTAAAAATGTTTTCATGTTTTGTTTCCGAAAGCTTATACATTCTTGTTTCTGCTTAAATAATCGAAAAGGAGTGTGAGATAAATATATATTTAAAAATATTTCTATCTTATCTATAAAAGCAATTCGATAAATCAAATAACATTTTTTAAACATTATTTAATACTGATATTAAAAATTGCTCAATAAATTTAGGGGAAAAAATTACTCAGTGAAATATATATCGCAAACACATTCCTTCAGTTTCTAGTCTGAGCATTTTACTTTAGTTTGTCATAAATATTACTTCTTTTGGTATAAACCGTCATGATAAATTTTTCAAGCATAATTTCGGATTTTAAAATGTTATTTAATTTTTCTTTAGTATTGTTAAGACAAGATCTAATTACAATGAAATAAAATGAATTTTAGAACAAACGTTCCATATTAAGTTTCCATAAATTTACGCATGAGTGTATCACGCACAAATTTTAATAAATCACTTTTCAATCATTGAAATAAAAGTTAGAACAAATATCTACAAAAAAAAATTCCTTATTTTTCATAAAACTTAAAATGTCATTAAAACAATCGTTTGTCAATAGTTGATAAAATGACATATGCTACTGCTTAATTTTTTGTTACATCAAAATAAAGCTGGAAATAGATGTGATAGTTTTAAAACTTCATTTTACAATGAAGCAAGAAAAATAAATGAAATTCAAGAAAATGTAAAACATCAAAACAGCTAAAACATTATTTTTTGGGCAACCATCATCTTCGTTTAACAGATCACTGTCACTTCATCAGTAGCAGGTAAAATTGTTTTAATTTAAAAAGGTAAAATTGTTTTAATAAAAAATTACTCTGATAAAAAAACGGTTCACAATTTGTATAATAAAGAGTAGAAATTCACA
This sequence comes from Argiope argentata, assembly GCA_026289955.1. Taxonomy (NCBI): domain Eukaryota; kingdom Metazoa; phylum Arthropoda; class Arachnida; order Araneae; family Araneidae; genus Argiope; species Argiope argentata. The sequence goes on from JAOUZG010027617.1 coordinate 3,029,107, forward strand.
ACTGAAGAAAAATTTGCAGAATGACATTCGGGCACGGAACGCACCATTTCTAAAGCTTATCTCACTCTAAGGAGGGGGAAAGTAAAATCTAATTATTTTTTTGGGGGGGGGGTAATGCTGTTTGAAAGATGTCGTTTGTCCCCGGCATTTAAACTAAACCGTTTCATGATAGATTTAGTAGCTAGAAATATGAAACGATTGTCCTCCACAGTAACAAGAGTCTCTACCCGTTTTCTGAGAAAGTTACTATGTAAATAGGTCACAAAGTAAATACAATAGTTTTTCTTTATACCTTTATAGTTGTATTAATATTTAAAACGAGCTTATAATGTTTATCCGAAGGAAAAAAATTACGTTTCGGAATGCTTACATATCATTCATCGTTAATAGAGAACATCTCTGTGGAAAACTTCTTTATAAGTAGCCATAAAATCTTACCAATTTTGAGATAGCAACACGTTGAAATAGAAACTTAAAGCCCTTTCAAAACACAACATTGTGCAAACAACCTATTTTGTGAGTCCCTCCCCACCTCTACCGCCTTAAGGCACAGGGGAATCATCTGAGAAAAAGCCGCGCTCGCCAGTGATAAAATGAAATCTCCTGCAGTGCGTAACACAGCAGCCGCTTTTAAAAGCCATCTCCCCTAAAACGCAAACAAACGCCCCAAACCGACTGACTTGGAGGTTTGGGGGTAAATTTCCAAAACGCCCGGTTGGCATCGAGAGGGTTAAAGAAGCAATAAGCCGAAAACAAAGTAAAACTGGAAATAGAAAGAGTCATAGAGAAAAAACCTATTCAATTCTCCGCACGTGTTCGGTAATTGCCTATTTAAAAGAAAGATATTGATCTTTTTCTTCAGATAGTTTTTCCCGGAAATGGAGTCCTAAAAGGAGGTAAAATGCGATGTGAACCCACGAAGAGGGCGAATGAAAGACAGACCTCCCAAGCAAAAAACATTTACTAATTTTCAGTAAACCTTTTACCCACGCACCAATTTTAAACAATAGGAATTTTGAACATTGCTTTGTTTCATATTTAACACACTTTGAAAAACAAATGGAAAAGTATCTGAATGAATTTTCATTTTAAATAATACTTTTCTAATGCCTTCACATTTTAAATCTTAATTCTTATAGAAAAAACTGACATGTTTTAAAGAAAATTGATTTAAATTTTTTTATATTTTCATCTATATCATTTAAGAAGGCATCAGTTCCCCAAAAATGAAGTGTATTTAATTTAAAAATTAATTTCAGTCTTTCTTCAAAACAATTTCTTTTGCGAATAATAATTTAGTGTGGAAATGTTTGTACTCATAAGACATCTGAGAATTACACATACGTACATGAGTGCCAGAACAAAAGGCATGACGTATTTAAATTAGTAATTTTGATTGATGTATATATATGTTTGTTTAATACTTGAGAAAGCTTTGCAATTTTTGGGCTAAATCTCTTAATTTTTTATATATGCTCTTAATCAATAACAAATTCTCAGAATGAAATAGTTCTATCTATTATAGTTAAAGAATTCACAATAGTTAATATTCAGAATCTATAATAGTTATTACTTGTGACCCAACAAAATCGATTACCTTCCTTTTTTTAGAGTAGTAATGTCAATTATTATTAATTTCGCGTTGAGAAGATATTAGTAAACTTCAAGCGAATCCCCCCCCCTTCTCTCTTATTTAGAAACGCAATTATCAATAAAGAATATTCAGCAAATTTGATATTTGGCTCAGTAATTATGTTAAGGTATACAATTTTTTTTAAATCGGTAGAAATTGGCTCATTTTAAATCATTACATTATAAATTTTATTTTCATTATAAAATATTTTTAAGGCATTTTTATCGGCTATAAGTTTAAAATTTAACATTTCAAGCCATTCCATTTGCTCAAAATATTACTTTTTAATTCCTAAAAGTATATATTTTTTGAGAGACACAAACACGCATTTATCTATATCCTTCCTACGCAATACCGATTTTTTTAAACGCTTTCTGTGAAACACGGCTAAAAATGTTACAATAGGGATTTCTTAAAAATGCAGAATTTATTTGAATGTATAAGAATGTAAATTTGAAGGTATTTTAGTTTTTATAATCAATATTTTACAATTAAGGAAATTTATGGTTTAAAAAAAAGAGTTTTTATCCATTTCTTTTACTAAAACTTTATCTGAAAACATAAAATATGATTTTACTAAAAATAATATGTAGACAATAGAATATAGAGTATGCATGACTTGTAATCGAAAGGCAGGTTGCATTCAGCAATTTATCATCTTTTACTTTCAGAAATTTCCATACGATTTTTTAACCCCTTCGTAAACATCGTCATGTCTAACATCGAATTATTTCAGTTTTAAGCCTGCAACTAAGTGAACAGGATTAAGCATTTAAAAATGAACAGGATTAAGCATTTTTTATTTTTCAACATCTGAAATGCTCGTTATATTATTATATGAATGAAGATAACAATATATATTTAATATAGTATGCGTCATCTAATTAAAATAACAATTTAAGTAAAACAAATTCGTATGTCAAGGGGTTAAAATCTTACGTTTAGATTGAATAAGACTCAGTATACATTACAGATATTTTCTTGAAATGACGTTTTTGAAAATACAAGAGATTAAATTTTTGAGTCTAATGATATCAATTCTCTTTTATATACACTTAAATTACCTTGAAGAAGAAAGAAAGAAAAAAGGCAGAAGAAATATTATTTTAATTATTAATTTATTTAAGTTCATTCCAATAAAAAATATTTTAAAGAAAATCAATTAAAGCAAAAAGAGTAAAAGAATATCTTAAATGGGAACATTATAAATTATTTCCCGATGAATTCTGAAATCCACGAAATTTTAACAAACGAAGCATTTTTTTATCATATTGCCAGCCATTATATTGATGATATCTAAACAAATTAATTGATATATACGTGATGCAAGCCTTTACATTCTCTGTTATAAAATTTAAAAAAAGTATTTAAATTTGCATGAGTTTTTGTGCATCTTTCCCAAAATGTTTTTATAAATCAATGAAGAGAAATTTATCATTGGTAATTAATTTAAAATATTTATTCTATTTTTAAAACAGCTTTAAAATAAGCCAGAATTCAATCTTTAAAAACTGGAAAATCCTTCAGAGCAGCGGAATTCTCATGATAAAAAGAAACAGAAAATTTAATTATGCTAATATCAAATCTTTTCAATTTAGGAAATTTAGTAATTAGGGTATTTATATCCAGTTAAGAATGAATATAAATCCATTTGAAGTTTGTTTCAAGCATTGGATATCGGCAGAAACTTGTTTTAAAACACAAATTAATATTTTTCTTTGAAGATACATGCGGAAGAAATCTAGTTTTCGTAAAATGAGAACAGATGAGTATAGCTTTCAGCGATGGGGAAAGTTGACTCTTTGTGAAATAGGAACCTCTCTGCGTGTGGTCAAAGGTTCCACCGCCAGCCACAACTATTTGTGGGAGGTCTGTTCCAAGAAAGAGCATAAGTGGGTAAGGGACTTTCCCAATGCATGACTGAAATTGGCATCGAGAGCGTCCATTGGACAGATCGTATCGATTGTTACTTTCTATCGTGATTCAAGACCTGAAATCGAAATATCAACCAATAAGAACGTGTCAGTGATTTGAATCACACCCATTTTTGAAAAGTATTGGTCACTGAGATTTGTGACTTTTTGATATTGCTTACGTAATAACCGTTTCTAAAATATTCGTCATCCCTAATGCTTACCAGAACCTATACAGTGAAAGTTTCATCCGGAGACAGTAATCACCTTTAACGTCAGTCCCAAGAGCACACCCACGCTTTATTCCCTTGAGTAGATTAGTCCAATAGCTGGAATATTTGTCAATCGATAAACCGGGAACCAAAATGTACCACCTTTTAACGGGTCGAGAAGCATAGCCAACAAATAGGGGTATTTGATGTCCGTGAAAAGCAAGAAGCAAACAGCGTGGCAACAATTTCTCATGGAGAGACCACTTGTCTATCCTTGGGAGAGAGAAAGCAAAAACAAAAGACAAAGGACAGTAAGGAAAGTAAATTGAAATGGAGCCCAGCACCGAGGTATCTAGGAAGTGGTGAAGCCCTCGCAGCAAAAGGAAATGCGCTCATAATGGCCATAAATACTATAAATCATTACAAATCTTTCTATAGTCAAATGATGATTCATCTTTTATAGTAGTTATTATAAAATGCCTGGAAAAGAATCGTCTGCTGAATGTCTGTTAACAGATTTAGATTATGATATTTACCGAACATATCTATTTCAAACTGTTTTATCTTTCAATTAAATTTGTAAACAATTCAATAAAATTTGATTGTACAAAAGAGATATATTAGTAAAATTTTAATCTCGTTTTTACCTGAAAAGCTGGGATACATATCATTACTATGATAGGAGCATGATTTTTGGTGTACGACAGTATGATTGCAGTTGGTGTGTTATTTACGATTGATTGATTTCGGGGATTTCATAAGAATTTTTTTTTTAAAAAAAACCCTCTTTCGTCTCTTCACACGGAAAACCTTCTTTAATTCTAACTATTCTAACTAATTCTAACTATTTGTAGAAATATACCACAAATAGTTAGTTATTTGTGGTATATTTCCAATGAGATAATTGTATGTTTTACCATATTTCCCTTGTAGAGTTTTCGAGTCTTTCTGCAGGATGAATTTCAGATCACTAATCTTATGTCTTTTCTAACTGATTGTTTGTTTTCGGCAGGGGTTAAAAAATCAAATTTGGCTGTTTAATTCTTGAAAACTAAACAGCCTTCTGTAACAATTTCATAAGTTTGGCATCACTTGTGTTTTGTTTTCCTCTTGTTTTCGTCGATGCAATGGGGAAATCAAAACTACTTGATGTTTCCCTTTTCCTACTATAAGAAAATACAATTAGCCTGTTTTTTCCTTAATGATTCAGAGCGAATCTCATTTCGATTTCGTTTTAAATATGTAATTTATTATTGTCATATGGGCTTAAATATATCAAGAATTCGATCATTAATCACTTTTACTAAGGTATGTATTTCTGTACTGTAGGCGATTTTTAATATTTCTCAAACTTGATAGTTTTTATCTATGCTTTTAACTTTTGGACATTCAATCAGAATTATTTTATATTCCTGATTTGAAGTATTTTGTTCACAAACAAAAGGGTAGTGAATCTTATGAAAATATTTTGAAAATCTGCCAAAATTTTCAATTTAATTTTTGTTTCTTACCCATAGATATATATGTAATGAAAATCATAATAGTTGTACCATGTTTGTCATAGATTTCAAATCTTATTCAAAGTTAAAGTAGAATGGTCGATCCAGTATCATATACTTCTATTTTCTTGAATTATCTCATGTTGTAAACAGATTTACTTTTTTTTTTCTTTGTATATAAGAATAAAATGAAAAAAAAAATGGCTGAATTTTCCAAACTCTGATTTGGAAGGGTTATATCTACTTGAAAACTATCGAATGAATTTAAGTTAAAATGTTTAGCTTTTTCTGAGAGACAAGAAAATGTATAAAAGGCAAAAGATACTGATTCATTGATTGAATTCTTTAAAACAGTGAGTTTGTCTTTTGATTCTCTCATACTCTGCCTTGAATTAGATAAGTAAAATAAAATAAAATTATTTCTTGAATTTTAATGCAGTATTAAATTAAAATTGGGATGTATTAATTGTTAAGAAATTCTAACTATTATTATTCAAGATAGCATTTCATTTAATATTGCATTTAAAGATGTGAGATAAAATAAGATTATGCAAAGATTTTAAGATTATTATGTAGGAGATAGTTGAAATGAAATGCCTTTATGTTTTTACTGGTCATCATCTTTAAGTTCCACTTGAATTGAATTTTTTAAAAATTTAATTAGCAAGCTTGCCTTTTATTAATTCATTTGTTACAAATGCTCATGCTAGTTCATTCTATATCAGATTTTTAAAAAAAAAGAAAGAAAAGGGATATAACATCTATGATTTCAAATTTTTATGAAAATTTATTTTTTATGGGTTTGAATAAGAAAACAAAATATTTTTCTCAATTTTAAATTGTTTAAGTTTTATAGTCTGTTAATGTTGATTCAACATTTCATAATTTTTATTGATTAAACCCATAAATGGAAATTATTTTTTAAAAAAGAGATAAATTATCTTCTGTATTTGCAACTAATTTTGATGAAAATTTGTATGAATATATATTATAATATTACATATATTGTATGAATATATAATGTGTAAAAAATCTAGAAACAAATCAGTCAAACCAGTAAAAAATACTAAAGGTTTATTTATACATTTTTTAAAAATAAAACACAGTTTTGCTAAATGGATTATCTTCAAAACAAAAAAAAATAATTTCAAAAAAAGTTTATTCTTGCTTTTTAAAAAGTGCTCTGCAATATAAACATAAGATAAAATATATTAAATATATATATATATATATATATATATATTACTACTTTAAAAATAACTACTACATAGAACTAATTTTAAAAAATTGTTAATTTGTAATGTGTTAGATTCAAATTTCCTTCAATTTAAGCATAGTCATTTTACTTTCAAAACTAGAGAAATTATCTGCAATTATGCATCGTAGTTAAGTTCCCAAACTTAACTTTAAAAATCAAATTTTTAAAAAATATACTATGCACAAAATAAAATATTTGTTTGCAAAATTAAGTACATACTGTTCATCAATGGATTCTAAGATGACAATATTTTGACAATTCCATCTCATTAATGAGTGAAATGTATTTCCAGTATTCACCTTTGACCCTGGATTTCCTCCATTAGATACTTTTTAGCTCAATTTTTTTCACATATATGTGAGTGGTGTTATTTCTGACAGCACTTTATTGTAACTCAAAATTTCGTATTCATATGTGCAGCCAAAAGTGGTAAAAAAAAAAAAAAATGCTTTCAGGAATAATATGAAGAAAATTTTACATAACCTTAAATATTGTGACCAGGAAGCAGAGAGTGTGAGATTAAAATATTCCTGAAAAAGATTGATAACATATGAAAAAAATCATTAGTATTTTGTAAAAAGGTAATTACTAAATTTTAAGAAAGAATTTTTTTTTCATTTATTCTTCATAATTTAATGTTTATATTTGTTATATTAAATAAAAATTGCTCTGAAATATTTTACTGTGCATTAGTATCTTTTTCCCATCTGTATTACTAATAATCTCTAATGTTTATGTCTCACGAAACCCCAAGTCTTCATTATGAAATGTCCTTCCTTCCTCCTTTTATCTTTCCTTTCACCCTTTTTTTATCAAATTAAATCCATCCATTTGCAAAAGCGCAAAGGGCTTTACAATCCGTTGTCAAACAGTATTTATATTTTTATTGAAATAGAGATGTATAGAAGAAGATACAAAACTCCTTGTCAAAAAAATTTTATATCCATTATTTTTAATTTTCTAATTTGTTTTTAAATTTCATTGAGCAGTTATCATAGATTTTTGAAAGAATAGATAAATTCTTCCAGGCATTGTTTTTACTGATTCCATGATTGCAGTAGCATGAGGGATGGTTACTACATATATATTATCCTTCTTGGGCTAGAAAATGATATTGTTATTGATCCTGAAGAATATTAAAACTTTATTTGGGCATCTTCTGTGTTCATTCTTGATCATAAATACAATCAATAAAACAACCAGGATATAAATCTTCCATTTTCACTATCTCCCATTTTGCTGCTTATTGCATAAGTTGAAAGTAAGAGCTAGTTTTTCATCATAACTTGTTTTTCTAATCTGAATCTAGTCATGCACAAGTCATCTTTTAGTTGAAAATTATGGAATGATATTGCTCAAGGAAGAGTTTGAAATGTCTTTATTACAACTTTTCAAAGCAGCTGTTTCTTTAAAAATGCATAAGATATTAATATTGCTAATATTGATTTTGTAAAATTTGAAAAGTTTGTTCATAGTTTATAATTAATTTGTCCATATATTGTTAAAAACTCCTTCCTAGCTTAACATTTGGCTGTTACCCATATTTTATCACCTTTTCTTTTTCCGTGACTGGTTGGAAAAATTACAATTGGGCTTTGAATAGAAAATACTTCTTGAACAAAGACAATTTTATGTTGCCTTGTACATACATTATTGTAGTAATGAAAATTTTTTGCAAATACTTAATTCTGTTTTTGAAAAGCCAACACATTTTTTGAATTTCTCATACTGTACTCATGTTATGTTTCAAGGCGTTAGTCTTGGTACAAAAAGGGAAAAACACTGTTTCATTGTTTGCATCCTTGCAGTGAATCATGATAGGATAAATTGTGCATATATCTGAGGCCCAATGATTGTCATGAGCTTCTTCTTATATTGGAAAAGCATAGTTTTCATTAAAATCCATCGATTAAAGTTGCATTTGAGAAAAATATATCTTTTTTATATAAAAATAATAATTTGACATAAATATGGTATTAATTTAGTCAGTTTTTTTAACTAATTTATTAATAAATTGAAATTAATTGAGTTTAAACAAATTGTTTTAAAAAGATTATTTTCCTCACATTTTGATTAAAAAGATTTGATAAGATAATCTATAAACGGGCATTTGTCAAAATGTCTCAGCATACATTCATTTTCCACTTTTTCACAAAAAAGTATATGACAAGTCTGTTTTGCTGTTGGCTTTTCAGTGAATAAATAAAATAAAGTTTGTATTCATTGTGCTTATATATATAAACTGAATGCCACTGGCAGCAGCCAAAATACAGCACTTCGAACTAAGAGGAAAAAAATTTAGGAATTTGTATTATTGAATTGGTGTATTATGATTTAAAATTTGAGTTTAACTCATTTTTACATAAAATCAAACATTTTCTTTCATAAACTTTATTTTATTTATTTATTTTGTAAATCCACTGGACTTTTCATCACTTACAAAATTCTTAGCTGTTCATCAAATTAGTAAAACCTTTGCATCAAGCCCATAATTTCAAGACAATCTTGTTTCTCAAATTTAAAAGCTGATTCTGCTATATGTATGAAAAATACTTTTGGGACAGCTTTTGAGAATATGATGTAAATCTCTTTTACTTATGGTTTTATGGTAAAGAAATTAGTGAAGCTGGAATTCTCAGCATTTTAATCTATTTGTGTCTTGATGCATCACTTAATTCATTTTTTGTTATATTTGTAAGTCTGTTAATAAAAAAAGACAGAGATTTTTTTTATAACAACTTTTTGGAAATCATTTTTTTTCCCTGTATAAAATCAACTTCAAGGAGGGTTTGAATATTTCTTCTCACATTTTCAAGTACTCTTTGTAGATTCTTTACTATAGGATGATCTTTTATGTTCATCAAGTGTATGCAATTTCATTAGAAAGCATTCAGTTTCATGGAATGAAGAATTTAGTTCATCAATCATATTTCTTTTTTCTAACAGTTCATCAGGAGTAAATGCTACATCATGAACTTTGTTATCCTGAAACATTTAAGTTGTTTTCAATATTTCTTTTAATTTATTTGACTTTTATGAACTTGTTCTTGCAAGATGCACAGAATTGTTGTTCTGATTTCACTTTGAAACCCTTTCATAAAGTTGCCCAACTCTGTACTCTAGTTACAGCATGAAGCATTTCCTTAATTGAAGTTTTATTTTTTAATAGGCACATATTTCTTTTAATAAAAATTTATATTTTTTCAAAAACACATTTTAATCAATGAACCTTGCAAGTGACTTCTTATAATAATAATGGACTACTCAATTTTTTACTTAGTTTTTAATTATTTCATTTTCAAACTTTTTTTTAATTTGTAAAAAATTAAGTCATTTCTAATTTTAAAGTCGGCAAAAATAATAAAGGACTGAAAACACCACTCATTTTATTTTCTCATGTATATCTTTTAAACTATATATATATATATATATAATCTTTTTGTACAAGAAATGTTAATTCTAGAAGCTTAAATAAAATTAAGAATAGTGTGTATTCATTTTTTTAATGAATACACATTCGTAACTTTCATGAAGACTAAACTATATATTTTTAGCATTCTTATTAGGTGAAGTATATATTAGCATTATAAAAATTTTAACATTGGCAGAAAAATTACTTTCATGTATGATATTTAAATGCTTTTAAAAAAAATTCTATCTGCATTGTTTATATATTCTGTTTGAAATTATGTATATAAGTATGAAACTAAATTATCTAATTTCTTTCTTAAATACCTTTTTCATTCGTAGAAAAAAAAGTTTCTGGCTTAAATTTGATTTATAAAGCTTTCTCAATTTTTTTTTATCATAAAAAGATTTCAGACTTTCCATTCATGTATTAGAAAATCATTTAAAAAAATCTATTTTATGTATATCTTACAAGCCTTGATACTATATGTCTATAGTATAGGTAAGTTTTATATCATAAAAGGTTTATATAATCTATCTCAACTTGTGTACACCTACCAAAAAATAAGTATATTTTCCTTCTATATTCAAGCTATTCTCTTTTAAATCCTTTTTGGCCGTATTCCTTTCCATTTTATTCATTAAAACTGTTATGAAATGCTTGCAAATTATGGAGATGATTGATTTCAATATGAAAATGTCATAATTCCTGACATTCTATATTTTTTTCAACATTTCTGAAATGTAAACTTTTTTTATTAAAAATGTGCTTATATTTAATAGATGATTTAAAGATTAATTATTTGACTAACATTAATCCTTATTATATCTTTAATCATTGATAGCCTAGATGCTTTGAAATAATCATAAGGAAACAGTTTGTCATGCAAGTTCTGTTGAGTTCGAATTTTGAGCCATTTCAAAGCTAAATCAAATGCTGATTTCAAAACTATAACTAATTTTTTTCTGCCATCTTAAGGTTTTTTCCCCTTCTCCCTCTCTCTTATGTGGATGTGGCCGTCCTTCACTGAATTCAACATGTATGATCATATTACTCTCTTATTGGCTGGCCTAAACTGGTGTTGGCTGATAGTGCAAGTGATCCTTATTTTTTAAACTAGTGCTGCTATACCTGAGATATTGTAATATGATGCTATGTGTTACTCTGATATACTACAGATCCATGTACATTTGTTCCATAGAGCCTGGACTTTGTTTTTATGGATGATAATGCTTTAGCATATGTCTCATTCTTATGTTCAGGACCTTCTAAAATATGAGAATATCTGACGAATGAATTTTCTAGCCTTCATGAATTTAAATTGTATAAAAAAGTGTGTGATTTTCTCGGGAGGAATCCAAAGCCATGATCGTATCCTCTGGTGGCCAGCAGACAACTGTCACAGATGCTAAGTGATAAATGGGGATATTTGCCTCATGAATTACTGGATAATATGAGCCATTTGAATATGAGCCATTGCAGTCACATATCATTGCAGTTAGGAGAAGTTATATTCCTTACTATGGAATATGTATTTATTTTCCTTCTGGTCCAGTCACTGTTTTGTACCACCATCATTCTCTCCAAAAAGTCATTTTCTGCTTCGCTCCCTAATATATATGTTCTATTCATTTTTTTCTACCTCAATTTTTTTCATTTTCAGAGAGCTCCATATGCCTCAATATGAATGTTTTGCCTTTCATCTTAGTTTTTGCAGAATCACAGCAAAATCTTAAATGTTACTTAAGTTTCGAAATCTAGTGTATATTGTATGCATATATAGCAATAGATTTCTAAATTATTTGTATTTTTACTTTGCAGAATTTTCTGGGTTTTTGAAATAGGATCACAATGTATATGCTTGTAAAAATAACTATTTTATAAAGAGAATTTCAATGAATAATTAATTCTAATTTTTTATTGCTGTTTTATTTTAGAGCCCAGATGTATACAAGAAAGAATTGGAAGGTATTAACAATGTAAGTGAATCAATTAATCTTTTTACAAATGAATATTTTATTAACTAAGAAATTTGCATCAAATTATAGTTAGCATTTAAGATATCCAAATGGTTCATACTTGGATAACCACAATGTTGAGTTTGAAATTAATTTGACATTTTCCAGGTGCTTAATTTTGCTGATTTAAAAGTTATAGCCTTTATCAGTTTATATTATTGTTTGTCTTAACTGAATTTATTTCTTTGTTTCCAGAATAGATATTTTTGTTTGTTTTATAGGCCATATATTTTTTTCCTGGTATTTTATTTGCCATCCCAACTGTAGAATTTTGAACATATTAAGTTTTCTATCATTAAGAACCTTCTGCTTCTTATATTTCAATTAGTTGAACAATTTTTTAAAAATTGCTGTAATTTTATAATGAAACATAATAAAAACCTTATTTTGGAATTAAAGGAACAGGTATGATAGCTTGCAAATGTTTTATGTTTATTTACATTGTTATATCAACTAAATATATCCATAAATGAGTCATATAATAGTACATCTTGTATTGTCATTTAACCATGAACATATAAAAATGTATCTAAAATGCAATTATAAATCATGGTATAGTAATTATTGTGGGTAGTTGATGCAAAATATTTTAAAGTATTATTACAAATATGAATTTTATTTTTGACTAGCCGTCTATGGCAACCAGTTGGTTCACCAATATTAATGCTTACTAAAGGGTTTTATCAATTTTTTAATAATAAGTTTTTCAGTTTCTCATAAGTCTCATAATAGGTTTTTCAGCAAAATATTTTTAAGCTTCAAATTTCGATACTCATATAATTGACTGTTACTATTATGTAGGCCTTAAGCAGTCCTGATCTTTGAACTCTGCATCTCTCTCTGATTTTCTATCAATGCACTTTAAATTCAGTTTTGTGGTGGGGGTGTTCGGGGGTTCTAATAAAGTATGTTTAGTGTAACAATTATTTATTAGGAAAAAAGGTAAATCACACACAACACAAGATAATTTTAACAAATTACACAAACACATAGAAAAGTTTGAGATGCGTCCATGCCCGTTGCTTGAGCTTTACTGGTGTTGTCGAGGTTTGCGCTCATTAGTCTAGGTGGCGCAGCAGTTCCGGTTACAGTCAATAGTGGCTGCTACAATCTCCCCCTCTGTCTCTGATGACGTCCCGACGAAGAGACAGGACTTAAAGTATTGGGAGATCTTTTGGCAGTCTGTGTTATCTGTTGTGGCTTTTTGAGTTCCTGGGCAAGGTGATTTGATATAGATGACTCGGGCACACAAGGAGGTTGTTGAGTAGTAATACGTGGTGGCACGACAGATTTTGGCGGTCTACCTCTTTTTCTAAGAGGGACAACTGGAGAAGTATCCACATCTATGAAGGGCGAAAGAGCAGAAGTATGGTAGGTTGCTATCGGTTCGGATGGCTTATCAAGGCTGGCTATCACATATGAAGTAGGAGACTTCTGGGTGAGGATCAAGTATGGTCCGTCCCGTTTAGGAATAAATTTTGAAGTTTTTTTGTTTTTGGTGTTACTTATGGGGTGCAAAGTAACCCAAACTTTATCACCAGGAGAATAAAAAATTTGACGTCGGTTTTTGTCGTAGTATTTTTTTCGTTGATCTTGTTTTATTTCGATACGTTCTCGTATGTCATTTGTAATGTTTGCAAATCTTTTCAAATACGGTGCGATTTCTGGAACGAAATTATCGTTTTCGACAACAGTCCGAAAATCTTGAACTACATCGTCTACAGTTCTTAATTCTCTTCCGAATTGCAGGAAGGCAGGTGTATGTCCTGTAGTATCACAAACAGCCGAATTCATAGCAAAACGAATATACGGGAGTTTGTCTTCCCAACTATCGTGGTCGTTTCCCACAAGAATAGCCAATCGAGGTTTTAGATCACGATTTTTCCTTTCTACAGGATTAGCCTGAGGATGATAAACTGGAGTAAGGCACTGATCTATTTGAAGAACAAAACATATTTGTTGGAGGACGGCGCTAATGAATTGTGGGCCATTATCACTTATAATACGTCTGGGAATACCATATCTTAGAAATACTTCTTCTATCAGTGTGATTGCACATTCTTTAGCAGTGGCTGATTCCAGAGCAAACAGTTCTATCCAGCGGCTTGCGCAATCTTCAATGATAAAGATCCATCGTTTACCAGTAGCGCCTTGGGGTAATGGTCCAAACAAATCAATTGAAAGTGTCTCAAATCTTTGATATTGGATAGGTGTCCTTAAAAGTCCAGCAGGTTTCAAATTAGTAGACTTGTACCGAGCACATTCCGGGCATTTCTTCACATATGCAGCAATGGAAGACCGCATTCCTATCCAGTAATAGCGCTGGGCTATTCTATGATAAGTTCCATCTTCACCATAATGACCTGCAGTAGGTGCATCATGGTATTGTTTTAACACGTTTGAAATTTCATGAGATGGAACAACAAGTTGTGCCTCTTCTGTATCTGCATCAGGAACAAAGCGATAGAGGACTCCTTGGTTCATCAAATACCCTCTTCCGGTCCAGTTTACAAAATTTTCATCTTTAAGTGATGATTCAAAGCTTTCAATTATTGGACGCAAATTATCATCTTTCAATTGAGAATCACGCATTTCCTTTGAAGTTCTCGCAGGCATGTCTGCTATCACAATATTACAAATTTCATGAGAGGAAATTTCTTCTTCGCAAACTGGCCGTGAAAGCATATCTGCAATGACGTTTGTTTTTCCAGATACATATTGAACTTTCAAGTTGAACGATTGAATTTCTAAAGCCCATCGAGCAAGTCTTCCTGTTGGGGACTTAAGAGTCAAAAGCCATTTCAAAGGTTGGTGGTCAGATGCCACTGTTACTTCTGAACCTTCTAAGTAACCCCGGAACTTTTTGAGGGCCCATACGACAGCCAGAGCTTCTCGTTCTGTAGTTGAATAGTTGCGCTCTGCTTGAGAAAGCAATCTGCTAGCATATTCAATAGGGTGTTCTTCAGAGCCTGAGCCTTGAAGTAAACAAGCACCAAGGGCATAATTACTAGCGTCTGTCCGAAGAACGTATGGTTTATTTCCATCAGCTTGCTTCAACACGGGAGGTGTTACGAGACAAGTTTTTAAGTTATCAAAAGCATTTTGCTGGGTGAAACCCCATTCCCATGAAGCTTTTTTCTTTGTAAGATCACTAAGAGGTCGTGATATTTCTGCAAAGTTAGGAATGTATCTGCGGAACCAGGAACATGTTTGAAGGAAGGATTGTACTTCTTTAACATTTTTGGGAGGTGGCATTTTCTGAATGGAGGAAACTTTTTCCTGATCAATTTCAATTCCTTCTTTTGTAATCCAAAATCCTAAATATTTGACACGAGATGAAGCGAAATGACATTTATCTCTATTTGCTTGCAATTTAAAAAGTAAGAGTCTTTCGAAAACAGCTTGTAAATCAGAGAGATGTTTCTCAAATGATTCTGACAAAATGATGATGTCATCGAGATATGTGAGGGTGAGAATATCATCAAGACCATTTCGGAAACGGTCCATTAACCTTTGAAAGGTTGCAGGGGCATTCCTTAAACCAAATGGCATTCGTAAGAACTTGTATGTTCCAAAGGGACACACAAATGCAGTTTTTTCTTGATCGTCTGGATGAACTTCAACTTGATGATATCCTGCTCGAAGATCGATAGTTGACATGAAAGGAGTAGGTTTTGCGTCATGCAGCAAATCATCCATTCGTGGAAGTGGGTAGGAATCAGGAATTGAAATGGAGTTCAGCTTTCTGTAATCGATGCACAGGCGCATTGTACCATTAGGTTTTGGTACCAATACCACTGGCGAAGCATATGGGGATTCACATTCTACGATAATTTCTTCTTCCAAGAGCTTATTAATTTCTTGTCTTAAGATTTCTTTCTTTGCAGGACTCATTCTATAAGGTGGCACTGCAATTGGAAGGTGGTCACTGGTATTGATTCTGTGTTGGATAAAAGGTGTTGGCGCTCCCCCTGGCTGGAAGCATGTCTCGTACTTTTTCAGTAAGGAATTAAAATCTTGTCGCTGTTGAGGAGAAAGATGTGTACCTTCATGATTACGAAGTTGACAAGGTTGAGGCACAGTGGGTACTTTTAGGAGAGCATTTATATTAGGAGGCGTTTCTATGAAAGCATACTTCTTTTGAGGGGTTTCAGAGAAGTACCAATGTTTCTTCTGGATATCTAGGACGATACCTGCAGCACTTAAAAAATCAACACCGAGAAGAGTTCGGTTTCCTTTGGCGTGTTTCAACACTATAAGCTCTGTTGGAATATTTTTCCCTTTTACAATAATATTCACAATGGTTGTGAGTATTTCTGTGTTTCGAATATGTCCATCGGCTAATGTCATATCAATTGTTTTCTCTTCAAGAAGTAGGTACAGTTTTTCACCGGCCACAGAATGTGTAGCACCTGTGTCAGCACACACGGCTGCTTTTTTATTGCAGATTGAAACTTCAATTATGTTCAGTGGGTGAACATCTGTTGAAAAACTATAGAAAGTCATTTGATTAAGATTTGCAGGGAAATCATCGCTTTCTTGGATTTTTGGATTGCATATGCGGCATTTAGATTTGATTACTCCAGGAGTTCCACAGCCGTAACAAGTTAATGATTTTCTAGCTTCTTGTAGCATGTCAGGGCTTGTTTTCTGTGCTCTGTCATTGCAAAAGGAGTCCCGCCTACTTTGACTGAGGACTCCGGGATCCCGCCTACTTTGACTGGGGAACCCAGACAGAGGTTTTCTGTCAAAAGTTTGTTGATATTGCAATTTTGGACCTTTGGGGTAAAAAGTTCTTTTGCCTTTATCAAGCTTGACTTGGTCAGTTTGTTTTGAGTAATATGGCTTATCCACACAGCTATTCAGCATTTGGGATTCTTTCTTGCTTGTTCGCAAGTTGTCGTAAGCGTCTAGTTTTTCTACTTGGTCATCAGGGGTAACCCAATCACACCATATATCTAAGAAATTATTCTTTACTTCTGGTGGTACCCGTTTCTTCATTTGATCTAGGATCATCAGATTCTTCAATTTATCGAAATCTTGGATGTGGAGTTCTTCTAACCATCCTTCGAAGTAATTTCTCAGTTCAAAATGGAAATCTTTCCATGTTTTGTCCGGAGTTTTTCTATGAGTTGCGAAAAGACGTCGCAATTTCTCTGGACTCAGTTTAAATCTTTGCAAAAGTAAATTTTTCACATGCTCGTAATTTTGAGCTTTTTCCTCAGGTTCGCGAGCAATTATTAGTGCTATTTCATTAGGAAGCACACCAAGCAAATGTGCTACCCAAGAGTCTTTTTTCTATTTTCAAAAATTTTACTTGCCGTTGAAATAAATTTAAAAAAAGTGACATATCGTCTTCTTTGGGATTAAAAGTTTGAATTAAATTGTATAATTGTAGATTATTTGAAACATTGGCGACAGCAGGCAATGAAGCACATTGTTGAGCTTCTATCTGAAGTCGAATTTTTTGAAGTTCAAATTCTTGTCTGTCTTTCTCTTCACGTTTTTGACGTGCCAGTCTTTCTTGTTCACGAGCATTTCTTTCCTTTTCTTCAGCTTTCTCACGAATAGAAATAATTTCGCGTTCGTTGGATATTCTTTCTTCGATAATGTTATTTAAACATTCGCGCACAAAATTTTCATCGTATTGTTCGGAAGTAGTTATGAGGGATTTTAAAGTTAAAATCACAGCATTTGGAGGAATGTCGATATTCATTTCACGAGCTAAAGTTTCAAGATCACACTTTTTGCCCTTTCCCAGAAAACTCATTTTTTAAAGCCACTATTTCACTTTATCTTGTAAAAGTGATGCCAAATTTGTAAACATATAAATATATATATTCTAACTCACCGTTAATACAAAAATCAGTTGGAAATAAAGAGAATAAATATATGCTTAAATAAAATAGATGAGAATATTTAGATTGCATTTATATACAATTGGAATTAGTTGAAATTTTTATACATTTTGAGAAATCTATGTTGAAAAGAACATAATCATAAATTGTTTCCAACTTATAATAAATTCACTTTATGACAAGAATACTTTCTGCATATAAGAGAGATACAAAAAAAATCTAAATGGATATACTCTACTCAATACGATAACAAAATAGCAGCATCGAAAATGCATATTAATCATGTGAGTTCCAAGTTCAGCGCAAAGGAAAGCAATTGAAGAGAGTTATGTCTTATTCAGAAAATAGTATCGCTGAGTCAGCCAAAAATGATGCACTGGCGTGAGTTCAAGGTTATAATCGAACTGCACTACGCTTACTTAAAATGATTCAAT
Organism: Argiope argentata; assembly: GCA_026289955.1. Taxonomy (NCBI): domain Eukaryota; kingdom Metazoa; phylum Arthropoda; class Arachnida; order Araneae; family Araneidae; genus Argiope; species Argiope argentata. The sequence goes on from JAOUZG010027617.1 coordinate 3,047,341, forward strand.
GATTATACATTACAAAATTGATTATTTTCTTTTCAAAAAGAATGTGAAATCTTTAAAAATATAACACTTTCATAAAATTTGTGTATGCCTATACTAAAATTATCAATTATACCAATTCTTTAAAATATGTTTAAGACACACAGCAAAAAAATAATTCTATGTTTTTAAACACTGGTAACATATTAGTAACAAAATTTTCATACATGTTTTTCAAAATAAGTACTGAATACTCCAAGATAAATTGTTATTTATAATTACACATTTTTTATAAGATTTATTATCAATACAAATAAATCAATACTTCTTGCGAATTTGCAATTAAGGGTTTTTTTTTTTTTGTAAGAACAAGGATTGTTCTACACAAGAAATTCCAACTTACCGAAATTATCCTTCGGATCAGGAATATGCAAGAGAATGAATTACCTACGGATGAGGTTTCCTTTAATCATTAACCTAGGGATTAGGTTTTTCAAAGCTGTTCTTCCGTTGGATACGGAGTGCTGAAAAAAATTGCGAGCAAAGTCCAAGCAACGGAATCGTTAAAATTAAATAAACCGGTTGGGCGCCAGTTGTGGTGGGGGTGTTCTAATAAAGTATGTTTAGTGTAACTATTATTTATTAGGAAAAAAGGTAAGTCACACACAACACAAGATAATTTTAACAAATTACACAAACACATAGAAAAGTTTGAGATGCGTCCATGCCCGTTGCTTGAGCTTTACTGGTGTTGTCGAGGTTTGCGCTCATTAGTCTAGGTGGCGCAGCAGTTCCGGTTACAGTCAATAGTGGCTGCTACAGTTTTAAATTAAAGTGGAAATGATGAAACTTAAATTAATATAAATACTTCTTTACTCAATCCAAGCATGTCTTTAAATAAAACTAAGAACTGAAAGCAGAGTAGTCCAACATTGAAAGTTTATGTTCACTACAGAAATTGAAACATTATAATTGTTTTTATAATTTATAATATCTCAAAGAATTATTCAGCAAACATTTCACAGATTAAATGAAACATTCAGTTTTTAATTTTATTTTTAGATGTATATAAATGCTCTCAATAATAACATTTTATTTATTTGGTTTATAAGTATATTTCAAAAAATTATGGTTTAAATTCCTTTGGTCTTATAGATTCATATTTGTGAAATATTCTTAATATTTCAACTTTTAAATAACTAAATAAACAATCCTATCTTCTGCGATCAAATCTGGCTAATTTATTCAGTTCTGAATATTGCAAGTTTAGAACAATAATAATTTTCATAATCTAGGCCAATTATTCTGGAGTAACTTTGATTGGCTTCTTTGAGATCTTGATAAAGTGATCTAAAATCGCCAGTTTTTATCGAATAGTTATATTGAAATTTCCATAGATTGATCAGCTTTGATGATTGATTTAGTTGATTATAGTTCCATTTTTTTTATTTTATTTTAAGGACTTATTGTCTTTAGAATATTTTGTTAAATATGATTCACGGAGCAGATGATATATGTAAAAATTTAAAAGTCGTAATTCATCAGCAATTTTTACCTCAATCTACTAATTATATATTTCACTTAGACCATTTGTTAAAAAATTAAGAAATTAGATGTTGGGCTCTGATTACAGATGCCTTGTAGATGTTAAACCATATTTGTCTTAAATAAAACTGTTTAATTGGAATAGTAATATATGTATAGTAAAATATCATAAAAAACGTATCCATGAATTAATTTTCCGAAAATATGTTTCATATTTGTTTCATTTTATGCAGACACGTGCCGAAAATGACATTTTTATATGTCTAATTTGGAATGATAGTTGATTTATTTTTTTCTGATTTGGGAACATGATATTATTTTGGTTAGAAATTTTTTATTTCTCCTAAATATGCGGGTAAAAAATATTTTTATATGCTTTTGCAAATTTTGCATTGTTAATTATTTACGTACGCTTTTTTTGAAAGAAGATGCGTTTTCTCAAATCGCTGATGTGCTTTTACCATTATAGCTTTAATATTACGTATGCTTCGTCGAAAAAAAAAAGGCGTTTTTATTTCGCACTAGCCGCCTTTGGCGACCGGTCGGTTCGCCAGTATTAATGCTCGCTAGAATTTTAATAGAATATTTTATGTAGCTGTGTCTCATAACAGGTTTTTCACCAAAATATTTTTAAACCAATCAAATTTTGACAATCATATAATTCATTTATAATATTATTTTCATCAGATGTTCAGGTCATTGTACTGCTCATCTTTCTCTTTCTATCCGTGCAATGATTGCCCCTGAATTGATATTTTACTTAATTGGTGGAGGGAAAGGTCTAAAATTCTACGTTTTTATAGAATAATGAGATTCAAATTTTTATAAATGTAAACACATTAAACAAATAAAGACACAATTGGTTTTCAAGAGATGCGAAAGTTTCGAAACAGCTTGGAAAATGCCACGCACAGAGGAAATTATGGTGACACACCCACACCCTTCTTTTCTTTTTCTATCCTTTTTTTCTTCCCTATTTTTCTTTCTACAAACCCTTTTTTCCCTTTGTTATTCTTTTTTTTCTTCCCTGTCCAGATTTTATTTTGAGGAGACTTTATTTTTATCCATACAGACTAATAATAAAAGCAACTATTTTCTTTCTTTTTTAAACATCCCGTTATCTATAAATGAAAACCAACTGACTTCCTGTATTTCTTTCTAAACAAATCATAATTTATTACTTCCTGCTATCTTACTCAGTTGGTGTGGGGGAAGGAAATGAAGATTTTTGGCGGGAAAGTAAGAAAAGTGTCGTTTTAACTATTTTCCTCGCAGTTTTTTCATTTTTTCTCTCCATAAGAACCATCCTTGTGCCTTAACGAAAATATATAAAAAAATTTATTGAATCGGTCGAGCTGTTCTCTAGTTTTGCACTTAGCAACGCATTTCGAGATCCATTTTTATTAATATAGATAAGTCATTAAAATGCGGGGATAAATTACAATCACAAAGATAAATTCTTTGATTTGCACAATATATCTTCTTCACATAAGTAAAAGTAACAATTCAAAATCTGTATTATTGTTTTAAAAATTAAAAAAAAAACGAATGCAAAAATATTTTACTTCTACTTAATATCAATTGCTTTTTGTTCGTCGTTTCTTTGAAATGACGTCATCTTCTCGTTCGTTTAAGATTTCTTGCTTTTCAATAATTAATCTCGCTCTCAAAAGATTATCGTTTGGTGCTTTTCTAAAAATTATTTTTTCAGTTTTAACTGTCGCATTTTTGTATTTTTATTTATTTTAATTCCGTAAATGAATTTATAATATTGGTATTGCAAACGATCAAGAAAAATTTTCTCTTTCATTTATTGTTTAAAAAATATCGCATTTCCACTGTATTTCATTTCATATAATCACGTGATTTAAATTTTATTTTTCTGTTTTATTTTTGGTAGTAATTAACTAATTTTTTTTATCAGAACTTCTGAAAATGTGATGGTAACATTTTATTAAAAGCTGATTTTTTTGAAATCCTCGTGAAGATAAAATTTTATTTTTATTTTATGCGAAATAAATTGTTGAAAAATACGATTAAATTAAATGTTTACAAATTCATCAAAAATAGAATTTTAATTTATAGGTCAAAATATCAGCATCATTAAAAAGCTATTTTTTTTAGCTTTAATTTGATGCAAAAATCAATTTTGTGCTGTAATATTTTCGGAAGTTGTAGCGAAGAACTTCCGAGTTTTTAATTAATTAAAATTTTAATTAGAAATTCAAAAAAGGACTCCGAAGTGCACGTTCCCGGTCCCCAAGGTATGCATGTGCCAAATTTTGTAGCTGTAGGTCATACCACGACCTTCGTAATACAAGGCCTCACAACTTGTTTGTGACGTCACACAGTGTGGATGATTGACTGCCGTGAGCAGAATCCCCTCTTCCTCGATATTTATGTAGATTTTAAATTCATTAATAATTACTTAAATTAATTACTTTTATTTCATAAAATAGCTCATTCTTCCCAATGATAAGACATTTTTCTTGTATAAAATTCAAGATGATTTATTTTTCCCCAGCGTCAAAAAAGCAACAGAATGGTAGAAAATCCTCTATAGCTTATTGGCCATTTAATAACATTCAAATTTTCTAAGATTTGAATCAAAATGCATATTAGATACATGCATTCTGGTATTATTATTTGTTTTCTTCTTGTTTTAATAGACAATTTTTTATTTTATTAAAAATCATTTTATATTTTTGTTAAAAAGTTTTTTAAAAGCTTAAAATTAATCATTAAAACTTTTAGTTTTTTTTTAGTTTAGTGGTAGGTAATACATGCATTTCATATAAGGTAAAATAATTGTTTACTTCTCAAATTACTTGATTCCAAATGTAATTTTAATATAAAATTTAAATTTTACACCAAATAATTCAAAAATAAATTACTTTAACAGATTTGTTTTTTCATATTAAAAACAGCTTTCATTTTATATATTAGCAATTCATAACAATTTAATAAACCAAACTTTACTATATCTGAATTTACCAAAAAAGTAAAATAAAACACAAATGAAAAAAATCACACACTATTAGAATCATAATATTTTATTTTCAGAAAGCCAATAACTAAATACATTTGTTTTCAAAACTTTATTACAAATTTCATACAGACAAATGAAAGTGATTAAATAAAGTTAAAATACAAAATTACTAATAAAGTTAATTACAATATTTAAAAAAAATTATGATAAAAGTCGATTAACAATTTAAACCAATATTACTTGTTATGCTTGAAAGTTAATATGCAATAGTTCATTAAATAATACTTAAAACCAACTGAACATTTTGCCTTTCCATATTTGATGGAGCAAGTGCTTCAAAACTTAATTTAAAACCATATTTAACAAAGCTATCAGATTCTAAGTTATATTAATCTCTTATAGTTAAAAATTGAGCTGTTTTAAAGTTAGCTATATCTTTTACTTCATGAACTAAATCAAAATTAGGATAGGAGAAACATTTGCCATCATTTGTTTTTATTTAACCAGTTGTTTCTCATACACTTGAACAAATGAACAGGGTTTACAACAAAGAAGAGTAGTCTTAATTTATTAACTGGGTGAGGATAACAATAAGATAATTCTGGTGGCTCAATAAAAAATCCAACAGCTTTCCTATTAACAATTATTGTCTGTAATAATACCAAATCCAACAATGGTAAATTCAATCCAACAATTGCTTTTTAAATAAATTCATGCAAAATTTTCCCCGATATAGAATGCACAGGCAGCACATGTACATCTTTATACTGGGATGCAATACTTTTGATCATTAAAACTTGGGCACTAGAAGCAGAAGTTTCAGAATCATATGACATACCAGTTACATAACCGCCTTTATATTCAAAATATTCCTTTATGTGATCAAAATATTCCTTTATATGCAACAAAGTCACAATTTTGTTTTTCTCCTGCAAATATTTAATTTTCTGTTTTATGTACATCAAAAAATTTGAGTCTAGTTGTTCCAATTGTGGGCTAATACTATATTTTGGACACAGATGATTTATAGTATTTGGATAAGGCAGTAGCAAATACCCACTTTGTCTAATGAATTTGTATACACATGGTGCTATAGTATAAAGTAAAGATGAAAATATAATGTCAAATGAATACCTGCATGTATATTTATTATTTCCTAAAAAAGAAACTTGCTCCATAAGAAAATTAATTACTTGTGAGTTAACGTCAGAATTTTTAGAGAGAGTCTTTAACGAGTCACAAATTAACTGGACTGGGTCTTTTACTTCAACATTCCTTTTTAAATCATATATAACATTTTCTAAATGATCTAGAATTTCTACAATTGTACCCAATTTGCTTACAACAAGAGGAAAAGAAAAATTGCTTAGATTTCTAACCATATGATGTACAACATATGCTTGAGCTTCTAATTTGGAAGAAATCAATAAAGAATGACTTACCTTAGGAGCTTCAAAAGTGTCTAGATAAATAAAAATAATTTCTTTTTACACTACACTCCATGTATTTAATTTAAAATCTTTACATTTTTAAATTAAGTCAGAAATTTTTTTAATTTTTTCTATTTCATCCTTTTTTATCATATCCTGGAGACCGCTATTTAAAGCAGTCTTTAAATTGTCCATATCTTTGTGTGTTGCTTTATCCATTGGAGTTTCTCTTCTTGCTTTTGATTCAGAGGAAAAGTAAGTGGGCAAATTAGGGAAAATTGTGGACACAACACCAGGTGCAAGCCTAGAAAAAAAATTAAATTCTTGAGATAAAATCACAAACAGAATAGATGTTTTTTAAAGACTTAAAATTAAAGTTAACATATGTTGGACAGTATTAAATAAAATCATATTGAGTATTCTCTAATAAAACTAAATCAAAAAATATTCATTCATCCAAGAAATAGTTCAACATTATGTTGGAATATATAAAACAATTATTTCTCAAGTAATCCAATATTCCACATGAATTAATCATTCGATTTTATAAGGTGTGAAAAAAGGATTTTAAAACAGTAACTTATTATTCTTTTAAAAGCTTCAGATATTTTGTGCAAGTTGCATTCATTTATAATTGAAGATTATGTATAAGTAATGATTTTTAAAAATAACAATATATATTAACTGTTTTATGTATAATCTGATGACTTATAGAACAAATAAAAACTACATTTTTTAAGCCTATATAAAATTCACATTGTTCATACAGCTATTTCTAACTTTACATAATATTATAGAACAAAATATAAATTTATTCTTCTACAGTATATAGTCATGATATAGATATATATAATTAAAAATTGCTTTATTATTAATTAAATTATTTTAAATTTATGAGTGCAATAATAACATTAAATTACTTAAGTACTTTGTAAGATTGCAGTAATAATTATTAAAAATCTGTAATAAATTTACCTTTTGTACACCAGTGGTACTTGAATAAGTTCTCTTGTACTTTCATTAAATGCTTCTCTAACAGTCAAAAACTGATTTTCTTGAAAATGTTTAGTACACACCTACAAATACAAAACAACAATATTAGGCCTATATCATGCCATATTATAAATATATGTATAGCAGAAAAAACACAAAAACAAAACATTTTACTTATTAATAACAAAACGAAAGAAGACTGCGAGAGGTAGCAATAAAGCGAAGAAAATTTTGATTTAACTCAAGCAAACAATATCAACGTAATTGGAAGTATAAGCAACTAAATGTAGAGCAAACAAAAATGACAGAAATGGAAATAGAAAATAATTTTAAATGTTTCGCTGTTCAAAACAATTAATTAACTAAAAATTGTACCAAAAAAATCAACTTACCTTACTATATTTAGCTGGAACGAAATTGTCCCGCTCTATTGCAGAGATCCATGCTCTTTTAGTGTTACCATCACTTGGAAACCAAAATACAGCAACACTGGGGCTATTTTTTGTGTAAAAATATGGTAAAAAATCATAAAACTTTCAAGCAAAATCAATAACACAATCACCGATCTTGACAACGATTATCCGCGCCCTTTTACGCTTCAGAATTCTTCTTGAAAGTTCATCCAAACTCGTGACATCACGGGGTGAAAGCGCAAGCAGTTGTGAGGCCTTGTATTACGAAGGTCGTGGTCATACGGTCTGGCCTGTACAGCGCCAACACATACACACATTGTGCTTTATCTATAAGTAAAGATTAGAGTTTTTTTATCTAAAACCTGGTTTCATTCATTGTCAATGCAAAAATCACCTAGAAAATATATAAATTCTAAGAAAACTCTCTTAATACTCTTTTTGTGACTATCCATTTTTTATTTCACTGAAAATTTCCCATAATTTTTATTCAAGTTAGATAACTGGAAGGATTTCATTTAAATACTCTAATTAATCTTTTTTTATCCATTAACTTTTTTTACTTATTTTCCCATTATTTTCTTTTTTTACTTTTTTTTTATTTGTGGCTTAAAATTTCTGTCTGTGGAGTAGAATATACAAAGAATTGGATGCCATTTTTAGTAATACAAATTGAATTAATCAGCTGCTATAAAAATGAATTTTAATAATTATTGTCACTGCCCACTCATGTTTGGCTGCACCTAGAAAGATATGAGGCTACCTGTGCATCTACCTGTGTTGAGGTTATAAAAGGAATATCATGAAATTATGATGGCACTGATGACCTCATATTTAAAAAAATGTTGAGCTTTGTTTTAAAAAAAAGTGCACCAAAATAACAAAGTTCTAATTAGGTTTAAGTATCCTTTCAGAATGAGACCAATTGTTAACAAACAAATTTCAAACATTTAATAAAATTCTGTGGCAATCACTTATAAATTTAGATTTTCATTAAAAATAATATTAATAGTAATGTTAAAAACAAAATATATGGAACTTATATTCTGGACAATTTAACTGCTCGCATTGTACACCATAAAATTTTCATGATACTTTAGATTATTGAGATTTGGCATCTTATTGTGATTTATAATGTTTGTTATCTCTATTACATAATAGCTACCTTAAGTTTGAAAACTGAAATGTAATCCTTATTCTGAAGTTTTTGTATATTAAAATTATATCTCAGTATGTTAATTCTTGAAATGCTTTAGTATAAAAAAATTACTTCTTTATAGGAAATATTGGAACTGGAAAAAAGTAAAGCAACACTGGAATACCAGTATTACATGATAAACGAATTCATTGTATCCTATTCAAGATTGCTATATTTGATGATAACCTTAGTATTCTTTTTCTCTACCTTACCTTCAACAGTGGTTGAATACATCTTATTTTGTGGTCCAGTATTGCTATTTTATATTTTGTAAGTATTCTCTTTTATCAGATGTTTTTATCAATTTCAATGAATTCATTTGTAAAATTTAATTAGTTGAAACGTTTTATTTTCTTTTTAAAGTAACTGAATTCATTGGTTATTTATATCTTAACTTGCATAGAAACTGTGCTATACATTATCTTTTTAACTTCCAGCATTTCTTTTTTATTACTATTTTATCTCCTTCCAAGAACAGCAGCCCCCCCCCCGGAAAAATGGAAACTACATTTACCAACAGTAAATTAGAATAGTATAATACCAACAGGAAATTATAATGGTATAATAAATATTTTGATTCATGTTTATTTCAGAAATTTGGTTTATCAAATGAGCTGATTTAAAGTTTGTGGGATTTTTTAAATAAATTAAAAATATGCATTAAACTCAAGTAGTAACATGAACTCATGTAATGTGGTAATAACATTTTGTGATAAAACATTAATTTAAATTTTAAAATACATAAGAATATCATACATATTCTAACAATTCTAAATTTTATACTAATTATTACCAAACCTCAAAATGATTTCAAATTTCTCAGTGAGAACATTAAAAAAAAAAAATCTGGTATGGGAAAAGTGTGAAACATTTTCTCAAACAAGAGTGATTTTACCTTTTGGGGCCAAGTTGTTTCATGTTTTCTTTTTCTCTCATTTTTTCACTGGTATTTATAAATGTCATAAGATATTTGCTACATTTTAATATAGCATATTTTAATGAGATGTGTATTATCCAATCGTTCTTTTTCATTAATTAAAATCAATGTTCAGATTTTTTTGTTTCACTAAGGACTCTCTTATTTCAAACTTGTTGGGTCAAAGTGCAATTTTTCTTGTGCTCTTAATTTTTAAACTGCGCAAGGATTTGCTGTCTTCTTAATTATTAAAATCGACTGTATATTAATATATTTTCACATTTTTGAAGATTTTTTTTATCAGAGTTTTAAACTTATTTTTGTTGCTGTTGTTTTTAGAATATCTTGTTTAAAAAAATCTCTGAAGTGGTATTTTGAACTTGAAATGAAGAGAAACAGTAAGAAGCTTTCTGAACTCCATAATCGAAAGAAGAACATTTTGTCTGAAGTGAAAGCAAAGATGAAATTTAAAGATGCAAAAGACATTATTGAAGAATATAGTTGTGTGAAAAATCAAGCAGAAGTATGTTAATGATTATGATTGTTTTTTTGTGAATGAAGATTTCTTGAACTGAGTTATGGCGGGGCCTCCGAGAAGAGTGCTTTCTCTTCTATGGGCCTGGAACAGCAAAAAAGGGGAAGCGACTAAGAGGTGGTTGCTTTTCACTTAAGCGTATAGTTTGCGTCCTTTTTCCTCTCTTCCTTAGATAAATTTTACAAGATAACTTAAAATTCAAGACTAATTAACGACAGAGTAATTCCAAACTATAGAAGCCTGCGACATGTATACAATTATTTTAAGAATTAAAATATTTTCTGCGAAAAAAGTTTAAAAAATATTGAACGTAAAAAATTAGGGAAACTAACACTGTGACGCCAAAAAAATATTTTATAAGCAAACAATATAATTCTGCTGTTAGTATTGCACAGATTAAATCATATAAATCGTTAAACCACTCGTGTTTACTCTCAGCAGTGAATAAAGAAAGTCTAATGCTAAGAGAAAAGATAGGATTGCAGACTTAATGTATACTTCACATTAAAACTTTAAACTCGTAAAAGAAAACAACTGCTATTTAATAAAAATAGTTTTATTTATTCACTTGATATTCAAATGTCATATGGTACTTCATTTTAGTAATCCACAGGCGATGTCGTAGAATTTTAATGCAAAAAATACTCGAAAATCTTCACAATCGTAAACGAATGGACCCTATGGACGATTGACAGCAAATGACCAAAGCTGAAGACAGTCCATCGCTTACTCAAAAGCGGTAATGGCGGGAAGGGTCATTGCTCCAAGCCCATAAAACTTTTATTACTCTTTTCTATCTCGGAGGCCCGGTTACAGTCCCAATTAGTGCGGTAAAATCTAAAATTTTCTCATTTTTTAACTATATTTTTGTGAAACTGTAGGTGTCCAAATATTTGATTAAAATCAGAAACCAGTTCACTTGTTGAATATATGTTGCTGATATTGGCTTTTATTTTACTGAAAATTAAAATGAATGGTAATTAAATTTTATTTAGATTTTAAAAATTGTAAAATATGTGATATACTAAACAAGTAAGTCGTTTAAATACACAGAATTAAATTGGATTATTTACTTTCAATTAATTCTGTATTTACTTTTTCTATACTATTACATAATTATATACCAGGATATAATGAATCATTTTTTCTGATTAAGAAGTGTTACCAATGAAAGAATTTAGTCTGCTATGGATAGTAATAAATCAATGAATTGTTGAGTAAATTTAAATCTAGGTATTTTATTTGCTCTTTTTTTCTCCTTTCACCTCTTTCTCTCTTTTCCTCATAGTCTGGCCCAATTTTCGTATTTCTTCTTATACCTTTCTTCATTGTAATATTCCCGTCTTTTGTGAATGTGTGATTTTTCTATCTTTCATTTATAACGGAAGCTTTCCAAATAGGTACAATCATTTTTCTTTAATATTGTTTAACACTGCACTAAGTGAAATGTATCGAATTCTTATGTATGCTTTGTCTAGCTAAATGTACACATTCTTAATATATATGGGTGTTATTTTCTTGTTTCTCATATTTTATACTTTATTGCATGTTACTTTATTACATGTTCTGTCATGTTTCTTCTCCCATTTTCAACATTTTTACGCTTTATGCTCAATGTTCAAATATAAAAACAAAGTTCATAATCATAAAGTATTAGTAAACAATAGAAATTAAAAACTGATGCATCAAATTCTTGCTTTTATCACAATAATATCGGAAGTTTATTATTTATTTATATTGTTACTTTTTTTGTTTGGAAAAAAAAGGTCGAATTTTAGTTATGAATCCATAGAAAACTTGAATTTCACTTAGCTTTTGATTTATGAAGTATGCATAAGGACGGAAATAAGTAGAAAAAATATTAATCATATTCGATACAAGTATTAACTACTGTGTATTGATAAATATTCAATGGAAAGTGTTTTAAATTTAGATAATATATTAATTGATTGCCCAGAAGTTATTTTTTTAATCCTAATAAATTGACAGCATTGCAAATTTCTTCTTAATATTTTCCGATATGATGCGTACAATAAAATCTGAAACAAGAAAGAATGCAAATCTCACTTTAAATTATATGATATGAGATATATTTAAATAATAAATATGAGATGATGCATAGTAAAAAGGAGAGGACAAAAATGTATATAGATAGTAGTAGTTGATTTTACGTAATTTTATTAGTTTTAAAACTATATGTGAAAAACCTGATATAGAAGCTTTTATTTCTCTAAAAATATAAATGAGACTTGATGATAAAATTTGATTAAAATCAGATAAATTGTTAAAAAATGAATAAATTAAATATAAGTTATGTTTACTTGGTTAAGTATTTATGGAACTTTTAATAAAGATACACATATTTAGGAACTTCTGTGGACAGATTAATCAATAAAATTGATAAGAAATAGATAGATGATGTAAATGATTCATTCAAAGAGTGAAAACAAAAGTATCTTGTTAAAAATTGATTCTGAAATTGAAATTGCTATAACTACAAAGAGATATTAAGAGTTTGAGTTTCAGAGCTGTTTATATTATAGAAATAACATAAGTGTAGGTTGTGAAGAAGCAATCTCTCAAGAACAAACATAGAGCAAAGAATTTGTCTCGGAGAATTCTAACTTAATATTATATCCATTTAAATTGGATATTAGTGAATTTTAATCTTTAGCCACAGTATGAAAATTTGATACATAAGCATATTAAATTAAAGGAAGTGTACAGGTTCAATTATCTTAAATATGGGGACAGATCCTATCTTAATAGCCATTTCTTTTGTTCCACTGATGACAGAAAAGTTTACAAAAACTATAGATCTTTTAAAAGATTGATTTGGAAAAATATTAATTAACCAACACTTGATTCATTTATTGAATGTAGAACTACTTTTAAGAGTTAATGATATTAAAGCATTGTGTTCACAATATAATTATTTAGAAATATATATTCAAAACCTCAACTGGAACATTAAAAGCATGTAGCTATTTATAATGTCCTCTCTTAAAAGCAGTTTCTAATATCTAGGGTAAGATTTTAATTGTATAATAAATTTAGAAATTTCAGTGACGATAACTATTAACAATTGAACTAGAAATAAAAGGCAGAGAATGTGTACTCTCACAAATATCTTCAGATGTGACTCAGGAGCTGCCAGAACATTAACAAGTATCATAAATTTCATTTCTGGTATCAAACAACCCTAAAGAGTTTATTCATCGGAAAGTGAATCAAGTATTTCAACTACCTTCATATCGATATAAACAATCACCAAACTTAAAAGTTAATTTATCAAAGAAATGATGAGTTAATTAAATTTCAAACTGCCACTCGAAAAAAATAAATAAACGTATGATTGTTATTTGTGTCAGATGTTTTTTATGTTCTAAACGCATTCATACATCTTACAATTGAAATGAGCATTTATTAATATAAGTGGCATAACTGCTAATGCAAGGCAATGGACTATTTTTCATATTTAAATTTGGTTAAATTATAATGATTGTTATTACGCAGATGTTATTTTACTTTTTAATGTATTATTTTCAAACTGGAACTAGTCAAAGAATTTTTTTTTTGAAAACTTTTTAAATGTTGTATTGTATTTTAAATAACATATAAAGACTGTATTTGTATTTTTTAGGTTATTTCTCAATTTTAGAAGTAAATATTAAATTAAAAATTTCTTTATATAATAATGTCAGTTTACAGAATTTTGTACCTTGTATATGTTGGTATATTAATATGTGTTTTTTTTTTCTTTTTGTAGGATTTTGAAAGCCAGAATAAAAATTCAGGTGATTTATTTTATTTATTTATTTGCTTTTATTGTGTAACTATGCATTTAATTTATGATTCTTTGTAATTTCAATTTTTAAGTATGTTTTGCATTCCTGCATATATATATATATATATATATATATATATATATATCATGCCCTGCTTTTGCTAATCCTATTGTTTACTGGAAAACTCAGAAGTATGGTTTTAAATGTAAATTTTCATGTTTTCTGGATGATATGTTGAAAAGCGAAGGTAATAAATCTTTAAACAATAAAAAAATAAACCTCTGTATATCTTTGTCATACCTTAATTTATTAACAAAGTAAAAGTCCAAATAACATTTATGTTCATGGTTTTTAATTTAAAAATTGTTATTTATATATTTCATTTTATCTTTTTATTAGAATTATGCTTAAAGCAGAAAAGACAGTCTTCAGTGGATAGTGTCATGAAATATGTTCTTAGTGAAGAAAAAGAAAACGCTCTTATTTGCAGGCATTGTAATCATCACAATGGCATGGCTTTAAAAGAAGAATTTAACTACATAAGTAAGTAAAAATAGTATTGAGAATACATTCCAAAGATTTTTTTAAAAAAAATTCTAGTTGAAATGCACTTTTAAGTTGGGCAGTTTTTATTTTGAAAGTTCAGAAAAGCTTCAAGAATATACATGAAAATTTCTACTGTTATTATATTCTTATTGCATTCGTACTACAATTCAAACTGTCAATCATGCTTTTAGAAGCAGAGATGGAGCTCAAATATCTGGAGTAGCATAAATTTTTATAGAATTATTGCTTTTCTATAATTTTACTTTATTTTTTAAAAATCTAAATCACAAACATAGATTATAAAGGATTAATGGCTTATGTAATATGAATATGATCAAATATTTATCAGTTTTGTCTTTACTATATTTATTATTTGTTTCCCAATATTTTCATCTCTTATTACAGTCCATGTATTTTCTGTAGGCGGTTCAAGGTTACATTTATTACCTTGTTACTGGTTGTCTGCCTAACAACGCTAAGGCAGACAACAGTGTCACTTTTTTTTTACACAGCTGTTAAGGCATTCCGGTGGCTTTCTGCTTTATACTTTGTTCAAGTTCGTTATAGTTTGTTCAGGATTGTGGAATTCATTTACGTTCGCATTATAGGTTTACTGGGATTTAATTATCTGTGGCAGGAAAACTTGACGTGCATCAATCCCATCTATAGAAGAGCTAAAGAGAATACACATTACTCACATTGATAAGAAAATGATTGATGATTAAGGGTCCTTTCACTTGAAATATTCACAGTTTTACTTCACGGTCAAACTGGTAAGCTCTGAATAAGAATTTGTCTCTTCTAAACAGTGACTTGATGTCTAATAGATAATATTTTACAAAAAAGATAAAGAAGATAGATGCCTAAAAAGGTCGTATTCACTTAACGAAATTTGTAAACTATATCTTAGGTAGAATAAAATATCTGATACATAGGGAATTGAATTTTTAGGCTATGACAAGTCAAGTTTTGGCTTCTAATTCTGGTTTTATTGATACAGCTATATAAGTTAACGAAAAAAAATCTAATGTAATTGATCAGTAAATAAAATCGTTAGCGCATTCTAAACAATTTTTATTCTATATATTTTATTTCCTTCGCAATTATATTTATTGCATTAAAAGAAAATTAGTTTGGTGTTGTTTACTTTAAAAGGAGTATTTTAAAAATAGCAGAATTATGGAAAGTTTGTTCTATTTCAATCACCTAAATACACACTATAACAAAAGAATCGACGCACCAAGAAGCAATCATCCAATTGCTTTGAAATTTCGTATGCATGAGTCTTTTGACCAGATATGCTAATGATTAAATTTTGGTGTCCAATAAATGAATAATTTGATCACCGGTGGATCGGAACAGCATATCCAGCAGACGTATATAAAGAGTGGTTTTTCAAAGGTTGTTAACACTTTCAGTTTGATTGCGATTCAGATTACCTTTCAACAACTTAGAAAATACCTCGCCGCAAGGTGTGTGCTCATTACGAGTAACTGTCAGAGATCGTATCATTGGATTGAAAGAGGCCGGTTGGACAAATCGGAGTATCGCTCGTCATTTGAGTCGAAGCAATGCGGCGATTCAAAAATGCTGGAAAGGATGGGTGCAAAATGTTAAGAGTTCAGCGTCAGGATGGTAGCAGTCGTCCTAGGGCCACAACAGATCGTGAAGACAGAGTGATTGTCCGATCAACTGTCACAGCGCCTTCTTCATCTCTATCAACCATCAAACTTTCAACCCAAACACCAGTATCAACCATGACCATTCACAGACGGTTGAGACAGCGAAATCTACGCTCGCGCCGACCGTTACGCCACAGATTAAAATGGTGCATGGCTCGATCAGGTAGGAATGATGCCGATTGGGGTCTTCCGCGACGAATCCCGCTTCCAACTGTGCCCTGACGATCATCGAAGACGTGTTTGGAGACACCCAGTGCAGAGGGGGGGCTGCTTCCACTTTTGCACGCCACACCGGCCCTCAACAAGGCATTATGGTCTGGGGTGCAATTTCCTTTGTATGATGTACCGCTATGTAGTAGAGGTACAATTACTACATAGCGGTACATCGACGTCATCCTAAGACTCTTTTGCTTCCGTTCCTTTATTTACCCGAACTGCTAATTTCTTTCAT
This sequence comes from Argiope argentata, assembly GCA_026289955.1. Lineage (NCBI taxonomy): Eukaryota > Metazoa > Arthropoda > Arachnida > Araneae > Araneidae > Argiope > Argiope argentata. Next base: position 3,063,800 of record JAOUZG010027617.1, read on the forward strand.
TTTCAAAAAGTATCCTAGAGCAGATTCAGAATCCCTTATTTTCCTTTTAAAGATCGTCGTTCGTCGGAGATCCGTCTGATCTTGTACAATAATTTAATCCAACAGTAGTTCATGGTCACTGTCCATTATTATGAAATCAGTATTACAATTATCCACTTTTTTTATCTCTATCCCACTTCTGAAATTTATGTGAGGGCTTGTTTGTGGGCGTTTTCAGAAATGATTAAATGACCAGTAGATTATAAACTTATGTATTCTGGTAATGAGGTTACAGATGATGAACGGACATATACATGATGATAAACGGTACAGGAATGACATAAAAAATTGAAGACAAATTAGATTCTTCTTTCGTCTTTTGATCAACAGACGTCTTCTGTTGACACCGTCTTTTCTGGTAGCATCGTCTACACTATATATATATATATATATATATATATAACTGCACAGGTTCGATTTTAAAAAAATATTTTGTGCTTGAGCTTTTCCGTATGCCTCTCAGATATCTTAAATGTACAGTTCCTCAAATTCTTTTCCCTTCGTTATAAAGACGAGGGTGCAACTGCCAAATAATGAAAGTGAGCAACGCTAAGCGCGATTATCAAATTTTTTTGAATCCATAATGATTGGAAGATGCATTGGTTGCAATTTGAAATAAATGCTTTCTTCCAAATTTGTTGCCATTCCTTCTTTTGTACGTATAGACAAAAAAAAAGTTATACTAATTCACACGTGAAATAATAAAAGACGTACAAAAAATTATTTTTATGCAATTTTCGTAAAATTATCTACTTTTATTTAATCGAATTTTATAATTGAATGCATGTCAAGATACAGTGTTAAATTGATTTTAATCAATTACAAGATGACAATGAAAGCGATGATTGAGGTCAGTAAAGAACCTTTTATTTTTACGTTATATATATATATATATATATATATATATATATATATATATATATATTTGAAACTTGCAAGCATTTACTCTGATAAACATAACTATGTATACAAATTTATCCATTAATTGTTCGAACTGAAAGATGCAAATTTTTAATTATATCAAAATCAATTTTTAATTTTATAACCATAATTTTTATTTCAATCAGAAAAAAATCTTGTTTTAAACAGAAATTCGATTTTCAGATATTAGTGCCCATTTGCCAGGGATTAAACGCTAAAAAATTGACCGAGAATCAGACAGTAAAAAATGCTAAATTCATGCGAAAGATTAATATTTCATAACTTTTCTACACCATGCAAGGCGTTCTTGGCACCTTTATTAAAGAATATGCGAGAAAGTTTTACAGAGACCACTTCAGCTGGGGATTTTTTAATTATTTGTTTTATTTACTTAAGAAAATATCTCAGAATCAACAATCGAACAAAATTGTTTGCTTGCACTGTCAGCTTAACGTCCATACTAAAAAGTACTGGCGTGGGAATAAAAAAAGCTTTGTCGAAGCCATGGCAACGGAGAAGGGGGAGGAATGATGAGAGGTGGAAGCGAGTGTCCTTGAACCGCTTACAGAAAGTACACGAACTATAATTAAATTTCATGTATCTTGGCGCAATTTTTATTATCTCTGTTTCTTGTTATACTAAACTGAAAATCTTGCAAAATTTTTGCAATCCTAACTGTTGAGAATTCTTAATGATTATTTGTTTGAAGGAACGACCGCGAAAATAAGGGTTGGAATTCAGAAAGTTTTGTCCTTTAATGAATTGTAATCTAGTATGAGGAACCTGGCAGTAAATGCTTTTAATGACTATAACTGTCTAGAGGCTGAATAGTGCACGATATATCTAAAAAAGATCTGCTTTGGTAAAAATACGAACACGGATCATATATAATAAGATTGTTATATTTATTTTTTAAATAGGTATATTGTCTAAGTCGAAACTTTTCTTATTACATATTTAAGGTTCTTATAACTGTTTTGACCAAAATGAACCAATTTGCCAAATACTTTTTTGTGGGATATTTTTATGTTGGTTAATATTATAAGTTACAACTTAAGTAAATCAAATATTTCAAACACATTATTTTCTATTAATTTTTTAAATATATTTCTTGGTTTTGATTTAAATGCTATATATGTAATATATTAAACGGAAGAATAATTTACTAGTGCTTTGTTTAACACTGATACATTTTTAACCCACTTGAAGGCAGAGCCTCTACAGAAAATGTCTTACTAGTCATTATAATTGTTTGTTTTAATTTAAATGCATTGTGTTATATAATGACTGAAGTTCTGAAATTAAAAAGTTTATTAAAATTCTTTTAGAATTTTATTTATTTTTACTTTTAAGAATATATAAAGTAAGTTATAATATTTAGTGAATGTTTTCTTTTCTCTTTTCCCCTCCTTGTAGGTTTCCGTTGTTGTCGTTGTTTAAAACTGAATGAAGCAAAATCGCCTGCTGTTAAAAAATCATAAAGCTGATATTATGTATTATTAACTGTAGAAGTTATGCTCCATTGTTTGAACTGACAGGATATAGCTTCCATAAACAATTTTTGAAAGAGAGATTATACATAGGTTTTAACTAAATGAATTGTACTCATGACTAACTTTTGCTTGTAGAATTTCTAGTTTTTATTTTTTGACATGGTAGAAATTTCTATATCTTGTTTTAATTTTTGAATTGTGATTATTCATCCTGTTAGCTGAATCTTATTTGGTGTTTAAACAATTATCAGCTTTTTGGAGTATTTTCTGTTTTGTAAGTTAATATTAAATAAGAATAAAATTTAAAATGTATGAACAATAATTTGTCATGCTGACATTGAAATTTGGTTGAATGAACTAACTGTTGAGACTGCATATTTCCTGTCATACATATACTAACATATTCATTATGTTAAAATTATTTTTATAAGATCATATTCCGCTTATTTTTGGCTTTCCATATATGGGTTGATTTTGTAGTTTTGATGTTTCTGTGAACTACTGTGGCACAATTTGGCCTTCCTTTCATTTGTATTTATAAAAAGTCCTTCTTTTATTTGAAGATTGATCCAGTTGAACTAATTTATATATGAGGTTGTTTTTATTTCTTGATCAAATTTTACTTGTTAAATTTTTTATTTTGTTAATTTAATTTGTTATGTTAATAATTGTACACCTAAAATGTTTTCAGCAGAAGAAATTTTATTTCATGAAATTTTCTTTGAAAGATTATTTTTCTTGTAATTTTTTGAATTGGTCTTCTATTACTTTAGCACTAATTCTAAATACTTTTTCCCCCGATTTATACATTTTTAACCATTTCTTCATAAGCTAGTCTCATGATATATCCTTTTGCATTCATTTCATTCAAAATTAATGTGGTAATGAGCTGCTCATTTCATAAACAGTAATCTTTTTTGTTCATTTGCTCTTTATTCCATTCATATTTGTTTATGAGTATTTATTCATAGAATCAATTTTTATTAAAAAAATATTGCTTCATTTAATTTTTAGACCAATGTTGACTAGCTGTCTACTTTATTTCAAATTGATGACAAAATAGAAAATTGCTGGCAGAAATATAACCTGTTTCATTTTCTGTGTGTATATTTTTCTGCACACATATGCAGTTATTAAAACTACTATGAACTAACGTAATGCAATACTTTACCCGGGGTCCATTATGTTCTGTAAAAACAATTTGCTTTTCTGTTTGTTTTTCATTACACTTATAATTTGACCATATAGTCTTGGCATTACTTTAGGTACATGTTTGATTGCGGAAGAAAAGTCACTGTCTTCGCAGTTAATTTCTGCCATTTTCTAATTCTATAATTCTGAGGTTCCGAGTCTTTCAAATTACATCAACATTTATAGCGCGTAAGTAAGAATAAAAAATATAAGTATTCTCATAAAAGCCTTTTCCATATTAAAATCAATGCATCCTAAATGGAATGTTTATAATAAAATATAATATTTTAATTTAATGAAATAACATAAATGGCGCTTTTACATTATTTTAATATATAAATTTACTGTATGTTATTATAAATAGTTCTTGATAATGCATAATAGCAAATATTAATATGTACTTTTGATGAATGAATCTGTTTTGTTATAATCAATTCCGATTTGTCAGGCTTCATTTAATTCAAGCTTAAGTCAATTTCAAGTCGCAGTTTTATCCTCCATTTGTTTTTAATTACTAATATGGATGGAGGTCAATTTTATCAAAGACATGATGTGTTGAAAAACATTAAAAAATGTTAACCGTTTTCACAGAAATATGTTTATTGTCATCTTTTTTTTGTACCAAAATTAGCTTATATATTATATTATATTATAATTATTATATGTATTTAAAATTCATTTATGGGATTTTTGCGTCTAAAATATCTAAATTTTTTTTATCTCTTCCTTGAAGTGAAATATTATCTAACACTATGCTCAAAATATAAGATGAAAATTATCTAATTTTCACTGTCGAAATTTTTAGAATAACAATTGCTCAGTGCCGTAAGTGACGCACGCCAAATTCGTACTGTAGTACTTTCATTCATTTACCATACATCTCTAAATCATTCATTCATACATTTCTAAAACAATAATATTTTGGTTTCAATTTTTAATTAAGAAACATTTGACAAGAAAAGACTAGCCCTGTGCTGAAATTGCATTTTGCTAAGGGCAACCTAGACCACCTTCCATAGTTGCTCACCATCGTATGTGTGCACTTTGCACGCCTAGCGAAACGAGGTCTGAGACCATCGGAATACTATATATATCTACTTTTATGATAAGTAAAAATCGATTAATGTATTTCAATTTTAAATTTCAAGACAAGTCTGACTTGATATATTATTGCCATAAAAGAGTTTTGAAATCTGAAAAAATTTAAACTTTTATTTCTAACATTATTCAAGGTTTATAATCGAATTTTTTATCAGCTTATTTTTATATTATGCATATTAAAGAAATAAGTGAAATGGTATGAGTTTTTATGTGCTTTCAAATAAAGTATTATGTTGTGAAATTATAATACAAAAATGGATGTATTTTATGTAATTTTCTTGATGATGTTGTACTCGGAAATACATTACCTGTGATTTCTCTAAACGTTTTTGTTACTTTTACCATAGCACAATAATTTTTACTGAATGTTAAATCACCATGTGATTTATAAAAACTTTTCTGTGACACTTGTGATTTTTGCTCTTGTGTATAATCTGTTAAAAAAATGTAATTTATTTTAGAAGCTGCACACTGTTAGACAATCACTGTATTAAATCTTATTTATTTTTAGTTCAATATTTTTCAAAGTTTCCTGTGATATAATTATGAATTATAAGCATTTTATGAAGATATTTGTGCTTTGTTTGAAGTATTATTTTTCACGGTTATTTTATTGTTAAGAACATGCATTTATCTGTTTCATGACTTTTTCTTTATATGGGTGATTTTATTGGGACTGTGCCCAGGAATTATATGAATTGATATGATGAAAGCTGTACATAATTGAAAGATCATGAAAATTTATTTTAAATTATTAAGCATCTACGCAGATTGAGAATTTATTGCTACAGTAAGTGAAATACAATTTAGCGTAGTTAAGATTTAAAAAAATAACTTATCATGTGAAAGTGGCTTTGTCAGGATCATCAGAATTAAGACATTAATTTGTTATAATTTTAAGTTTATATGAAAGCTTCTAGAGTTCTATGTCTAGAAACATAAATATTAGCAAAAAAATTTATTCTAAGTTTACATACTAAAAAAATAAAAGATTTTAACAATTTAATGAAATTAAGTAATGTGACATTTTTAAAACGTAAAATTTTGACTAAGCCCAAGATTTGGTCATTTTGATTCGGATTCTGTAGTAACATTTTGATATACTTGGTCTTTTCTTTTCATGGAAGAAGGGAGCAATAAAAAAAATTTCTAATGGATACCAAACTTTTTGAGCTTTAATTTCTATCTCATTTTTCCCTCTTCATTGGTTTATTACTACTTTGCTTAGGTTCTCTTTGAAATTGATAATCTATTTTAAACGTTTTTGACTTTTTATCAAAATAGCCCATATGGAGCTACTTCTGCATAATATAAGGCACATAATTATAAAATTTTACTGTAGTTAACTTGAATATCATGCAAGAAGTTTTTAAGTTGATATATTTAATTTTATATTAAATTTTTATATACATATTGAGGGATTAATAGTAGTTAATACCTTTTTACAAAAGTTACTTAAGTCTCAAAGGTGATCGTCATGTATTTTCCACGTTAACTTAAAAGTATACTATTTTTGAAGCTCCCTAACAATACCCAATTATTTTAATGGATATTGCGTTATATTGATTTCCAACAATCGTTAATATTGGTGTTAGAGGAATCTTAAAAATGTACTGCTGTGTAACAGTGATAAATCTTTTAAGACATTTTGCTAGTAACATTTCAAATAAACCATTTTTAGGCTATACCCACTTTCTAAGTATAGCGAGGAGTTTTTTTTTAAAGATTATTATACTTTTTTTGCTATTGCATATTGTATTTAAGCTATGTTTTGTTATTCATATTAAAACAGAAATGCATTATTTATTTTTTTGACAAAAGAACAACTTGTCTGTTAAATTTCTGATTTTTACATTTTATTTTTGATACTATTTTTCTGTGAACTTTGATATGTATTAAAATACTATTACAAATTCAGCTGTATTGAGTTTTTATTTCAACCATTACTAATATATATGTTTATTATATAAAGATGTCTTTTATTTTACTATGAGAAGGAAAAGTAAGACAATTAAACCATCATTTTTCATATGAATCATTAAACCATAAATATTTAAATCAAATAAAACCAAAACCGTAATTATATTTTCGTTGAGTCCGACATTCATCATGTTAATCGTTAGTTTCAATGGATTGGATTTTTGACCTCTTCAGAAAGAAAGCAATCTGAGAAAGGAAGTATGAGAAAATCACACTGAAATGAAGCACTTTTTCGTTCTTTCAAATTACATTGTTTTTCTTATATTTACCTGGAAACACAATTATAGTTATTTCAGTGAATTATTTTTATCTATACCAGGTTCGTAATTGCGGGGGAGGGGGGGGGGTTGTGGAGTCAGAAAGTAGGCTTAAAGACATTTGTATAAATTTAGATATGTTAGATGGAATTACATGTATTTTACAGGTATGATCAAATGTTTTTACTGATTTTCTGTGATAAAAGATGGTGCATATACATTATGCTCTTCAGTTGAGTTTATATCGTTACGGAAAATTCCTAATCCAATGATCTGGTGCAATGTGTATGTGATGAAGCAGTTCAGCAAGCTCAATGTATAATCATGTATACAAGCTCAATATATAAAAATAACGATATCTTACTCTGCACGAACAAACAGACAATAAAACTCAGCCAAATAGTTCAAAAGAACAGCATTTGCACCCTCGTTCAAATGACTAGCCACTCAACCCTCAACTCTTCGATTGACTCGCTACTCTTTCGGTAATCAGCGCACGACTGACTGTAGCTCTGTCTCCCAACTTTTTATAGTTTTCGTGACAAGCCAAAGAAGGCTTTAGAAAGTAACTACAATTCACATCCTAATGATTATTGCAGATACTGGAATTTCTTTTCTTTTTCAACAAGCCGAGCTCATTGATTCTACAATCGTTCACCATCCATCAAGCTCTGTCTGTAGGTCTAACTCACCACTACCCGGCCGACCCAAAAGGGTGTAAGGTGACCGGGAAGAAGAGCTATCTGTAAAATTATCTTCCTTACTAGGAGACCCATTGTGTCGTTCAGCAACATTTCAAATTCGTAACATTGCTCTTGTCTTAAAAGACTGACGCCCGAGCATTCTTACCAGATAAAACCACAATCAATAGCACTATATATAACTATCCAATGATGTGAATAGCTTTAGACGTAGCATTGAATGAACCCTGTAGATGATATCGTTCAATTTCTTTATAATAGTGTTACAAGCGGGCGAAAAGCGCGCCACAGGTGGAAATGTTGGCGGCGCTTCGCACCAGCCGAGTTGACTTGGCGCGAGGAATATTCTGGTAACCCCGAGACAATTCTGGCTGCGCCGCGTTTCTTCTCGTGACGCGGGCCCGGCTATATAAGGAAAGGGTTGCCGTAAAAGGAGTGAGTGAATTCGTTGAGTGGATCTCTCTTCGAGGAAGAGAAGCGTTTCGCTTACTTGTAGCTTTTCGCTTGTTATTAGTGAGCTGTGTTTGCGTTTGTTGTTAACGCTGTGTTATTGAGCTCGCTGTGATTGACTGTTGCTGTGCTATACTATAGCTGTTTTGCAAACCGTGTTTATTGTGCGTAAGACTTGCATTTACGCTGTAAGTGACTGATTATTGCTGAACTGTGTTTTCTGAAGTTTTACTTTTCCAAGCCATCCTGTAAATAACTGTAAATAGCTGTAAATAAATTTGTTTGTGCTGTCCTCAAATAAAGTCCATTCAATCCGAACCCGCAACGCTAAAAACGTAACAATAGTATTAGATTCTTTTCAGTTTTGTTTGCAGCTAAAGACTTAAATATCTCTGGCAAGTAGGGAAGGGTTTGCTTCCAGGCTTACTCCAGATTACTCTCTTCAAAAAGTTAATCTGTTACTCTGACTTCATAACAAGTCTCCGTTCGCAGTTAGGTAGATAAATGAATTGTCTGTCTGGTGAATATTTGTAAGCCTTCCAATCTTGCCTCTGAATTCTTGTATTCTTTTTACGAAGAAGCTTATCACTTAGCCGTCTAAAAGGATCACGGGGCAATCGCAGCATTCGGCAAAAAAGAGTACATTCATTTGAACAATAATTTCATCGGACGTAATATTATAATGCCGAGGGAAGGGGTAGCAAATATGTTTCCCAATCATTCTGATTCTTTTAAGTAAACATGATTAGGTAAGATCGTTTGATTTAAACTTTCAGTTATGCCATCGGTCTCAGGATGTAACACTGCCGTTCAAAATTCTGCAGGGCTCAGTAAAATGCCCGGAATTAAGATTTTCAACTCGATTCGAAGGAAATATGGGCATGCCATGAAATGCATCTTCGAACGAGATCTAAAATGGGATTTAATTTAGGCCGCTTCATAAAATAACCTATCAATTATTAAATAAACCAACTGTGGTTTGAGGTTACTGGAAATCCTCTTAAATATATAAAGCCATTCTATCCGATGGTCATTCTACATTTTCTTTCGCCAGGAAATCTTTGCTCGTATTTTCGACAATCTTCGGATTCCGCTAGTGTAACATTTTCGGCATCATTTTTTCAAAGTAGGCATGTGATCGAACCTGATAAAATCATTGTTGGAAGTTACTTAAAGTTTTCTTAACTTCAAAATGTCTTTCTATTTCTCTGTCACTCGTCTCACGCATAACATCTTAAATTCTGCTCTTCAGTTACAATTGAGACAAGAGCTTCCATCATCACTTTCCAACTTGCGTTATTAAACGCCATCTTTAAGCCATAAGAAGTCCCGATGAGCTCAATATCATTTTGGGGATGAACTCACAAAAGAGATTTCTTGTGAAGATGATCGATCCAGTGAATTTAGCTTCCTCTCTAGAATTGGTCTGATATCTGGATTTTCTAATTGCCCTTTTCGGATATCACTTTAAATATGCACAGCTGTGGTTGTTAAAACTTTCAAAAATGTGTCTTTCATCGCCCCCCCCCATTTTTTTTAATGTGAATCCATTGGATCCACTTTCTATTGAAATATCCATTTTTTCTGTGTATCCTTATTTCTTCATCAGTAGCAATCTTCAAAAGAAATGCTGGGAGGCATGTAAAAAAATTATCCTTAAATTTCTGGCTCAAGTTTGTTCTCTAACATGTTAAGTTGGTATCTATATACACCAGCATAACACGGAATAATTTCCACTAACAGGTCCTTCCAAATAAAGGCCATTTCCTCTCCAAGGTTCAATTATTTTCAATACTTCGTTAGTGGTATTTTTCAGAGTGGATAGTCTTTGCTCCGCAAGATGGCCTTAAGTGTTTTTTTCTCATAACCACATAGCATTCTCTCTGCACGGGCCCCTTTTTATTGCGCTACCAACAAGTAACGTCAAGATCTCATAAAGGCAGTTTTCTTCTAGGCAGCAAGACTGTTCACTATTTTTTCCAACACTTTTAATAGAGCCACATATTTATCATCTCTCTCTTCAGTGTTATCCTCTACCTAGGAAGATCTTGCTTGAGTGGATGATTTCAAAGCAGGCCTCGTTGTCTATTTCTTCTTGCTGCCAGCTGTTGCTTATTTCAGATCTTTTACTTCCATTAGTCTTATTTATAATTGTGTGTCCTCTTTTCTAATAGTATCGATGAAGTACTCAGCTGTCAGGGTTTTCCCAATATTCACAAAAAACTCGATAAAAACTCGACTTATAAGACGTTTCACATCGGTGGTTAATTCTTGAACATTTTTCTCTTGGTTTCTGTCTCTTTAATCTCAGCTCAGTACAACTGAGAAAGATAGCTATCTCCGACTCGAGATTCAACAACTTTCTAAATTGTGAATACGTCTGTCAGAAATAGGTCAGCCTAAATTGTGAAGTTGATTGAAATACGTCACTGATCCTCGAGAGAGGCTTCTATTACGATTTGATCGCTTTGTTATGTAATATCTTCAGTCATTCGTAACACTCACTACTTCGAACTAAGTCTTCAAACAAACCAAAGCTATTGCCCATTTTATTTCAAATGCTTTTCTATTGGTTTGAAGTGTGTGAATTCTAGTGATGCAAGAATGGTGTTTGGTTTAATTTCAAGATCTATCTCTTCTCCATACCGCAGATCTTTCTTTGACTTCAGTGAATCTTTTCTTTCAGTCATTAGGTATTTTTATCTATATACACCTGCGAAGATTCTCCCTCGACTTGCTTCACGACTTGAACTTCCATATATTCTTGTCCTTTCTTTAACACGCTAAAAAACAAATCAATCTGGCGTTTTTTTATGTCTTCTCTTGGAATCTTGTCAACACTATACATTACAGAAACCTATTTTTAACAATGTTATGGAAATTTTAACCCTTCAAGCGGCTGGAACGTAGAAAGTCGCTCCAAGGTGCCTCTTGAAAACCGGCAGGAACGTAGAAATCCTCTCCAAGGTGTCGCTTTAAAACCGCCAGGAACGTAGAAAGTCTCCATCCGCAAATGTCTCTTAACCCGGCTTCCCCGTAGAAAGTCGCCATTGCTTTCCCCCCGTAAATGTAATAATCGAGGTGGGAGATCGGCTTGTTAGAGCTCATTTTCTGGTTTCCGCTGGCTGTTAGAATGCGGGTGGTCCCTCCAATTAGGGGAATAGGAAATCCCCCCTGAGAATAGGACATCACTTTCTTGTAAGAATTCGCGATAACAGGACCGATTGGTGATATGAGCTGTATACTTCATTCTTTCTTTCAATATTTCATTTCGAATCCAAGAGAAAACTATTATACTTATTAAAGATAGGGAAACCCTCATATTTACATGCCATAATTATGTATAATAGTTTATTAAAAAAAGCGAGTTTTCAAAAGCGGGTTTGAATTTCCTGTATTTGTCTGATGAAATATTAAAAAATCACATTTGAACTGTTAATAATACTTTTATTAAATAAAAAAAACCTTATCTATTTGTTTATAAAAAACCTTATTTATTTGTTTTCATCCCAATTGATAAGCGAAAAAAATATTTATAAATGTTATTGTAACTATTGCTTAAACTTTGTGTGTAGATTTTGGGCAAGCATTTACTACGCAAGGGAAGACAAATTTGAAAAATTTTGGATATAATTATTTATTTATTTTTGACTTTTTAAACTTAACTTTAGTAAAGTTGTTGTTAATTCTTTTTATAAACGCTTTTATTTAATGTATCTAGATAAATATAGTTCTTCTTTTTTTACTGTTTAATATTATTTTTTATTTTACTAAGTTAATGCATGCGTTATTTACTACTTTTTGCAAATCATATTTTTCTTTCTTTTCGGGAGGAGGGGGGCAGATGGAAAAAAAAACTGTTTCTTTTATAAATATAAAAAATATTTTTTTGGAAATTATATATATTTATAATATAAAGAAAATAATAAAAAAAGAAAAGAAATATTTTTATGTTTATAAAAAATTATAAATATAAAAACATTTTTTTAATTATGTATTTCAAATATACATTTCTATTATAAATATATATGTCAAATCTCTATAAATAATCAAACCAAATTCATATGAGAGGAAGTTTTGTGTCTTGTGATGAACTACTAAAAGCATAAATGAAAAAAAAATACATAGAAATAATACGGATTATTAAAAAAGTTTAGTATATGAAATAAATAAATATATATATATATATATATATATATATATATATATTGTGTGTGTGTGTGTTGGCGCTGTAGAAGACAGACCGTTCGACCAACAGCTACCAAATTTGGTAAATGTATACCTAGGGTGCCAGGAATGTGCACCTCAGAGCCCCTTTTTTTATTTTAAAAAAAATGTCAATTAATTAAAAAATAAGCCAAATTTTGAAGTTTTTTCTCTATAACTTCCGAAAATATTACAGTACAAAATTGATTTTTGCATCAAGTTAAAGCTAAAAAAATAAGCTTTTCAATGATACTGATGCTTTGACCTATAAATTAAAACTCTATTTTTTATGAATTTTTAAACATTCAATTTAATCGTTTTTTTTTTCAACAATTTATTTCGCATAAAAAAAAATCTTCTCGAGGATATAAAAAAATCAGCTTATAATAATATGTTGCCTATAGATTTCAGAAGTTCTGATAAAAAAAATAGGTTAATTACTACCAAAAATAAAACAGAAAAATATAATTTTCATTACCTGATTATATGAAATGAAACAAATAGGAAATGTGATATTTTTTAAACAATAAATGTAAGAAAAAAATTTTCTTGATCGTTTGCAATATCAAAATTATTAATTCAATTAAAGAATTAGAATGAATAAAAATACTTAATAAAATATATTATAAAAGTGTGACAGTTAAAACAGAAAAAGAATTTTTAGAAAACCACCAAATGATAATCTTCTGAGAGCGGGATTATTTATTAAAAAGTAAGAAATCTTAAACGAACTCGAAGATAACGTCATTTCAAAGAAACGACGAACAAAAAGCAATTGATAATAAGTAGAAATAAAATATATTTGAATTCGTGATTTTTTTTTTAAAATTTTTCAAACAATAAGACATGTTTTGAATTGTTACTTTTACTTATGTGAAGGAGATATATTGTGCAAATCAAAGAATTCGCCTTCGTGATTGTAAATTATCTCCACATTTTAATGAATCATGCGAAATAAAAATGCATCTGCTTTCAACGTTAAGCATACGCAATTTTAAAGCTATACTGGTAAAACCAGGTCAGTTATTTGAAAACGCACCTTCTTTCATATGTAAAAATTAATAATGCAAAATTTGTAAAATCAGATAAAAATATTATTTACCCGTATATTTCGGAGATATCAAAATTTTCTAACCAAAACAATATCATGTTCTCACGTGAGAAAAAATAAATCAACTATCATTCCAAATTAAACATATAAAAATGTCATTTTAGGCACGTGTCTGCATAAAATGAAACAAATATGAAACATGGTATTTTTGAGAAATAAATGCATGGAAACGTTTTCTGTGATATTTTACTATATATATATTACTAATCCAATTAAACAATTTTATTTAAGGAAAATATGGTTTAACATCTACAAGGTATCTTCTGTAATCGGAGCCCAACATCTAATTCCTTAATTTTTTTGGGAGAGACATACATCTCTTAACAAATGGTCTAAGTGAAATATAAAATTAGTAGATTGAGAGAAGAAATGGTGATGAATTACGACTTTTAAGTTTTTACATATATCATCTGCTATGTGAATCATATTTAACAAAATATTCTACAGACAATAAGTCCTCCTTAAAATAAAAAAAAGTGGCACTCCAATCAACTAAATCAATCATCCAAGTTGATCGATCTATGCAAATTTCAATATAACTATTCGATAAAAATTGGCTATTTTAGATCACTTTATCAAGATCTCAAAGAAGCCAATCATGGTTAGTCTAGAATAATTGGCTTAGATTATAAAAAGGATGATTGTTCTAAATTTGCAAGAATTGATAAAGAAGATAAGTACTGAATAAATCAGTCATATTTGAAGAAGATAGAAATGTTTATTTATTTACTGAGAAGTTGAATATATTAAGAATATTTTACAAATATGTATCTATAAGACTAAAGGAATTGAAACCATATTTTTTTTAATATATTTATAAACCAAAAAAATATGTATTATTATTATTGAGATCATTTATATACATCTGAAAATAAAATTAAAAACTGAATGTTTCATTTAATTTGGGAAATTTTTGCTGAACAATTCTTTGAGATATTATAAATTATAAAAAAAATTATAACTTTTCAATTTCTGTAGTGAACATAAAACATCAACTACTCTGCTCTCAATTCTTAGTTTTATTTAGACATGCTTAGATTGAGTAAAGAAATCTTTATATTAATGGAAGCTTCATTTCCATTTTAATTTAAAACTGAATTTTGCGTGCACTGATAGAAAATCAAAGAGAGACGGGGAGTTCAAAGATAGGACAGCTTAAGGCCTATATAATAGTACAAGTGAATCAAATGACTATCGAAATTTGGAGCTTAAAAAATATTTTGCTGAAAAACTTATTATGAGACCAAGTTAAAATTCATCGAACCCTTTTGTCCGAATAAATACTGACGAACCGGCTGGTCGCCAATTGCGGCTAGTTTATAATAAATGGAAAATTATTATATAAACATTTATTTATATTCAACAAAATTCGATTATTGAATTTCATATTGGTTTGAATAATGAAATGAATAAATGTCCAATTATAATGAATAATAATGAATAATAATAATTAATAATAATTAATAATGTCAATAATAATTATTAATAATGAATAATATTAATAATAATTAATAATATTAATAATAATAATGAATAAATGTCCAATTACAATTAATACTTTGCATTAAAACAAAGTTAGTCTTAGATATTAATGAAATTAAATAAATGCAATAAAGGCTGAATTACATACATTCTATTTGAACCTATTACAAGGCTGCAAATTCAGAACTTAATAATGAGTACTGATTTACATGCATACTTAAAAATTAAAGTAAATGAATGCCATTACAAATTAAAAATTAAAGTGTTTTTATTTATTTGTAACATTGCTGCTGATAATCAGTACCATATAAATATTTTAAAATGTCGTCTAGAAGAAATTTTAAGCCTAATAAAATAACTCTAGAAAGATGTGCTTAAAATAGATCTTATACTATAGTACCATGTTTCAGCAGATTTGGGCATTATTCCTTGCCGTAAAAGGAAACCAAAAAGTAGATGTAGTTTTTTTTATATATGTATTTTTCCAATTTAATACTTTCAAGGATGGTGTCAAATTGGATTTGTTGAAAAAGGTTTCAACATATTTATTTATTTCTTCCATAATATAACTTATCACTGTGTTACGAAAAAAAAAATTCTGAAAAACATCATCGAATCATCTAAGTCCCAAGGGAAATTTTTTACCCATGCACTGATACTAAGAGTCGAAGTAAATTGAAAATTTGGAGGAGCATTGGTAGGTGTTTGCAAGTCAATAGGAGACCTACAGCGAGCTGCATTTAAAGTATCATCATCAGATTCACTTTCCGATTTAGAGTATTAATCTTCAGAAGATAAAATAAATTCATCACAGCTAGAATCGTTAGAATTTAAATCCATATTAAGCTCAACAATTTTCGCATAAATATAATGTTAATTAAATTTAGTGCAAGAAATCAATAGTAAATTTCAGTAATATATTAAAAAAGCTCGAAGATATATATTTCATAAAGGTAATCAACACTTATTTAATTAAAAAAAATATTCGTAAGGTCTACTCAAGTTTCCTAAGCAGTGCACTTCACTCGAGTTTCTAGACCTTTCAAAAAGAAAATTATAGCCAGGAAAAATTAATAACCTTTGGAATTAAAATCTAAAAATAAGAATCCTATTGAATGATTACATAAGTCAAACTGTTATAAAATTTCCAATGAAAAATTAGAATTTGACCATGTGACCAGTATGAAAGCAGAGGCAAATAAAAGTGATAAGATTTATTTAGAGATCCCTTTGCCCTCATGTGAAAGACCTTTTTATCATGCCAGAACATGGTATTATTTTTGGGATGAGGTTTTTGGCATCAACAAAAATC
Source organism: Argiope argentata (assembly GCA_026289955.1). Classification (NCBI taxonomy): domain Eukaryota; kingdom Metazoa; phylum Arthropoda; class Arachnida; order Araneae; family Araneidae; genus Argiope; species Argiope argentata. The sequence goes on from JAOUZG010027617.1 coordinate 3,080,044, forward strand.
TGTAAGCGAAAAATAAAAATTTTATTATCTGCACGATTGATGTAAAATATACTTCAATTAGATAAATTAGTACACAAATTTCCAATTAGTTAATTTATTTATTTTTCGAGTTACAACGGAAAATTTTTAATTAAAATTTTTATCATGCTTTAAGAATTAATAATTTACGAAAATATTAGCTTTTAAATTTTTAAAAGATATTTGTGAATATTATTTTTGCTTTGATAAAAAATAATTACAAATGATAAGAAGGTTTTAACATCAAGAGAACTCCGATGATGCATCTATGAATAGACCACCAATAACTTGCTGCTTTACCACAGCAACATGATTCCCAAACCCAGATTTTACCAATTAATTCTATAATGAAAAATTCACGATCCTCTGTATTTATCTTTTTTTTTCGTTATATATATATATATATATATATATATATATATAT
>JAOUZG010027617.1:3080585-3132137 GCA_026289955.1 Argiope argentata
ATATATATAAATTATGATTTAGCACAGTATTCAAATTTTTGTATTGCCATTTTTAAGCCACTTTTCTCCCATCTGAGTTTTACGACTGGAAGAAAAGATCACTTAAATGAAAAACTCGGATCATCCTTCACAGACTGGCAACATTATTATAGATTCATTAATATCTATAATTTTCGTTTGTTTTAATTAATGGACTAAAATTTGTAGCAATTATTTTTATTATTTCAATGAACTAAAAACCTAATTTTTCACTCACGGTTTTTAAACGTTGCTGAAGTTATGATTGCGTACTCTAAAGTGTTTTTTATTATTATTTTAGTGAGCATCCATCTTTTGAAATTCACATGCAGAGAAATATTGTAAATGAAATTTTTTTTAATTATCCAAACACGATGAACATGGAAGAAACGTTCTGAAAGGGGTAATTTTTAATTGGTGGATACTTGCAGCTGTCTCCTTTTTATCTACAAGATTTCACAATTTACGAAGTTTCACAAAAATTCATAATGTTGCAATTTAATAAAATGGGTACAATTGAAATTTTGATTCCATTGCGTAAGTAAAATGAAGAAAAGGTTTTTAGCAATATTTGTTGGCAGAGAAATGCATGGATTTATGAAAATATTACTGCGCAAACTGTGAGTAATTTTTACAAATAATTGGGACAAGTTTAAGAATGATATAATAAATTGACATTCAAAATATTCCCCTACTAAAAATAAGAATGAAATGATAATTTTTAAACGATATAGGCCATTTTCAAAAATGGATGCTTTATTATTTTTTCTTATTTCAATATTAAAATTAACTTTAAAAACTTATTATCTCAACTTACATCTTAATTATTTCAAAATAAGATAATAAGTCAAAAATATCCAAATTAATATTTTAATAAACATATTATTACTAAAATATTTACTTGCTATACATTGACAAAAGATTGTTTTATTTAAAAAAAACTGAAAAAAAAATTCCACATTTTTATTTTAAAATTTTTGATAACAGCTATATATTTTCAAAAATGAACGTAGTATTTTTAATATTAAGTATTAAAAAAATATTAATAAATTTTTTAATTCTATTTTAATCAGTGTACCATATATATCCTTTTATTTTAATTTCCAATGCCAAATATGCCAGCAAATTGCTTAAAACTAAATATCGGGGAAAACTAAGTAAGATTCTCTGAGTGTTGGCAAAAAGAAAGTATTATGTTCGTAATGCAATTTGATGAATGATAATTCCTCTAAATTTTTCATTAAATTAATTTTTCTATTTTTTTACACAAATTTATTTAATCATATTGCTGGATTTTTTAAATTTATTTTTGAACAAATTCTATTTTCTGAAAACATTACAAATTAAAAGAGAAGCTCTTAGTTCTCAGAACGAAAACCAAATTCTCATCTGAAAAACCGCGCGGTAATTGTCCTGCTTCGACAGATTTACGACTCAAGTTGTCACTCTGTTCCTTGGGACACACAATCCTCGTATTTCGGGTGGTATGATTGTTAAAAAGCGGGGTAGATTACCCCCCGCTGTTACTGCTCGGGGGAAAGCAAAACACACCATGCCGGTTTAGGAACGTTCTGACAATTTCTTCTCTTGTAAATTGTGTTCAACCTTTATTTTGACCGCTGCCGTTTTAAGAGCATTCTTACGTTAGAAAGCCGACGCTCGATGGGTTAAAATCCAAACACCAACAAGTCCAGTGCAGCGGATGTACTGTAAAGCAATCTGACAAACTTGAGAATATAAAAGTCATCAGTTTTCATATGAAATCCGAAATTGTCGGAATTGGACCAGTGATTGGGGTTAGGTTACTTGTTCATTGATTTCCCTTATTATTTTAAATATATCGATTAATTATTATCGTGACGGCTGGTCATTCAGACATCCCAAACGATCGAAATACTATATGTTTAATTCTTTCCCCGCTTTGGAAGAGGGTTATAAAACGGTACAGAGTGATCTTATCTTTTTTACAATGGTTATTTCCTCTCCTACTGCCGCTGTTGATTGAAGCCCCCAGAAAGTATTTGAGAGCAGGCGCTTAATTTTCATTAAGCGTTTTGCTTGCTAACTACTAATATATCTTGTAAAATGCATGGATATATTAAAATTGTTATTTTTTGTGATGTTCGTATTTTGTATTAAGCAATATTCTGGACTCGCAAATAGCATTTAAAAGAGAAAGAGGACGTTTTGATTTGAATACGTTTTGTGATACACCTACAATATTTGTAAATGCTGCATATTAATTAACAAGAGAATATTTTGAATAAATGAATGAAATTATTTGTTAGGTAGACAACTGCGTGTTCAGTAGCCAGTCATTTGAGTTGAGCTCAAGCTAATAATTTGACGCTTCTGACCGCTACGAGGTATTATAAATTTGCCGCTTGTCTTCTCCTGCTCACCTCAAATGCTGTTTTTGTATACCTTTCAGTTGAGTTTTGTTGTCTGTGTGTTGTGATTTGGTACAAAACAAAAACAAAAAATAAAACTGCGTAATGCATTATTTGCTAAGAAATCCTGCTAGATATCAGCGAAAACCAATCAAATGAAATATGAAAACTCTTGACCCCTTGATATGTCATGAAAGGCCATTGTTCTTTTTCCTTCCTCATTTATTGGAGAAAAATAGAAAAAAAAAGTGCGTAAAGCATTCTTGATAAAGATATCTTGTGACAAAGTTCGCCAGGCAAAATCATACAAGAACGCGATTCGATTTTGATGAAATTTGTTTCATATGGAAGCTTAAAACCCCTAAAAACAGGGCACCCCCAAGGTATGCTGCATCTACTATTTACAGATTCGGAGATAACCGGTCACGACGAGTAATTTGATGCATAACATATGGGTTCCCCGAATGTAGCGTCTTGGTCTAGTTACATGAAAAACTTTAATTACTAATCTGACAATGTTAATTCCAAATTATGATGCATATGACGATTGTACAGCCTGGAATCTTCCCTTGGTGACTATGCAAATTTATGGCAACTAATGTGAGAAAAAGCGCTTCTGCGGATAAATAAGCAAATTACGACCGCAACATATAAAGCTAGAAAAAAATTTCTTGAAAGGATCGCACGTTAATCCTTAAAAAATTACTGAGTATTTTACGTAATCATAGTGGCTCTAAAATGCGCGATTATTTGATTGAGCATCGCGTTTTCATGGTGCTGACTTATCATGAATTTCAACCACCAGGGGCTGTGTTGAAAAAAATTCAAGAAAAATGCGGCAATCACCAAAGGTAAACGACACGACGATCAAAATAATGTTTGAAATGTTAGCAGGAAACTAGTCTGGTCGAAAGATCATTGTACTAGCAATGGGAAAAAAAGAGATACAAGCAAATACAACTGAAATGTGGTGTTATCGCGTTCTTGTATGGTATAGACGAGATAAGCGAATTTTAGTTTATACAAGATGATGCTAGATTTCACAGCACCCAGCAAAACTTCGATCTCCTTGCGTAACATTTTCAAGATACACTGATCGGGTTGGATTTCATTACGAAAACAGGCGATGGTATAGAGTAGCCGCCTTACACCTCGAATCTTAATTCTTACAACTTTATTAATGGGGAAGTCTGAAAGACACAGTGTATCTCACACAGCCAACAATGGATAATTTGAGAGCAGCAATTGAAACCAAAGTCAAAGAAATTGGAACAGAAGTCCTGCAGAAAACATTTGCGAACTTTGAATCCAAATTTCGCAAAGTCATTTGTTCGAATGGTCACCATTTCAAACATCTATTGAATTGGAAGTTCTCACCGCAAAAAAGTGCCATGGTCTCCTCAGTCCATGGCACTTTTCTGCTGTCTTTCTTTTTTGCTCCTTTCAACAGTTCATGTAAAGGTGCCTGTTCTTAGCAGCATCCTTTAAGTATTTGTGGTAAAAATTTATCATGCCAAGAAAAGTTCGAAGATCATGAATAGTGGGTGGCAGCTTGTAATTCCTAATGGCTTGTAATTCCTAATGGTTTCCATTTTCTCTGTCAATGGGCGAGAACCTTCAGCAGTAATAAGGTATCCCAAGTATTCCACTTGGTCAGCTCCCATCACTGATTTTGAAATATTGATTCTTAGTCCATATTGCTGGAATCTTCGGAAAACTAAATTCAGGTGTTCCTTGTGCTCATCCTCTGAAGAGGAAGCAACAAGGACATCATCAAGGTAAAGAAAAACAAAGTCCAGACCAAATAAAGCCTCTGTAATGAAACGTTGGAAGGTTGAAGGGGCATTGCGCAGTCCAAAACTCATAACATTAAATTCGTAGAGGCCAAATGGTGTAGTTATAGCAGTCTTTTCCTTGTCTTTCTCAGCAATTGGTATCTGGTTGTACGCTTTCACCAAATCTATTTTCGAGAAAAAAATTTTATCCTTTAGAATGAAATGAAAGTCCTCTATTCTAGGAATTGGGTATCGGTCCGGCACAGTAAGAGCATTGAGCCGTCGGTAGTCCCCACATGGCCTTAATGAACCATCTTTCTTGTTAACCAGATGCAATGGACTTGCCCATTGAGATTTAGAAGGTCTGATAATGTCGTTGTCAAGCATAAAATGGAATTCTTGCTTTGCAAGCTTTAATTTATCTGGGGCCAGTTACCTAGCCTTCGAATAAACAGGCTGGCCAGTTGTTGGAATGTGGTGCTCCACTCCATGCTTTACAACTCTATTTACTAAATTAGGTTTGGTTAAATCAGGATAGGAATTAAGTAAGGTGAAATATTTAGATGTTCTATTGACTGTGCTTAGATTAAAATTTCCTTGAATGCAACTTTCCCTTTAGTGGAAAGCAACTTCCCCAACAACAATGGTAGCAACTTCCCCTTTAGTGGAACGGTTGGTTGCACCATCAATTAATTTTATATTGTGAAGATCTATTAATAAATGGAATTTTCGGAGAAAATCAGCTCCTATTATGCCACGATTAACTTTAGCAATGATAAATGGCCATTGAAATGGGCGTCTTAATCCTAGATCTAGAGTCAGTATTATTACACCAAATGTAGGAATTTATGTGCCATTTGCTGCATACAGTTTATAAGATGATACTTGGCACTCACCTTTTTTCTTTGTCCAAGGGAGAATCGACACATATGCCCCACTGTCCACAAGGAATTGGCAGCCAGTTCCAAAATCTTTAACGAATAACCGAGATTTGCGGCCTAAATTCTCGGCAGTAGGACTCACCGCAGCCTCTATTGCTGGGTCTGGTTTCCCGACTGGTCCCAACTGCATGGCTGTACACATTTATTTGCTAGGCACTTTTTCCCAAATCTATAGTGAAAATAACAGAATTTTCCATCAGGGTTGTATCGTCGTCTTGATTTGCTCCGACTTCTACCTCGTTGACGGTGATGAGGGCTAGGGCTCCGAGAGTTCCGTTGAAAATTTAAAGATGCCAGTTGACCTTCCAATGAAGCTATTTTAGACAGGAGTTGATCCATTCCAAAAGTCTCCTTCTGTACCGCCGAAACATCAGTTGATCTTGGCGCCATTTCCACGATCTTGTCAGCCATCACTGCTAATTTGTCGAGGTTTTCTTCACTGACTATGACAATGCCCTTTACTGAGTCAGGCATCTTGTCAAGCCACAGAGTACGCAAGGCTTTTTCCGAGACGTCAACACCAGCCAGGCCACGCATCTTTCTCAGCAGTTGACTAGGCAGCATGTCGCCTAACTCGACTAACTATTTTCACTTTCGACGAATTTCTTCAATAATCGCTCTTTCGCCGCCGTGTATTTATTTGGGGTATGATCCTTTACAATGTCTCAGATATCCTTCAACACCTTTAGCTCTAATTGTGCCACGAGGTGACTAAACATAGTCTCTTCGCTAGTAATCCTGCAAATCTTAAACTGTGCTTCCACTTGGTAAAACCATATTTTCGGTTTGTCAAACCAGAACGGCGGTATTTTGACAGCCGCTCGCTTCAGCTTTCTCACCATCTAGAGTCATTTTGACGGTTCAGCAGAAGAAAATTAGTCCAAGGTCACCAGTTATTAGGTACTATTTAGAGTACTCTAAGTAATAATTATTGATATTAATTAATCTATTTTAAAAGGCTATTAACGTAATTCATATTGAGGTTTTAAGATTTAAAGATTGCGTCGTCAAGTAAAAAAACATTCGTGGACTTCAGCATCTACAGGAATATTTATTCACTCTCATAACGGTACAGCAAGCAAGTGAAAGTGGTTCTAAAAAAATAACCACGTTTTTTCATTAATACAGTTTGGTTCACAGTTAACAATGAGAGACAGTTAAAAGAAATAAAAAGTAAAAATACAACAACTGAATTATAAATTATATAAACATCTTAAAAATTAACAGTAATCAATTGCTATGAAATAAAATGTGTAACATTTTTAATTCATTCAATTAATAGAATTGAATTGATTTCGCTACAAAGTTAGACACTACTGAGTAAACTGATCTCTTGCAATCAGTATTTCAGTACTGCCATCTGGTGGCCAAAATAGTAAATGCAGTGTCCTAACAAACACTTCTCACTAGGGAAAATAATCCGATGCACAATTATTCACCTATTACAATAATTTGTTTATTCCTTTGAGAAATAAATATATTTAAATGCTTTAAATTTATTTTCCCAAAAATTAATTTACATCTTCCTATCATTTTTTTAACCTATTACTTCCAGTGGGGCAGTTTCGGGCGCTTCAGGAATTTTCCTTTAACGTCCAAGTGGGTCGCTTTCGGACGCCTGCTTCCGTTACAGGGGAGATGGGTATTAATAGTGGTTACTGTGTTGCGCACTCCAGGAAGTTCTTCTTAACTCGGACGATCATGGCCTTTTCACTGATTTCCCTGTGCCCAAGGCGGTAGGATTGGACAGGGATTCACTCAATAGATTGTTAGTACGTACATTGTGTTTTGAAAGGATTTTAATTTCTATTTCCCTAGTAGCACGCAAATATTGTGCAATATCAATCAATATTCGCAATATTGTTTAGCATTGTATAATATTGCTTAATATCATATAATATCGCACAATATTGTACGATATTATGTTACAGGATGTGCTACCTGGGTTCCACGTGTTGTTATCTAAAAATTGGAAAGATTTTATGGCTATATAAAAGAAATTTTCCACTGAAGTTCTTTTTTAATCATAAGCATAAGGATTCTGACGCGTTGTTTATTTTTCGAATAGGCACGAAAGGTTTTATTCAATATTCAGACAACTGTAATGATAGGAATACCAACTATTTCATTATCGCTGCGGCCTATTACATTACGAGTGAAAGTAAACTTGAATTCACTGATGACGAAATTAATACAATTTTGCCAGTTACTTATGAAAGCGACATTGATCTGTCAAGCGAAGATTATAGTTGGTGAAAACATGTTTTAGCTGATCATTTGAAACATTTTCTTAAGATGCTTAAGAAAGGCAAAATATCAGGTATATGTTTGGAATATAAAACTACAAGAAGAATAAAGTGAAAAAAAAGGCAGTTTCATTTCAGATTATTACTAGTAAGGGATTTAAAGGCTCAATCACATGGCCAAATACCGTCAGCACTTTCGTCGACAATTGACGATTTATGCTCGCTGGCTACTGGTCAAGCAAGATTTCAGTCATCGTCAACTTTTTTTAACCAGCTTCAAAATGTCCACGATAGGGACGGAAATATCGTTTGCAAACAAAATTCAACCAATCATGTGAAACTTTGGCAGTGACGTGTGGTGTCAAAAATAGCGCGATTGGCGCTATTATAATGCTAAAAAGGCATACATTTAATGTTACATATTACTTAATAATAAAAATAGTTTCGGAAGAATAAAAAAAGCAAAGTGAAACTTCGGTATCTTTTCCCCATTCTGTGGGGCAATTTACTACCCCCACTTTAAAAAAATTGGCACTACCGTATAGGGAATAGTTCTCTAGAAGGATCTTCGAACTTGTGATGGAATTTTCAGAGATTCAACAGAATATTTTTAAGTAAATAAAAAAAATATTAATGCTAATTTGAATTCTTTTCTTTTTGTGAAATATATTTGACCATATTCAGTCTTTAATTTATTCAAATAATAGTATAATCTTTGATAATAGTAATTCCTTAAATAGTTTTTTAACAGCTTCGATTCAATTTGAAAATTTTAACTCCTATGTTAGAGTGAAAAATATAATAGTGATTTTAAATTTTAATACTTAGATGTTCCAGCAATGTTGCAGAAATATAAAACATATTAGGTTTTGACAAAAATACAAAAATGATAATATTTTTATCATTAGCAAAAAACTAAATCACCTTTTGTGTGATAGACAAATATGTTATTTCTGATTATACATTCGCAATGAGAAAGATGCGTAGAATGGCCATACATTAGGAAATGGTCAGACTTTAAAAAAGTGTTTTATTGCTTCTTATTTCTGACGTAATGTGGAGGGCTTTTTTTAAAAAAGTATTTGGCAATTTGAAAATTTATGAAAAACCTATTTTTTAATATCTATGTAAAAATAAATGAAGTTTTAATACTTTAGCTTTGAAAAAAAAAATAAGAAAAATGCAATAACTTATTTCGGAAATTTTTTTTGATTATTATTATTAAATGAAAATTATTTAATGATTCCTATTTTTCACAAATACTGGTAATAAATCCACAAAGATTTTTTTTAAAAAAGCTCTGGAGTTGCAAATGAAATGAAAACAAAACATTTAACACATTTTTTAAAGGGCAATTTTAGAAGTGAGTAAGGCTAAATAGTGTAATGCCTTAGAATTTAACAATATTTATCAAGTGAAGAATCCTATCCAATGAATTGTTTTATAATTTTGAACTAATGTGGGAAAACAAAATTTTTTAAAGGAATGATAAATACAAATCGAGTCCAAGATACATTCTCAAAAATTATTTTTAAAAAATGAAAAGGAGGAAAAAACATTTAATCAACTTTAAAAGAGTAAAAAATACTTATTCAATGATATGGTGGTAATGCATTTAAATCCTTTTTTATTTTTAATTAAAATTCCAAAAAATATGTTCTTTGTGAATTTTTTATGTCCCAGAATCAATTTCTTGCCATATTTCAAATTCCTAACTTTAATTATCTGTACTGCATGTCTAGATACAGTAGTTTCTTATTATATGCATAAAACCTAAAATTTGTCGAGATGGATCTAACAAATATCAGTTTTCATATAGACAAAAAAACATTAGATTTCAAAAGTTATTTAATTTTATTTTAAATGTATTGGCACTCCTATTCTGTTTTATTTATCAATTTTTGTTTTATTTGCACTTTTAAGGTACTTAAAAATGATTTAAAATATCAGCACTGTTTATGATGGTATGCGCCTTTTAAGCTTAATTGAATGCACACCCACAAATCATTTTTCTTTTCACTATATTTTTGTTTTAAATTTAATATTGTTATGATAAATTTATAAGAATTTATAATATACATACAGAAGCAGTTTAATTTTTTTTGCTTGTCATTATTACTACAAAAATAATTATAAAACTGTTACTTAGAATAATTAAAAAAAGTTTTATTATTTTACAGAATTCATTGTTACTAATTTAAAAATATTACAATTAGTTGAATGGTATGATAAATATTTACAATAAATGACAATAAGATTGATACTATTAGAAATTAAAAAGACATTCAAAGGAAAAAATTGCTAGAAAAGCATTTTCAAATTCGATAAATGTACAACTGGTCTCATTTCACAATCCTTATTATATTCATTGTATTAAGCACTCAAAAAATTAAATTTGAAGCAGAAGTGATTCAATTCCAATTAATTCAATAATGTGTCAATAGAATTTCAATTTACTAAAGCAATGGAATTTCATTGCACTGGCTTCGTAATTTACATATCTACAAATTCCAAGATAGTTTGAATTAAAAAAAAATTACATCTATTATTGCTACCATGGGCTTTTGCATTCATTGAAAGCTCATGGGATCACTTAAAACAGTTATTCCAGATTTAATTACATATTCAAGCAACGCCTTGACAAGAATCCCATGAATTATCAAATGAGAAAACAGCAGATATTCATTAAGTAGGAGAAATGAATAAAGGGTGATAAAACCCCCATAACGTAAACCTAAGTTTTTAGTTTACCAGACAGTAAAACCTCACGTGACATCACTATCTTCGTCGTTTGCCGACGGAAGTGCTGACAGTATTTTGCCGTGTGATAGGACCTTTAAAAGCATGCAATGATGAAATATAAATTGGAAAAAGTTGTAACAAGTGAAGGTCGCGGTACGAACCTGCGACGTTTGGGCCAGTAGCCGAGCGATATACCGTTCGAGCAAAAGGGACCCTTCAGCTCGAAGGATATTATTTAGCTTATAAGGCTGACGCTACAAAGTAAACTGTTTTAGTTAAGGAATATTCATCTTATTTTTAAAAGAATAGATTGTCGGAAGAATATTTTTATTTAAATACACAACACAAGTTGATAACCCTATAAAATTGTTAAAATCTAAATATATTTTAATACTTTAAATCAATCCTTCAATGAAAAATAGATATAACAATTTAATGCAAGTATACCTATTTCACTTTTTTTATGGAGAAAAAAAAAGTTTTCGAAGGAAACTTGATCAGGTTGAATCTGAAAATTTTTTCACAGCACAGCACTCAAAAATGAGAACAACAGTCTACTACTTAACAAGAAAGTGAGACTAGTTACTTATGACGGTCTTTATGAAATATTTTGAGGAGGTACTCTTCTTGGGGTCAGTGAATTTGGAAGACACCATAGAAAATACTTGGAAAGTCTTTTTCTGAAATTTAAATTAATAAGGATTCTGCTTCGGAAAGGCCGTTCATCCTAATCATCAATGAATTCCTGTTTTTTAGGATAAACCAGATTCGACAGATAAAATGGGTAGTTACTTTCTATCGTGATTAAAAAGATGTAATAATCGAAAATCTAGCTGTTATGTTCATATCACTAGTAGCTCTTCATTTATAGTATTCATCACTGAGGAGTACTCTTCTATCTACATCTCAATCTCATATCATGCACTTGAAAGATATAAGGTAATGGGATGTATAGCTACAATGGCTTTTATCCCCGGTTTCCAGAAGTTAATATTTAAAAAATCTTGTCAATAAACAATAAAACACACGCACAAAAAAAATCATGCACTTTCACTCACTTCTTCATTGCTTGCCGTATTAAATTATTGATTGGTTAAGGATCATAATCATTTTTGTGCATTTCAATCAATCAATCAATCAATCAATCAATTTTTGAGCTTAATGCATTCGAAGTGTACCTGGAAAGTAATTTTATTGGCCGTTTCTGGAATTTCAATTATTCAGTAGGTATGTATGTTCCAAAGCAAGAAATAAGGCTTCGCATTTAATGCTAGTCTTTGAACAATGATTTCTCTTTTTTATTTACTTTAATAATATAGAAAAATAATAATGAATTAATTTAGTATTTTATATTAATGCATATATTATTTCTTTTCTTAGTTGTCTAGTATGAAAATGTTATTCATTTATATATAATTTGCTATCGCTAATTTTAAAAAAAATGTAAATAAACTTAATAATTGAATATTATGGAGAACGAATATGTTCTATACTTAACTTGGCACATGCTATATATTTCGTACTATTGCCTTTTCTTTTAAAAGCGTTTCTGAAAGCTACCATTCATTTGACAGCTTAGTTAATGTTTTATAGTATTGCTTACCCTTGTGTTATTTACAAGTTGCCATTGCACTATTATCTTGATTCGTGGTATAAAATTACTTAGTGTTTTATATAAGTACATAATATTATTCAGCTTCCAGTATGAAGTATTAATTTATTTTATAAATTAATGAATTTATTTGTCACTATTTCTTATGTATTAAAAATGTGTTTTCAATAATTAATTTGAATTCAAATTTAGAATATTAAATACTTTTTTTTAAATATCAGTAGTGATTGACTTTCATGCATCTTCTTTTTGACACTTGTTATACTTATCTGAAAGCTATTCAAATATTCCTAATTTTTATGTACCAATGTATATGTTTTAAAAAATCTTAACTTTTAATAAATAGTTATTAAGAACTTTTAAATATTTTTATTTATTTTTTGTCAGTTGCGTAAAATATTAAAGTAAGTGTGGGCTTAATTCTATTTCAGTAAATGTGTGTGATATTTACAGTACATTAAGGATCTTAACCATCTAAAAAATGATCAATACTATCATCTTAATTATTTTTTTAAAAAATTACAGTAGATATAATCAAAGTTTTTTTTAAAGTAAAGTAGTTTAAAATTAAAGTAAAACACTCCTTTCAAGTTGAAAATGCTATAGTATATGAAAAAGCAGTTTAAAGAAAAAGATTTTAGAAAGTAACGGTGCTAATCATTCAAGAAATAAATTTTTTGAAAATTCAGACTTTAAAAATTGAAAGATTAATGGTTTCAAATAGTTAATGCCTTCAGTCTTAATCAATACTTTCAAACTCAAATCTAAATTATTCTACAATCCTGTTTGTAAAATTTCTTAATGTGAATTATATTAAAATATTGATATGATTCCTAGAAGGAGGTAATTGTTTATTATATTGGGTTTGAGTTTTTATCATACAGGTAATCTCAATATTATTCTTATTTTTCCTATAATGGAAGGTTTTCTGATTATAGTTGATAGGAAACTGTAGGAGGATCATATAGTGCTTGTACTTGCTTACTTTTTGATATAGATTAGAAATTTTAAATGTTACTATATCTTAATCATATGGAATGTTTTGTTTTACATTTGAAGATTTTTTCTCATGATTCTTTACTTTTTTGTTCAACATCTATGAACTTTTTTTAAATGAAAACTCTATTATATAAATTTGATAAATTTACGATTTTATGAATTATACATATACAATGATAAATTGATGTTTCTCTTTCTTTGAGTAGTTACTTGAAAAAATGTTCTGATAACATATGATATGGAAATCAAATATTGTTCAATTCATCTGTTTTTTTTCTTGTGATTTTGGGAGATAAATTTTAATGGTTATCTCTTTTAAGGATGTCTAGCATACAGCATAGAAGAAAAGTTGTTGAACAATTACGAAGAGAAGCAGCTGTACGACGCATCAATGTTTCTACAGCAGTAGAGGATTTAAAGGTATCTTTAGCTAATAGATGATAAAAATATAATCTTTATGTTCTTATGTGTGTTAAAAAGTGTTATTTCTTGTGTAGTTTACTTTCTATATGTATCGTGATCATTCTTTTGAAATAATATCTACAATAAAAGAGCTCAGAACAAGTCCATTTAAATGGGTCGAGTTCAAAACTTACTACATTATGTAGTTTGGCATATAGTTAATATTTTAAGAAGTAATCTTAGTATAAATTTTTTTTAATCTCAAACATTATTGAAATATTTTTTGTCGGTACATTTTATTATTTTTAACTACCCTTATGTTTATTTGTGTGAATTTATATCAATTTGTTTGTAACTCAAGCAATTTTTAAAATTTTTTTTATACAGTTTACTATTGACTGTGCAACTAATGAATTATATGAAATTTTCGTATTTTATGTTTTATATTGTGTATGTTCATTTGTCTTTTTCAATTTTAAGTTTTTCTTTTGTAAAACTTATTCTGTTTCTAATCCTGCCTATAGTGTGGTGCATTTAGTCAAAAAGGCATGCAAGGATCAACACATAATTTTTACCGTTAGATTGTTACTAACGGTAAATGTCTGTTGAATTTAATTCTTAATTTTTTTGATGACACTAGATTTCTTACTAACCGAATTAAAAAAATAAATGTATAGATTTTTTTTGTTTGAAAATTTATTAATCATATTGTAAAATTCTTTTTTGAAATATTTAAATTTTTCATTGATTTTTCTTTTTTATAATTTTTTAAATTAAAGAATTATGTAAAATAATTTTGAAGGTATTAATTGTATAGTAAAATTTAATTACCTAATAGAATTAATGTTATAATTGTATAATAGAAGATCATACTTTAAAGTGATGTATGAAACCACTTATGAATTAGCTAGTTAAATTTTGTTAAAAAGTCAAGCATACATCATAGATTCTTAATTCTTTTTAGATTGCAATTTAACTTTTAATGTGTCTTGTCTTTTTTACTTTTTTTAATTTTTGATTATTCTTTTGGTTAATTGCATTTCTATGTTATATTATTTATTTAAACATTCATATTCGTTTTTTAGAAATACATTGAGGAGCATAAAAATGAAGATTACATCCTGATTGGATTCCATTCACCAAAGGCAAATCCTTTCCGTGAAAAGAGTTCCTGCACTATTTTGTGATAGAAATTTATTTCTTGGTAATTTATTTTGAGGATACTGAAAAGAATCAATTAAAATATTCTGAATGGCGTATTTTGTGTTTTAAATAACAATGAAGAATTTATGAGCTATTCTATAATACCAAATCAACATTTTTTTAATTTTTATAATCAAGAATATTAACAATTATTACAATTTTTGTAATTATTTGAATATGATTTTGTAATATTTATGGTTTTATTGATTATCACCATTTACTAGTCAAGTCACATTCCAATATTTATTTAAAGCTGTATTTACTGCTGCTTTCCTGCCTTAATTTTCTATCAATTATCTTAAAAGAAATTATATGTATTTAATTTTGACATGCCCCACTATAATTATGAGCTTAGCTATACAAACACTTATAACAGGAAATATAGATACTTAATTAGTATTTGGCATATAATATCAAGCTAAGCTATTCTTAAATATATATGCATTATTGAAATTAAAATGGGTTTGAATTCTATTTTTACTACATGTATTGATTGGGACATTATTCTGTGCGACTGTAACCTTTAGGACAAAATATTTTTTGCTGAGTTTATTTAAGCATTAATATTTTATTCTGTTTAGTTTTTCTCTTATCTTGTAATTGATTTTTTTTAATGCAGTTCAAGAGATTAACTTTTCTGCTCTAAAATGAAATCTAAGATTCTTGGAGCATTAGACGAAGTACCAATTCATACGATTGCAAAAACCTTGAAGGATGTCTGAAAATCAATTTTTTTTAAATTCAAAGGAGAAAAAAATTCATTTAGATTCTTCGACTATTAATGAAGATTTTTGAACTTTATGGAATTCAGATTTTGAATCTTTTTACTGAAAATATTTTTGAATTTATTGCAATTGTGATTTCAAATCATTTTGTAAGAAGAAAATTTCTTGCATAAACTTTTTTTATTGTTGAAAATGAAAGGACTATAATCGGATATTGTTATGCTGTTGGAAACCAACTGAAAAAAATCAGACCATACAAATAATATTTGAAATTTTTTGTTTTTTCTATAGAATTTGGGCAAAAATTCTAATGCATTTCTCTGAAACTATTGCATTGTAAGTAGTCTTTTACATTAAGAATTGCAGATTGTATTACTTTGATAAATTTTATGCATTTGATAGTTTCTAATGATCCATCAGAAACAATTTTCAACTTGTAGTTCCTAATTCCTTAACTGTATTCATTTGTCCTTACTCTTAGATATTGACCTTTATTTCCTTAATATTTTTGTATAATTTCTTATGTATGAAGTTTATTATATAAATTTATTCTTCATATGTATTAAAATAATATGTAATGTTTTTTGTAACTCGTATAAAAATAATTTGCATTGTTGTTAAAGGATGTTAAAGGGGGAAAAATAATATGGATTTATTCTGTTTGGCAAATTCTTGACATTTTATATAGTATACAATAAGAATTTTAAAAACTCTGTATTTAAAAGTTAGGACATCTGGTAAAAATGGTGTTTAGTGTGCTTCTTGACGCGCCAAGGATGCCAAGTCGCCAATAAGGATGGCGGACAAAGTAAACAAACACTGGAATAGTTACGGTTACTCTTTTTCACAATATAATTATGACTTCTTTACTGATTTTTTTTTTACTTCAGACCTGCTGCGCTGGTCTGTTGGACGGAGAGCATGCGATGTTTACGGCATCTGTTGAAGGCACCGGGCAGAATTCTTTTTATTAAAAGAAAAACATACTATGGCGACTCTAGCCGTGGGAGCGAGAAGCTAGTAGTTTCGCTAGCACATTGATCATAAGGATATATCCTATCATGTGGATAATAGGAACAGTACACAATCAAAAGAAGAGAAAGAACGGAAGAAAAATCAAACTATTCTCCATACAAAATTTCGAACAAGCATCCTTTCCTCACTTCCTCAGCTCGTAAAAAAATATATATATTCCACTTGACCTACATCCATTCTGCTGATTCCAAATACTATCTTCCAATGCACTATTTTTCAACAATTACCGATATAACAAATTATCAAGAAAACCAATCGTTAGAGAAAAAAAAAAAGTTGGAACTGCCAAGAATTCCACTGCATCTGATTTTTAAATTAAGAATTCAGATGATTTCGTAAAATACGAATTCTGACGATTTTTTAAAGTGCATAATGACAATTAAAAATTGCAAAAAAACTTAGTTCGCTAATTCGTGTTCACATTAAAAATGAAATTGCAGTGTCTTAATAGTTACAAAAGATCTTTTAATTATAATAAAGAATAAAATTAAAATCTTTCATCGATATTTTTTACTTCTTTTAATTTAACATTTTTCTTAAAATATCCGTAGTTCATGTTCAACTCAACCATTCTTAAAAGTAGTATACAAAACAGAATCGTGGTTCTTAGAAGAGCGTTCCGTTTGGTTGCCATATTTGTGACAAACTCGGGGGAGGGGGCATGAATCGTCACTTTAACCGGACATCTCTGTCCTTGACCTTGATTCAAAATTTTAAGATTTTTGAGTGAAAAGTGAAATAAACATGGTTTTGTAGTTTCTGTATTCCGTGAACTAAATGACATCAACATCAGTTATGACAGGATGTTGAATAGAAAAATAATATATATTTTGAAATTATTTCATCCACACTGTAAAATCTGCAGGTTTTTTGTATGTAAATGTTGTTTTATATGGAAAGGTCTTTTACATATTTATTATTTTTTTAAAATATTTATTTTAGCTGTTTTTATTGTCGCATGTATGTTTACTTGTACTGCCCTCTTCCATATATTGAATCTTCCTACAATGAACTTATTATTTAAGAAAGCCTGTTTAAACCAGTCTTGTTTTTGGCTTTAATTTTCTTTTAACAGCTTACCCTTCAGAAACAATTTTTATCTGCTGTTAGTTTTCTTAGAAAGTGATTGAAGGACTCTAAAGAAATCTAATTAACCAAATTATATTTTGTTAGCTAAAACATAGATCTGTTCCGTTTTCTATTGCTTTTAAGAAGATAAAAGCATTTTATAATGGCAGTATGTGTAGATTTTCATGGAAAGGATGCAATTTCACTTCTTTATAGTATTAAATACAATTTGTGTTCCCTTGTGTACCCTTTTTCAGTACAGTTTATCCTCCCTTTTGTACATTGTGCTGTACAGTTTGTCTTATAGTTTGTATAATACTAATTTTGCATTACCTCCTGCTAATATAAAGTTATTTCAAAAGCAAATTACATCTTGTTTTTTTTTCTCTGTTATATTATTTGGAAACTGCTCTAAATTTTTGTGTTGTGAAATAAATATTTTCAGGAGTATGTAGATTAAAACTTTTCTGCTTAAAATATTGTCACAATTTTAAGAACTTTGAACAAAAGGAGTAGATTATTTAAATTATATCATTATTATCCTCAGTAAAATCACTGTACTTGGATAAATGAACTTTTTATTCCGGACCTACAGAGATAACTATTTATTTAAATTTTTTTCTGTTTAATTATGTCTTTAATATTGTGCTATTTTTATTATCAAAGATTTATAGAAAATGAGGATTAAAACTACAATTCCATGAATGGATGTGCTTTAAATTTGTGTGTTATCTTAATAATTGTAATTACTATATAATTATATATAAGGCACCATAGTTTGCTCAAAGATATTTGATGGATTATTGTGTAACTTTTGCTGTGTTTTATAAAAATAGACTTTAAAAATCTCAATATATATTGATATTTTCGTCTAACTGCCTTCATGGCATGGGCAGGAAGTACTTTCTATGGTTTCCCTTTGCATTGGGGAAACATGATTGTATGAATGTGTATTTAAATGTCTTGACAAATATTGCACTAAAGTGCGATTTAAAAAATTTCGTTTGATGAAAGATTTAAGTATTGCACAAAGTTGTAAAGATTTTTTTTTCCTTTTCTGATTAATTTACTAGGCATAGCTTGGCTGCAAACAAATGTTACAATGACTAAGCTTATTGTATGCTTAAGTAAAGTTGGGTGAATATTTCATGTCTTTTATTTTTACCTTATAATATAAAATACTTTTTATGATGTTGAAGAATTCTTGTAATATTGTGATTAAAATTTGGTCATGATGCTTACAATATCAGATTCATTATTTTTCAGCATCTTTTTCCTCTGTATGCTACCTCCAATTCTTTTAAATTTATATATATATATAAGTAGGTTATATAAAGAAACACTTGAGTATGGAAGTTGTATTGAGATTATTTATTTTAAAGCATTGGTTTTCTATCTTCCAGAAGTTGATTCTTGATACCACCCTCATGCGATGCTTCAGGATTGTTTTATCATATATATATATTTTAACAACTTTTCATTTAGTTGAAAAAATTCATAAATAATTTGTTGCATTCCCTGATAGAAGTATGCTTTTGCTCATGGCAGCAGTATTTAAATCGTCTCCAGAACTGTAATTATGGAAGAGTTAAAATTTCTTTGTTAAATCTCTGTTTCAAACAGTTATGCAGCATTAGTTTGTGGGTGGGTGTGTTTTAAAAAATTAGCGATGTAATTTTTCTGTCTAAAAGTTTTCACTAGTTGGATTTTTCATGTTTGAAAATTTATTTGTTAGCTACCAGCTGTATTAGCGCACTTGTGATTTAATTGTTTTGGATATGCACATTTCTGTATTGTAATGTATATTTGCACTGTAAAATGTGCGTTTTTGAATAGACTTGAGAAAATTTTGATATCATGGGCTTGAAATTTGAAAAGTACTATTTTAATAATAAATATTGTAGCAACTGATTAGTTGGTGCTGTTTTTTTTTAGGTTAAAAATAAGTCCTTAATGATTTGTGCATTATTTTCTTGTAAGATTCTCATGTATTTATACAATGAATGCTGCTTCATGTATAAGTGATGGTTAAAGGTGCATGCAGTATCGTAATTTGGAGCTTATATTGTTTATATATTCCAAAAATTTAGGTATTTCTCTATTTTTCATATGGATGTTCTTATAAGGTATATTTATTTTTGTTATTTTTATACCTTTTCAGAATTTCTTTAAAAGATGTATTGCTGTAAAATAATAATACTCTGGTTAGTAATGGCTGTTGACTGTTCTTATGTAGTGTAAAAATGTCGGACAAAATTTTCTGCAGTTGTTTTAAAAGAAAAGTGTTAAATTCCTCTTAAAGTGTAAATATGCTTCAAAAGTTTTGATTGTTGCAAACCTTCTAAATAATTTTAATTAAAAATAATTAAACTAGATTCTTTTGCCATGATAGTTGTTAAAAAAATTGCATAGCAAAAACTTATTCCTCCTTAAAATTCTTGTTTGATCATAATGTGATATTACATGATAAAGTAAAACTCTCAAATTAATGTAATATTATTTCTCAAATTAAAGAAGTAGTAAACTTTTAATGAGCAAAATTGTACTTGAAATTTCATTTATCATAGTTACTCAAAGGAAATGCTTTTGGAAAATATCTTGCTTATCCAAAATATTCTTTTATTTTGGCTGAAAATCAAGATAAAGAATTTGCCATTTATAAATACTGAAACAGTTAAAGTTTTCAAATTAACAGTAAAATACATTTTCATCAATTTTTTAAGATAATATTCTATGTTTTGCAATTGTATTGCTTTTATGAAAGTAAGTTGCCATACTATGGCAAAAATTTGATTATATAGGTAAATCATTTATTTCTAAATATAGGTTAATTATTTATATTTTAAGTATAGGTGTGAAAAAATTTATTATTGAACCCAACTTCTTTGCGATATAGAGGCATGTTTATATTTAATTTATTCTGTATTTTGTAATAGTGAATAATTTAAATTCGTGATAGTTTTAAATTATATATATATTTGACATGAATTTTCATTTGTATATTGTCTGTGATATTAATGATTAAATATTTGTGTTTGAATGAATGCTTTTTTTTATTTCAAGAATATTAAAATTGTAACTGAAAGATAATTTAAATTATGCATTATTAATGTAACTGAAAAAAAAATCTGTATGTATTTGTGTGCCATTGAATGAATATGTATTTTTTGATTTCTAATGTTTTTTATACTGTAGTAATGGGAATTTTTTTCTTTTTTATTACAAGGAATTAAATATAGCGGAGTAATCCAGAAGTACTTCATGTATTTTAAAATATCAAACCATTTACTCAAAATGAGAGTATATGGTTTATACTAAAGTTCTTTCTGTGATAAAATAAAAATCATGTGAATAAAAAGAATTCTAATCTTTTCCATTGATAAATTTGTACCTTAAACACTGCATTTATTTCATCATAAGCAATTATGGAATATTTATTTTATGTAATCCGTTAACATATTACGATGTCATCGTCTGTCGTACTTCGAATTTTGTCAAAATATTTCAATTCATGTATTTGCTAGCATGATTGGAGAAGAGACTTGAATTGCTTGCTTGATTTACTACTTCATTTCTTTTGTTTTGGCTACAATGAAAGAGTGAGTACTCAGAGTGCCTATCTATGCTGATATGCTGTATTCAAATATCAAAATTGTTTTATTATTTGTGAACTAGAAGTACGTGATTTCTATCTTAAAATTTAATGCTACTAATTATAATTTTTCTTAATTCAAATAAATTATCTTAAACACATTCCTCAAAGGCAGTTCTGTCTTGTAAACAATTATTGTTCTTTTTAAAAAAAAATATTTTGTAAAAGTTTAAAATTCTCAGTGTCTTTTAAATCAAAACATCTGGAATTGTTTGCATTGTTTTTATGGTTTTATTATGTTTCCTTTAACAAAAGTATCATTTAGCAATAATAAGAATTGACCTTGATTTTAAATTTAAATTTTATTATTCTTCAAAGTTATTGCATTAGAAATACACAGTGTCTCTTGTAACATTTTTGAAGAATTAATTTCAGTATTCTAAAGTGGAGAGTTTCAACAAAGAGCCATTATATATGATTTCGGTTTACTGTGAGATAGTTAATGAAAAGATTATTTTATAAGTTTTCATCCTGACATATAAAATAAGTGCTTTTAGATTTTTTTAAAAAAATATTACCTGCAAAATTGAAGGGAAAAAAATTCTATTAGGTACACGATATCTTATGCAGAGTATATATATAATTTCCCACAAACAACTTTGATAAACTTGATATATATAGAAAACTTTGTTATATATAGAAATTGGATTGATTTTCCTTGTACTTTTCGTATTCAATTTTTTTAATTTTTTTATTTTTGCATTTTTTTAAGATTCATAAATGTCTTTTTTATATCTTTAATATTTCTATTAGTATACAAATGTAAATAATTATCACTTTTCTAGTGAATGTGTATTTGCATAAGTTATTTTTTCAGACATAAATTGCATGCGTAAAAGAATATTACTATTTGTAAATATATATATATAGCACACCAAACTATTTAAGTAGTCTGCAGTTCTTAAATTTAGTACCAAATATTGATTTTTCAGCATTTAGGGTGAATCAAATGGAAATATTTGGCATTAATTAATCTTGGATTGATGAAATTTTTGAATTTGGAATTCTTTATTGTGAATGTTATATTCAAATGGTTTAATAAATAAAAAAACCCAATATATTATTATAAAGGAAACATGAAAAAGCCAATTATTTTTGGTATCTAATATCTAATCCTCGTTCACGTTTCTGCTGTGCAGTGAAGATGATTGCAGCATATTTTTGTTTGTGCGCAATAAGCGAAGTAATACTCAAGGTTTTAAATGTAATACTTAAAAAAAAATGTCGTTGTTAAATCAATATTAATTTAAAGTTTTTAACGATGTTTTGGTGCAGCTTATCCTTGCTGAACACCTTGTTTTGTTATCATGTTTACATCTTTAAAATCTTTCATTTCCTTTGCAGTTCTTAGATCATTATCTATTTCTAAATCTAAATTAGGTTTACAAGTTGTGAAAGTTTTTTTTAATACGTTTGCATCTTGTCATTGATTAGATCGAAATATTTGACGAGAAAAAAACTGCTCTTATTCTGGTGAAAGGGGGGAGGGAAATCATTAAAATAGCTGAGGTAAGTGCTGCATAGATTCAGCTCCAACAAGTAGTTATTATAAATGAAGTTGGTGTTGATGGATAGTCGTCAAATCCTCAAGCTATATCTTATTTAAAAGATTGAAAAAGAAGTTTAAGTGATTCTTTTTGTGAGGCCTCTGGTCTCCCGCCTTAAAAAAAAAATATATATATCCCTCTTGCAGATGTTAGACCCATTAAATGGTCCCTTCTAGGAGTATCCGCGAATCAATGACAATGCTGCTACGCCATTTTATTATTTCTTTATGATCGCATTTGTGACATCATAGCTCTTAAGACGTAAGAAAAGTTGATGGGATATTATGACGCAATCTGATTGGTCTGTCATTGTATAATATCCAATGTGAAAGACGTTTCTGATTAATTCTGTTTGGTGTTAGTGTTTGTCTCTGTTTTGTGTTAATAAAGTTAATTTAATTTGCAAGAAACGAGCATGTCTAATTCCTATAACCAAGCATAAGATAATTGTAGAACCTGAAAGTTACAGTTGTAACAGGCAGCGCTTCTTCGAGACTTTTATTGCTTACTCTCGAAAAGTTCGAAGCTGAAATTTTTATTGATTTAAAATGTCAGTTTTCCGTGTATGTTTTACAAAATATAATTAAGACCAAGGCATTGTATTTAAATGGTAATTTAATTTTTCCATCAATATATTTATTTAATTATAATTATTTGCAAATTCTGATTGTTTCTCCAAATGGAATATTGTTACGTCATCATGTAACCTTACCTATTTTAGTGCCTTGAAGTGGCCAAACATTAACAAATGCCCGATTTCAAGCTGGAATTCACCAAATAAACATCAATCTTGCTATCTTATCCTCCTATATTAGGGGAGGAACGAAATGCTCGTACACTAGAATTGCTAACTTCCATGAACACAAGGCTTTTTAAACAGCGAAACCGAAAATAAAAATTTTGATTCTGTAATTCAAGATATCCATTTTTATTCAGTCTTCGCTATTCCGACCCATCAAGTTGGTAATGGATTAGCATTTACGTCAGGATGGGTATTTGCATTTCCTTTGATATGTTGTGTACTGGCTAAAAAAAAAGAAGAAAAAAAATCTCTTGTTTATATGTCATTTTTCAAGTGTTTAATAAAGTTAATTTCTAGAGGAAAATCCAGGATAAGTATATATTGATCGTTGATATCAGCCATTTAGATTCTGTGTTGGAATTTTCTGGATCAGCATTAGATTGATGCAACTATTTTTCATGATTCTTTGTTTTGTCATCAGTAGCAGCTATCAGAATTATGTTACGCACCAAGTAAATAGATTTTTTCTCTGATTAATGGGCTATCTTCTTAAAGGTACGTTTACAGATGTTTCCATCAAATTCAAACACGGATATCGTAAATAGATCCATGTAAGTATTCCATTTCTCTATTAAGAATGAATTTTTCCACCGCTAAATGCGGAACTTTTCAATCCTTCCTTAAGGGCTTTAGAAAAAGCATCCTTAGGTAATACAATGCTACCGCAAGTTAATTTTACTGTAACCATTTGACATTCTATCTGTGCATGTTTCTTCATTTCACTTCCAGTTCGCCACTTTCGAATTTCAACGAGATCTCCCCAGCAGCAAGAGAATGTTCAATAATATTTTCAGTTTTCTTTCGGAGTTCAAATTTATCACCTCTTTCTTTATCACATTATCCTCTTAGATTTTAAATCTTGATTGTCTGGTTGCCTTTGAAACATTTTTCGGAATCTTATACTTTTTCATAATCTATTTCTATTGAAATTAAAGCAACTGCTGATATTTTTGAAAAAAGTATTTACTTTAATGGATTTAATGGATCCCCAACTCTATTTAGCATACGTTTCTAGACATGATATTTGATTCGCTGGTAAGTACTTAAGTTAATTTCGGGAACACCTTACTGATGCTGCTTTGTGTGCATCAGAATATTTAGATATTTTTAAAAGGGATATATTTAATATTTTTAAATACCTTTAAAAGGAAAGTGAGCAATTATTATAATGAGTATAATTTCTACGATTCAGATCTATTTGTTTGTCAATACTGCCTAAGGTTCAAATTCAAATGATTGAAAATATCTGTCTGGTTTGATAAAATTATTTTCTAGCAGTCCTATTTTATGGTCCGTTAATAAACAAAAGCGTATTGCATTACGAGCTACAGTGGCAAAGATAATTGTCTTGAGAAAAGTAACATATTTCGTTAGATTAAAGTGTATTACCAATGAAACTGTTAGTATTAAAAGTTTATAAAGTAGAACCAATCGTGTTTCCAATGAAAATAATTTTGGAAGAATGAAGTATATTGATATTAGACGGAAATTATTTTGTCAACGAGGTTGACAGAAAAATATTTGAAATAGGAGACAGTATAATTAAAGATTAAATTAATGCATGTTAACAAATGTTCTAACTAAAGTGAAATTCTGTTAACTAATTATGTAATCACAAAATTTGAACTTAAAATTTATATTTTGATCTGTGTTAAAGAGGATGTTATAGTAATATAATCGCACATTACATCATTCAGTTTTAGCATTACTATTTTATACAGTTTTCGGCATAAATGCGTGCAAACTTCGAAAAACCATCATAAAAAAAATAATGCCCGAAAAAAATTGTGCTTTGCGGGAATATGTTCAGTCTTTGGATTTTGTTATTTTCATTCACAAAATGAATTTAAAAATGACATCAAACTTAAGTGCGTACACAACCAAACCACCACATCTCCACATATGACCGTTTGGTGCGGTTTTACTGCGTCTTTCGTTCTAGGCTCTTTCTTTTTTGAAGAGCGTTGTCCTGTATTTGGTTGAAAATCTGTTCCGTCACTGCAGAATGCTATCTTAGGCTTTTGCGAGACCACGTTATGTCTGCTTTGCAGGAAAGACGTGCGTTATCTTCTGTCACCTTCATGCAGAATGGTGCCCCGTCCCACGTTGCTAGTTTCGTTACGTTCCTCCTAGACACATTCATTGAGGACAAAGTGATAAGCCTAGAATTTAAGAATGAGTGGCTCTCACGATCGCCAGATCTTACTCCAACGGACTTTCGATTGTGGGGATACCTGAAGTCTCGTGCAAACCGGGGCTCTCCAGCCCCTTTGATGGAACTGAATTCAATTGCTCGTTGGCGGCATCGATGCTGACATGCTACAAGCAGTTGTAATAAGACTTAGTTACGCGCCTCGCTTGCTTAATACCTTATGGTGGCGGTCATGTGGAGCATCTTTTGCTTTAAAATGAAATGAACTATGAAGTTACTGTACTCTGATTTGCATAAACTATCTCGGTATGACGGGTGAGTGCCATCTATAGGTAATTTTTTAAATGAAAATAACAGAATCCAAAGGCTCTCTGAACATATCAACGCAAACCGCAATATTTTTCGAGCATTACTTTTATCATTATGATTTTTTGAAGTTAGCGCGAATTTATGTCGCACCCGGTATAGTAAAATTACCGATTTCTTCTCTTAGTAGAAATTTCTAAGACAGCCAGATTTTAAATATCTATTGGCAGTTTTATAATCGTGTGTGAATCTGTTTTTGAATCCTTCATAGACGTTCGTCCAATAAAAATTATTCGATACATTAATTGATATATCGTTTAATTTGTGTTTCTTTTGTGATGAATATATGCATTTATCAGACTAATATCTCAGATGTAATTATAAATTTATTCAGACATAAAAGGCATATTTTTTTCTAATGCATCAGAAAATATATTTAATTTGCGGTTCAGAAGAGTTTTAAGTATTTTTAAAATATTCTTTGCTGCCTTGTACATCAGGTTTCATTGTTTTGTCGCCAGGCTTCCAACCAGCAGGGCAAACTGAAAATTAAAAAAAAAAAAGAAGTTATTTTGAAAAGTAAATCATAAGCAAAGAAACAAATTATGAATTAATACAGTGAATTTCCAAGCAAATAACTTTTTTCTCTTTTCTTTCATTCTCTTATATGTAATAAGCCAAATTAAGTTTATCATGCCTTAAGAGATTGTCGCATTTTATAGAAAATCGTCGTTGATTACTGGGGCATTTCACGAACACATGTAATTGAACATTTTTTTAAAACTGTGAAGTTTTTGTTTGCAATAATTTTAACCTTTGTAATAGAATGTATGAATAAATACTGGCTTTTAAAATGTTTTATCTTTTCAATTCATTTTCCCTGGCTTTAAATTACAATCTTATATTATAAAGATTTCTTTAATTTCGAAACATTTAAAACATACAAGGCCATTTTCTCGCTCTTTCAAAAAAGAAATATTCAAATTATGCCATTTAAGAACATAATAAAATCTATGGAATGAGTAATCTAAATGTAGAATAAGTATAATTTAAAATAACACAAGTGAAAAAATTTATTATCGATTGAAAAAATTAAGTTTTAAAATGTATCGAAGAAATCAATGTACGCATATTTCTAAGGTAAGATATTTCATTTAAAAATAAAACCTACCATCTGTAAAAAAGTTCAATAGTAAAAAAAAAAAAAAAAAAAAAAAAGTAATTAAATTTAAAAAATTACAATTTCCGTTACTTTTTCTTAGACATATAGACAGTTTGACAGTTTTTGACACTCAAGGAAATATATGTAAACAATTAAAATTAAAAAAAATATTTACTATCATAATGGGAGTAAGAAACAGAAAACCTGATTCAAAGAATATAAAGAATTATTTATCAACACTATGCCATCCGTTGACACCACGTTAGTGCCGTGCGAATTTTTATTTTAAGAATTGTTTATTTTTTTCTTTAAAAATTTATTATTTAATTTATTTATGTATTTTATGAAAATGAGAATTATGATTTCTCGAAAACTCAGAAATCAGCCAGCGGCAAAGGCTATTTTCGGAGCCAAACAAAGGAATTCGATAATATTTGCTGACGACATAGTGTTAAGGATTAGATGGCTACTACCGGTCTTGCGCAAAAAAGAATATTAAAAATTCAAAAATATTGGGGGAAAATGTCAAAAAGACAATTTTTTTATATGATTAAAATAATGCTTTACTGTCAATATTTAAGTTAGAAACTCCATATCTCTACACATCAAACAATTTACTTCATCAATGGAGAGTAAGTATTCATTTATTTAATTGTAATATTTAATTCTTGGGGAAAAAAATCAAATATGAAACTTGTTTCCATTCAGTATTTTAATTTCATATTCCTGCTTAATCACTAGAATAATAATTCCTTTACATTGCGATTCAAATTAACAGGGGCCGTTTAGGTAACGCCTGTGCAAAATCTCTATACTGGGCTACAACCAAATTTTGTATACTTACTCAAATGCGTATGCGACTTTGATTACAGATGATACAAAAGTAGTATATTTTTTGATTGATAGGCGAAAATTTTTCATAATGTGGAAATAAGTTGTTTATTTTTTAAAAAGGTACCACCATCGACTTTTCTTTTAAGAGAAAATGCGAAGCTATTAAATTGCAAGTGTTCTACATATTATTTCCCCTCCTTGTTTAACAATTGCAGTTTCCATTCTTTCAACTCTTTACATGTCATCTGGTATTCACCACACTAAGTAATCTAGGTAACACTCTAAAAGTTCCAGTTTCTTCAAATTGCAAAATCATTTGCCGAAGGTTTGTAAAAGTGAATGGAACTCGGGTGCAACATATCGAAATGATTTGAGCGTGCTTAAAGTATTATTATTTCTCATTTAAAATAGTTTGACTAATGAAGTTCAGTCTACTAAAATTAATGTCCTAGTCCATAATTTGATCAACATTTGCTTGACGTGTAATTATGTTTGCAGAAGAATTTTCACTACTTGCAATGTTATTTAAATCACTAGCACCGCAGTGTCATTTCATCCTAATTGTTGTCGAAATATACATTATTTTATTTCTTTTGAAATAAGTATCCAGAAGAGCATGTGTACAGTATCAAATGGTGATCCAGCTTGTAATTTTTGCCCAGAAGGTTCTAAGCCCGTTGAAGCACATTGGGATATTGAAATGAGCAATGGACAATTGTAGACCTGAAACTATTATGAAAAGCTGTGGAATAAAATGTAAAATGATAAGAGTAAGAACAATATACCATTTAAAAGGAAGAATTTTATTTAGAAATCTAATTTATATTGTGTCACAATCATTCAAATTATGTGGGAATAGCCTCTGCATTCATACTCTACAAGAAAACTCTAATTTAAAACAGAAGATTAGGGATTTCGACTTCATAAGTACGATCTAAACAATTATTAGATAAATATAAACTTTTAGAAAAATAAATTATCGAAATAAATTATCTAAAATTATCAATTATTAGATATGTAAATATTTTTTCTATAAATGAGAACGAAGTTCAGAACGGCGAGAGAAAACATATAAAACAATATATTTGATGTAAAACAATTGAAGAATGAGATTCGCATTAAATTCAAGTCAGATCACTATTCTCAAGCATACCTATCCTAAGATTCTGAATATTTTATGAGTCTTTATTCATTGTCGTTGGATTTTGAGAGCGGGATTTAAAATAAAAACATTTTTACAAACAAAATTCATATGCATTCTTGTATCTCGTCCCAATTTGAAAGTTCATTGCTTATTTAATTATTTAAAGGACCATTTTATTTCTGATAATAAGGGTATATTGAAATATGTTTTAGGATTGAAATATTGAAATTTATATTTTAAAAAATTTACTATGTCACTAGACAGAATTAATCCGATTTGTCAGTTAATATTATTAATTAAAATGATTATCAAATTAAAATATTTCTTCATAGTTTGAGATAAGAAATTGAAACGTCTAAGTTTTTGTTTTGCCATAAAACTTAGAGAATTTTGCCACTTTTGTTTTTAGCGTAAGGTGTTTGCACATCACAATCAAAAACTATTAATTAATTGATTAAATTGATTGATGAAATCACCATGTCAATAAAATTTTTTATTAATATTGTGATTAATGAAATTGGTAAGAGTAAGAGATTTGTATCTCTATTCACAGCTTTGAAAAATTTCTGAAATTGGTGATAAGTATACAATCTATGACTTTAGAAAAGTGTAATTGATGTTTACCTTGAAAAGGTATTTTCCAAAAGTTCTTTCTATTTTGACTATTTAAAGAGCTTATTATTTATTGCAAATTGTCTAAAATAGACTATTTTTGTTATTTTTAAAAAACTTTAGAGCCTTAAAATTTATCCTATGTTAATGGGGAGTTTCCATTTTTATTGCATACTGCTTTAAATTTAGCGTTGGCATTCTCTGGGAGTAAGAAAGAAAAAAAAAGTTGCCTCAATTTATTAATGTGAAAGTATGAAGCTCCCAGATTGACTAAAAAATATAGTAAAACTTGATATATTGAGTTTTTTTCTACAATATATAATTTGTAATAATAATAATAAATTGCTTGTAGCTTGTAGTCATATATATATATATATATATATATATATATATATATTGCTTGTAGTCATATCACAGCAAAAATATTTATATAATTTTCAACTCACGAATTCAAGCGTCTTATGGTTGCCGGAAATTCCAAGTAATCGATGCATAGAAATTATAGAAGCGTAATTCATAAGAGTTACTGCTTTTAATTTAAGGAACGAATTTCTTTGAATAAAAATTCAACTCCAAGTAAGCATTCCAATTCCATTCATTTATTTCTTCAGTTAGAAAGTTTCAGATTATTTCTATGTTAAAAATTCAGGATAGAAATATTAAAATCTAATTATTATCGCGCGTGAACATTGCGGTTATTGAAACGTAAGCACAATTATTGATAATTGTATTTGCAAAATGAGCTAATATTAGTTCAGTTTAGAAAAAAATTAATAGTTTTTTTTAAAAAAAATTATGTAAAAGTCAGAGATATTAATAAATTTTACCAGAAAATTAGAAAGGAGTAAAGTTTTGAATTTTACGCGATGAAGAAGTTTAATTAGCTATTTTCTAAGTTGCTTCTATCATATTTGTAGCTATACTGTATTAGTAAACTTTCTTCAGAAACTGAGAAAGACATTTTTATGCTTGTTTAATCTTTTTATAGATAATTGAACTACAAAAAACGCATAGTAGATTCTCAACTACGTGATATATACTGTTTTTAAGCTTGTATTATTATGGTACAAGGAATAAAATACTTTTTGTACATATAAAAAATGTTTCAACTCCTTTAAGGAAATAATTTAAATTTGTTGATAAATGTTTTAAATAATTTTATTTACCTTCCCCATTTTTGTCTGTAAATTGTAGAGCTTGAACAAGACGCAAAGTTTCATCAACAGAACGTCCAACAGGCAAGTCATTGATTGTTATTTGTCTCAGTCGACCCTTCTCATCAATTATAAAGAGACCCCTGTAACAAATATCCAACATTGGAAAAATAAATGCTTACCCCATATTTTAATGAGCAATAAGGTTCTAAAAATGCTTACATCTCTCATACTTACTGTAACATTACAACAAAAAAGAATTTTTGTTGCTTGATTTATCATAAATGTAGTCAAAGTCACAGAAAGGATATATTATGAAAGAACAAATTATTTTTTTACCCTTGTTTTTGTAAAATTTAAAATAAAAAGAAACACTTTTAAATTCTCCATGACATTAATTTCCTTGCGCCGTTCATATATTTTAGCATCATATTGAAACCTGTTCTAATTATAATATTCATTTATTTTTATTAGTCTGTGAGGAAATTTAAATAATCTAAAGGAAACTGTCTCATCTAATGATTTTTTTAAATCGTGAAAATAGAAACCAGAATCACTTTTTTATTTTCTTTATTTTCGAAATCACTGAAGTTTGATTGCCAATAATAGTTTTAAAAGGTAAAAAGTAATAATAAAAAATAATTACTTCATTTAGTATATTTTTTTAGTGTTTGAAAATGAAATTAAATTTCTTACGGAAATGGCGAATTTCTCTTAAAAGTGTTAGCATTATCAGAAATTTAAAAAGATTTCATGAAATTCCTTACATCATAATAATGGAAACGCTCTCATAAATCAGTGCTGGAATTTTAAAGAACCAGCACCTTTAAAGAAAACGAGCAATTGAGTCAAGCAGGTTTGAAATATATTTTTTCTCTTTTTACTTTCTTCAAAACCTTGAACTAACCTGAAGGAAATTCCTTGTTTTTCTTCGTAAACACCGTAGTCTCTTGAGATTTTTCCACTTTTATCTGCCAGTACTGGTATATTCATTTTGCCAATGCCACCGTCTTTTCTTGAAGTATTGATCCTGGAAAATTAATATTTTTTTTCATATTATTTACTTGAAATTCCTCTTTTTAGGATACATGAAAAATCTAAGGTTTTTATAAATACGTTATTCTTACCATGCTAAATGACTGAAATGACTGTCAGTTGAACAGGCAATGACTTCGCAATTTATCCTCTTGAATTCGTCGACTCTGTCGCTAAATGCGATTATTTCCGTTGGGCATACAAAAGTACTGCAAGAGAGGAAAAAAAAATGTATGTTACAAGTTTTTTTGTTTGTTTTTTAGCTACAAATCATAAATATCATTCATTGACAATAAATAAAAAATATTAATTTCTCAATGGATGAATAATCGTTTAAAGATGTTTTAGGTTCTTAACAGTCTGGGATCAGATATCCATTATCATTAATTCTTTTTCGGTGGGTCTTACGCGTGTTATGTTTTAGGAAGTAGTCAAAATGCTTTAGTTGAAATATTCAAATAATTTCTTTTTATTCTCAAGAACAACTTTCAAAGACAAATTTTTATTGCAGAACTTTTAGCTTTCTAGAAAGAAGCAAAATTTTATGATATTGAACAGAAAATGACCTTATATAATTTCATTAACAAATCGAGTTCAATCGTCATCTATCAAAACAGTTTCATTCAAA
This sequence comes from Argiope argentata, assembly GCA_026289955.1. Taxonomy (NCBI): domain Eukaryota; kingdom Metazoa; phylum Arthropoda; class Arachnida; order Araneae; family Araneidae; genus Argiope; species Argiope argentata. The sequence continues at coordinate 3,112,770 of JAOUZG010027617.1, forward strand.
AATGTTAACATTCATCCAGAAATAACTTAGTAAAATTTTTGCGTCATCACTTTAAATAATAAGAATAAAATCTGGTGATGAATCAACTTTTATATAAAAAAAAAATTCTGGAGAACTCTTTGAAACCAATTTAAAAAATTTGTATTCAATACAATTTTCATCTTTTCATCCCAAAATCAATGGTCTCAGGAAAATAATTTAATATGAAATGCTGTTTATTAATTATATTTAATAATTTGATTATTTTAATGATCATATGACTAATATTAGACAAGAACAAGACAAAATAATAAAATACTCAATAAGGAATTTTCACAAGACAAAACACACAGAAAAAAAGTTTCTGCTCACGCTTGAAATTAAGTCAAGCATGCCAAAATTTGTCGAATCTTTTATATATTTTCATTTGTAGGTTTCACATTTATGAATGCAGAGAAAAAATCCTTTTGAACTCTATAAACAATATCCTTTAAAATAAGTGGGAGCTTAAGTTATGTTGTGAATAGAATTTTCCATTAAATAAATACTGTTTGAAAATGGTCATTTGTATGCTTAACAGACACAGAGATGCACACTTCACAAATTTAAACAGTTAATTTATTGTAATAAGAATAGATAAAGTCAGTAAACTTATCTTTACAATGAACTTCTCGTTATAAGAGAATCATAACACACACACACACAAGGAATGGCTTTCTCCGCCCCGTTTAGAAAGAAGCAATGGTAACTGTTTACGTCGTGAAACAAGAGCAAAGTGAGATAAGTTTTTCCCTGCGTGATTTTATTGAAATATTTTGATAGGGATTTATTTGATACGCGTCAATTCAGGAAAGAGTATTTTGGACCTTTGAAAGGAATGCGTTAGGATGTTTGGGATTTTTATCACTTCACTGGGAGTAAAACAAAAAAATGTTAGAGTGTATGCTAGAAATAATTAAATAAAAAAGAGAGATTTGCATTAGGAAATAAGATAAAATTTTAAAATTAATTATTAACGTGCATTAGACCCCCCGACCGTCCCCCAGTTACAAAACCAAGATCTTAAAATTTTGTTTTTGTGACTGCGGGGCGTAGGGCCTACTGCTCGTTAAATCCGCCTATAAACGCCTTCCAACTGGCTTGATCTCAATGCTTGCATAAGTGTCGCCCTCTTCATCCAATCATGATTGAAAATGACCAGTCCATCCTATAATACTGAATTCATTTTATTCTATAATTTTAGAGTAGGACATTAATACAACTAAACTAAAGCTCTTTGGTTAAATCCTGCTGTCAAATTCAGTGGTGTCCTGATTTTTCTCTTCACTTTAGACTATTATATCTTAATTCCTATCATAATAATTTTTCATATATTCTAGAAGGCGAAACTTAAATCTAAATTCATTTATCGCGAAACTGATTCTTTTTGAAAACCCTGCAGGCCTGAACCAGGAAGTGCTTTTCATGCAACTTAAAAAAATATTTCAAAACATTCGACATTTTGTTTTCTCAGTTTTAAAGCTAATGTTACAAAGAATTTTTTTTTAATTTCCTATAAATATATGCTTTAATAACTAGCCTCAAATATCTTATTATAGAGGAATTTTATTTATATCAGAATTTTACTGATAATAACGTTAGCTTGATAATTAGTTAGTTTATCGTAATCAATTTTTGAGAATCACAGATTTTGAATAATGAAAAGTGCAAACATAATTTTTTCTATAATATAGTTCTATTTAGAGACTTCTTTATGAAATGTTTATTCAAATCAACAGATCTATAAAGCATACATACTTATTTAAAACATTTCAGTAAATGTTTCAATTCATTTAGGCGTAGGGAAATGAAATATACTTACAAGTCTAATGGATAAAAGAAAAGCACAACATATTTTCCTGCATAATCAGTCAGTTTGATTGTTTTGAAGGCACCGTTAACAACAGCTGTACCTTCAAAGTATGGAGCTGGCTTTGTCAATTCAGGGGCCATTTTTTACCTGAAAATATAAAATGTGTATAAAAAATCATTGAGAAACAGGACAATATCGAATATTACTTGATTATTACTTTAAAAATGTATGCATTATTATAGTTGCAATTTTTTGTGATCTTTATTATAATAATAAAGACTATATTATAATAATCGAAAAAATATATTCTGATTCATTTCATCATCAATATGAGGATATTTCGTAATATATTATCTGAAGTATATTCAATTGCGCAAGAAATAAATAAATAATTATAATAATAAAAAACAACAAAAAAGGTATTTGGAAAACAACAACAACAATAAGTCATCACGATTCTTAAAAACAGAAATGTTAATAATGATTTAAAAAAAAATTCTTATCTGTATAATTGAGGAAGAAAGATTCGATTTTTTTTGAACGCACGCTATTTACCAATTACTTTGCTAGCTTCTTCTGTCTAAAAAAAAATAAAAATAATAATAATAAAAAAAAAACCTTGGCGTTTCAAGGCCGAACGGCGGTAGACTCGAAACTTCATTACCCCCAAAACTTACTATGCAAGAGGTAGTGCACCTGAAATTTTATGCCACGAATAAATTTTTTTTTCTTTGGTGCTTTCTGGAAATTTGCAGATGGAGATACTAACTCATAAGTTTATTCGATGATAATCAAAATTTCGAAACAGAAAAATAACTCTCTTGTTTCTACCGAACAAAATGATCATATAATTAAATTTAACCTTTTTTTTTTTTGGTTAAAGAGTAATTAGTTAAAATTACTTTAGATGAAACGAAAACCTTCTTAGTATTAGATTTTTAGGGAATCCCCCCCCCCTCTTCATTGAACTGACAACTTTATTTTACAACTAGCTACAATTAAGTTTCAATTCATTTCAATATGCATTTAAAATTTTTACATCTATTTTTCATCTTACGATTAATAAAATTCACATGTAGAATGATTCAAACAAAGAGCTATTGATAAAATCGAGCTACAGGTAAAGATCCGAAGTAACGATTGTTTACTTTTTCTTTCTTTCTTTTATTAGTTGCAATCAAATAATATTCAATAAAAAGAGATGAATAGCTTTAGGAGAATAGCATGTATAACGATCACCCGGGCTTTACGTCCTGTGCCTCAGAATAATTAAACTATCACACATACTAAGTAACACGGTTCTATGATCAATTACAAAATAACGTCACTGGCTCATTAATTGAATTCCCCTATGAGGTACATTCCGTTAATGGTGATAATTTATACCACTACTTCTATACCTTTCAAAGAGGCAAGAACCTGTTTATTTAATCGAAAACGTCTCATTCTCTTATCTTAGTTGCCTCCTCTCGGAGTGACAAGAAAGAGAATAGCTTTTCAAAACATTCTTAGCAGAATTTATTAATTTATTTGCGTTTATAGCAGTGTTTTTGTTTCATTTAATAATTAATTTTATGCAATTTTATTTGTAGCTTTAATAAAATATTTAATAAAATATTTAAAAGCTTTAATAAAATATTTAAAATAAAATAGTCGCTTGGCACTTGTTACCAATAATAAAGCAAGCTAATATATTTTAAGCATTCAATATCATAAATGAAAAGTTTAGTTATTTTATTTCCAACATAAATGTGCAGTGTTTAAATCCAGGTTTTTTTTACATATATATAACTATAATATAATTTAATATCAGTAAAATTTCATCTTATATATAAGGAAGTATGATCTTGAATAATATGATTTTTTAAAAATATCACAATATTATCTATCTGCACATAAATGATTCTAAGGAGAAAAAAATTAAAATGCGTATGTTTGCATCACTTTTACGCTATCACTTGAATGCGACTCCTAATGCTATTGCATGCAATATGACCAGGCTTGGTTTTAGTAACGGTTATTGTTCGCATCGTATAAAATATTTGAATTGTGTGTTCTACTTGTTAAATGGTTAAATTGGAGTAAAAATTCTTAATATTGTTTCTGAAGGAATTATTTTGCCATTTTACTCAGTTTGAAACACCGCTGTTCTATTATGGGGTACAATTCGTTTGAAAAACAGTACATTATTCATTTATGCTGCTGTGGATAATCAAAATCAAATAAATTACGTAAATATCGAAATTACGTAAACAACAAGCAGTTCTACTAAGATAAGGAATCTTACGAATTGAAAAATAATAAAAAATATTTTATTTATATCTTATAAATAGTTTCAAAGCAAAATCGCAATTTAATTCAATTAAATACACATCACGAAACACGTAACCAGCTACAATAAATTATTATCGATATTACACACCTTTCTCTGAACACAATTAAAAGTAGAAATCATTTACTTTTGAACCAAAAACTTGATATTTATTATAAAAATATAAATTTTGAGTTATTGAAAAATGAACAGATATTTGAATTTTGCTAGGGAAAGGGAATGGTAGAGAAATTGAAATAATTTAAAAATATGCTTCAGTATCAAAAATATTAGGTAAAAACATGAAAGTATGAATCAAACAATATGTTATTCAGTATTTTTCATTCTTACTGATTCATCCATACATGATATATTAAGGGATAATAATTTATATATAGTAAAGACTAAAATACAAAATTTTCAGTATTTAACTTTTTAAATAGGATTTAATCCCTTTCTAATATAGCTACGAAGTAACAAAACTTTGAATTAAATTTGTAAACTAACGGATATTTCATTCAAAATTCGAACATTTTTTTGAATTTGTGACAAAGAATTGAAACTAAAACTTCGCCTATCTAGTAACATTGCATATAACAGAGATTAGAGACGAGGAACTTTGTTGCTTTATTTTCTTACTAAAAATTAACCTTTATCCAATTTCATAAAATATTTTTACTTAACCTTTTTAACAGGAATTGTTTGCTTATAAAGAATATTTCCGATAATCCAAATTCTGTAACCCTTTTTAATCCTTGACAAATAATCAAAATTCAGAACGACCTTAGTAAATCCCGGATGTCTGGTATTTTTAATTAAATATAAAAACGTGAATGATTAGTCTGCTTTTTAGTGAAGATTTTTTTTTTCAAAACACCATAACAGGGTTTGATTTTTTTCATACGAGAAAAAAAAAGAACAAGATAAATTTTAAGAATTTGAAAAATCTCGTACATAAAAAAACATCTTATTCGAAAATCCGTGTAAAACATTAATTTTTTTGAGACATGGCGCGTATCATTCTTTAGCTTTCGTTATCTTATCTTTAGGACATTTGTGATACTTAGAGGATAAAAAAAAAGAAGACATTTTTGATCTCACATCCGAACGAGTAAAAATTTTGTTGTCAAGAAGTTTCAACGCAGGTGAGACCTCACAGTAATAAAACAAGCTCAGATCCTTTGATTTTCAGGACACGTGCTGAATGTGTTGTTAATCCCTAAAGTAGATGTAAGATGGCTTCAGTTTTCCGTAAGGAGGAAGAAGTTAAGACTTGCAATAAATTTATGTCGTCAGTATGCAGCAGAATGTGATCAAACCAAAAATGAATTTATTGGAAAATTCAACAAAATATTCCAACGATTAGAAAATTGATTGGAGTCTTCTTATTTCCTTCATATTATATTATTCTGTTTAGGTAATATTTCTTTTTGATGTTTAATAACATATTTTTTATGTGTCGGTTGAATCTCATAAAAGGGAGAGACTTTTTCAGTAATATACTATGAACATAAAATGATAGTTACTTTTATATTACTGCCAACAGATATTAGCATCAATGTATAAAGCTTGGTTTTTAGTGAAGAGTGTAATTTAACAGCCAATAATTATAAATAGTTTATGTTATAAATGTTATTTAGTATATTAAATCAATAATATTTTACAAACAATAAATATAAAAAGAAAATGGATTATTTTTATTTTTCAGCTTGGTTTGTTAGTTTTTCATAGTAGCTAACAATTAATTAAAAGTAGCTGAATGTACTTACTCAGTATTATATGATTGGCTATTGATAAGTAAAAGTAAATAAATTTGGTTCATCGTATTTATATATAAAAAGTCATTAGTTTCTTAGAATGTAATAAAAATGAGCAAACCAATTTAATTATTGTAATCTATATGACTTGGTAGCATTATTTTAGCACAGATGTTATGTTTTCTGCAACAAATATTGCATTTTCAATAACTAATGTCGTCACTTATAGTAGTACACAGCCCCCTCGTGTAGTGCGGAATTTGGGAAAGAAGGAGGGGTACCAACTCAGGTGCCGTCCTCACCATATGATCGTTGTTCAAAATTACTTCATCCCGAAACAACCCTAGTATTCCTTCAAACTGAAAATTATATAAATTGATAGTTTATCAATGAAATATTTCATTCTTCTAAACTGCAGACGAGAGTTTTGAAAATATTATGCGTAATTTTTTCATGTTCATTTTACATGCTTCTAGTGGAAACTGATTCTGGAGTATCCGATTTTTCATTACAATTTTTTCGGAAGATAGAAGTCATGGGTTGGATTTTTTCCATTATGAAATACTTCATTGATCTGAATATTGTTGTCAATTTCCAGTTTTATTTACCTTTCATCCTTCCAGAAAATTACATGGAATATTATTAACTGTTTGTAACTAGAACATTTATTTTATGAGATTTTTTTTATTTAAAATGCTAAATTTTATAAGCATTGTAAAATTCATAATCTGTATATTAAATGAAATAACTGACTCTATTTAATATCGGTATTCTCATAAGGCTTATAATTATTTAAAACTTTTAGATGTTGTTTTTGAACTATTAGAATAACATCTTTTTAAAAAGCTCATATGATATTTTATTATATCAAACAGTGACTTTTTTAAAAAAAAACTTTTCTTGTAAATTTTAACGCTGCAAGAAGAAATTACATAAGCCATAATTATTTCTTTAAACATTTTAATCAATGAATCATATGAAGGAATTTCTTGAAGTGTACTTTATCACATGCTAATAATTATATTTTGGGTGTGGCGTGAGTTTACTTAGGTAAAATGTCTAAAAAAATTAACGATAGGTGAATGAATGGTTCTAGACTAAAGAAAAAAAAATTAGGTCATATCAAACAAACGGTAAGTAATTTATTCATACTACGGTAAGTAATTGAGTCAGTAACAAATGAAGCTTTGAAGTGCAAGAAAAAGAGCATCTGAAAAGGTTATGGGTTATTGTGTTAATGAAGAAAGCATGAATCAAGTATTTCACTGTTCAATCAGGCATTCTCCCTGTTTTCTAATCGAAAGCTCAAAATACCTCTTCCCTCTACTGTAATATTTTTTCATATTTAAACTGAAAATTTTCTTTAAGCTTAAAGAAAACGATAATTTTTTGTTGTTTATTATATTTTTTTACTAGCGCTCGCATACGCACACATTAGCGCCTGCACATTATGAACAATTGGACAGGCAGTCAAGTCAACCAAACAATATTTTTCCCTCCTGATTAAGTAAAAAGGTAATTTTTTGATATCATCTCTAAATTTCTTTTCAGTCTTTATAAATTCTTCAGTGTTTCATAAAATAATAAAAAGATCATTGTTTATTTTTTAAATAAAAAGAATATCATGTTTTAATTATGCTCTGTTCAGTTTCAATAACTATGGCATTAAAATTTAAACGAACAATGATCTGTAAAGCTTCACTATTTTTTTTTATCATTCAAAGAAAGATAATGAAGGGAGTAAACTCATTCTTAAGTTCATGTTTAAAATTTGGAATTCGTCATACATTTGCAGCACTTGTAATATTCTGGGACGTGAAATTAAATTTCCTCCTACAGAGACAAAGGTATTCTATAAACAATTAAAAATCAGAGGAATCCTTTAAATATTTGTGAAGTTTATGTTTATATTATTGGAATTACACAGTGAGAATTTTAGATTACTGTAATTTTATATGAGAACGAAGGATTTAATAACTCATTTTTAAAAAAATAATCTTTCTCTGTGTATGTAAATAGACAAAAATAGTCTTTCATTAACAATTCTATTTGTGACATAAAAATTATAAATATTGATGGCATTGGCACTTGATGCTATTATTTAACATCTACACGTTTGTTTAAGTAGCAATTACAGAACAGAGTATCCTCATTAAAAGATAATTAGAGCAAATAATTACAGAAGTCACATATAATATTTTTTATAACAATCAAAGAAACTATGATAATTTGAAATGTTCCGCACTTTTTTAAAATTAAATGTATTTTATCTTATATTACAAATAATTGTTAATGCTATTCCGTCCCATTATTAATTACTAAAACTTATTGTGTTCAGTCGAAAATTTATATAGAAAAATATTGGAACACAAATAAGCTAGAAAAATAATAAAATTTCTGAAATAATAATATAATGAGTAAATGTTTTTATTTTTCTACTGAAGTTGTGTAAGAAATAAGGCACACACAAAAGAATAATTTCGAATAGTTGGTGGTTAAAATTCAAATTCAAAAACTTTAATTGCTAATTTGAAGTTTTATTGAAACCTTCTGTATAAATTTATGCGTTTAATAGTTGTTCATTTCATTTATTAATCAGTAAATTATTAAAATTCAATGGAAACAAAATGTAACAGTACAAATATATAGTAGGGTGAAGAAAAGAAATAAACATAGAAATTAACCATTCGATCATTTTATAACTGCATACTACGTCCAAGTAAATAATTTATTGTGCAAATTTAAATAACATCGCTTACATTAAAATTATCTCATTAAAAGCATTCGATATTTCATCAAATAAAATCTAAGAATATAAATAATGAAAACCTTCGATCAATGTTAAAAGGTGAAGCATATTCTCTCCTATTTTCAAATATGAACCTTAAAAGAATATGTTATTTTCGAATCTAAAGAAATAAAATTCCTTTTAATAACTCTGAAAGGAAAGGTACTTACAGGACTTCTTTTCTCGTGCTGCTGTTCAGTTGCGAGGCAGAGAAGGGATTAATAATGCTTCGTAATCATTCGCCGTTTTTCTCGGAAGAAAACCGGATGTCAAAATATTGCGCAAGGCGCGTGTTAAACCAATGCAATCATTCTACGGTGAAAGAAAATAATAGTCGATTTATGCCGGCGGAATGGGATGTGTTGTCTTTATTAATCAAAAAAGAAATCACGGGTTTCTACTTTAAAAGAAATTTTGTGGGTTATTCCGATTGAGATCATTAATGTTCAAAACGCTATGTCCATTTACGAATAATAAATGATAGCTATTTCAAGCTTTAGATTGCCTTGAATTATTTTTTACTTTTGGTAGAAAATTACCATACATAATTTTACCACGCATTTGATGAATTATCACGAAAATCTTTGCGACTGGTTTTAAGCTATGAATGAATCTAAGATCACTGTTTCTTTTCTCATTTATTTATTTATTTTGAAAAGTATATAATGGTGGAGCTTTACTTTCTTGACGCTTAACAGAATGACAATATTAGTTTAACGTCACATTTTATAGATTCAAAAAAAAAAAAGCTTTTGTTTTTTAAGGTTTTATCCATTTTATAATAACATTAATTTAGTTAGCCAGAAAATGCAGAAAAAATCTATGAATATATAAAAGAAAATAATATCCCATACACGGATGTTAAGCATCAATGACAAACTATGAATGAAAAGATTTCATCTACATAAGATACATAGAATTTGACGCTAAATAGATCGCCTTATGGAATTTTGCTAAAATATCGATGGAATTCTAAGTTCCATTTAAAAAATATTTATTTAAAAGAACGAACGACATTTAACTAACTGAAACACATCAGAGGTAATTTTACAATGTTTACAAAGACATATTTAACAATTACGATAAAATGTTACCAATGCTGCCAATTAGGTAGGTTTTTTTTATTATTGAAGATTCTACAGTATAGATATCCTATAAATTTATAGATTTTTTTTATTTAAAACAATTTTAAACAAATAAAGAAAACTAAAAGTGCATATATGTGCCAGTTTTCTTGAATAGATTTATTAATCATGTATAGTTGGTTTAATAAACTATCTTCCTTTAAAAACTGCCCTGATCAATAAATTTCATGCCACTTTTTACAAGTTAATGTTTTACATTTCAGGGCTTATTTATATTTCTATATTTCTATCGATTCTGATTATTAAATTTTTGTATGTACTATCGTATGGTTATCGTTTTATAAAATGAACTCTAAAATATGCTTTCTATTTTCTCTGTTATTATTAAGATCTCTAATAATCCAGAAGTGTATTGCCATTTATGAAAAATAAATATAGAATTTTACCTGCATTCTGTTTCGAAAAAAAAAAATGAATTTATTGTTGTTGTTGTTACATGTTCCCATTGGTTAGCAGTGCTAGACCAGGTCCATGACGTCATACAGCCTCAAAAAAAATAATCCTACACTGTTAAAGGATCGAAAACTAAATTCTGTTTGGAGAGCCCTAGGCACCCGAGGGTGTGATCGGGCGAAGCCTGCTCAGTTGAACAGTTGGTACAAATAGCAAAGCTCTTAGATACTTCGGAAAATTTTATTGATTTAAGGGTACAATGGACGATGAAAATGTAAAAAATCGATGAAATTTGTGATATTTTTATTTTGATCTTTTATATATATATAAACTGTAAGCTATCGCTTGGAACAAAAATTATTTTGATATCTTAATTCGTTTGCTCAATATCAGCGTTTCATTAGGATGCCACGCCCACTTGTTTTCATTTGGACAGATGCTGTAAAAACAGTTTTGATTTCCTCCAAACACTGCTAGTGGATTTTATTTATGAATCTGATTTTATGCTGTTATTTTTGCTTTGGCAGATGTTAAAAACTTCTACTTTTTCTTGCTTTTGTTGTTTGTTTTGGTTTGTTTTTTTGTTCGTCGTACATTTCATATTCGAATTGCTCGTTTTAATTTCTTTGAAGTTAGATACAAAAGCTGTTCTATTCAGGGTCAAAATTGATATTTACTCTATTTTTAATTATCTTTTTTAATTTTTCTTTTTCTAAATTTTGTTTTAAAAAGAATTTAATCAGTTTTCTCTTCCGAAAGCCTAATAAGTCGTCCAAATAAAAGCATACAAAGTCTGAAAATGCTAAGATATGATGGAGAAAGAAATCCTTTGATTCATAACCAAGCAATTCTAATGACATTTTGGAAGCTTCTACCAAATGCAATAAACCTGAAATAGTGAATTCATCATCTTAAAATTGTGTATAATAGTTACATTGTTCTGTGCAAACACTTTAGTATTCTTTTTTGAAGAATATTCTTTGTCATGAATGTCAGGAAAAACTTCTTCAAATCCTTCAAGCAAGTTTTTTTTTTTGGTTTTTCATCAAAATTGTGTCTATCCTGAGCTAAATATGGTAATAAATTTGGTTCTGCATTTAGGGAGCAACTTAAAGGGAACTTACAGAAAAAAGTCTTTGAAGTGAACAACAAAGTTGTAGAGGCATTCTTGTCTTGAGAAGAAAATATATCAAAATTTGATTGCTGCATTATTATAACTCAGAAAAAAATAGTTCATCATATAAAATAAATTGTATCTTATCAGTATGTATCATATTGTTATCATATAATAACAATGAGTTGAAATAAAATTCAAATAATCAGCACATGTCAAATTAGAAGAAAAACATGAGGACATAATTTATGCAGCAGGTGTATTTTGATTTGCTTCAAATTTTGTATTATATTTGTTTATGGCTGCATATATAGTTTAAAAATGTTATATGAATATAAATTAATCTTTGTGGCTAATGAAATATTGTTAAGCAAGTCTAATTTTTATTTGAATTTTTTTAATGAAAAAAAAAAGCAGTTGGTTTTGCTTCACTAGAAGTATTTCCTTTATATGCTTTGTGAATTCTTACAAATATATTATAAATCTATGGATGTATATATTACATAAAACAAACAATGTTTTAAAATAAACACAATTATTTAACAAATTTAAGTTGTTTTAATTATTTTTCTGATCTGTAGGAATAATTTAAATGCATTTTTAGCTTTTTCTCAAAATGAAATTTTATGATGCTGTCCAAATTTTCAAATACTCCATGCGCATCATATTTTTAGTTACAACTCTGAAACTTTTATCTTATGCTGTATGAACATATGATAATATAATTTTGTATTTATAGATAAATTATGTGGTTTATATTTTTTTATTGAAGACTTCAAGTAATATTATTGCATTGATTTTTTAAAAATTTTCAAACAAAGTCAATAATGCCAAGTTTTAAAATAAAAATTATATTTTGAATTAATTTAAGCATGCAAAATATTTTGTAGAGTTAAAAAATGTATCTGAAACATTGAAATAGTTAATTTTTGTTCTATTTTTATGCGCATGGAACAATTTGAAATTCTACAATATTTTCATTTTTTTTTCTTTTTTTTCCAAAAAAATTAAAAAGTTATCAATACATTTTGATGAAATTTTTATTGATGCATTAGATTGATAAAATGCATTTACCTTGAAAATTTCAAAACAATACCTCAAAAATTGAGAAAATTTAGTTTCAACGTCCATTGTACCCTTAAGGTGACCACTTTGAAAGTGGGTAAGAATAGTTTGCAACTGTCTATTAAAACCGGGAGCCAGGGAGCATCCAGGACAAGAACACTGATACCATTGGTGCTCTGGGGGGCAATCCAATTGGTCTTATTCTTGTGTTTTATATTTGAGTAAATCTCCAAAAAGCTGAGAGATGCTGACTGCACAGAGACCTCATTAGTACCAGTCTGGGCCAAAGAGTCCGCTACCTCATTTCCCTCAAGGTCAACATGGGAAAGGATCCACTATAGATGAATCTGATGCGAGAAGGAAAGCTGTTTTAACTTGTTGAATATTAACACTCCAAGATCATCTCTCATACTTTGTCAAAGTGCAGTATTGATTGCACATCTGCTATCAGACAGAATCCTATCTCATTTTCACGGGGAAGAAACACAAGAGAACTAAGGGCTTCATCAATGAAAATCGGAATTATTATGCTACTATTAAACTATATTCAATATATATGAATCCCTTAATTTAGCTTTCAAGCTGTATAATGCTTTTTATTAAAGTATACGCCGTTTAAAGAAAAACCTCATAAACAAAACTTAAATAAACATGTGTTTAGATTTTACTGTCAAACATCTTTATAAATTTAACATATCATAAAAATATATTTTAAAGGTCTTTCCTTTAAAAATTGTTTATATATTTTTTAATGTCCTACATAATCATCTCAAACAGGTGTTAAATTAATTTTTATAATTTAAAGTATTATCTCCGAGGCAATCGTAATGTTTCCTCAACCAATATGTTGCATGATTCTGGAAAAAGAATTTATTTTAAAATTCTAATGAAAGCAAGACACGGGAGTCTGTCAGCTTAAGAAAGAAAAACTGAATTTTTTTTTAGAAATGGAAATAATTTAAGCAAAAATAAATAAGTATAAATAATTATGTAAAAATGAAAGAAGCATTTTTTTTTCGAATTAAATATTTTACAGAGTTATTTTTATTCAAATCACTTCAAAATCTTATGAATTTTATTTCGGATTTCAGAATAATTGCTGAATTTAGTTTTATGCCTTTCTTAAAGACTTTGAGGTAAGTCCGCATAAACTTCATCTTATTTTAATATGAGGTTAATGCTGTCGTTATTTGTTAACTGTTTATATTAAAAATGTTTTACTTATTTTGATATAAAATATTCCATAAGCTTTTGAGAGTGTGTATTTTTTTTATAAAAATTTATCTTCTTCTTGGATGCTTTTTAGTTTGGGAGGGAAAAACAATTCATTCTAAACTATATACGGAATTTGTAGTTTATAAGGATTACTAACCGTTTTTTTTCTTGTGAATCCAAAATCATTTTCTAGGAAGCTTTATCTCTTTAAATTGTAAGATATCGTATAAAAATTAATGTCTTTTTTCAAACATTTAGCTATTTTGAATATATGCATATGACGCTGTTTAGCAACGAATGGTGAGTAAGTGAAAGATGTCCGAAAGAAGTGACATAAAATGTTGATGATCATCGCAATAAGTATGCTGAGTAAGAGGAAAGGATGATTTTGAATATATGATATTTATTTCTGATGATTTTAAAAGTATGCAGGTAAATAACCAAAAAAAGTTTTAAAAAAAGTGAAAGGTGAAAGAAACGAATTTTAAATGAAGTTTTATGCTTGGAACGATGTTTGTTAATGCAGTGAATCGAGAGTTTAATTAAAAACGTACGGCTAAGAATTTACTATTTTAATGACTTCAATTAGGATTCAGTATATTATCCCATAATTTAATTCTCTGGCTAGGTGAATTTTGGCTGCTTTATGGAAAAATAAATCAGGAAAACTTTTTTTTTCTGTTTATATACATTACTTGAAGATGAAGCATTTAATGGTGGCCATATAAAGGTTCAGAGTATATATTTCTTTGTGCAATGTTTTCAAAATATAAGGTGTGTTTCAATACTGCGCATTTTGTTGCAGAAGCACGAATACTAGTTTTTATTAAAACTGAGACATGGTTTTTACAGTTTTTAAATAAATAAATAAATAAAACACAAAGAAAAATTCAAAGAAAAACCAGCCATTATTTTAAAATACCACTGGAATAGATATGGAAATTTTCTAAAAGAAAATTTTATTTAATGATATTTATTTTAATAGGTACATGAAAAATTTTAAAAAAAATGGAACAAACAATATCCTCAAAAAGTGGAGTAAGCGTTTATTTCTCTAAATACTGGTTAACGATACACTCCCAGTTATAAAGTCTCATAAATAAGGTGGTCATTTTCATAAATACCGTTGGCATTTGTGGACGTTGATAGTTAAAGATGAAAAAAATAAAATTTTACATGGCTTCTATAAAGCACAAAAGTGTCAAATAGTAAAATTTTCTCTAACATTCATCAATGCGCACTCAAAGCTTTCAACTTCGGTCAACAAAATGTTGAAGAAATATTTTTATTTTTAAATTTAGGGGGTAAATTACAGGTGGAAACATTTATTAAAAAAATGTTGAATTATTTATTACAGAAGAAATGTCGCGTGCAAATATTTATCTATTAATACATCACGTAATATTGTTTTTTAAGTTGGTTGGCAGTTGAAATTTCTATTTAATAAAGAAAATACAAGAAAAGAAATTACACGTTTAAGATTTCTGAGAGAAATTAGGCAATTTCGATCATAATGAAATTTCTTATCCCTCAATTATGTGCGTGATATTATTCCTAAAAAGGACATATTTCAGTAACAAAGAATTTTATGGAACGCTAATCATTTATTCAGTTCTCAATCTTAATGCAGCTGTGCGTGTATCTAAGTATTGTTAGACGAATTCACATTTGTGTAGGTGTGGAAAAGGTTCACTGAAAGTTTAAGAGTTAATAAAAGTGTTAGTATTTTCTGATTTCTCCCTTTTAATAAACTATTGTGATATGTATACTCCTGAAATGTGACTCGAAAGAATAGTTAAAACGTCAGTTTGCAATATGAAAAAGTCGTCTAAGCTTAGAGCTTTGCCTCTTCAAACTTTATAAACCGACGCGTGAAACTGCGTTTGCATATATGAATGTAAGAGAAACTTTTTATTATTGATACTTTTATACTATGGGGAATGCATTTAAAATTCAATTTTTAAGTATTTTATAATAAACCTCCACAGGCGTAAATGTGCATTTATAATATTGCGAACCTTATTTAATGAAACTTTGTAATGGAATAATATTTAAGGCATAATATTTGAGGATTTAAATGATTGTCCTACTTTCTTGAGATACTTTGTATATGTTAGCGCAACAGTGTCTGGATGTTAGTGCAATGTAGAGATTTGGGGAAGGCATGCCAGTTTAGGTGACGTTCTTTTTATTTGATCACGGTTAAAAAGTAATGAGATCTACTCCATAATAACTTTTAAAAGTGTCTGTTCTAACTATACAAAGCCAACAGCAGACAAACTTACCAAATTTGTTATTTTTAAGCTTAAATAATAAAAAATGGAGGAATCAACTATGTAGCCATGGCACATGAAAATTTGCAATCATTAGGCACCGTAATTTTATCTAAAGCATGCACAACACAAGCCAGTTTATGAAAGAGAACTATAAAAATAAGATAAGAAACTGAGGAAATGTGTGTAATGATCAATGTAATCATCCAACAGTCAGTGGTAATTTCGGCAGATTCACCGTTTCTTCAATGTTATCTAGGTCTTAGAATATCTCACTCAGCGGAAGCATTTATTCGTTGATCCGATCCGATCGACGTCTTTTCCACTGTATGCATCAGTTTGGGGAGGAACGGTAGAACAAGAATGCCTTTTGCAGTCCTCACAAATAATTGAGCGTTTGAATCTTGATTTTTTTGTAATTACATCTACATTATGCTACGCAGTTTCTGATTATTGTCATCAAAAGATTTTGAAGTAACTTGAGATAGGCCCTGTTTGATAGTTTATCACTACTAGTTCTGTGGTTTCATCACGTGACTTAATTACAATTGCAGGTATGATCTTAATCAATGATGGTGATAATTTTTAGCTTGAAGGAAACAAAGTCAAATTAAAATTGGTTTTCACAGGCAATTGAGCAATAGATTAGCTTCAATCCCTCTCTCACACACACATTATATTTTTAGTTTACATCTCTGAATGAATCTTCTATTGGAAGAATGGCGATTTCTTATGGAAATTCGGAAATCATCACACAATCATAAAAGTTTGCACTCGTCCTTCTGTAACAAGATATGCAAGGCTGAAATTCGTTCATTTTATGAAAAATTCATTCTCTAAAACTTTTATGATAGCCATATTTAATATTGAGTTATAGAGGGAAAGCTGAAGAAATACTTTATCTCCTTTTAGCAGTCAAAGCTCACACAACAGAGAGAGAAAATGGAGGAAAAGAAACCGAGATCATTAAAACTATAAAACCTTATTCGTAGCTTTTTTTCCAGATTTATGTCTTTTTTCATTCCATCTGAATTTTCCATTATTTTAATTTATTAAGGGGAATACGCGAGTAAAAGTGCACAGGAAATGATTAAATTATAAAATTTAGCTTAGGATGACATAATACTTACAGCAATTGACAAGCGGCAAAATTAAAGTTGAAAGTATTGTAATGAATAATATGTAAAAGAAAAAATGTAGCAAAGTTTAGCATTTCATTGTAAGTGAAAATATTTAGAAGCAATTTTTTAAGGTACTGTAAGTGACTCATCGATTTACAAAATTAAGGGAAGAGCATCAATGAAGCCATTCCTGCCGTAAAGAAAACATAAAGCTTCTTTATGCCAAAGAAAATTATCAAGAAGATTCATTTTTATCACTTTCTAAAATTATACTTGGTTAAAAAATTATACTTGGTTTAAAAAAAATAAAAATGAGTTTGTGGTAAAATAATTTTTAATTTTTAAAGGAAAAAAATGAATTTCTATGACATTTATTTCTTTTAGTGATTGGTTAAAATGCATATATAAAATAATTTACTAATATTTTTTTTCAAAGAATGAACACAATTTTTTCTAATACTTTTGGAGAGAAATTTAAGCACCAATTATATTTCGTAATCTATTCTTTGTTATTTTCATTTAAATCATTTTCACGTTTTTGATCAGAGTGCTACTGTTTGGTTCGAGAAGTGAGAGAAGCAATACGTTCATATCATAGAAGGAAGATTTAAAATTTTTTTAAATAAATCTAATGCAGTTAATGAGTCTGACACAATTCTGTCCACTTCTTGTCTATCGTTTTATTTAAAAATCTGTACACTGATATACTAATTTGAATTCATAAAATGTTTCCAACTTTTTACTTTGTTTTTTCTTACATTTGGTACTTTATACTTGGTACTAATCTTTTAGTGGGACATATGAATGTCCCACTAAAATTTTAAAACTACTTCTGAGAAAAAAATTACCTTGAAAATCTTAAAAAAGCTTAGTTACAGTACAAGAAAAAATGCATTACACTTCATAATTAGTCACTTCGAAATTATTGATTATTTTCCAGATAAAGTCATTTGTCACTGAAGACGTTGGTTCTATATGCTATTTTTGATATATACTTTGGCAAACATAACATGCTTTTTTAATAAAAATATTCATTAGATAATGAATGCATGAACTATTAAATAAAATGATCACGTTTCAAACATAAAAAAGGGCTCAAGATAATTTTTTTTTGTTTATGGGCTCCAGCTTCTGATTTACAAACTTCAGAAGGAAAAAAAAATCCTAATAAATTTACCTTATTTCGAACATTTTTGATTAAATCAAATCGAATTTATTGTTTGAAAGGTATTTAGCTTGACAATAGGAAACAGACTGAAAAATTTATTTTGGAAAATCTATTGTCAAAGTGTTAATACTTGATCATCGTTTGAAAACAAAATCGGACGGAATTTGCGACGGTATTCCTGTTTGTCTCAAAGTTAACACGGATGAGAAACGTCATACTTTAATTCACTAATTTTTAAACACACAGGACTTATTAACAAAGATGATGAATAACATCCGATATATTAGATAAATATGTCTGCATCATTGTAGAAATTGCTATTTTTCCTTCCTTATTCATGAAGTTTCGACATCCGAAAAATGATTTCTGTTCCAAGAAAAAAGATTTTCAAGGTAGAACGGAAGAACAACTAAGCTTTTTGCAACCATAAAGCTTAGTAGGTCTTCCGCACCAGAGTTAATGTCATAAAAACATGGTGATAAAGTCTGTTAATGTTTTTAAGGAAGTACGTTTGATGAAAAACAGTCCTTAAAAGAACAAAGCACTGTTAATAAAGAAGAAATTTAATCAAACATTTTAATCATATTATCTTTAAATGTATCAAGACTCTGTTTAAAACCACTTGATTTAATAAGTTTACATTATTAAGCAGATTCAAAAATTTAATATTTATGGATTTTTTATTATTTATTATTTTTTAATTTTTATACTCTTATTGATACTCAGTATAAGTATCATTTACCTTAAAATCTCACGAATTTTTTTATACTTCCATGTCATTTCGTATGACTTTTAATTATATTATTTGTTAATATTTCCTTGTTTTTATTGCAATAAATATTACAATGGGCAAAGTTTACGTGCAAAACGCAGGATTACTCAGAAGAAAAAAGTTTCACTGATACACCGTATTATTATCAATAAATGCTTGTGGAAAGAAGGAGTAAAATACAATGGTATAAGAAGAGTTTATTGCAGATAATTAAAAGAGGATTATGTAAGAAAAAATTCTTATTGTCACAAATAAAAATTATTTAATTGAATATTTATAAAATTAAGAGACATAAATTGATATTAGCAATTAAAATGGTTGTGATTCATGCAACAAAGAAATAATAAATGTTGCATTATAAAATTATAACACACACACACACACACACACACACACACACACACACACACACACA
>JAOUZG010027617.1:3132147-3186074 GCA_026289955.1 Argiope argentata
CACACACACACACACACACACACACACACACACACACACACACACACTTATGATTCCTGTTTACTTCACCAGAGGATTTATTTTAAATTAAAAAGCATTAATTGAGTTTAAAATTATTAATTTGCGTTTTATGTAAATGAGTTTGAAAAGTCCAAAGGAATTACAATAGATATACGTATATCTCTAGGTTGATTATTGTGACTTATCTTCGTTGTTCAGAGAGCCATTAATTGCATTTTATTGCTTAGAAATTTAAACTGTATTTAAATTTTTGCTTCTAAAATCCATCCTGTAATTTGGGTTACATCTAAGTATTTTACATTCCTCTGGTTCTTTTTTGCATCCTTCGAATTTTTCACTGCTTCATTAAATCTGTGCAGCAGGGTATTATTAAATTCTAAACTGTTATATATAGTGGGGGCTCCCTGGCAAATTATGCACATAATTTTTTTATCAAGGTAAATGAAAACAGTGAGAATGACCCCTTAAATTTTTCTCTTTCCCACATAAAAGTTGTCGACCTTTCGTAAGGTCATGAATTTTACAAATGCTTAGATTTTTAATTTCGCTTAGGAGCGCTTTGTGCTTCTTAATATAGCAAAGAAAATTGATTTTTGGACACATTTTTTTGACATTGAAACTAAAATTTCATTCAACGATGCATTTTTAAAAAAATCACAAATAAAATTTTATTGATGTAAGCAATGGCATTTTTTAACTAGCTTGTTTACATACATGCGAATGCCCAAACGAAAAATTGTCAAAAATTATTGTCTAAAGTTTTAGATGCTAAAACTGAGTATCAAATTTCACCCATATAAGTATTGGGTTGGGG
This sequence comes from Argiope argentata, assembly GCA_026289955.1. Classification (NCBI taxonomy): domain Eukaryota; kingdom Metazoa; phylum Arthropoda; class Arachnida; order Araneae; family Araneidae; genus Argiope; species Argiope argentata. The sequence continues at coordinate 3,132,983 of JAOUZG010027617.1, forward strand.
AATAAGTTCATAGCGTTTTTATATTTTTTTTATTTTACAATGATTTGTTTGTTGTTTGGCAAAGGGTAAGTATTCATTCGATAGAACTCTTTCTGCTCTAAAAAACTAAGTTGATTGTATTTTTGAGTTATTTATTTATTTTTAGTTTTGAGGCTTAGAAATGGAATACTTAGGAGGCAAAAATTAACATTTTCGACACCTATTCTTCTTTGCTTTTCAAATCACTTTTGAAGGAGAACTATCTCCAAACCAGTCGTGAATTGGCTGAAAAAATGAGCTGCGATCATAAAACGATTACCAATCACTTTCATTCAATGGGATTTACTGAAAAATTGGTAGCCTGGGTGCCTCACGAGCTCAACGAAAAAAAAAAAAAAAAAAGAAGTCGCCTTCAAATTGCTTCTCAGCATCTCGCCCGCCATCGAGTAATACGCGGTCATAAACAGCGTTTTTTGTACCGAATCGTCACGGGAGATGAAAAATGTTGCCCATACATCAATATGAAACAAAGAAAGGAATAGGTGGCCGCAGGAGATACGCCGAAGCCAAGAGTCAAGCCGAAACTTCATCCAAAGAAGATCATGATATGTGTTTGGTGGGACTGGGAGCGCATGGTGCCCTGGGAAATGCTCGAAAAGAATGCCAGTGTCAACAAGGAGCTCTACATTGTCCAGCTAAACCCCGTGAATTAGGCTATTCGACTGGAAAGACCTGACCGACATGGTTAAACCACACTCCTTCACGACAACGCCAGGCCCCATGTTGCACAAGTCATCAAAGCCGCACTCCAAGAGCTCGAATGGGAGATCCTTCCGTATCCACTGTATTCTCCAAAGCTTGCACCAACCGATTACCATCTTTTACGCTCCCTGCCAAACCATATGAAGGGCGTTACCTTCGATAACAAAAAATTCCTTAAAAATGGCCCAACAACTTCTTTGACACCAGAATAGGCGATTTTTGGCGAAACGGCATAACAAATGGGTCGAGAGGTGGGAAGAGGTTGTAAACAGAAATGGCGAATATATAATTGAATAACTTATTGATATGATTATTGTTTTTTGTTTTAATAAAAGTCTTCTGTAAAAACAAACTTATAAAAACAAACTTAAGCTACAAACTTATTTCCCAACCCAATATTTACGTTTTGTTTTAAACATGTTCATTCGTTTTCAAACATGAATTTTTGAAAATGATTTCCGTAATAGAAATCTATAGGAATCTACAGGTTTGATATGCATCCACTTTCTCCATCAATCTACGAATGAATCTTTTATCGTTCTGCTCATGCCATTTTAAAGACACAACCCCAAAAGCTTGTTTGTCTGTCTGTTACTAAAAGTTTTGACTTGTTTTGGGTTAAAGACGTCTAAAATGTGGAAATTCGCCAAAATTTAGTAGTCGAATTTTTTGACAATACACTTACTTTGCGTTCTTTGTACACCAGAAACTAAAAAGGAACAATATAATAAAGATTACCTTTCATTTTATTGTATTTTGAAGCCTACAATAAACTAATGTCGATTCCTTATCAAGGACTATTTCGACCTGAAAGTCCTATCATGGATTTTAAAAAAAACAACGCTTAAATTTTGTTCAGATATACTCGGCTGTAAAATATCTCTTGAATGTAAAAAGAGCGTGACTCCATAATTTTAACTGCAGTTGAATCAGTACTTGTGTTTGAGAAAATTCACCATTGATCGACTATGAGTTATTAAAAGTGCATTATTGTAGAATTTTTTGAATTTTTCAGTAGTTATTATAATTAATTTTTAATTAACATTGTTTGTAAATTATGATATTTTTCTGTTTTTATCACACTTCATTGATTTTGAAAACAAATTTCTCAAACATGTTATCTTTCCATTTTTAATCAAACTGTAGCGAAATCTTTTTATTTCGATATGCACTATCACAGCGAATTCATCTTGAAATAGCACCTTGAGTAGTTACAACACGCGACGTAAACCTGACTAAATTGAATTCAAAACCTTCATTTGTGAGACTCCCCTTGGATCTGAAAATGAATTTCAGTTGCTGCTACGTTAATGCGTGTGCTTGAGAAAATTCGGTAGATGTCTCCGATTACACAGTGTGAAGCGTACTGCGGTGGGTGGTAGCTGTTTTGAAAAAATTTCGAAATTATTTTTCGGTGTTGTAAGCGGTACTATCTTTTTTCTGCTTTCATAACACTTTACTGATTTTGTCATTAAATTTCCAGAGATATCTGAACCTTTAATTTTTGACCTTACAAGATCTTACGATAAATTCTTATTTTATTGAATACTACTACCTCTTAGGACTTTTGCATCGACAAAGTTTTTTTTTCTGTACTTTAAAGAATCTCGTTATTCGAGTATTTAAAATTAATAAAATAAAGTAATTTAATAAAATAAAAGGTATACTTTATTATCTTGTTCCTCTTCAATTTCTGGTGTACAAGGAACGCAAAGTAAGTGTATTGTCGATTCATTTTTGTTTTTCCAAAGGAAAAAGGCAACGTATTTAGAAGTGCGATCAACTGCATTAGTTGGACATGATTTTATTTAAAAGTGAAATTTCATATATTTAAAGGTTCACGAGTGCAAAATACAGAAAACATATATCTTCTAGTCATTTTTAAAAATTCTTTTAATGATCAACCATTCAAAAGCCATTTTTTCAATTTTCATTTATCATGAGATACATGGTTATGACGTACTTGATATCGAAATTGTGATGACTTGAAAATAAATTTCTGTGTAAAAATATATGACAAAAATATCAAATCACAATGATTTTTTATTAATAACTTTTTTATAATGCAGATAATGTTGTTTTAATGATTGGTTCGTTGTAGAAATTTAAGAATTCCAAGTGTCAAATTTATGATACTATTTTTACTATAGAATTCCGTGAAATAAAAGTACAACCTTTATAAAGAACAATGGTTGAAAAAAATGATTATAAGAGTTCTTTGAAATAGTAGCGATTATCTTGGCGTCTTTTTCATTATAGCTAACATTATGAGTTTGTAACTGACAGCAGATTTATCTTTTAATTAATAGCTTTTACTTCATTTGATTTATTTTATGTTTATAAAGATCGAATTGGCAGTCTACTTTTCACTCTTCTCTTGAAGTATTTTAAGATTTTGTTTCGTTTTGTGCTTCTGATGACAATACAATATGTTTAATATTTTTGAAAATTAATTATATGCTTAATTATTAATTAAATTTTGTTTTCATTTGAGTGCACCATCTTATAGTGAACTTAAAAAAAGGATATTAAGATTTTTTAGCACTTACGGTGACTAATTTTGAAATATACTAAATCTAAAACTTAAAAAAAATAATAAAGTTTTAAAAACACTTTTTGTTTATTAAAAAGTAGAAAATGTTTAGCTCTTTTGAGGGATGTGAGCCCATAACATTTCATGTTATATTAATATTTCTTTTTTTCTCTCGGCAGGACTTAACTGAACATTTGTTATTGTTTCTAAAATTCAAACTCATAGTTACAGTTAATCTTTAATTGTTAATCTGGGAGTTAATTTTCTTTGAACGCTATTAAGGAGATAACATAAAACTGGTCTGTTTCATATAGAATGCCTCTGAAATTAAATCTAGATATATTTCAAAATATTGAAGTGAAAACAAAATCGTGGTGCAATGAAAACACTACTATGAAGAAATCAAGTTCCAATGGTAATCAAAAGTAATAAAATTTCCAAATATTCATTCATAGTTAAAATATGCTCTAAAAGTAGTAACATTTCTAATTCGTTATTTCTATCATCTCCTCATGCTTCCAATTATTTTGACTTCCTCCTTTTTGAGGCGAAAAAACTAGTTCCCAATTTTCAGTACACTAATAAAGTTGTTTTCATATTATTCTTTTAAACATTGCTACACTTCTGTATTATTGACTGCAGCCAAATTTCTTTGACGGCGATCATTGTCGAGTCAGATGTAATGAAAATACATTGAACACTCCCATAATAAGAAAAATTTGTTCCATGTTGTATAGAAAACACACTAGATGAAATTTATAAACTCTCAATTTTTATTTGCACAGTATGATATTGTTAATCTGGGCGTTGATTTTCATTGAGTGCTATAAAGATGACTAGTAGATATATGTTTTCAGTATTTGGCATTCATGAGCCCTTAAATATATGATATTTCCCTTTTAAATAAAATCATTCCCAACTAATGCAGTTGATCCCACTTCGATATATATTAATGGTTTATTTTTTATTTTAGTAATTTTACGAAAATTTATAATTTTTTGTTGATAATAGCTCATCACAGAGCAATATTCACCTTTCTTAACATTATTAACTAAACAGAGGATATATTTTTCATTGATTCATTTAAATAGTGTGATTACTAAGGGAACCAATATGCATGACAAAATGCTGCACTATTCTAATATTTTAAAATTTATTAATTTGTATTTTTTACGAATTTATTTATTTAGAAAATAAGCTTATAACATCTTTTTCGTCGAATTACTTGCGACCCTCTTAGCCCAGCAGTTCCAACTGCCTCATCTCTTTAGTTGGAATTCCGCCGTTGTTTATAGGAGAAAAGTGTGATCCGATTGGCTATTGTACGAAATTTAATAAGTATTTCAATGTATTTTGAAGGCTCCCTTTATGAATATTACAAAATTTCTCTTAGCCCTAATACCCAGTTTTCGAATTTTATGTAGTGGTGCCATCTACATGAGTGTTTGTAATTTTTTTTGATTATTTTCAACACTTTCAAAGACTATTCTTTCATTTTCAATCATTGACTTCATAAACTCTAATCGAATGGTAAAATTCAATGAGGCCTTGTTATTTTCTTTTTGAAAAATTATTTTCGGAATCTTTAATATTGATTCGCTGAAATATCAGTTTGATATTAAGAATCTTAACTGGGAAAATATTTTATCGTATGATTGGAATTTAGAAAATTTAATAAATCCCTCGAAGAAAAAAAGTGCTTCAGAAAATTAAAATTTACCGAATTTGCTGAAGTATATATAATACAAAACATTCATATAATTTTAATCAATGACAGATAATCAAAAATTTCATACATTTGAATCATTTAGCAGTATCTCGCAGTCTGGAATTCGTTACGACACTGCTTATTGGTTTTTTTTCTAAAAATAAAGACACGAATAAAATTATAAGCTAGATAGATACTTACTTAAAAATAATGTGGTTTTTATCCTATCCATACACTCTAACAATAATGGTATTTCAAATTAATAAAAGTAAAAAGTCTCTGAAGCGGTGGTAGGATCGAGGAAAAAATTTTAGTTTCAAACCTTTAAATATATTTTATGTTTTGATCCATAAAAAACCATGATGTTTTTTTCTATGTTAAAGCTTAATTTTTATTACAGGTGGCGTAATATAGCTAGCCTTATAGCGAAAGAATTGCTTCAAAATTTACAAGTCTGTTTTGATATTTTAGGAGAAGTACGTGAATCAAAACTTGCAATATCGCAACGAGTTTGAGTTTCACTCATTCGTGAAACCAAATTAGCCAGCTAAACGTTATAGAGAGTTTGAAAAAATCCTGCGAGCATAATTATAACAACCTATGACTTCTTCCTGATATGCTCTGTATTTCATGCTTTTATCACTCTCAGCAAATACATTCGTCACTCTATGATAGATGATCAGCTGCCAACTCATCAATTCGTTTATATTTATTCATAATATTTTACGCAAGCATTACGTTAATCTTCCCTCTTATAAAATGAGACTGAAAATAAGCGTTACTTCATCGCTGACATTTTATTATTTTACGATTTCAATATTAGATCATGTATTTTATCACAAAGTGATCCTCATTTCACTCTCGCTGTTACATAGCCCATTAGGTATGACCTTCTCTTCTCAATAATATCAGCTAGACCAGAGCATTCGGGCATTCTTAAATAACTACTGTACCATTGATCAGATAAGAAAATATGAGCATATACATTTTTTTCCAAGCATCTCATCATAGGGTAAATACTACACAAATTTTAAATTCGCAATAGAGCGTTGATTGAATTTACGACTTTCTGGAGTCTGACTCTGACCAGCAGGCCACAACACCCCTGCTTAAAATGAAATGTTTCAGAGATGTTATAATCACTTTACATTGGGGTTCAAACTTTATATAATTTGTAGTTTTTGTCAAATTATCTCCACATTTATAGATATTTTAACGGAGCCAGGGGAGTACATTTACTGATATTCTATAAAATAAATATCTTGTGACAATTACGTCCCAGTCGCATGATAATCTGTTATCATTAAAATTAAACAATTCAATTAATTCCCAATTCAATTAAACAATTCAATTAAACTTTATTTTTTCTTGTTTACGAATTATGATGACCTTATAGTCTTTTATAAACCTCTATGAATTTGGAATTAGCATAAGGCCTTGTTGCTGAATTATGAGTAAGCCTAAAGCTGAAACTATAAGTTACCTGCTGTATAAAGAAGTGGAAAAATAAAACTATGAGTATGAAAGCAGATTTAATATTTCATATCCTAAATTACATGCTGATAAACTACGAATATACTTCATGCTTTAAAATATTCAGTGCTCATAAAAGTTTGTAGAAAAAAATCGTAAAGAATTATTTTCAACACGTTACTTTATTCTCTAACTAAGTTTATGCTTCATTGTGATTGTTTGAAACTTTTGAAAGAATAATACAGTTCAGGGCTTCTTAAGAGTTTCCAACCGAAATCTTTATTTAAAAAAATACTGCTTCATTTTCTTAAGATTTTTCTCTCTCTTTCTATTAGCGAAATGAATGTAAAATAGCATTATAGTTACAATACAACCTCCAATGACTGACCTTGTTGGAGTCGGAATCACTTCAGATATTTGATAACACGAATAATAAGATTAAGTCTGAAAGTGCTATCGCAAAGTTGACATTTATATTCCAGAATTTTTTATTAGATTTTTTAAGAAAAAAATATGCTTATAATCTTAGAAAGGTCATTAAAAATTAATCTTTGATTAGAAAATTTAAAAAACGTTACTAAGTTTCTTTGTTTACTTTGTATTTTCCAGTGATTGTTCTAAAAAATTATTTTCTTATGTCATGAGCACGAAACTTTCTGACACTTTTACACTACAAATTTACTGGGGAAATAAATGGAATTTACTAACATCTTTAACGAAACACCAAAGAACGGAGCTATGCTTTTTGTCCCTAAATAACAACTTACAATAGATGAAATCTGGATGTCGAAATTTTAGAGCTTGGAAATCGGCTTTAATGTCAACTTTGACACTCTTTCCTTCAAAAAAAAAAAAAAGCTGACTTTATTGAAAAAATAAAAGGTAGTTCGGGTAACAGAGACCTTAACTGATAGAAGCTCGGATAACTGTTTAAATGAAATAATTAAAAATAAATTTAAAATTATAATATAGTTAATTTAGAGACATGATTAACATTATGATTTTCTTTCATATTTTTGATTTCTAATACTGAAAAATTTGGAATAAGGAGGAGCTGTAAAATTTTCAGTGACCAACCGCAACTTCAGAAGCTCTAGATGTAGACAGCAATAATTTTCCCCCCTCCACTCGAAAAATGTATTTCTCGACATATCAATACATAGTGTTCTGAATTTTATAAATTAATATACTTTCAAAAAGAAATTCATTTTCTTTTGATTTTTTAAAAATAATATATTTATGCATCCTATTCAAAACTAAGGAATCTTATTTAAACGTTTTTGAGTGATTACATTTTTGAAATTCAAAAATGAAAAAAAGAAAAAGATAAGAAAAACTTTAACAAGGAGGGTTATATGTTAATTTAATTTCTATTTTTGTGAATGATTTTCAATACATATTCGTTAATTTAAATGTCTAAAAAACGTAATATATATCCTTGTTAATTAATTTTCAGAGAATCGGCCATAAGCCTGGTGACATCGAATCTGCAGTACCTGTAAGAATAAAGAAAAGAGACTCTTTTTTTCAACATAGACGGATGAAATCACCGATATTTCTAATCTCTCAGTTACACTTATAATAGTAAAATATTTGAATAATAACAACCTGTAAATCTTTTTCCAGTTTATCCTCTCGCTAAAAATATATTTCAGAAGCCTTATTAAATGTCTTTTTTTATGAAAAAGAAATTCACTAACCAAACTTCTGTGATGCTAGAGGTTTACGCTGTCGTATTTAGTAGTCGCTCCTGTTGTAGCTTAGATTTATTATGAAATTCACAAAGTTTAGCTTTCAAATATGTACCAAATTCATCGAGAAAAGAGATAAGTTAATCTGTTCTTTTGATTAAGAAATTTCATTAAGGAAATTTCTAAAAGCTACAAATTTATCAAATCTTAGAATGAGGTACATTTACGTTGCTTTTTCATAAAATAGCAAGATCAGTAGCTGCAGGTGCTCTCAAAAATTCTTGAGCTGAAGTATGAAGTTCAAGTCTTTTTCGAAAACAGCTCATTTCATATGAGCTCCTGATTTACTGAAACCAAATGGTTGCAGCAGCTTGTGTGGAATTATTTAAAAAAATTAGTAAAAAATAGTTTCATTATTATCATTGAGTTAATTAGCAAAATCGAATCTATGATGGAGAAGCAATTTTTTGGAATCTTGTATATAAAAAAAGACTAGTATAAAATTTTTTCTGAGAAAGAGTTGAAAGCGTCAAATAATGTACAAAATATCCCATTTGAAAAGACATGACTCTCATTAAAGTAATATTTTTTGAAACGCATCGAAGCAGATAAGTGGATTTTAATCCCTCCAGGGAACTGTTTTTCAAAAAACCGAAATATTATTGCTATCTGAAAAAAAACCCGAAAGATTAATTTAGCTTTTGACTGGTTTTCTATATAACCTGATTTTAAGAAAATAAATGTGATTTATTTCTAGATAGAAGTGAAGGAAGAATTGCTAAGAACTCAGGATTAGAGAAACAAAACATTTAATAAAATATAATCCATGAATTTAGAAGCTGTTGGAACAACATTTTCGTCTTATGTGAGATTCGAGAATAAATATTGCTCTACTCTTGACATAGAATGAAATTCCTTTGAATCTAATTTTATAAAAATCAGTTTCATGAAAAATTGCTTTGAAATTGTTTTCCTCCGGAATACTTATAACGATACATAATAGCTAATTTTTACCATTGTTTTCATTTGTTTCGGAACATTATTATAAAAATTATAATACATAAAAATACTACAGATGTTATTGAATCAACCTTTAGAGTTGAAATATCGAGCCTAATTGTTCATAGGTTTTTCATATAATACAGTACAATGACAAGTTACAATCCCCATGCAATTGGTACTGAATATGATAATAATTAATTTAGCTTCAAATTGATACTCCAAATCTGGCAATATTTTATATCTTTTTATTACTTGCATAAATATGACAGATCATCCTCACTTGTGAATAAATGTTTCAAACAATACTGGCAAAACAAACCTCAAATGTTATGGGTCAGGTGACTCGCTATTTATCAATCAAAAAACGAATATTTCTTGACTGAGTTTTTTTTTGGATACACCACAAAACCCCATAACGAAAACTACATCATGTTCTCACATGATAAAATAATGAAATTATATATAGTTAAAAATAGGATACAAAACGGGAAACGAATAAAAAAATTAGTGAATAAATGTAAATAAAATCTAGGCTACTTTTTTTAACCATATAAACTACTTACCTATAAGAAACATTGAAGTAATCTTATACAGACCTAAAATTCATTTCAGCTGCTGCCACTCTACGTTACTTTAAATTTTTTAAAGACCCAAACGAAAAAAAAATCCCTGTAAGTTCTTTTTCAAATATTTGAATGAAATATGAGGAAAGAATATTTCAATCGAGAGCGGAATTTTTATCATTTCAGCCAGCAATAGACCAAGGATATTTCCTTCCTATATTACCTATTTAATCATAGAGACTTAGATTGAATCAATTTATTTTTTCTCTGGTTTAATTTTCCTACTGAAAATATAAAATAATCGAAAAATATTGATCTTTGTACTCGACGCTTTTCTTCACAATGTAAAAATTATATATGAAGTCAAATAATTCAGATTTACTTAGCGAAGAGCTTTTGACTATTGATCTTCAACTTCAGTGAAGATATATTTATACACAAGTTCTTGAATCGTACTGTAATGTTTTGGGCTCCTTTTAGTAGGTATTTCAAACTTAGAAATTGGTTGTTTTAAAGTTCTCTTTGAATTAAATAAATAAATTTCTTATTAGAAAAGATAAAAATTTATTGATAAATCATTTTATTGAAACTATTAAAACAATGTTCATTGTAATCTAAGAGACCCCATTATTTTAAGTCTTTAGTACCAATAAATGAAGAGAATGCATTAAATACTATACACATGTTTTGTTCAGTTTTCAACAGGATATATTATGTTTTTAACACCAATCTTCGCTTGGTTAAATTTGTATAAAAAGCCCCCCCCCCCCAAAAAAAAGGCGTGAAAACTAATTTTTTTGAGATATATTTACGAATCTCTTACTTTTCAATGTTTCCACTGTTTCTAAATGTGAAATGTTATCTTTCGTATAGTTGATTTTTTTCTTATGAAACGTTTATGTGTTTTCAATTTATTCTTTATCATATTTACAATTTCCCGATGTTCCAAAAGTGATTACTAGTGCATAAATTTTTCTGTAGAATATTTTAACTGTAACGAAAGGATACTTTAAGACAGGTGGTGAACAAGTTGAAAATTAGTGAGATTTTAAAATTCTAAATTTAACTACAGATACAGATATTTTATTTCGTGAAGCAAAAATATATTGTATAGCTATCCAATAGTAAAAAATCAACGTTGCTATTTAAAGTGTTTTGATTTATTTAGGTTAGCCTTTATAACTTTTAAGTGAATGAACCAATTCTTTCTTCTCATATATCTACTCCTGTTATTGAATTCCCACAATATCTTAGAAACGCATCTTGAACCATTGAATCAGTTCATGGTTTCTATATTCAGAATCATCCACATTTGGCGATTACCTGGTTTGAAAAGGAAAATTAGCTGTATTTACTTTGAATAAAATCTCTCATTAACATTTCTGATTCTCCCAAGAAAATATTTTAAATCCTCAAATCGTTAAAAGTATTATAGATCTGTTGTTTTAATAACTGAACACCTGCTGCATTCAATGAGTAGAGAGCGGTACATAACTTCGACTTCTTATTCCTCATGTAAGCTACTCAGATATTAAATGGAATCCTTCTTCCTTAGCTTCCAATAATGAAAGAAAAGCGAATAAGTATTTGACGGCACAGTGAAACAAAAGCGATAAAGTATTTGATGGCACAATGAAAGAAAAGCGATTAAATATTTGATGGCACAATGAAAGAAAAGCGATTAAGTGTTTGATGGCACAATGAAAGAAAAGCGATTAAGTATTTGATAGCACAATGAAAGAAAAGCAATTAATAATATTTTTAGGAGTTACTTTGTAAAAACCTCAAAATTCCGTATAATTTTTAATTAATTTTTTTAAAAATCATTCCTGAGAGTACATTTTTATCTTCATAAGCTCATACGTTAAGCTACCAAATTTTTTAGCTCTATGTTTAACAGTTTTTCCTGTAAAGCATCAATACACAAAGGGACATATTCATCTTTATTATCAGTAAATATGTCAACTAATACCTAAATAAACATGTTTTATTTAAAATTTGGAAAAAATTAATAGTAATTGGACCATTTATCAGACTTAAACTGCAATAAACAGTATTTTCAATTCTTAAGTATAGCTTTAAATAATTAGATTTGTTGGACTTCTCAGAATATTGTGTTTGTGATAAGATTAGTCTGTAAGGAAAAACCAATGTTTAAATGCAGAGAAAATTTGCAAAGTTATTATCTTTAAAGTCCTATTATTCTATTTCCTCAAGACAGTTAAAACGAATGGGATTTCTTTGAACATCTGGACTGACGTTGGTTTCTTTACTGAAAATTGTCAACTAAATTGTAAATAAACATCATTCTTTTCCTCTCCAACCAAGATAGACAATAGTTTCTGCGACAGGGTCGTTTCAAAAGCTTTATTAAATGCGTATTATATTAAGACAGCATGCGAGAGTGAGCGAAGTAAAATGTTCAGTTGCGTTTCAGGAAACAGAGTGTGAATGAAAGATTTTTATGTTGAAATTTTCAGAACCCTTAGAAAACTTCTTTTGAATATTTTTATTGCGTTGTGTAAAGATATTTCGCCACAGATGCTGCAAAGATATACAGCGAGGTATTTTACTTTTTTGTGGCATTTGCCACTATAGAAAATAAGACATATGTGAAATAAAACACATCTTATCAAAATACAACAAAAATGAAGAAGAAAAAAAACTCCAATTTTTATATTATTTACTAGAAGATTATCTGACCATGTTCAAATTTCTTCCTTGTTAAATTTTAGAGGAGATGCAACAATAATAATATAAAAAAAATATAATGTTTATTGTTGGAGTATTGTTAAAATTTTATTAAAATAACTCAAGAATTAAAAGTAAATTTTTCTTCATTTAATTATATAATTCTTCGCTTTTCATGTCCTTTTGCTATGATTTTATGAATTTTTCATATTAAGGTTAACTGGCTATAACATTCAGGAGCAAGTTATATTTCCCCTCACACGATTTTTTGCTGAAAAATGAGAAACATCCTCATTAATTTTCTTCAAAACCACCGTAATAAGCTGAACCGAATCCTTTTCAGAGGTCATGAATGAAATTGTGTGTTGAATTTCATGTTAATTGGTTCATTATAAGCGATTCGCTCCTGACCTACCTAGGAAGTATTGAGTTGGGATTTACTCCTAAAGTATTAAATAATTGATAATAGTGATACAGTATTTAATAGTTTTAGTCGCCTGTGAAGAAAAGCCTATAAAATTTCGTCACCCCCCCCCAGAATTGATACAGGTACAAACACATTAGGACATGTTGCATTTTTTTAAGTACGGACTCTTTATTGTATACTGAACTGTACTATCTGAAATATTTGAACTAGGACTGAATTCAGTCTGTCATTTTATTGAATATATTTTGTGCAGATATCTTGCATTGTTAATAAAATAAAATAAATTATTTGAGAGACAACTGAACCTTAGCGATAATTGTAGAATTTAAATTTTAGCGATCATTTAAAAGGTATTTTTCTGCAGACTGAAATATCCATTCTGTTCTTTTAAAGCCCCCGAGAGAAAAAATATATTTTTAAATAACTTATTAAAATTAAAATTTTCTTGATGAATGAATTAATTTAAAAATAGGCAATATTGATCAATTAGATAATTTTACTGAAAAAAAAGCACAAGCAGATGCTAACCATAAAGTATATGATTCAAAATATACATTGCAAAATGCATGAAAAATTAAAAAAAAAAAACAAATAAAATGAATAAAATAAAGATATCGATTGATTTCATTCAAAATTTGATAGAAAATTATTAATTTGGCTAGAAGTCCGTACATTAAATTTCCTCTCGCTCAAAGCATTTTTGAGTTAACAGACAGACATAATATCAAGGAGGCGTTTTTCAGACTGAGAGAGGTCTGAAACGTAGAGATTCGTTAAAATCTCGAGTTCGAATTTGTTGAGGATTACAATATTTTCTGTAAATAAAAACATAAAAAATCTAAGATTAATTTTTCAAATATAATATCAACAACATCAGCCTCGAATTCCTCCTAATAACGAGATAATTTTAGACTCTTAATGTTATGTATATTATCTTATGTTCTGGGGCTTTATCTGTTTTAACAAGGCCAATTATACCATTATGCGTCTGATACAATAATGAGTTAAAATCCACCAGGAGAAACGTTCTTATGATAAATATTAAGTTGTAATAAGAAACTAACTTTAATTATAAACGTATTTCTATTCTAATTAATTCATGTTTAAAATATGAATTATTGAAAATCATTGAAAAAATCACTTTTTTCTGTTTGTTTATTTTAATATACATATCAATGCTTTTTTAACTGAAACCCCCCATCAAATCAAGAACTTAGTTATTAAATTTCTCTAAGTCTGTGAGCATTTAAGTATGTATTAATAAAGGCCATATGAAATTTTCTTTGCCTAGGGGAGCTATGTATCTAGGTTAGAAAAGTATGCAACATCGTCATTGATCCATAGGCATACTAGATGTCAGCAGGGTTTTAAATGTGAATGCTAATAAGTTTTATAACATTTCTTTGACTTTGAAAATCAAAAATAATTTGTCTAAACATTTATAACTAAATATACTTAAGATGAGTTTCGATAACAAATTTTAAAATTAGAAAAAATACAGATTTCTTATATTGATTCACAATAAAGAGAAAAACCTGCTTTCTTGGCGAAAGTTCAGGAGAAAAAAAAACGTCTTATATTTGCATTTTACTTTGGAGAAAATTGAAAAAACCTCCAACAAACATGCAAACATTGGTAGGTTCAAATAATTTCTTGATTTCATAAGAATACAAACTTGGCATGTTGTTATCATGAATTTCATCTTAGAGCATTACAATAATAATTTTCTCAAGCTTTAACAATCCCCCCTTTTTTTTATTACCAATCGAAATTCTAGAAGTATGTAGACAGCCAAACTTTATTTTATCCAGGTAGTTGATATGCTTTAATCATAGTCAGTTTGTATGTTTCTTTAGTAATTGATATTTGGGTTAAAAATTTAAATACAAAGCATAAGTATTGAATTATTTTTTAACTATTAAATGTATATACAATAGTTTATGTGATTAGTATTATTAATAATAATAATTAGTAATATTAGTAATATTAATAATAATTAGTAATATTAATAATAACCTGTAAAATTTTAAATCATTATATTTATTGGCTATAATTAATTATTATCAGTTGCAATAAATATTAACCGATTAATCACATTGATTGTTATATACAATATAAATTCGTTTATATGATATTTTAAAAATACTACTTGTGCCAAGATTGCTTCTTATGTTAACATATTTTCATTATGACATTCTAATTACAGTAAATTCAATGTATAAAAATTAAAAAAAATTCTTTATAAGGAAGGAAACCTAAAAAAAATAAATTTATGCTTATTATTATAATTATTTATAGCATTGTTTAGTGATCTTCATTTGTAATTATCATGTTGGCACAACGCCAAAGAGAGGAGGGCAAAATATTAGATTCCTTTCTTTTCTCCACATTTTCAAAATTAAAAAGGAATTGGGTGGGGGCGAAAAAAATACTATACTCCATGTGCTATTTACTTTTGTCACACAATTTACTTTCCATGGGCTATTTATTTTCGTCGCATTACTCTCATGACAATTAAAACTTTTGTTTATTGCAAGTCTAGAGTTGATGTTTGCACTGTTAGTAAATAAATTAAAATTATAACAATTTAAATAAAAATTGATTACATTTGCATATGCTAATATTTGTATATTGTACTCTGCGTGTACGATCAGCATGTTAAAATGAACTCATTTAACGAAGTGGCCAAATTATTTAGAATTATTACAAAAACAATGAAAATAAGGCCAGAAAAGTCTGTTTGGTAGGGCCTTGTCTTCGCATCCCTTGGGCTTCGAGTTCGAACCTGCCAGCCGAAGACTCTTCATGTATGTGTGTGTGTGTGGTGGCTGGCGCACGTTAATTCTGTCATGGTCACTAAGTCTACCATGTCGAGAGTAATACTACCGGGGGGGGGGTACTTGGTCAAAGGTGATCGTTCTCTGTTCCATATCTATATTAAGATCTGTGGATGAATGAATGAAATGCATGAATAAAGTCTGCCCCGTAAAAAGGATTTGAGACGTGCGTGATCTAGAAGTCAGACTTCTGCTCTCTGGTGCTAAGGGGTCCATACACTGAAAAGCTACTTCACCCCTTCTTCAACTGTAAAGAGGAACATGAGAGCAACAACACCAGACATAAATGTGGATAGTGACAAAAAATATCACTGTTTGACGGAGTTTTTCAGAAAAATCAATATACTCCAAATACGAAACCACAGTCAAATTTAAAACACCGATAACCGAAAGAGAAAGTTAAACTCTAAACTACTAAAGCAATGAAATTCTATTAAATTCTCCTATGTTTTATTAGTTAATTCATTAAAACTAATCATTAAAACATTAAGCGACAAATGAGTGTAAGTGCGTAAGTGATAATTGAAGATGCATAATGGAATTTCTCTAAGAATGTGGGCAGACCATTTGGTTTGCATCATTCCGTAAAATTATATAAACATATAACTACTCTAACAACCATTCGCTAAGGTGTCTTTGTGATTAGCGAAAATAGGACCTTCTCTTTGAAATGTTTTATATCATTGTCATGTTCTATATCATGCAATTTTATTGATGTGAGAATAGTTCAGACACATTTCTTCAATTCATTACAAATAGCTTCAACAAAGTTAGAAAATTTTGACATAGTGATTAATTTCAATACAGTACATCCCTGGTCCAGAATATCACACATTTAAAAAAACATAGCAAAGGCTGTATAAAATTATTTTGCTATTTATTATTTTTTATTACATAGAAAACTTAATGCATTAAAAATATCGAATTCGATTTTTTAATCAAATGCTTGAAACAAGATTTTCGTTTATTATAATAAGAAGGATTGCTTTTAAACTTTTTTGTCTGAGTACTAAGATGTTTGAGTTGTCTCATTTTTTCATAGCCGAATTCATTATTTAATAAAAATCTTACTTTCGGATTTTTAAAACTACTCTTTTAAATACTTTGAGATTGTTATATGAGATTGTTATATGAAACGCGTTAGTACACCTTTCGTTTAAGTAAGAGGTGCATTTATGTACTTAGTCATTTAATAAATTGTGGAACGGGATAACTTTCTCTCAACCTTGAATAAGTAGCCGTATCAAAGATTTCAGAACACGTGAAGGCAAACCAAAAGATTCCCCACCCATTCGAAAGTGTCTCAGTTGTATTTCTATATGAGGAGAAAATGGGAAACATGAAAGCAGGACATTTTTTTATATGATTGGTCTTGCAATGAATCATTCGTGAAACGTGAGTAATAGAGCAGTGTATCCCCGTTTTGGATGATAAAATCCTTATTCGGCTAGAAAATGCTCATAGATCATCTGTATAACTTTGACCCGAAGCACACATATCAAAATTATGCTATTAATTTAACAATAATTAATACACATCGGTAATAAAATAAAATTGAGATATATTAATAGAAATGCGTTCTAATACTAGAAATTTTTTTATTATGTCCGTAATTGTTCATTATGACCTGCTGCATTAAACGGAATAACGCAATATAAGTATGATTGAATAAAATAATAATATAGCTAATAAACAGTACTGCACACAGTTTTATAAAAAATATTTTGCTGGTGAATATCTGTAAAGATGTACCAGTAGTATTCTTTATTTTTCGGGTAATGGTGTACAGATTTTGACAGCCAGCTCAGCAATTATGAAAGTTCAATAGATGAGCATAGGTGAACAGTCCAAAATACGACCAAGAACACGAAAAATCTCAATAAATACTAAATTTACAAGTTAATTTGATACAAAGTATAAAAAGTGAGTTTATAAGAGTCTATTAAGCATTATTTTAAAATACTTATTAATGAAATATATTCCATAGAAATCATTTTGTTTTGTATTTTTTATTATCTAAATTACAAGAATGCACAAAAATTATCTTAATTATTAAAATCTAAATTAAATTACTAAAATATATTATTATCTAAATTATCTAAAAAATATATCTATTCGTTTAGGAAACAAGTACATCACTTACTGAACTTCATATCAACAAAGTTAAGAACATGTTGAAGGAAAGAGTTATTACAATACGTGGATCAAAAAATAAATGTTGAAATTATTTTGAAAAACAAACCCAAGGAATAATTTTGTAATTTTGAAATTCAGAAAAGTTTCTCCTTTCATCCATGCATCCATAAAAGTATAAAAGTTAGCAAACTTTCCCTCAAGTAGAAATAAAATCAACAAACTAATTTATTTTGTTTGCATTTTTTTGACTTTCTAACCAAATACGGAGGAAACAATTAAGCCAGCAACTCTTTTTCCTAACTTCTATACCATCAGAAGTACTCCGGATAAACTGAACGTGCAACATGATCATATACAGAAACAAATCGGAACTCTGATGATTGACTTTCAGTGAGGAAACCACAATAAATGTGTTCGAAGACAAATTTTTTAAAATAACCATACCGTAAAGTTTTATATTTACAAATAATAAATTAGATTTAAACGCTCAGATTTAAAGATAAAAAAATAAAAACATACTTGAAATTTTTTTTTATTTATAATGTATATTTGAAAGAATTTTTAACAAACATTTCAGCATTAAGATAAAGCTACACAATTAAAAATTACTCAGATGAAGACACTTATATTTAGTACGAACAGTTTTGATTGTTCAGAATGTTACAAACAAGAAGAAATAAATTATCTTAACAAATAAAGATTTTATACGCATACAAAGTAATGTTACTAATGATTTTTTTTGAAATTTTTTTGAGTAGCTATAAAATTTGACTTAAGGGAATGATATTAAAATATAATAGTTATTATACTTATGAGGATTTCTGATATACATTTACCAGATTTCAAATATTATAGAGCAAATATTTTTTAAAGTTAACTCTGATTCATACTATCATTGTTCCTTTTTCAAATATTCTACTAGATATCGTGAAATTAATTAAATATAAATACATGTTTCTGATTGTTGTATTTTTAGCTAATCAAATAGCTTTGAAATAAATGGAGTTAATTTGAGACAAAGTATAAAAAGTGAGTTTATAAGAGTCTATTAAACATTATTTTAAAATATTTATTATTGAAATATATACCATAGAAATCATTTTTTTTTGTATTTTTTTAACATCTAAATTACGAGAATGACAAAAAATTATCTAAATCTGCTTTCGTTTAGGAAACAAGTACATTTCTTCCTAGAGTGTCTACTAGCTACATACCAATTGATTTATATCTAAGAATTATAGACGGGATTTTTAGAATTTTCCAGTTTGAAATTTCTTTAATAGCTAATAAAACACGCAAAAAAAAATCCCAGCTCTAATGAATGATTGCAAGTAAAAGTCATTTGATTTTCTTCTAAGAGTTATTGAAGAAGTTCCGAGAATCTCTTGTGAGAAAAATTTCTGAATAAATACTAATATAAACAAATAAAAATTGGATTGCACTTATTTGTAAAAGTTTGCAAGTTAAACGTTAATTGATTTGCTCAATAGAAATATAGAAGATTTTTTGAAAATTTAATACAAATTTTTTTTAAAGATGATAACGATATTAATAAGAGCGAAAAATCCCAGCTTGTTTTA
The DNA here is from genome assembly GCA_026289955.1 of Argiope argentata. NCBI lineage: Eukaryota > Metazoa > Arthropoda > Arachnida > Araneae > Araneidae > Argiope > Argiope argentata. Next base: position 3,152,365 of record JAOUZG010027617.1, read on the forward strand.
ATAGTTTATGTGAAATATAAAGACATTCGGATAATATTTATGATATATGCAAATGAGTTTCCTAGAAAATAAATTACGTGTTGTCATTTTAATGCCTCATACATTTTTCTTATACTTTGTCACTTATGTGAAAAATTAAAAATAGAGGAGAAAAAAATAGATTTGTTAATTTTAGAAATTTTGCATGAATCATAAGAGTTCCCTAAAGTAGGAATATAATTTTTTAGATTAGTACAGTCAGCTGTTACAATGAAATAAATATAAAATAAACTCAAACTAACTTCAATAAATTGCATTGTTTAATTGCGAAAATAATTTAAGGAAATTAATTACTCATGTAAATTTACTTGATATAGTATATCTGAGAAAGGTTTGTAAACGAATACAGAAAGCAATTCATATAATGCATATTCATAAAACGGAATAATCACTAAAATATTTTAAACAAAAATCCTTTATTATCCAAAGGATTTAAATAACGACTAGAAATGAATATCTTATTTATAACAAGTTTATCTTTTCTTTTATTAATTTGTTCTATTAATTTGTTCCTTAAGTTGTAAAACTTCTTAGTATAAATGTTGAAAAAATATAATTAGTCAAATATTATAGACTTTAGCATTTTTCTGCATTGTGAAATAATGTAAATACTATTCCAACGCTTTATGAAAATTAAAGATAAGTTACCTTTTCCTTAAGTCTGATTCCTGAGATTTGATGAGATTCGGTAAACAACTGATAAATAGCTGAGAAATAACGAATAGCTGATTTAAATTGATTCGAATTGGTGCAATAACATCATTTGTGTTCCACATGCCAAATTATCAAAATGAACAAAAATATTAATAATTTTCTTTATTTCTTTCGTTATGATTCTTTCCGAGTTCTTTCTTTTCCCTCAGATGCATGAGACACCAGTTAAAATGATTTATTGTTGAGAGAGAATGAAAAATAAGTAAAAAGAAAAGAAAAAGAAAATGAGAGTGACATCTCACGATACTTATTGTTTCAACACAAGCTCACGAGAGGCCTTGAAACAGTCAAAAGCTGGAATTGAAAACAGCTTACCAGGAAGGTTTCCGCAGTGGGTTTCCTTCCTCTTAGGATGAGAAGCGTGTCGAAAGAAGGTCATGGCGCTGTCTTCGCCGACTGACCTGCCTTACCTATATACGAAGTTTTTCTCTTCTGGTTTTTAGATCTGATTTGATTCGTGAACGATCATGTCGGAGAGTAAGCAAGGCACAGTGATTGTGACTGGGGCATCAGGATTTATCGCCCTTCATATCATTCAGTTGCTGCAGCGTGAGGGCTATAAAGTTCGTGGCACAGTGCGAAGTTTAAAAAATGAAGCTAAATTGAAACCTTTGCGTAATTTGTGCCCCGAGGCAAAGCACTCTTTAGAATTGGTTGAAGCTGATTTGACTAGTGATGCTGGATGGGAAGAAGCAGTAAAAGGTTGCAGTTATTGCATACACGTTGCTTCACCCTTTCCAAATGCCCCACCAAAACGAGAAGAAGATTTATTGATTCCCGCTGTTGAAGGAACTAAACGAGTACTTAAGGCTTGTGTAGATTCAGGAACTGTGAAACGTGTTGTCCTCACCAGCTCCATAAGTGCTGTTCATGGAGAGTCTACTAACGAACTTGGTCGGATATATTGTGAAGAGGATTGGAGTGATGTGAATTCTCCAGCTATGGATGCTTACGCAAAAAGCAAGACCATGGCTGAGAAAGCAGCTTGGGAATTTATTCGTTCTTTGCCTCCGGAGAAGAAGATAGAAATGGCAACTGTGAATCCAAGTTTGGTGATGGGGCCATCAATCAGTGGCGTAGTTTGCACCAGTTTAGAACTCATTAAGAGGCTCATGGACGGTAGTATGCCGTTGATTCCTCGTATGTATATAGCTCTATGTGATGTCAGAGATGTGGCTCGAGCTCATTTGCAAGCTATGATCGTACCAGAGGCTGCTAACCATCGCCACCTCGTAAATTCTGGGCATTTATGGCTACAAGATATCGCTCATATTTTACGAAATGAATTTTCTCCCCTGGGTTATTTTATACCAACGTGGCCAGCACCATATCTTGCTCTGTGGATTTACAGCTTTGTCGACAGTTCGACGAGATTAATTTTGCAAAGAATCAATCAAACATACACATTTTCTAATCGCAGAATGAAGGAAGTTCTAAAAATTGATCCTCGCAAAGCTGAAACTACTGTGATTGATACGGCTCATGGAATGATAGAATGCGGTCTGATAAAAAGAACCAAACATTACAGACCCAACTAATCAAAAAGGGTGTACTAACGAACAAAACTGTGTTAAACTAGTTTAAGATAAACCACTAAATATTTTTCATATTCTGTAACATTTTTGGTTCAGAAAATAATTGAATTTGAAGTTATAGGAGAAAATTGCAAATAATTGTAAATACAGGATTTCACAAATGAAGCTGAAAGTCTTAAACTAGACAGCATGTAAGTGTTACATGTTGCAAATAGAAATGATTATACAGGCTATTTGCTTATAAAATCAATTTTTATCCAACATGAAAATTACAAAATTTTCTTTAAATAAGCAAATTTCAAGAAAGTTTCAAGATAATTTTTTTTGCTTATTTCAATAAAACGTTTTAAAACGCTCTTTCATAAATTTACTATACAGAAAATAAACTTTCTTTAGTTTATTATTTAACGTTTTAAACTATTTTTCATCATATATGGGTTAAACACTATTTGAGTAAGTAGCTGTACAATAAACGTACAATTTCTCTTCATTGCTATTTTTTTTTGAAATACTACTTATTTTGTCTTTTTTGTCTGATAATTGCTATGTTTTCCCAAATTTATAAATAAAAGTCTTTAAAAAAATTCCATAAGAAATTAGAGTTCTTTTTTTTCTTTCTATGCAAATGGTAATTATTGTTTATTTGAATTTGAAAACTACCTGATGAATTGTTTTAGTAAGTTCCATTTAAATGACTGAATATTCTTTAAAAAGATGTTGTAGTCTTAACACTTAATTTGGATAAATTTTATGTAATCATTATTTTATTTTATTTTTATTTATTTACTTAATTATTTTTACGTGTAATTTTTATGAATGAATTTTTCTGTAAATTTTGTTTTAAATTCATATAAGCTAATTTTAAACTTTTTCTTTCATCTTAACTAATTGGTCTGTTATTGAAAATGAATGAAAAATGATTTGCAATATAGCTAGAAATAGTTGCATGCATTTTTCAGAAAATGTATAGCTTTAAAATTAATTATCAATGCTTGTTTAAGGCTTTATGTTTATAAAATTAATTACGTTGTACTTCAACGATTGAAAAACTTTTTTTAAAAAGAAGAAATATATGTGTCTACCGAGGGCACTCGGTACATTTTGGACAGACCCAGTAGTGGAAGTAATAAAGATAGATGTACAAATAAATATACCCAGTTCGAATTTATTTAAAAATTATGTTTTGAATGATTTATTTGATTTAATTTGCCAGTTTTGATTGATTTATGCTGTTCTTAACCCCTATTTATTCATACGTATGTATATAAATCATCACTTCCAAAATCAGGAAAAAAGTAACTTAATTAAATTTTAAACACATTTTTTTATATCAAGATTTATTTTAAAACCGATAGAACGTTTTATCAGAATAGAAAATTTTTATCATAATTAATATAAAGTTTCTGTGCATCTTCTTAAAAAGAATTGAAAGAATTTATATTTTCTTTTATATCATAAAATTTTGACTCCTTCGTTGTATTATTTTTACTTCATTATATGGTTCACTTTTGAACATATGCTTGTTTAAACATTGTAAAACATTGTTAAACATTGTAACGTTACAACTGTGCTGTTTAATATTCGAATTATTTGTCATAAAATATAACCAAATAACCAATTTTTTCATTAAATATACAGATTTTTGAAACAAAAATACTTTTCATACTCAAATTAGATGTTTATGTACATTTCAACATGATTTGAATTATTTGAATTGCTGAATTACTTATCAAAATGTACAAATTCTATTAATCAACAGAAAAATAATAATTTTAGCAATTTTTAAGTCTTTAAAATAAAATTATTATATAAGTTTTAACAAAATGTATTCTTTTACGAATGGTAGTAAGTATATTTACAGGAATTAATCGAACTGATAAGAAGGTTATTAATAAATTTGAACTATATTAATGAAAATATTAAATATAAGATTAATCATTAAAAAGATACAGAAGATTTCTTCAGAGGAATTATATTGATTGTATTTATTATAAACAAAAATTATTAAACATTAATATTGTTTTTTTTATTTTAGTTGAAAGCTAGTTATTAGTAATAGGAATTTCTATTAATTTTATGAGTTAATAGCTTTACATATAGAAATTGTCCCAATTATATTTTACACGTACATTATTTGTCATGAAATCAAGAGTAATCGATAGTTATAATTATGATGTTAAGAATGAGAAGGTTATTTACTATTTATAAAAATTTCAAAATGCGCATAAATGGATAAAAATATCATAAGGCATATGATTTTTTTGTTTATATATATATATATATATATATATATATATATATATATATATATATATATATATATATAAAACTAACGATGGAAAGCAATCCTATAATTTTTATTTAAAAATAGTAATGCTAATAACATATAAACTTTTCTTTATCACTTGTTATTCATTTTGGAACATCCCCATATATTTTTGAGCACAATATTGTTATATATATAATAGTAAAAAGGTTTTTAAGATAATTCTAATTTTTTAAATGAAAAGATAAACACAAATCTTGTTTTTTAAGTCCTGGAACATAACTAAACTTTCAATTGTAATGAAATAATTGTTTAATTGAATTTTAGCATGCAGATTGTGTTAAAAATGTGTTTGAATGTTCATTTCAAAAAACAATCATGATAGCTTAGGAAATAATTTTCTTAAAAATTTTCTGATTAAAATTCCTTTTAGAGCTTATTAAAGTATTAAAAACAATCATCATTTTACAGAATTAAGATGATTTCTGAAATGTTGTAAAATATTATTTAGTTTTTTTTAAAATTAAATCTGAATTGATAAATTACTGTTGAAACATATATATATTGGACAATTGAATTAACTTACCCATTCGAAGCGTTATCACAGACTGTGAAGCATTGATCTATTTTTTTTACATTATTAGCTGAATTACTTTACGATATAAAATAATTTGACTTAATTTAATTTCATTTTCGTTATTTTCTTCATATTTGATTAAGCTATGTTAATTTAATTTATAAAAAATTAAAAGTTAGTGCATTTTCGTTATCTAAGTTCTATTAAGGATCAAAGTACGTATTTATTACAGAAAAAAAGAATGGTTCGAAAACCATCTATGACCATTAACATTTTGGATAAATAGGAAATAGCCAAACCATAAACACTTCGCTATAAAAACATGTGAAAACTAAATATCAACAAATTGGGATAAACTATTTTATAACTCATAAATTCAGCCTGTTAATTAATTATTAATTCATTCTGCCTTTATTTTTGAATTCAATCTATCAAAAAATTTGGTTTTTTTTCTATTGTATAATAATTCTCATTGATTTCATTATAATGCTGCTTTAAATTGCACAAAGTATTTAAAAAATATTATGAAGGTGATTCTGAAAGCTTGATAATTATCAAAATTGCAAACATTGATCAACATAATCATTTAGAACACTCAAAAGTTGCACTTGAATTTTGTAAAAAAAATGATTACTTCTCAAAGTCCTTAGCAATGTTAAAAATAAATAATCCCAAGACCTATAGAATGACAGATGATTTATTCATATATTGTCAGTTAAATGAAGTGTGTGACAAAAGATATTTAGAAGATCTCCCATTACTAAAATTATTGTTTAGTAAGTTTAAAAGTGGAATATTTTTCTTTAGAAATTATGTTTGCTGCGAAAATCAGAACTTATAAGGGCTCTAAATTACCTTATAATTTTTCTGAAAAATTAACTGATAATTATGATTGATCAGCCCTTTTTAAAAATTTCTCTATTAACTATTGCCATTTCTGATTAATATAACTGAAGTATTTCGAAAGTATGGCATGTTTAGTTTCCAAAGTCTAAATATGATATGCAACAATTAAATTATTTGTCTTAATGTCTATTCACATATGAAATATAATTAGCAATTGCGAAGAAGTATCTAAGGTTTTCATTTTTTAGAGCTTTCGTTTATTCTAATTTTCATATTCACGCAATACATACAAAATGATTCGAGAATCATAATTCTTACTAGAAATCATAAGGGCAACATTACTCATTTAAAAAAGATTTTAGTCAAAGCAGTTGAGTTTAGTTTGAACATCAAAACGCAATAATAGTGGTCCAATGTCGAAATTTTTTTTAATCTAAAAAATCTAAACTAAAGCTTCGAAAAATTGCAAATTGAATTGTGTTCCTACAGCTTCAAATTATAAGAATGTAGAATGCCCTCCGTTCGTCTTTCGCACAAACTTACAAAGATGGAATATTTTGTGTTTAGTTTCGTCGTGTAGAGTAAATCAAATTCGAGTTGCACATTTCAAACAAATTTCATTTTTCTCTAATTAATAGGTGCAAAATTTGATATCTATGTAAACATTGAATCCAAAGCCACATACAGATTTTTATTTATCTAACTTGTGTTTTTTAGTTATACACTCGGATAAGAAAAAACGGACGGTCAATATGCTTGAAGTGTTGATCCTAAATCTGCAATTCTAGCAATATTGTCATGCACCGAATTTCATCTGAATTGCTTGTTAAGTTTTTAAGTTATCGTATTCGCATATACACTATACAGACATACTTCTCATTAGCAGATATCATCCAAAATAAGATATATACATACCATTTTGATGTGAAGTTTGTATACTAAACTTCATTCGTCTAGCTGATTATATGTTTGAGACATTGTGTTTCAGTTGTCCAGATATTTATACATAAGGTATAACTTAATAAAGAGGTCTCTGATAACATCGGAATTAATTTCGAGAATTTGTGCGACACGGAAATTTCCATTAAAATAGAATAACTGAATAAACTGAGAAAACTCTAGAAGGATTTTTTTCAGACACAAGGAAAACTGAAAGGTGGACATATATTAAACACTAGCCACCAAATTTTTGTGATGATTTCGGTAAATAAGAAGGTAAAAAATCCACCATACTGGAAATTTTTTTCAATTGCAAATTCTTATTTTCTCCTGCCATAACGGCACATTTATTCAATCGAATTGAAACATTAGGAGATTAAACAAAAGATCTAAGCAATATTAAATGAAGAATACGCTGCTAATTTGAAATAACAGTCTTTCAGTTATGACATTACATATATATAGATATAAATACACATATCAGACCAATATTTTTAAGCTTTCCTGGTTTAATAGCATTTCAATTTAAAAGATCTAAGGTTTTTTTTGCTGAAGACTTTCTTTGGCCAACACTTGTGTGTCCGAGAGAAATACAATGTGGCTTTTTATAAACTGTCATGTTTAACCCTTTGCCCTCCGATGGTGCCTCTGACCCACCATTCAAGATTGTGCATCATTTTGATGTTTTTTAATTTATTTTTCAAATTTAATTGTTAAAAATGCCTACATAATGGCTAAGGAATGTAGATTAATTTTTCCAAGAAATTTCACTTAAAAGAATTATGTATATTTATTTTTGAAAGAAATTCCGCTTAAAAGAATTATGTATATTTATTTTTCATAGCAATAAACAAATCTTTGTATTAGGTGAATAATTTTGCATCTAATTATTTTTCGGAGTGCAAAGGATTAATACATTAGAGATCCGAAAATTTCTATTTTCCTTCTTTATTTTTCTTGAATTGAAAAATGCATAAATTATGATTATAAGAAAATGTTATACATACTAAGGAAAAAGGTATATAAAAGTTAATAATTAGAAGAAATATATATAATTTTTCCGAAGTGCTTCTAAAAATGTAAATGCTATGTCTAGACCGAGTAGAACAGAGATCAAGGTCAGACGTTTCTCTTATTCAATAAATAGCCCTCAAAAAGTATTGCCAAATTATTCACGGCCATTTGTGGGAAAACATATTTATTAATTTCCAGTATCAACAATAATAAATGTTTAAAGAATTCTTTTCAAATCTTGAATTAAGTTATTTTAAATTTAAAATTACGATTTAAATTCATCAATTTATCGAAATTACGTTATTACCAAGGCTTTTTGATAGACTGCATTTTACTCGTGTTAGAAAATTTGTAGCTCATTTCAAAATTATTGCCTCTCGAACAGGAAACATTTTATTCTACCTTATTTCTCATCTTTTATTAAGAATACAGAATACGCCTTATTTATTACAAAAGTTCTTCCGTTTTTACCAAGTAGTATGTTTATGAGTTGTGACATACTATTGAAAGAATGGCGTGAGTCTTCACGGATGGCTGCTTTCATATATATTTGACCTGAAAATCCTTATTTTTGAAGAATTCAATGTCAAAAGTTCGTCTGCCTTACATAAAAAGGCAGGTAAAGAATTACAGAAAATCTATAAATTAAACGATATACAATACTGTTTACAATAATTGTTTATTAGAACGAATAAAATACATTAAATTCTGTTAGGTTTGGTTTTTTATTTTCTATTCTTTTAGGTCTATTTAAAATAATGAGTAATCAAAAGGAGGCGAAATATTATATTCATATGTCATGCTACATTATTGCACAGACGTAATTTTTGTAAGAGTTTCACTTTAAAAAGCTTCAATATCAGAAAAAAGCTCACAAAACAGTTGTGAGATATGCTGCTATTTGTGTTACTAAAGCTTCACCATTAAAAGACATCATTAATAACCATTAATAATCAATAATTTAATAACTAAAAATCAATTATATAAATACAGTTTATGATTAGAAATAATAATAATCTACAGAAAGAAGTCACTTGCTGATGAGTGTTTTAAGTTAATTAATTTTATATGAAACTTAATTTTTCTTTTTCTTTTCCTGAATTCGTTAAAAGCTACTTTTTTTTCTCTTTTTCTCAAACACATTTTCTTTTACAATAAAAAATTCTGTAAAGTAAAAACATCATTTTAGATTAAGGATCGATTTTTTATTATTAAAACAATATGTCAAATAAAAATAAAATTCTGGGAAAATAAGCATGATGAAATAATGAACAGTACTGTGCTCACTGTTACACGACAGCTATTAGGAATAATTCTGAATCATGATCAGACGAACAAGATAACAACTGGACAAATATTGTATACTTCAAAATTTCGTTATGCAATCTCTGAAGACGAAGATTTTGGACACAAAAAGCAGATTGCTGCATATTAACTCTAGTAATATGCTGATAAAAATATCTCATTTTTTTGGTGAAACGTTCTCGTCCCAATTGAAAAAATTAGAATGAACGTTTTTTTGTTGTCCTAGGGATATTTTGCACTAGTATAGTTGACCTTTAAAATAAATTTCATTCAATTTAACAGACAAGGCAAGATTCGAAATCAGATTCAATAGAAGACCTTGAACTATGTTTCATACATCGGCAGCAAACATCTACTTGCTGGCATTGTGTGAAATCTTGGCAGTTGAAGTGCTTGCTCAAGTGTCCGTTGCACATCCACTGGGAAGAAAGACTTAGAAGATTATTTCCCTTCGACCCATTAAACAAACAATTGTACTTTCTTGTGAGTCACTGTGTGCCTAGCGATTATTTTGTCTTCGTACACAAAAGCTATTCAAATTGATGAAGGAAATTTCCATAGTGAACCTGCTTCTAAAAAAGTGAGTACTCGATCGAGAAATGGATAGTTTTTCCTGTAAATATGGATATGTTTGAAATTCTAAACTCGCTTGCCATCAATGACTCTTACAATTAATGTGGAATTCATTTATCGAGATGTATTTATTTCTTTTCACATACTTTATAGAATCACCTCCAAATGGTCAGAGTGTTCCTCAGTCAAACTCGATGGCTGATCCTTGATTAATAAAATAATTTCCTTATCATTTAATTCACTTGGTCTCCCAGTTCTTACCAAATATTGATATCGATATAGCAATATATTACGATTCCTTTCTGTCATTGAATCTTTTCAACCAGTATTCCACCAATTCTTGTACTTACAATGGAATAACCTAAGGTTAAATTTATTAAAATTTCAGCAGTGGAATTGCCAAATTTATATTTGAAGTAGTATTCAATACTGGGACAAATTTTAGATTTTTCAATGAGCATTTTAAAAGTTGCAAGTAGGTAATTAAATTTTGTGCGCTACTGGAAAACATTTCAACGTTTTCAAAAAGATCTTCATTATACAAACTGAAAAATAAACAGTTTGTAATAAGCGTAATTTGCTTGTGTTATTTATCATTTCAAGTAAATATTTTGTGCCCCACTTCATAGTATCATTGGACAATGCAAAATCAGCCTACCTAGAGCACCAAACCAGGAGGATAATCCGAATAAACTAAACCTTTTTTTTGTTATAAAGCTTGTAATCCTTTTACCTAGGAGGAGATACTACCAAATGAGGAGACGTTTTTATTCAAAGTTCTCTCTAGCTCCGTTGGATTTATCGAAATAGATGGTAATTTTGGTAAAATACATCGTTTACACTTTCGAAGGATTAACACATAGAATAGTTAAAAGAAAACACACGGTAGGAAATTTCAGGTTTGAAAAGATAATCACGGAAAGATACACCTTTACAGCTTAGCTTGTGATTCCATCAATAATTTCAAATAATTTTGTAAAAAATCTTGCCTTAATTTACCTTATATTTTGAAAAGCTTTAATTTTCGCAAAACACAAACCTTATATCTCGCAAGAAACAATAGGCTGTTATCAACAAAAGTTCCTTTTAACCATCATTATTCAATTCTGCAATTTGAGTTTAGCTGTTTTGTAACGTTACTTAAAAATATATTTCATTGTTTCTCGTAAATAAGATACAATGTTTTTAAGTATATACTTTTTAGGCTTATTTTCTATTGTAATTACTTCCATGAAAAGACTTCAGAGAAATTTCTGTACAGCTTTTCTGGTCATAAAACCTAGAATTTGAAATTCTTCTTCCTGCTTAAAAATTTATGCATCAGATTTTTTGCGTTTTAAAAATTAATTCTTTTTTCATCAGATAAATTCAAAGATAACATTATTTTTACATCAACTTCTTAACTGTATGAATTTTTGTTTTTTACCACGTTTATCAAAAATCTATTTACAGTATCTCTGGCTGTTTAAAATCGATGTAGAAGTGTAAAATATATCACCATTCATTTTCGTCATTGAATCGTTTCCAACAGTATTCTGACAATACCCGTACTTCGATAGGATTGCAAATTAGGCAATTTTGTATTTCACCAATTTCCAAATGACGGAAAATTCAAGTTTTGACTGATAAAAACTTAGGTTTTGTTACCAAGGGTACTTTTTTTAATATTTGATCGCTACACAGATAATGTGCCACTTCGGTTCCTGTTCATGCTTTAATAATATAATCTCCAAAACTTCGGTTTGAGGAAAAACGTACCTTTGCTGTAAAATTAATAATAAAGGATATGATTTGAATAAAAATTCTTCATCTTTTCTGCAATCATTATTATATATATTAAAATTTAAAACTTCTGCACCTTTAAAATTACCTTTTCTTACATCAATTAGTTACAAAGATGAGGGGCTTCCTCTTTAATTGAAAGATATAAGGGCTTTCACTCAAAAAAATCGAAGAAATTTTCATTTAAAAAAAAACTTTGATAAATTACTAAACCATCAATAATCCAGAAATTTTCCAATTTCAATTTCATAACAGAGGTTCCAACTTCCTCCTTCTACTTTGGATATTTCTTCCTATGACTTTGGACATTTCTCTCCATAGCTTTTGACAGTTCTCTTTAAAGTGAATGGTTTCAAAAGGATATATGGTGGACAAACATGGGAACAAATAGGTTTACTTATCTGATTGTAGATTACTTGAAACCTGGGAGGATACCATTTAAATAAAGTTTTTTTTTCAATAATTGTAAATGAAAGAAGATTTCGGAGTGAAACAGAATAATTTTTTATAGCATTTTTGAATAGTTCTTATTTTCTATTAAGTTACTGCAGATTCACAGAAGTTTTGCTGTGTATTTTCAATTATATTTTATATAATTTATTGAAAAAATTGATGCTTAATTTAATAATAATGCTCTAAGTTTGGTTTGACGAGTTAACTTAAATAACATTACTGCCATAACTTATCAAGCTGCTGCAAGCAAGAGTGAAAATCGATTTATATTTATTTTTAACACAGAATATACATAAAATCAGTTAAAAAAATTCTCGTCATCAAAACGAATATTATTTTGAGGGAAGGGAGAAAATTCAAAACTCAAACACCAAATTGCAACGCTCAATAAATAATAATTATCTCAAAAAATTTCAGCCTATTTCAAAAAGCAGGATGCGTTAGGCTTCGAAATAAGTAAGCAATAAATTAGTGCAGAAGTAAATTATTTCAAGATATTATGAAACAAAGCTATATTTCATAAAGTAAACCCCTCGTAAAAATATATATGTAGAACTAAGGTTTTATCGAACTAATACTTGGTTTCATTAGAGTAAATTAAGTAGGCAATTATTAAAGAGGCGAAATAGGCAACTACCTGAGTGCCCTAAGATTCTGGAAGGGTGCGCGACATCCTGATTTTTTTGCAGGGTTTTCAGAGAAATTTAATTTACAATAGTCATGCACATGAATTTCTTTTGAATGTAGTCATGCACAGTTTAAATTTTGGAGCATTATGCAAAAAAACATTTTTCACTAATTTCCTTTTGCAAATGTTAAAGTATGTTGTTTTATAATTCCAACAAGATATGTTGTTGTTATATTATTTAAGAATAATGCCTATAATTAAATAGCACAAATAAATAAATACATAAAGATTAATATTCTTATATAGTGATTAATATAAAAATCAATAAAAATATTGGTATTTGGAAGCTGATGAGTGAAAAGTTAGCTACTTCATAGGTTTGCATTGTATAAAATCCTTAGAGAGTTGAAATCTTTCCTATCCTAGATTCTGATTACAACTTGTGTTTCGTTGGCCTTGTTGTCAGTTTGGGAAATCTATAATTTTTAACTATTTACAGATCCATTTGACCTTGACTTCTGCTAGGTATTCTTGATACCAAAGATTTACTTTGATTCCACTTTTCAAAATGCCCCAAACTTTGTAGATGACATAAAGATTATAAGCATGGCGTATTTGCTAGAATAAATAGATGCTACATGTCAGGTTTGGATTCTGTATATTGATCTTGATCACATCTCGCTTAATGAACAGAAATGATGTCAATTTGGTGTACACATTTAATGATCAGACCCTTATAGTTAAGCATTTACAGTCCACTGTCTATTGGAGTTGTATTTTTAGCTTTTGTAATTCAAGAACATCGCCAGTGTTCAAGTCTAAATGATCCCAACTGTTATAATTTTACACACAAGGTGCTTTAAAAAGGAGAAGATTCGGAGTGAGAATTGATCTGTGACGTTTTAAGTTCCTTGCTTCGAAAAAACGTGTGCCTTAATCTTGAAGATGATTCTCTGAACATTGTCGTCTGTAATCATATCGAAAATTGTTTATTCCAGACAAAACGCCATTCGAAATGCCCCCTTTTAAAATTTAAATTTAAATTATTGGAGATATTTCTATGAAGGAATTTAAAAAGCGTATAAAGTTTTATATGAAAAATAAGTGAAATATTTTATCAATTTTTTAAAATCAGGAGATGAAAATGAAATCCACCATAAGAGAAAATTTTAAACTCCGATCGATAACTAAGATGAAAAAATATGGTGAACGAGAAAAAAGGAGATAAATTGAAATAAAAAAAGTGATTTTTTTAAAAATGGAAATACATGTTTGTAAATTTTTCCCAGAAATATTTTATATATTGATCTAAAAGATAAGTTGATCCAAAATTATATCAATTTAAGTTAAGAAATGAATTCATTATTTATAGTGGAAAATATACATTGGGGGATTTTAATTTCTAAAATTATCTGAATGTTTAAATTGTAATTTTTTATACAGAACCTGTGTTTGAAAACCGACAATTTTTTTAAAGATTTCCTCTTTCACATAAATCAATTATTTTTATATAAACAATTTTTTTTGATTCAAAGGAAAATATTAAAAAATAGTTACCAACTTTATAATTATTTAGTAGCAGCGAAAAAGGTTATTTCCATTTAAGAACTTAAGATATCTGAATGGTTACAAAATATATGCATAGATTGATCTTAACTAAAGATGCAATTGGTAAAATAAGGATTCAAGAGAAATATTGTACAAATGTTTGTCTTTCTTCTTTAGAAGAACTAATCTTTTCTAGAAGAACGAAGGAAAGAAAACTTCTTATAAAGTTTTTAAATAGCATTAAAATCTTATTAAAAAATAACCAAAAAATCATAAGTGATGTGAATTTCTAAAGGGAAGAAAGGTTGTTCATGAGAAAAAATCCCAATATTTACTTTGGAACACTTACATTTCACATTAACGTAGAATAATTTTCAAACATAAAATTTCAGTTCCGTTTCCTTTCAGGGAAGATACAAAATTTCTTAAGCAAAAAGTTAAGAAGATTTACTTGGGAATGTTTTCTTCAGAGCATTTGCTTCATTAGATTGATGTAGAATCATTTTAAAAAATCAGTTTCATTACCTTTCAGAAAGCACATGAAATTTCTGAAGCAGAAAATTAAGAAGACTTGTTTAAGTAATTTCAAATACATCAAAAGATTTCGATGCAATCTCAAAACCTTCCGATCGGTTTCTTAAAAAAATAAATTAGATGATGCTACGGAGCACCTTTTCCCGTCAATTTCTTTGATCCCTTTTTTTCCGCCGAAGGAATGGTGTTATATAATTAATAATATTTTTATACCTATTTGGTTTTGATACTGAGAAGTCTTCTCTGTATTTTTCAGTGAAGAAGTTGGATTGAAAGCAATGCTCTATAAGAGGAAACAGCATTTCAAAATGTTTTGGGAGTGTCTCTGTTCAGTTAAAAATAAATAGCTATAAAAGGTTACATTTGACTCTGACCTACATTTTTTTAAAAAATTGTACGAAGTGACAATATTGGATTAAAATCGGGAATTTTCGATTTGGGTTTTTTTTTGTAATCAACTTTAAGTTTTACGCGTTGATTACGTATATACTTTAAAAAATTTCTTGGATTAGATTACAAAGCATCAATAAATGACAGCTTCCTGCAATAGTGACCTGTCATTTGAAAGAAATAGTATGCAAAGGGATATTATTGTTAACAACAACTTTTTTACGATTCTTTAGCATTCACCAGGAGAATGTTAATTTACTTAATTTCAGCTTAGCACTTACCTACCTTAGGTCCGCGTTCTTTTTAAAAATGTAGACTGATATTTTTGCAAACACAAACTTCTACAGCTATATTATTAGTGCTAATATAATCTTGAAGTTTTTGAAATAGCAATCTATCTTGTTAGTATAACGGCAATGTGATATTTTTCTCATTTGTTTGAGATTTAAAGTTGCATTAGATCTTCTGATTATAAATGTCATAAAGCTTAAATAGTTTTTAGATTAAAAGGAGGAAATTTTCAGTAGTAGTGTTCTCACCAGAATTTAAAGGGCCAACAGTGTAAGGTAGTTCAACTCGCTACATATCTAACGTGCAATAACTGATGCATGCGAATATTCAGCAGTGGAAAGAATTAGTGACCTTCCGATCACAAAGCGTGAATCTGTAGGTACTTTGTCATGAAATATAGGGCAGCATAAACTGCATTATATAACAGTGCATTAGTTAAGAATTTTTCATGTAGTTCATTCTTGAACGAACGCTTTCCATTAAATCAAATAAAAAAATTAATGTGCCTATAAATGTAATCGCTTGGTAAAAACGATGGCATTATTTACGTATTTACTGAATTATAAATAAATGTTGACATAATTGGTAAATCGTTTTATATAAATAATAATAAAATAGGTCAAGGGCAATACTTTTGAAATAATATTAAATGAAATGGTAATAATTGATTAATTTTAACTACGAACGGTACATTTAATAATTTTCAGTTTTTTCAAGTCCCGTAAAAATGGTTAATTTAGTAATTTTTAGTTCTCTAAGTTTATCTATTCAAGTGATTCTCTAGGCTAACTTAATCAATGGAATGAATAAATTTCTTTGAAAAGTAAGTATTCAAACCTTTGAATTTATGAAAACTTTTATATTTTTATCAAAAAATATTTGAATACTTATTATTGCACGCATTCTAAAAGTGTTAAAATCAAGAAAAATACATTATTTTAGTAATGCGTTTTCTTTCTATGCATATAGTCTGTAGTCCCGTTAGAGATCGTCGTCATATTTATTTTCAAATCACCTTCCAGTTCCAAATGACAAACTTTAGTTTTTCTTTCTTTAAATGATTTCTGGGATTAAAAAAGGAATTTTTAAGTGATTTGAAATAAAAAATTAGAGATAAAAGAAAAAAATATTCGGGGATTATATTTTAATATACGTAAATATAGAAAACCGGTCATATAACTTTTTGATTTATATTACTTTCTTGTATACGAAGGAAACTAAGGGAAAATACTGTTATCACGATTTTGAGTCATATCCTTGATTCGGAGTCTGGAGAACATACTTTTGGAATGATGTCTGTTGGTCCTTTTGCCTATCTTTCTGTGAACACGATAACTCAAAAAATACCTTAAGCAAGATGGTTGGAATTTTATATGTTATCTTTGTACCAAATTTGTAGATCAATTCAAATCTTAGCAATATACATTCAGAGGAAGTAAGAAGGAAATGTGCTAATTACAAAACACAAAGTTAGATCAACTAAATTCGTAGGTTGAGCATCTAAAACAAAGATATTCGAATCAGATTCGGAATTAACCGTCAAAGGATTGAGCATCTGTCGGTTTGTGCTTCCGAATACATGTAAATGCAATAACTCAAAACTCAATGACTTAATAAATGAAATATATGGTATATGATCTCGTTGCTACAATAGTAGTTCTATGTCAAATTTTATTTAAAATGGTTATAAAAAAAAGAGTTCCAAAATACAAATTCAATTTTCTGATATTTATGGATTAAACGTATGTCAGCAATCAATCGCCAAAGATTATGCTCTAAATTCAGGTTAATTATAAATTTTTAGTAATTATTGTTAGCTGGTGACCCGCAGTTATAACACAGGAATCAATTTTCTTTACTATACTGTGAAGCCCACAACTATCATGCGTAGGATTCTGAAAACAAAAAGCGCAATATTTACGGCTCAATTTTATGCGGAGGTGATAAGAAGTGGATAAAGCCTTTATTATAAAGTATGCTAGAAAGTTCTGGGTGACAAGTTCTGCTGATATTGTGTTAATTGATTTGATAATTTAACATAAGCCTTTTTAACTATTCGTAAAAAGATTTGCTAGAAAAAATAATAATTTTCTAATTCGAATTAAAAGGAATTTTCATTATGAACGTATTAATAATAATGATTTTTGTATTTTTAAGATATCTAGAAACTTATTTAGTATAAGAAACTCTGTTATCAATCTGTCTCAATAAAAAAAATATTAACAGTAATATCGAAGAAATAACGAAACATTTAAAACAAAATAAACTAGCTATTCTCTGAAAAGCAATGATTCAATAATAAAAACACACACACACAATTAATTCGAATTATAAATTTAAAAGTAGAGCAAATGTTTCTAAGATCAAAGCATTGCAAAGTTTTACCTACTTCCAGTAATCGGGATGCTGCTTTCATTGCTGGTGTCACCATTATCTAAAATGATGATTCGTTTTAAAACAGTCTCGACTATTTTCACATTGAATATCAGTTCCAACGAAGTAGAATGGGAGATGATGAGTTACATCCTGACATTAAAGGTCATCATTTATTTCTTTTTATAAAAAAATCAGAGAAGAAAGAATACATAAGATAGTATTTTCTTCAAACCATGTATTGAGTTTTAAAATTATTGTGTTGAAAGTATAAAGATTGAGCTTCTTATCTAATTTTCGAGTGTTTTTGAAAGAGATATTGCGTAAGAATAAGAATCAGAATTGATGTAATTTGACATTTTGAATCGAAGTACGAAAGATATATTAATAATATAAATATCTCTGAATAGTTTGATTGATGGCCATTTCTAAACGAAATATACTAATATTTCCATTTAGACGGCGAGGATGATGTCATTCGACACCCTCTTCTCCAACCGTCTGCCTCTCATTAACATGATGATACATTGAAATTCCAGAAAAATTGGTGCACAAATCTAATATCGTGAGGAACCCTCATGAATGCGCAGAAGTGCCGCAGCATGGCATGCCAAGGATTCAACTAATTTGTGCTGATATTTTGTAGTCAGATCACACCAACATTCCAGCAGGGAAGTTCACAAAGTCATGGAAGTGCAAGGTGATAAAGATCTCCTGAGGCCAGCACATTGCAGAACATTCCAGATATGGTCAATAATGTTAATATGAGGAGAATTGGGTAGTCGTGAGTGGGAAATAAACTCAGAAGAATGCTCCTCAAGCCACTCGGTAGCTACTGCAGACCTGTGGGATGGCACATTATTCTATTGGAATTGTCAACGCCCTTCAAAATGCACAAGGGCATGAATGCATGCAGAGGACCAGAAAGGATGTTAAAGTACCCCTGACCTGTCAAGGTTGTCTACACACATCAACAATTCCATTTAATGCATGCCAACTGCACCCTGCCCTTACTCTCACAGAACCTCCACCAGCTTGAAAAGTTCCTTGTAGGCATGAGAAATCCATAGATTCATGGAGTTTCCTCCTCACCCGTACACAGCCTTCCATTCGATACATTTGGAAACGGGATTACTCAGACCAAACAACATTTTCCAAAAATTAAGAATTCGATGGCGATGTTGGAGAGCCCAGATAAGGTGCAGAGCTTTGTGCCGCTGACTCACCAATTTTAAACTAGATGCTTTGCGGTTGCAAAAGACCATATCAATTAGGTTACATTACATTATGCGTACACTGACACTTGTTTATGGGTCTACATTCAAATAATGAAATGGTCGGGAGCGAAGATCCATATTTCATCTCTATTTCGGAAATGCTGTGCTCCACATCTCGTGGCCAAAGATTAATCCCCGCTAAAAATCCCTTAAATTTTGATAACATGCCACTATAAAAGTAAGAATCAATATAATAGCCTCCTCAGACACCCGTTGTTTTATTTTCGCACTATCGACCACATCGCGTTACTCTGATTGGTTGAAAACCTCCATTATTTGCATACTATCTGATATAAAAGTTTTTCTGGCCCTTCAGTGTATTTGATGTTTGACGTCAGATTTAACAAGCAGCGGTTCTGCATGGATATACGATGGATCATTTGTTGAACTGGTTTTTGAACTTGAACACTCAGTCTCCAAGCCGAGACACGACTATCAGGGCAATTAATATTTTGGCATGCCAAGTATTCTTTTGGATAATTTCTGAGTCGATAACAATTTCTGAAATCATGGGAAAAATTTTATTTTAAAAACTCAATCGATGAAAAGGTCTGTATGTAGGTTTGATATTTATAGTCATTTAGATTCTACTTAGTAGAAGAAAGTAGATAAAAAATACATGAAAATTTTAAACAAAGGATGTACAAATTATGAATTAGAAATCGTATGAAACCACTCAAAATATACTACCTCATGTTTTCAGCTTTAAATTTCTTTTCTTATCAAATGACATCTTTTACAAAATTGCATGTATCATATTTTCCAAACAAACTGCACAGGATTCTACATATAGTTTCAGACACATAAAAGATACATTAAAAATGATTATTAAGATGCAACTACTTACTGGTCCTTTTTTTAAAAAATATCTAGCATTAAATAATTACTTATCAAAGATAATTCTGAATTATTTATATTCACATCCTATGATTTCAGGTACTGTTATGAAAGTTATTCACCAAATTAGAATCCAAGTTTTTAAAATTCAAGCCTTCAATTGTCTTTTGATATATTTCTTTTTTCTGGAATCCAATTAAATATATTTCTTATTTTTGCCCGCAAATACTGTCGAATAAACAGTTTTAGTCCTTTAAGTCTAAGATTATATTCTAATTAATTTCTCATGTTTAGTTTTGAGCTAGATTTATCTGATAACATAAGTTATTCAATATTTATTACAATATTCGTAGGTTTTGGATGGACGAGACATCACTATTGCGTTCATTTCCTTTTTTAAAAAATTGAAATTTGACGAGATGGGAAAGATAGCGATATTTTGTCCTGAATGCACTTTATCTCTTTTACAGGGTTTTGTGCAGGCTACCTTGAAATATTTAGGATAATTTATGCAAGTTAATATTAGATTTCTATAGAAAATAGCGATCTCTAAAATTCGCCTATCTAGATATTTATAATTGCTTTTACTATGTTTTATCAATAATGGTGCTTTTTATCTACAAAGAAGTTTTAAAATCTTAAACATATTGAGAGCAATAAATTCTTATTCTCTTGCAATCATAAAATCCCGTAGAAGCTTTCGTTATTTCCTCTGTTATTTCTGTAGATGTGTTCTTAACTTAATGCAATTGATTTCAAATTAACAAACAGTTAATTAATTATACGCACTTCTGTTTAATACGACTCACTTCCTGTTTCTAAAGATGGAATTTTGTAATTAATTAATTATTCTGTCTGCGTCGTGGCTTAGGGGTAACGAGTCTTCCCCGTGTTCGGGACGTCCTGAGTTCTGCTTCGGGCATGGCTGCTCTTTATCTGTGAATTGCGTGAAAGACCCCCCTCCCTCGCCCCTGTAAAAAAGGGTTGTGGAAGCAAGTGAGTGTGCATCTTCATATGAGCTACAAGTCACTCAGCTTTATGCTAGGAATCAGTCTTCTCCCTTCGGGTGCTCAGGGGTCTTTACCCTCAGAAGCTACTGCATCTCCTCTCCGTGGTATCGCTGACAAGACATCATCATCATTATTGATTATTCTTTTTTTGATGCGCCATAATTTTGAAATTTTTAGACTTTTTTCTTATTATTGATGCAAATGAACTTTTTAAATAATTGTTGACTTAACTGTTAATCAATTGACATCATTGAATTTGGATTCCATAAAGCATGGTGCCACCTGATAGTCATATTAAGAAAAAATAATTGAATTTTTATTAATATTCGTTACAACAAATTATGAATTATTAACTAACTAAACAGCGATCAGATCAACAAATTAAATAATTAAAAGGAAAAATCTAGTTTATTAAAGCGTATTTTTATACTTATTTATTCATAGATGTACTATCAAGATTCAAAGATTTATTTTTAAGAATCTTAAAAATAAAACCGAGAGAAAAAATACGACAGGAGGCCAGTGATTTGTATTTTATTTAACGCAGATTGTTTCTCCTCTTTTCAGTTGACATTTTAACAGGCGTTGAACGAACTTCATGCTGAAAGGAGAAGACCGGTTTTACAACCAAGTGATGCGTTAACAAGTAAAGCAAACTGAGACCTAACGAGGGCAATGTTTCGACCGAGCAGAGAAAATACGCAGGAAGTATACAAGAGGGATATAATTTAGATAAATCATCAATTTAGCATTTGATTAAAATAATTAAGAAGCATAATTTTATTAATACAATTTTGGATTGTGTTGTTTCTTTAAAAATAAAAGTACAGATCAAAGAAAAAAGAAATTGGTCATTTCACTAAGCAGTACTGGATACAAAATAGAAATTTTTTATCTATGGATATAATTATTGGCTTTTGCTATTAAATAAATGTAGAGAGAAAATATTTTTTAAATGGAAGCGAATTAAAGCAATATATATCTGGAAAATGCTTTGTATTAGAAAACAAAATGCTGCTATTTTTTTGAAAAATAAATAGGGAAAAACTTGTAAAACCTTTGGATTAAATCTATTTATAGTTAAATATTACACAAATATATAGAATAAAAATGACGACAATGTAAACCCAAATAAAGTGCTAGAGAAAAATTACCAATATCGCAAAGCACCAAATGGTTGTATATCAAAATTTAATCCACACAACTAACCAAAAAACAATTTATTTACAATGTGCACCTGAAATAAAACAGTAAACCAATTATTCAAAATCGTTACAATTTTTTTTATTTCCCTTCTTATATTTTATTTTAGTAGTTTTACTTTAGCCGGGTGTAAGCAAAAAATAGTCAACAATTGTAAAATACCGAAAATTTCTTACGATGATTTTAAAGCGAAAAATCGCTTTAAAATCATCGCGGATAATATAAAAATCCGCCAAATTACTTAACTAATTTTTCGCTTGCTCTAGGCTATCTTTATTTAGAGATTAAAGTTATGTTTTTATTGGCCACTAAGTTTGGCTTTATTACGTTTTATTTTTTAGGAAAAGTATCTTTATTTTAATTCAAAAATACTTCAGAATGAATCCGAAAGATCTATTAATTAAGAATGTTAAATTTTAAATGCATCAAACACAAAGAAAATAAACATAATCATTTGAAATAACCGGTTGAAAACATATTAAGTCTTACTCATTTGGCTGTGGAGAAATGAAGATTTTTGGCGAAAAAGTTAGTTTTTATGTAATAAAAAATTAACCGCACAATTAACCGGAATAAATTGTAGCATATGCTCTATTCTAGACTATAATCTATCTCTATGCTAAATTTCATTCAGCTGTTCTAATGTGATTGACTAACATCATCCATCCATCTAAACTTTCACATTTATAATAGCAGTATGGATTAACATTTTCGTCCGCTTTCCCAAAAATTCCACATTTAAAAAAAAATAAAATTCATAAACAGTTGTAAATTGTGTGTGTGTGTGTTTAAATTTATGCATTCTTGAAACACAAAAGCCTATTGCCTATTTGACGTGTTGTTTTGTTTCGGAGAATTTAAAACTCTTTTGTGTGAGTTTCAGTTACTGTTGCTTAGATAAGAGAGGCAGAGCTGATGAGAAACCGAAGCACGTTTTATAAACAAGCTGTTTATTCTTCTCCGAAAGTTTCGGATTCGAAATTAAATGATTGGATACAATTTTAAATTGTTCCCCCTTTTTAATCTCTATTGTTTTTTAAAGTAAACCGCTTGTACAATATACTCAGAAAGAAGATTTCATTATTGCAGAATATGCTTTTTCTAATGAGTTAAGGAAGATTTCCTTTTAAAAATAAATAGCACCACCTGGTATTTGGAGAATGGCGATTTGTTTCTTGAAGTGGATTGATCATTTTTACTTTCTCGTGAACGAAATATAAAGAAAATACAGAAATCGTCAAAAAATTGTAATGGGAAATTCTAATGAATTTCCACGTTTTATGCCTTTGCGAGTTCGAAAAAAACATTTTGGGATTATATATGTTTTTGTTTACGATAACACAAAAACGTGTTTACATAAAACGGCAAAAGAAATAACTATAAGAATGTTACATCAAATGAATAGATTTGTATCAACTTTTGAATAAATTCCATTTAAGGAAGCAGATCCAGTTGAAAGAGAGGTTGTTTTGCTTGAAGATAATATATTTAAAAAAAATTCTTTAAAGTAATATTTTGGCAGGTTATTTGCTCTTAAAGTAATTTTAATTGGTCACTTGAGAATTCAGTGACAGTTTCACTTTTATGAGGGTATGGCAGATCTCTAGTAATGATTTACTTGTTGACTGATAAACTATTTATGCTGTAATAAGTAGGAGTATGTGAATTAATAACTTTGGGGTCGAATGCGTTGGCGATTTAATTATTTTCCCTCTTTAGTTTGTGGCGATGCGATTCCATTTTTTTTCATGGAACTTACCGATAAAGAAAAAAGCATTATTGCAACCAAATAAGTATTCTAAGTCCATAGTAAAATTGCCGGTGTTGCTACGGGAGTTGTAAATTAAAAAGATGTTGATTGGTCAAAAGAAATGATAATGAGTTATCATCATAATGGTATCGAGGCATTGAAACGTAGGATTAGAGTTGTAATGACGGCGAATGCTTTATTCGATTCACATGTTAGTGCCACAAGTTTTACGACCTGCTCGACTTCGGTAACCATAAAAAGTTAACCAAAACAATCACTCGTCTTCCAAAAATAAAGAAACTTAACCTGCTGCTTGAATAAAAATTTGCAATTTTGTTTACTATTGAGTTATTTCAAGGTTGTAATTAAAAATTAATTAAGTGGTTACTTACGATTATACCTATGTATTTAATAATTATGATTATGTCAGCTTGTTCCTTTATTTATAGGACAATGAAAATTTATGCAAACTATGCATTTCTATTTTCCACATTTAAATTTTGTCGCTTCAGAGGTTTGCTGCTTTTTATCAAATATATTTAAAAATTTCAATGGAATTCCAACATCTTTTACATCTATAATAAAGGTATTAGCATCATATTAAAATTAATTTTCGTCATATAATGCTATTTTACAGCATTGAAGGATTTGATTGTTTAATAATTTATATTTGTATAAAATCACAAATTTGCTTTGCAATCAATTTTTAAAAAATAGAAATCACAATTCTTTATATGTTCTTTTCAATTGTTTCAAAAATATAGAGTAGAAAAAATGTTAAAGATATTTTTCTGCTCTTGAAAACTGAATTTTCAAAAAAGGACATAAAAGGATTATAATGCTGAAAAACTTTCAATTTATTTTCTTCTATAATATGTTAAAATTAATTTCAGATTATCTTGATTTTAATATGGAATTCATGTTTGAACAAGCGCTTTGAAATTTTTAGTCAAAGTGAGTGAAATGAAATTGATCAATAACAGCAGTTTCAATAATCAGGTTGTTTTAAAGCAAATTTTAAAAATATATTTCTTATGTTCTTGATTTTTTTACTAATAGCTTTGAAGTAAATATCATCTTTTTTTGTTAATGCTGATTAAACGTTAATGAAAATCTTTAACTTAAAGCAGTAAATCCTTCTTTTTTTAAACCAAGAACAAGGGAAAAAAAGTTATGTAAGATAAAAAGTTTCTAGCAAGACAAATTTTTAAGAATCGCATGAAAAGCTTCTCTAATTAAAGTAAATAAAGAATTATCAGATATTTTGTAAATAGATTAAAAGACTCAGCTCAGTTTTGGTTTTTTAAAGCTTAGCCAGCCTTGTTTTAAAAATTGTTCCAGTGTATATTAATGTGTTTCATAAGAAAGAAGTCTAAAAAAATGGGCAAGTACAAAAGTATAAGTGTTCTTTGAAATGTATGTAAAGGTGACTTTAATGATAAAATGCATATACTCAATTCTTTTCAAAATTAATTTACTACACGCTTACACATTTTGAGAAAAATGCATTAAGTATGAGAACATTTTATATATTTTCCAAAAATTAAAAGAAAATTCTTTTAGATTTATTCCTAAGAATTTTTTTCTTTCATTTAAAATTAACTTAATTCAAAAATCTTTTCTACTGAGTAATCAAATAAATTAATCACCTCTTTGATTATTTATACTTTTCTTGACATTAATACCTTCATGACTTAAAATTACATTTAAATAATTTATTTAACAAATTATTAAATTTCCTATTTAATATTTGAGTTAAAGAATGTTTTAAAAATAAAACAATGAAACAATTACAAATTTTGTTTAATTTACTTTAATCAAAAATTAAGTTTAAAATCAATTTTTTGAATTGCTTGTTCTTATTAATTCATTTGACATAACTTCCGTTGAAAAATAAAATAATAATATATAAGAGTGAGATAAATTAATAAAGTAATTTTGAAAAAACACAAATTCTCATTCTTCAACAAAAGTTGAGTATTTGCATATAAACGAAAGAAGAGAACGAAAGAAATCATGATTTTATTATATATCTTTAAATTATATTATATATTTACAAATTAATTAATTGATAATATGAAATTAAAAGTTATTTACTGAAAAAAAATGAAAATTATAAATATTCAGTGAATGAATTCATTAAAATAAGAGTTTTTAATTGAATTTATTCACTCAGAAATTTATCCATACATTTTAAAGATTTCTTTTAAAACCTATTTATTTATCTATTTTTGAAGCAAGATATAGGGTAAATAAATATTTTATTTATCTGGTGTTAGATAATGAAAATCAACTGACAAAAAAGTAAAAGTGTCTGTCATACAAATATGCATCAATGCTGTGCATTTCAGGTTAATCTTTCCGATTCGAATTGTTTAGAGATCAATTCATGGCTTTTGTCCGCTGAACAAGGAACAAGTAGCTTTTGGAATAGACATCAGCGTGAGTTCAGTTACCTGTCTGCTTAGGAATTGAAATAGAGAGTGAAGTGAAAGCAAGTGGGTCGTGTAAGCTAGAGGGAAGTGTGTGACCCAGCGAAAGTGGGTCTTACAATTGAGGCCGTCTCACAGAGTTACCCGAGATTACCGGGTTGTGAAGGCTTCTATTCATTCCGGTACTTTAGATGACATGCGCTTCGAACTGGGTTAAGAGCTTGAGTCCATTTCCTCAATTTTAACATTCTTTAAAAATTGATGTTTTCGAGAATCAGTGGAGAAAAAAATTCACAAGGCTTTTCCTCAGTGATCCAAGGACATTATATCTTTTTTTTTCAAGTTCTTTTGTTATAACACGTTCTATTTGCCTCGTGACCTGAAGAAACCTTTTAAATTTCTAATATAGATAAATGTTCAAAGTGGAAAAAAGAATTTCCCCATAAAGGATTTGAATACTTTCGGTTGCCAATAAATATATGCTTTTATTTGAAGCTGTTTGAAGACGTGTTTCTGATTGATGTTATGAAAACACAAAAGGTATTGGTTATTTGTTAACCAAAATAAGAAGATAAGTGATGTGGTGAATTATTGCTGATGTCATGCTATTACAAAAAGATGTCATGCTATTAATATTATTGATCAAGAAACTTATACTTGGTAGATGGAATCTCCTTTCGTTTGAAAAGATTTCTGGATTTAAAGGTTGGAAAAATACAAATGCTTTTAACGAGCAGTTGAAAAAATAT
The DNA here is from genome assembly GCA_026289955.1 of Argiope argentata. Lineage (NCBI taxonomy): Eukaryota > Metazoa > Arthropoda > Arachnida > Araneae > Araneidae > Argiope > Argiope argentata. The sequence goes on from JAOUZG010027617.1 coordinate 3,179,430, forward strand.
GCACATTGAACGAAAATCGTTTTATTACTTTATGTATCTGTAACTTTATTTGGAATTTTTCTAAGAATTAGAAAACTATAATTTTTATAACTAATTTAGAGAAAATTTGTTATTAAATGCTCTAATAGGTAAACTCTAATATCTTCTATAACAAGATATGAAAATTAGATTTCAGGATTATGAGGATGAAAAACAAAAAAAATTTTTCTATACTTTAAAAAAATTTAACCTTTGTATTTACTTGATTAAAAGAACTTATTAATAGCATTGGAAAAAAATTCAAAGAAAAAATAATTATATTAGCGTTTGAAAATTTAAGAAGTTGTACATTCTTCACCCCAATAAATTTGTTCTTATTTTTTGCACATGTTTCATTCGCTTATCCACACCATTTAATAAATAAATAAATAAAACATTAGCTTTTAGCATATAGTTACTAAAAAAATTTAAAAAAATATTTTTTTGTTGGTTCTTAACTTAATTAAAAAGTTATTGTAGTATTTTGTACAAAATATATGAGGGATATTTGTCAAAACTTTTACTGATCCTAAAACAAAATGTATAAAAAATATTGAAATAATAGTTACTACCTAAATAAAATGTTTTAAATTGGGTACGTCAGCTTTCAAAATTTTTCATTTTAGATAAAAATGGAGGGGGGGGGGGGATCTTCCATAGAGGTAGAAACCCAGACAGAAACAGAGTTGTAGATGCTGAATCAAACCTAGAAATTTCAAACTAAAAATTATCAGTTAGTAAACGTAATAATTTTAAATGGTAAAATTTGAGTTTAGAAAATTTTTAGATTTTTTTTTGCATTTTAGTGAAATAGAGTATTATATATGTTTTCTTTAATTGATGAAGCATAGCTAGATTTCTGATATATACTTTGATATAAAAAAATCTGCTCAGTAATTAGATCCTTCTTTTTTCCACAAAAGATATTCGAAAAAGTCTATTTCTGTTTTTCAAGTTTCCACTCATTCTTTCTGTAATTACAAAGAGATTTTTCAAAACAAAATAAGTTTCCTATTTTATCGAAAACCTGCTTTATTTAGGACTAAACTTCAGAACTTGATTGAATTTTTTTGGGTGAAACTTTTGTTCGTTTTTCCAAGCATAAACTAGTATGCTAGAAAACTGAAATCTTGCTTAAGAAGGCAGTAATTCTATAATTTTGAATATTGATTACTTTAAATGAAAGCAATTATTTTTAATAATAAATCTGTCTTTTAAATAACAATACTGTAATGCTTATACCAACTGATTAATTGCACCTAACCTTTCATTTAATTAGATGCTTCCCTCCCCCCTCTACGGAGTTAAGAAAAACAGTCCGAATATCAAAAGTCAGTTGTCGCAGTGAACGTGTTAACTGGCTCCTGAAACTTGAATTACTGAAAAATTTATTAACAGAGTAAACACAATGGATTAAACTATAAACATTTAAAATAATTTAATCATGGTTTCTTTTCAATGGAAGAATTTATTATTCCTTTTAAATGCCTTTTATCATATCTTTTGCTTAATAATAACATATTATAATATATACTGTTGGTTCAGGAGGCTGAGACTAGCACTTTTTGAAGATTATACTTCTTTACTGGGTGGTAAGCAGAAAGATGAGAAATTATTGCGCTTTATAGTTCGGAGAAAAATTTGAATTCATCTTATTGCTAAATGTAAGCAACTTCTTATTTCATCTTACTCCTCCTCCTGCCCTTTTTTAATGAAATAATTTCCTTCCTGACGCATGCGCAAATGGACAAACTATTTTGAATTCAAGAATTTATTCTGTTTATTCAAGAATTATGAAAAAGTCGGCATATTGTTGAAAAGTCATGCTTGCATATTTATATAGGTAGACAGTGTATGAATATGGGAATAGGTAGGATTTAAAAGGTTGAAAAAGAGATTTATAAAATACAATGTTGCAAACATGCACTCTTGTAGAAAGTAAGCAGGCTAATATTCTGTCCCATTTATCAACATTTGCAGAAAAAAGTGTCCCTGAATTATCTACTTACACTTCATCTATTATTCTAGTTTTGCTTTCCTTTTTTTGAGTCAAAGTTAAATTAAAATAAAGAGAATGATAGCAATTGCTTTATCAAAACTCATCTAACTCTTTCTTTTACGTTAAAACAAATCACTGATTTCGAATGCTCTTTACTCTGCTTTTTATGGGAGTATGAATTTATTAATTATAAAACTTTAATTCGGAAGGAATAATCTGCATTTATAATGAACTGTTTGAGGTTTACAATAAGGCATTTATCTGGCTATGAAATGCATTAGTAATATTATACCTTAATCAGCAGCAAAGAATTTCGCAATAATCTCAATCCTCTTTTGTTTTCGTATCAAATGAGGATTTTAAGATTCGGATGTTTAGAATAGAAACAGAAATCAAAAGACGATCTTGAAGTACAACACTTTAAAACATTTCTCTAGTGGATGATAAAATTGGAGAAATTATTTTATGACTTTGCAGTTGCTTTTCTCTTCTATGTTCTTAAAACAAAAGATATTGAGTAACATTATAGAAAATTATGGTTCTATATGCTAAAATCTCAATGATATGTTCCTATGCTTTGTAAAGACAACCCATTGCCTAAGGCAAAATAAATCCTTTCATAGCCCGCTCTATCCATTACAATCTCCATAAAACAGGTGGAAACCGTCATCATCATATCAAGATCGTTAACTATTTTTTTCTTCTTGATACGCTATCTCAATATATAATACGCAAAACCTGAAACTAAATTACTTTTATTCTTGATAACTCTGGGGCAATTTTCACTGTTGAATAAAAGTGATGAAAAAAGGTATACAACTAAGAGAATATATTAGAATTTATAATATATTATTTTGACGCATTTCAAAGAAAGACCGGCCCTGTACTTTTAGTGTTAGATGAGGTTATTATTATTGGAACTCTCTTTACTATCTCATATAAAAATTATAGAGAAAAAATTGCAATCTTCAAAAACATCGGACGATATTTTGATGTTTTTCCACGTTCCAGACTTCCTGAATTCTAAAAACACATTTTTAGTACTATGACTATCGATCTGTCGGCAAACATAACTGAATAACGCTTTGAGCTAAATATATTAAATCTGTCATATGGAATTTAGATCCATTTGCAGATTTTTATCAAATTTTGAACAAAATTTGTTTAGAGGAATCTGTTTTTATATCCATTCTGATACCAAGATAATTCTTTTTTCACGACACGGTTTATTCGGTAAAAAAATGCATATGATGTCAAGTTAGCTGTACTGGTTAGTATATATATTAATGATTTGATCACCTGAATAGTACATGCTTTAAGTAACAAAGAATTTTAATTACTCCTTCGTATTAAAAAAGAAAGAAAGAAAGAAAGAAATAGAAACTGGGTTCCTTTACAATTTCCCAATTTTCTGTTTGAAATCAACATTAATATCTAGAAAATTCTTATGGTTTGTGCTGGGGGATTTATTTGAAATGAATGAACAATTTTGAACTGAACTTGGTTGAAGGCTCTTATTTGCTTTTTACAATACTAACACATTTCTTCAGTTTAAAATCTTTAAAAATTAATAGTTTATGTTTAAATGAAAAAAAAACATTTCAAATTGACAAACTGTATTTTAAATAGACCTCCAAGAAAAAAAAGGGTTATATAGATGAAATCAGAAACGCTTGCAGGAAGAAAGTTAAGCAGCTTAACCAAAGAAAAACTGAGTATTTATAAAGTGGACAAAAATAAGGAACAGAACAAAAATGCAACAACATTCGGAAGGTAGCAAAAGGCAACAAAAACGAAAATTGTTGAATATTAAAAATTAAAAAAAACATTATTAATGCCCTTTTTTATTTTAAACTTATAATCTCACAGCCTACGAATGAATGACAATATCTTAAGTTAAAACTATGTTAACTTTTAGATAACGTTGGAAAAATGTGGAGAGATAAATTAAAAACCAATAAGAGTACGAAAATTGATTACAAAAATAAGAATGCATTTCTTCAAAAAATATATAGAGAGAAAATAAATATTATATTTTAAGAACCATCTAATATCTCTGAATATTATGTAATACAAAATGTCATCTAAAAAAATTGTGTACCATTACAAAAATGAAGTTTTTTAGATGTCTTCTGAAATTACTTACAAAAACTGTATAAAGCATAGAAATTTTTCAGAAGTTTTAACAAATAAAAATTAAATTGAACTTTGGTTGAGCTTCTTCACTATAGATAAAAGTATAATTTATCTATTAAGTATTTAACCCTTCCACTAACGCATGTATTTGCTCGTACAACCACTGAAAAAGTGGGAATTGCTTTTATTTTAAAGTTAAATACTTTAATTTTTGAACCCAGCTAGTAACTACTGCACAAACTTTCTCTTTTCTTACTTGAATTTTGGATTTCTTAATACCGAAGAGACACGCAGTGGCTTCAATTTTGTACCGAATTAGTTAAAAAGTTTTAGTAAAACATGTATATGATTATAAAAAGGAAACATTATGTTGTATAGAACTGAAAGCTATTATCAAAGCTATAATTTTAATTTTTAATAGCAATATTCATCGAAATTGTATTGAAATATTTTTTTTATCAAAAAGAACAAACTGAACATTCTTTTTAAATTAAGATTTTTATACGATTTAGATATAACTTCCAAAAGCACAACAAATTTGGAAAAAAAAATACTGTTATGAACTTTCTGCAAACTAGATGAAAATATTGTAAATATGTATGAATTTTTGTGTAAATATTGAAAATATGTATGAATTTTTGAATAAATATTTTAAATATTTGTAAATAGTTTAATTGTATAAAATTAATTGTAATGGAATCACGCTTCAGGGAGATGACAGTTCTAAGGAGATTAACAATAGAAGATCGCTATATTTGACTATTTTGGCGATGCAGGTGTGTTGAGGACGTAATAAGGTCACTAACGGTTTTTACTACTTGCTAAATTGTGTAGTAGTAGCTAAGACATTAAGATTTGTTCTTAAAGAATATTGGAGAAAGTTCAATAGTTGCTTTTGACCAGAGCGCCGTTTTCGAGTTTGCCCCGCAAACTTTAGTGGGACGCTATTTAAAAGGCGAGGTTGAAAGAGGAGATTGAGGTTAGTTCGGAGAACGAGCAACATTAGTTGGCTTAGCTTGGTAAAGCGTCTTTTCTCTTCGCCTTGCATTCTATATCTCTGCTGTTAACTGAGATTAGCTGATTAAATAGAGTTAATTTTCTGTGAATTTGTGGCTGGTGTTGCGAATATATAATGCACGTTTTCCTGGACGATAAAGTCAGCATCTTCGCATCGTTTTTGTGTGAGAATTTTTCGTAACAATACTTTGAAGAATAATATTTATAAACCTTAAAGATATATCGAAATATACTTTGAAGCGAGAGAATTTCGAACAAGTCAGTTATGATACTTCAATGCATAAAATTCACTCAGAAAGAGTAAAAAAAAGACAATTTAAAATTTTTCATAAAAAAATATCAGGAAATAGAAATCAATGAACATCTATTGAGATTAATGATTGAAACTAAAACGCACGGTTGTATTTTTCGATTTCGGATTCGAAAACTTCCTAGCTTTTTTGCGGATATGTTCTTCAGGATATGTTTATTTAGGAAAAGTAGGGGAGAGAGAAAAAATGAAAGGAGGAGAAGTTTATAATTAGCAATAGAAAGAATCAGATTATAGCTGTATTTGAGGTATAACAATTGCTCAGCCTTCTGCATAGCACCCTCTAGTAAAGTACAGCCGCTGAGAAGTGACTGATTGATATTATGTAGGGAACTGAGATGAATAATGGTCAACATTAGAGCCACAACTTATTAAATTTTCAGGTTCGACGTATTCAATTTATTGCAAAACATTGTTAAAGATTGTTTTATTATGAAATGCGAAAGAATATCTAGAAAGACTCAGCCTGCTTTGGAACGAACTAATTACAAAAAAAGCAATTAATTATTTTTATTAAATGGGAAATAATGAATTAATTTCAAATCTTTTAAAATATTCTCGACCTGTTATATATTTTGTAACCAAGTAATAATAAAGATTATTCCTGAAGTTTGGCAACAATTATATGTTGGCAGTTTTTGTCAATAAAGACAAGTAAATTTATTTACAATTGTTTTGCTTTTTGAATTCTTTAATGTCATTTTTGAGTTGATATACTTTTTAAAATATCATTTCAGGGAAAGAATATGGATACTTTTAAATTGTTTGTGAACAGTGAAGTGTGTGCTAGATGTTTTTATTAACATAGTGTTGTGACATCAAGATAATTCTAAAATATATGGCATTTGTCCATTTCTGTGCGAGGTGTTCATAATCTACTGATGTACTGTGATAATCCATGTTGCTAAATGCTTGTTTAGTTTGATATTAATTGTGTTTTGCTCAAGCCTTTTGCTTCTTTTGACTTGGATTAGTTTTGGAGTTTCTTGGGACAGCTGAAAAATAACATTCAAGTACTTGAGAAAAAAATTAGATTGAGCTTTTATAGTACTGCTCTTTGCATAAATGGTAAGTTTCGTTTTCAGTTTTTATTGAAATTGATTTGTTTGTGTAATATGCACACACACACACACACACACACACACACACACACACACACACACAC
>JAOUZG010027617.1:3186084-3230476 GCA_026289955.1 Argiope argentata
ACACACACACACACACACACACACACACACACACACACACACACACAATGCATTTATTATGTTGTACGCAATATACACAACTTGTTGGAAAATATCTTGGGTAATGAAAAATGTTTCGAATCCATTAAGGAAAAAAGTTTAAATCTCAGTTTCATCAAAATTGCTTGAGGAAATATTTAGTTATAACCTCGGAATGAAAAATGAATATATATATATATATATATATATATATATATATATATATATATCTTTACTGTTCTACTTAATAGTCAATACAGAAAAAGTTTAACGTGAAGATTAGTGTGCCCCCCGTGTTTGTCGCCAGTATGGCAACCCTACCTTTTGTTTACTGCTTTTAATAATGGTTGAGGTGAACAGGAACTTCGGCTATTTTGTGAAAAATTTAAAATAATAAAAAGTATCGATTAAAGATTTTTATTTTAATCTTTATTATAATTATACTTTTTTTATAAAAAATTATTTTTGATTGCTTCTTCCTTCGTTCTTTCTCTTTTGTTTATGTACTTTTTCGATTATCCACACAGTCCTTATATTCAATGGGACAGAGAAGCTACTAGGTTCCCGATCCCGCTACTACCGAAGCGGTAGGATGTTTTTTAAGTTAAAAAATTTTAGCTGGTGTCTTCTACAAATGCTGCAGGTATCGCATGCTCTATTTTTTGCTTTGAACCCAACAGCCAGGCGCAGATGGTCTGAAAAAATTACTTATCAGTAAAAAATCATAATTATATTGCGGAAAGGGGTAACCGTAACTTTCCACAGAAGAGTTTGTTTACTTTGTCCGCCATCTTTATTACGACTTGGCATCCTTGCCGCAGCAAGGGGCACAATAAACTTCACTTTTACGCAGAAAATTTACAAATAAAATCAAGAATTCACTATGGAAAAGCAATATTAAGGAAAAATTGAAATAAAGGTGTATGCAATCTCTCCCATTCAAATTGTGTTCTGTCTTGAACTGATATTTTATTGTAATTGTCACACAGGCTTCACACGCGGCCAACTATAGCACTAAATGGAAGAACACGATTTAGACGATCGCCTGATTCTAATAGGATAAAGGCAAATAGTTGTTCCAATGAGACAATAATTTCTCATTGTCCCATTGCAGTCACGTTATCTTCCTGATGGAAGCGTGGCCTTTCATTGCACTCTGTAGTCAGTCTCGTGTGAACGATGCCTTAGGTTTAATTGAAATCAAGCAATTAGCATGCCCTCTTTTATTATTAATAGGGAAATTAATGTCACAAACAGTTTGTCCTCTTATTTTTTAAGCTAACCTATTTTTAGAACGGCTTTATAATTATATTGCTTTTGATGTTTATTTATACAAGCCAAAATTTTTAAACAACTGAGTTCTTAGTTTCTCTGATTTATGTTTTTTTTGGAAAAAAATGGAACATTCTTCTACATTTTGTGAGACTTTTAATTAATTCCCATTTAGCATTTCTATGTCTATATCTCGGTTTATATATGTATACTTATTATTTGTTAATCTTGATGGTCCTTTTAGTTTTGTTTTAGGTATTGATATTTGTTTTTTGTTAATAATTTTATCTTATCAGATAAATATCTTATCAGAATTTTGAATCTCTGCAAAAAATCCTCCCTCTGAATTACGTCGGAATATGATGATTTGTTACGATTGTTATTGTAGTCACTTTTATAATAATTTCCTTATCTTCAATTTATTAATAATACGCTTTTTCAAATGATCATTAGTTCTTGTACATTCCTCCCATTTTCTGATTGAAAAAATTTTCTTTGGCAAGTTAAATAAATTATAAAAAAACAAAGGGCTTTTAAGAAAATGATACTTGAAAACATACTGAATATAGAGTATATTTTGTATTGGTAAGAGATATTCAATGAATTATATTCAGCCATTTCTGAAAGCAATGTTCTTTTAATTTTGCTAGATTTATTACACAAGATAACTTTGATTTAATTAACTACTTAACTGCTTTGCCCGTATACCTTACGTGCATCGATTTATCGAATTTCAATAGTTTTAAGCAAAAAAAAAACCATTCACAACAATTATAAATCAGTACTAAAATTATTTAGAATACATAGATAAGTCAAGTATTCAATGCATTTCTATTTGAATCAAATTAAGAAAATATTCCCAAAATAGGAAGCATAATCCTATTTTGTAGTAAAGAAAATAAAACTGTTAAATGGTTAACTAACTTGATTTAACAATAGTGTTTTGATTGTTTTATGCTCTTGTCAGGATTAGTTGGATTAAAGTCTGGAGAAAATTATTTTTAAGTATAAATACTGTTCATTCTTCACTTTGCGTTTTTGCTCATGCAGGGAGACATCTAAGCAAGGCAAAATAAGGGCTGAGAAGAACGATGAAAGCAAAAGAGATATTTACATTTAGCAAATAGGATGGAATCACGGAATCTAGAAACACAGTAACTGCTCATATTTCTGCTTACCACTCCTTAACGAAATGAAGTCATAGAAAATTGTTAGTCAAAGAGTTATGAAACGAAAAATATATTTTTTGCTGAAGTTGTATTTTGATTATTATTATTTCCAATTGACTTTTAGAAGTGGGGCAATTGTGTGAAATTATAAAATAATAAAGATCAATGGTCAGAATTTATTTGGAAAATCTTGAATTCTGGAACTTTAGCATTTGACGCTTATCGAAGTAATTCTATGTTTTAGGTATAAGGAAAATACCTTTCAAAATCCAACATTCACCAAAAACCCAATTTTTAAGTTGAATAGCCAATCAATTACGATAACTTCTGGTATAATTATTTTGGATATTATTTTAGTTTTAAATTTAAGTAGGACTCCTTATATTGTCTACATTCTAAAAGTGATATTTTCAATTCTGTTATTGGAAGTGCTATGGGTTTCGACTAGATTCTACTAATAAGATGCTGATACTTTTCTGTTACTGAGATTTTGCTGTTTCATTGTAGCTAGGTCGGGGAATTTAAAAGTGAACAAGTAATTAATAATTGGGAGAATATTTTTTTTATTAGAAAGCCAATCACACTTCTCTGAGAGATAAATTAAATGTTTTTTCAGGTATTCCTTCATTGCATTTGGTTTTGTTTACAATATGTATATAAAATGGATAAAACTTGCTGTTTTTTTTCATGACAGATTATGCTCATGATTTTAATTTATGCTTCTTTTACTATAACAGTCATTTAAGGATTTTTCTATTATCAAAATAATAAGAGTTTCCAGAAAATTGAGGAAGCATGGATTCTTACTGTTAATGGGCTAATAACGTTGAATTCCCCATATGTACTTTAATAAATGTTTTACAACCTGTATTCCATTTTTATTTCAGATCTTTTAATATTACTTTTTAATTTATGTTACCAGTTATTGATTTTGTGATAACCTAGGCCTATAGAATGATTGTAAAATTAATATTTATTTCGACAATATACATGGAAATCAGAGTTGAAAAACTGAATCTGATTCCATTTAAAAAGAAATGAAAAACCTTCTACAGCAAATAGTGCCGCCTATTTGTCCTGGGTAAAAGCTCATGACAATTGTCTGGTGAACAAAGTGGTGGATCATTTCACAATATTTGCCATAAAAAATGATGAAATACTAGAAAATATCGTATCTTATTTATTTTCAAAAAGAACTTTTAAACAAGACCTTTTAAAGAAACTGGATGTAAGTTTGCAAGAATTCTAAAATTTGTGTTGATTTTTTTAGTTTGAAATTTGTGATTTTGACCAAAAACAATAAATTGTAACTTTATTTTGTTGCCGGGCTTGGAACTTTTAATGTTTTTTTTTCAATTTAAAAATATCTTCCATTTTTATATTTTTTATTATATATATATATATATATATATATAATATAAATTCGGCAACACCTGCGAATATTTTTTTTTATCAAGCTCACATTTCAAAATTTCTTTTAACTTCTCTATCAAATGAGATTGAATATACTTTGCTTTAAACATGTAAGAAGCTTAAAGGTATCTTCTTAATATGAATGCTGTAAGATTTCACAGCGTATAACTAAAGAAACTCTGGTTCTTCTTTTTATTGTGACTTTCCTTAATTTTTTCAATTCCCATTATTAGCTCACACACTCCCTGTATATATATATATATATATATATATAATTAATTTGTACAAATTTTCAATCGTTAACAAAATACTTTTTATTTATCCAATCATGTTCAAGTAAATTTTTCTTGCTTGCAGTGGATGGCATTTGACTTTAATTTCTTAAAGTATTTCTTAAGCTTTTCAAATAATAACAAATTAATTTTTTGTTAATTAATTAAAACTATTAATTAATTCTCTTCAAAAATCTTTATTTCCCCACTGCCAGATAAGCAACGAAAAAAGCTGGTTTCCCCCCGCACTAATGAGGTTTGGCTTAATGTGTTTCCGGCCAATTATTTTAAACGATTCTGTTTATTTTCATAATATTTGATGCACTTATAATTAAATATTGTTAATTATGCGATTTTTCTGATTCTTTTTGAAGTTTTTTCAAATAAAAAAACTGCAGAATAAAGAAAATTAGAAATTTCTCATCTGTATTGCGTTATCCCAACTAATGTAGAAAATTCACGCATTTTCCGTTGCTACAATTGGCTTTGAATTCTCATTTGGGTTTAAATTCAATGCTAGAATAATTTTTGGATAAATTATTTATAGTAATTGCTCTTGTTAGGCCGGGATAGCCTTATTGGTAGGGCGTTGGATTCGCATCCCTCGGGCTGCGAGTTAGAACATGTGTGTGGTGGACGTTAAATCTGTCGTGGTTACAAAGTTCACTATGTGAAGAGTAATATCACTGGGGTACTGTATCAGAAGTGATTGTTCTTTGTTTCAGATCTAAATTACTATCTGTGGATGAATGAATGAAATGCTTGGATGAAGTCCACCCCTTAAAAAGGGTTTGTGACGTATGTGAGTTAGAAGTCAGACTTCTGCTTACGGGTGCTCAGGGGCCACACTTTTATAAGCTACTGTACTTGAAAATAACAGGTCCAAAAGTAACCAGAAATAAAATTTTTAAAAGTAACAAAAGTAAAAAAAAAATTCTTAAATTTTTCCTAATTACCTAAGTAGGAATTGATTAAAAAATGTTTTTTATATTACTTATTTATTGTTGTAGTCATAAGAACAAATTATATATAAATGTAACTAATTTATTCTTATGAATCTTCTATATACCTTTATTTACTATAATTATTTTCAAATTGCTTTATTTTTTTAAAATTGCTGTATGAACTAGTGTTTTGTCAAAATGAAATATTTATTGGCTGTCAATTTGAAGTGTTATTGGCAGTATGGGTAACAAAAATATTTAACCTTTTTTTCGTTTTTTATAAACGTCTATTAACTTCCAATTTAATTTTTATTGACTTTATGTGTGTGTTTTGTGTTGTAGGGTTTATATAGTAATATGTTTTGTCTTATAGGGCTATAAAGTGTATTTTAAGCGTTTTTTCCATTTTAATAATTTGTTTATTTTAATTTGATTTTTTTGCTGTAACTTTCTATTTTATGTTGGGCTTATAAACTTTAATATATGCCGAAAAAAGATTTTTTAAAAATAGGATTGATCCTCCTTTCTTTTGTTATAGGAGTAAAAAATTCGCCAATTGCAAGAAGAGTTACTCTTTGTCCTCTTTCAATAGATGTTTTGAAATAAAGTATTTTTCTATTGCGTATGTTATTAGACATATGCGTAGTTCTAAAATACAGATTTGAAACAGTAATCACTGCAGCTGTTCTTTTCATTAAAATGCACCATTTAATGCATTTTATTAAAATACACCATTTAATGCATTAAACAAAGGGAGTTGTTTTATTTTTTAAATAAATTTTTTAGGCAACTAAAAAATAAAACAATACCATCCGTAAGCAGTTGTGAATTAATAATTATATAGGATTTTATAATTACCTTCAAAATACGTATCCTTCATTCATAAGTTAAGTTTTTAATCTGAAATAATGTTACATGCTCAATATGAGGGTATCTTTCCAGAAAACTTCTGGAAAGATACTTCAGTGCTTATTTCTAATGATTATTGATAAACTTGTTAATCTATTACTGAAATCATTTTTCAGAGAGCAGTGCTTTAGAAGTCAGAATGCTATCTTTAATCTGAAATAAATGTTCAATATTAAATGTTATCTCACTATTTTCTTCCGCCAAAATAAGATGCTTATTTATAGGTATTGCTTCAAAAACTTTTACATAATCACCAAGATAAGGTAATTTTTAACAATTTTATCTGATATAAAGAGAAAAGGAAAATAAACTAGCTCTTTTATTTTGATAAAAATCTGAATGAAAAGTTATTTTTAACGTAATATTTCCTATTCAATTATATATGATAAATTTTAAATTTTCTGCCTGAAGCCATCTGATCGAATATTATCTGAATAGAAACAGTTGATTTTAATTGCTATTCAGTCTTTTAAACCGGTTGATAACCTTTAGTGTTTATTCTGTAATTTCTTTAAGATTGTTAACTTTTCCTTTTCTTATTGTAAAGCAAATCAAATTGATAGTGAAAACAAATGTTTGGGAAGTTTGTTTGTTTGGATTTTTTAAATCTAGATTTCTAGCTGTATTATGTAATATATAAAGAATTCATTTTACTCTCATTAGGTTTCTTACTGATGACTTTTTACTATTATCTGAAGGAAAACTATAGGTTGCTGATTTGTATTGCCTGGTATTTAAATTAATTATGAAACGAATGTATTTTTGAGCTAAATGAATAATTTAATTTAAGAGATTTATTTGAGTTGTGGAGATAATGATTTGTATCTTTCGTAGATGAATCAGTTCAATTATTGAATTAATGCACTTAACCAATTAAAGGAATTTGCACTTCCTAATTTTTTTATATGTTTATTATTTCATTGATTATCAGTAACGGCGTAACAAAACGAACACAGTCAAAACAATATAAGAATTAAGAGGAAACGCAAATTTATTCGAAAGCTCTAATATTGGAAATTATCAAAACCAAACAAAAAATGGTGAAGAACTTGTTGCCTATAACTTGATGATCCTTTTTACAATTCTTATTTAATTAAGAGTGATCTTGAGAAAGATTTGATAAAAAATAGTGAAAAAAGCTAATGCTTAACCATTTTTATGAAATTCTTAAACTTTATTTGTTTTATCCTCAATAAAGGTACAATTTTATAACAGATTTTTTTCAATTATCGAGTTTTAAAATTTTATGCATTTGTTTGTTCTAGATGCCAATACGTTATTCCAGTATTCTCAAAACTAAACTGTAAATAAATGGATTGTGTTAAATTTTATTTTCATATGAGTACCGCCTTTAGTTGAGAATTAGAGAAGTGAAGAAGATTGCATAAAAGTGCATTACCTAAAGTTACATTACATAAAATATATTTTCAAGATAACATAAAAACAAAGCTTTAAAATGGCCATAAAAAGAAAACTATTGAAGAAAATGCTATCACATCTAACAATAGATTGCAAAATGACACGGAATTTTTCTTTCCGCAAATAGTAATAATTAAAAAGAAAAGGTTAAAAATGCTCCATTAACGCTTAATGGTGCTAAATATAATATTGTTAACGAATATTGGTCATGGAACATCTTATGGACGATGAAGCCCATTTTTATATAAATGAGAAATTCAAGATCTTTATTTACAGGAATTCGGTCAGAAAATTCAGTTATGTCATCAATTTTATTGCCTTCTTTTAAATTCACTGTTCTATGTGGTATGGAAATATCCTAATGAACAATTTTTCCTTGAAGAGTAATCAACTGTCAGACCATGATTCACACTATGACTGCTGTTTTCTTCAAGACGTTTGGTGATATCTGAACTTCAGTAACAAGGTATTTGGTAATCTACTATATTTATACAGGATAGTGCTCTAAATCACATTTTTACAAATGTCACATAATCATGGTGGCAACATTTCTCTGAAGACCCGATTCCACGCTGTCATTTCCCCATAATTTGCTCTTACAGATCTTGTAGCCCCTTGATTTCTGGCTATGAGGTTAGCTCAAAGCTTCAGTTTATATTCCTAACATAAGGAATTTGGTGAAATTAAAGAATAAAACTTCAACGCAACCCTAACGATTTTTGTAATATGTTAAGAGAAACTGTTGAGAACACAGTCGTGCGATTCAATTGCTCTCAGTAAAGGGTGGATGTCACATGAAGTTGCCAGTACGATTAAATACATTTCAAAAAGATATCTTCATGTATTATTTTGTTTAACAGTATTGTTTACTGTGTCTGTACCAGGAGGCGGAGATATTCTTTTTTCTGAATTAATAAAATTTTATTTTCTGAAAGAAAAATTCAAGAAAATAAAAAACCCTTATTTCATACAAATTATTACCAAGTTTGATAACATTTTGTGCAGTAGTTTTTTTATATCCATTTCAAAGCGAGAATTTATAATTAAAGTCTCACTTTGAAGCTGTTATAATAAATTAATAATCATTAATAAAGCCATGAACCCTATATAATGAATGAAATATTTAGAGCCTCTTACTAATATAATATATTTTTACTATTCTAATAAAAGTTTGAGATTTGAAAACAGTTTTTAAAGAAATTATTAATTCATCTCTTCGGTCTTGTTATTCAGCTGTTCTCCAAATTAAATATGGATTTCCTTTCTGAAATTGAATTATTCGGAAAATTCCTGAAAAGGTTTATATTTTGAATATGCAGTGAGTTATTTGTGTAATCCTACGTTATGTAGTTAGTTATATTATTAGTATCATCTGTAATTCAAAATTGATTCATTTTCATAGAAAGTATTAGATTTTGATTTATATATAAGTTTGTTTTTCGAGTAAATGATCAAGTTATAGGAAAAAGAAATGTACCTTTCCATAATTTGATATTAATGATGCATCTTATATTCTTTTTTTTTTTTTTAAATATTGTTTCTTTTGTAAGTTGATTTACTCACTAAACAAGTGTGAAAATGCTTCAAAATTAATTCTTACTTATCAAAGTACTTATTATTCCAGCAGGAATAAAATTATATTTGGGCCTGAAAGTGGAAAACCTACTCTTATGGGTAATGTAAATCAAACTGTGAAAATGTACTCTAAATGGAACATTCATTGAAAAATATACTATCTCTGTGCCCTTTCCATGCTTTTATTAAGCTTATAAATATAGCCATTATATATATTTATATTGCTCATTTATATAGTCATTAAAAGTTCTAAACATTTGTATAGTAGATATAGAGTATAGTAGATAATTTATAGTAGATATAGATGATGAGTGTTAATAATAATCGGATTCAAATGTGATTTTATATTGAGTTACTTCTTTGTTTCTCTTTTTTTAACATATTAAAGTAAATTATTGATCTTATGCGTACTATTTATTTTTAAGTGGTGATCATTTTAAGTGTATATTTTACCTTCCAGTTTTAATAATCCCGATTACAGAAATAATGAAGGCGCGATTGCAATCAATTCCTTCTAAAATGCTTCACCAAATATTTTTGCTGCAAGAAATTCAATTGATGAAATTTTCCAAGGTCTTTATGTACACAATTCAATTTGACGTTCAGAAATATAATCTTGAGGAAGTATCTGTTTTCTTAAGACAGTTTTTATTGTTTCTTTGTTTCTAAAATATTTATGGAAGCATTTGCAACAGAAAAAAGGGGGACTAATTATCTTGTATCAGGCAGCCTCATTTAAGGAAAAGAAAGAGGCCTTGAAATTGCAACGCATTTTGTTTCTAGGCCTTGAGGATATGAATGAAAGAATACACCAGTATATCTGTCTGCTGTAATAATCTCCAGTTGTATTTAAAATAACACGTTGATAATTAAATATCATAGAGTCTGGAGGAAATGTAGAACAGAACTTTGTACGTAGAAATTTACAAAAAGGATATGAAAATCTCGCCTTTAAAAGTTTTAGTTTTCAGCGAGTCAGATGAAGTTTTCAACATTTTCCGAATCTTGGTATCTTTAGAAACGAAAGTAAATTGTGTTTGTAAGGATTTAAATTATAGAAGATTTTTATTTAAAATTTAGATGCTTGTTAAAAAAAATCAAAGTCTTGATATATTTCATTAAATTTTTCCAATTTCGAAATTGAAAAATTAAGTTATTAAAATAATTTGTTTACATAATAAATTAGTGTATTGAAAAATTAATGTAATATTCTTTTGGTGGAAATAACGGTATCTTTAGTAAAATAGTTAAAATAAGACCATAACTTCCAGAAAATGAATAAACTATTATCGAGCATCAGTTGAGAAAACGAGTATTCTATATAATTTCATCTGAGAGGGAAATATATTTTATACAGAGATAAGAAGGTCTAAATTGAAAAAAAAAATATGGGGAAATCCCTCTGATTATTTGAAATCGGGGATATATTCTTGCAGCAATTTTGTACATCTAAGATTCATCTCATAGAGTTATTGTTTTAAAAAATTTGAGTAGTATGAATTTGTCATGCATCAAATTTGTTCCCGAACTCTTTCTTCTTCTCTCTTCTTAAGAACAATATAACTTGACCTCCCCATGTATCTGCTTTTCTACAGAGTTAGTTCTCTCTCATTTCCTTTTGCACATGTATTAATTTACCCACATATTTTTTTATCAATTACCCACATATTTATTTATTGTGTTTGCCTACATATATTTGCATATATACTTTTATGATTTAGTTTTACGATTTAGTAATATATATACTTTTATGATTTAGTAATTGTATTTTGAATATTTTATCTTTATTTGATCACGCTTGTTTTATTTTTTGTCTTGTTTCGGAAATTTTTCTTTGTATTTGTCCCTGTGTGCTTTATATTTGAAATTTCTTCTACTTTCAATCGTGCACTGACTTATATTTGTAAGCTTTGCGGTAGACTTGCTGACTCACAGGAAGTATATATATATTGGGAACCAAAGAAATACTCTAAAATAAATTGTTAATTATTTTTTATGGCTTGCATCATTAAAAAAATTTCTATCTGCAAAGGATTCTTCACAAACCAGAAAAAACTTGTACTAATTTATTAATGCTGTAATTAAGTATTCAAGTAAAAAAATGAATATTACAAATATAATTTAATTTATAATTTTAAAAAGTATCAGTAAATTATAGCGAAAATCAAGAATTTCAGGTTCGTACAAATTCCAAAACGTTATGCATTGAATTCAAATTTATTTCCGTTACAAGTCGAAATTATCTTTCTATTTCTTCACAATGATGATATTTTATGCCACAATAGCCAGCTTCCAAGAAACGAGCTTTCATATAAATAATGCAGTTAAACTTTTGAATATTATAAAATTGTTCGAAAAACCCACAGAGAAATAACAATTCAAAAGCGAGATGTGCATAAGACACAACCTCTTTTGAGCTGAGTTCTTTTTCGTCATGGATTTGTAGAGGTTCTTGATTCATTTTAAGCCAATGCAATTTCTGTATTTTTATTTATAAGTTTGAAATTTTAAGTTGCTGATCTCTACTTTAATTTTATATACTAAACGATGTGTGATGGTGACTAAAAATTCCACAGCATCTATACAAGACCATAGTTTTTCAAAAATACAAAAACAATGAAACGTCATTCTTTATTTTCAGTATATCAAAAAAAAGTAAAATAAGGAATCCAGATATTAATTTGTAATTGATTATTTAAACAGTATAAAGTTTTGAGGTATTCTATTTCAATAAAATGAAATTGCCACTTCTTAATCAGATTTCATGCATAAATTAGACAAATTTTCTTTACTAATGAGATGCAGAATGAATTCCTGTCCGCGGCATAATTTGCTGTTAGGGTTACTGATGAGGAAACGGGAGACATGCATGAGAAATTGCATGAGTTATTTCGAGCAATAACATTTCGCTTCTAAAAATATTTGGTTTTAACTGTCTATGAACGAATGTTTGACTTACTGATCGTTTATGTAACTATGCTATTAATTCTAATGCGTAAATATAAAATGCGAGAGTTTTATTTTTCTTTACATAGGAAATGAAAGAAATCTATTTTTGCTTTCTTTCATAGCTTTCAAGTTCCTCATAAAAACTGGTCATTACCGCAATTAAATCGTTTCCTCTTGAAGTCAGTAAAATAATGAAGCATTTGTAACGAAAATATTTAAATAAAGGTTTTTTTGATATAATATTCGCATCAAAAATGTTTAAAAAATGTACATTGAACTTGAGTAATAATTACATATATAATAAACAAACATTAAAATTTCATTGGCAGCGTTGATTAATTTACAAGTAGAAT
Organism: Argiope argentata; assembly: GCA_026289955.1. Lineage (NCBI taxonomy): Eukaryota > Metazoa > Arthropoda > Arachnida > Araneae > Araneidae > Argiope > Argiope argentata. The sequence continues at coordinate 3,198,378 of JAOUZG010027617.1, forward strand.
AATGTGAACAAGTAGAAGTCTTTGAATTGTTTCAGAATTTTGTTTATTCTCTGTTTTTTTAAGGCCTTCGTTTTGATTCAAATTAAGAAACTTATACGCATTATTAATACTTTTATGTAACAATTGTTAATAGCATACATAGTTTTTTGTGTGTCTTGCTTATTCTCTGATTTTGATTATCATCTAGAAATGGAGATTTTGGTTCCGAAAACGACAAATTAAATGCATAAATCAATCTACATAAATTTGCTCCTAATTCTGTAAAATTAACCGCCATATAACTAATAGATTTTCATAGTAATGTAAATGTAAAACTGTTAAGGTATATTCTGATTCCATACGATTTATTTTATAAGAACTAAAATTTTCCATGAAGAAAAAATATTTGTTAAATTAAATTCTAAATTGATAGCTGAGAAGATTGCACGAAACTCTGAATTTGAAAACTCATTATTAAGTAAGATATTTTCATTTCAATGTTTTGTTTTTATATTTAAAATGAACCATTATATTTAATTTCGTACAAGTGTAATTTTACAAATGGTTACAATTCATTGCCGTAATAAGAGAAGCGAAGAAACTCATGATTATTGAAGTTTCGTTATTTTACACATCACTTTACATGAAATTTCAGACTGTCGTACTGAAATTTCGTATTTCCCTGTTATTTCTTTTTTTAAAATAAATAATTAAAGCTCCTTTTGTTCAAATTAATTGTGACTCATTTTTTTTTGTTTATTTGTTAAAAATTAGTGATTAATAATTCAATACATTTCAAAAATTTATTTTTAAAACATAAACGAATTTCTGAAGTACGCAGATTAATTTTTTTAATATTTAAATTAAATTTTGTCTTAAAAGTGTAGAATTCAAAATGATTTCTTTCTCCTCAAAATAATTATAGCCGGAAATGGAAACAAATAAATACCAACAAGAATGCATTATCTTATTCGGCGTTTTTAGTTCACGAAATTCAGACAACAAATTCCAAATGGTACATTGAAGCTACTTGTGGAAGAATTTTTGTCTTATCCGAAGTAAGGATTTATTTAAACACTAAAAAAAAGTAAATATCTTTTTAAAAATACCCTTGTTCTTTTTATTTATAAATTTCTATATTCCAAATGAATTACTTAGATATTTTGCATTTAAAACTTAAATAAATCTTGTTCAACCAGAGTTTTCTTAAAGAAAGCTTTCTGATAGATAACTTTTTATAGCACATAAGGAGAAAAATATTATCAAAGACAGGAAGTTAGCTTCTTGAAAGTTTTAAGATAAGCATGATATATCTTTGTACTTAAAGCGTGTTTTTATTTAGAAATTTCTTTTTTAAAGCTTAGGATTGCTATATAAAAGAAAACTAATAATAATAATGAGCGTTTTTTCATTCTGGTTTTTGGACATAATGCCTTTTATACAAGATTTATTACCAAATTTAATTAAAATGCCGTGAAAAAAAGGTTAAAAATTTTTTTTTACTATACACTAGATATACTGTACATTCAAAAATGTATGAGTTCGTATGGGAAAAGATGATAAATTTTTCATTTATATCGAAATTTCTGCCATTGAAAGTTTAAATATGCTTGACTTTTTAAAACATTTCCTATTCGCAATCTCTTTGTTTCAAACCTGATTTCCAATTTATGTTTCTCTTGGAACAATTTATGCATTTTCGAATTCATTACCGATTATTATCATTAGAGTATTTTGTAATCTACGTGAGCATGTTTAAAAAATTGGTTCTTTTGTATTTAACCTCAATAAAATTTCCAGCGTTCGTATCTCTATGTACTTCAAGCTCTTATATTTTGATAAAAACTTTGAAATCTGTTCGTAGTTGAATAATTTGTAAAAATTTGAAATCCTAAAAAAAAAAGACTAAAATTGTTTTTTTTTTAATGTCTCTCCCAAGGAGGCCTAATGTTGAATTTCTTTTTATTTCGATCTAAGCCAACAGATCGAGCGTTTAACCTCCCTTTTTTTTCAGTACCAGACATTTAAATGTACGTATTTCTAATGAGATAGCTGAGAATTTTTTGGTACCGAATATTAATTAATAATTCTCTGTTTTAAACGCATTATATTTTATTATTTTAACTTTATAGAATAGAATTCCATACCATTTGTGATCCATTCTCAATAGGAATATTTCTAAATTTTTTAATATAAATTCTTCCAAAGTATTCTGCACACTTTTCACTGTAAGCATGTCCCTTTCATTATTCAGATCCATTATTAAAGCTCCTTAAAAAATATTTATTGAGATATTTTTTACAACTTAAGGCGGAGGAAAAGGTTTCCTTATTCGATGCTCCCTAACTTACCATTCTGATGTAGTGAAAGCTGAGGACAGACTATTTGCTTGTTTATTTTCTCAATTCATATGCATCCTTGAACATTAAGGGGCGTATATTTTAATTTATACCTAATAATATTGGGCCATATCAACTTGTCTTTAAGTAGAACCAATAAGATTGAAAGTACAATAATATTATTTCATAATATTTTAACTGTATAAAACTTTTTAAATTTATCAATGAAAGAAAAATAGCATGTATTCACCAGGATTACTTATTTGTTCAAGAGCAGATGTTTTTGATCATAAATTATCTGTCATAAATAAGGTCCTTCGCTTTCTTTATATTAAAATAAATTGCGAGAATTTCACGAACACACATACAAAAAAGGCATTTTTTGAGATTTCTATTTGTTGTGGACTCTTATTTACCTACTATTTTATATCTAAATGTCAGGTTAAAAAATTTTTGCCATATTCTCTAAAAAAAATGCTTGTCAAAATTTTATTTTTAAAAATAAATAACGAGTCTTATGCCCAAGTCGGTACTATTATGTTCATTAAAGAATCAGCATTTTGAATATAGATGGCAGCACAAATATATATTTATTGACAAAGTGTTATAAATTAGTTTTGCGGGTAATGGAGGATATTTCTTTTTATTGCTTTTTCACCCATTCATTTTCCTAAATTATTTCCCCTCTAGTTTATTTTTTAAGATTTTAGAATGAAGAAATCTTTAAAACGAGTGGTAAATAAATGAATGATAAATAATCGAGTATTAAATAATAAATGCGAATAACTGACTGCTCCTATCGCCATCTAGAATCAGGAAAATGAGTTATATTTTGTATGAAAATGTGAAAATACTCTTATCCTGAAAAAAAAAAAAAAGAAGAAAGAAGTAATCTTTGTTTTCAAATTAATGACCGTATTTTAAATTTTCAAACAATTTAAAGCTTAAGAAGAAATTGTAATTCTTGTTTTGGGACTACTATAAATGTTTTAAATTTGTTTCACTTCGATCATAAGCAAAGAAAATAATCAAATAAATTTTGAAGATTAATAAATATTAAGAGAAAAATATAGTGAATTCATAGAGCAATATTTTTATATGTATATGCTCTTTTAGTGAAAAATAAAATATTTTTTTATAAAAGTATTTAAGAAAATTGTCTTAGTTCTGAATAACATTTTGTTAATCATGGATAATTGGAGCAAATGCTATTTTAAACAGATATAACACTATAACAGAGCCCTAACACTCTAACAAAAAAACTCTGTTTAAACTTTTGATTTGCTGACATGTGAAAGATCAGGAACTCTTCTAAAGGGATTGCGTATCTTTATTTTTGAGGCATGAAAATTGAGCAGACTGCTAATTTATCCTTTATTATAAAAAAATTCCTTGGTTTATAATATTTCATTGTATTTTTAAAAAAGTTATCGTCTATATTCTATATGCTTTGTAGTATACTATTTGGAGTTATAAATTTTATTTATTTATAATTATTTTGGGTTTCGAAACAGGTTATGTATAACAATTATTTAATAGAGAAACGTTTTTGTCCCGGTATTTGGTCATGAGTGAAAATAGTATAAGAAAGAAGCTCTGTAAAACGTGTATTTCGAGCGCTTATATCAAACTAAAGTGTATTAAATAGTTAATAAAAATTAACAATCTGTTTTGATCTTTATTGCATGAATATTTAGCATCAACGAGCGTGCAACATTTTGAAGAAGCTACAACATAGTGTCACGGACTGCATTCACTTATAATTTTCATTTATAGAATGAGACAGAAAGATGGTTCCACTCGAGATCATTTCGTTAATTTTACTGTCATATTGATAGGCATTTTTTTAAAAACTTCTAACAAAGCTGAAAATAAGTCAAGTACTTATTATTTTTACGTTTCTTTCTATTATTAAAATAGATTTATTTTTTAAAGAGTGTGTTATAAGAAAGCTGCTTCATGAACGAATATAGAAATATAAATATCATAGCATAGGTTTAAATGGATCCAAGATTTTATGTAAAATAAAATCGTGAGTTGATTTTAGAAAAGTCGTGAAATTTAAAATTTCTGTTGAAAATATAGCAATTATTGTTTAAATTATGCTTAAAAGAATTTACAATGACTCTCGCTATCAGTCTAAAATGACCAACGATATTACTACGATATACCTTTATAATATTTTCTAACATTCAAAGTATTAAACAATAACCTGGAGAAATCATACGATAATTTATACTAATAGTTTTGTTTATATTTTACATAATTATTAGCAAAAGTTTAATACTAAGATACTTTAAAGCTAGCGAAACCAAATAAATTCGTTAAGTAAAGTTGGTTTAGCAAATGTGACTGTGTTCAGAAAGTTCCCAATGTGATTCAATCTTGTCAATAGAGACAAAAAATATATCTTTGATGAGCTCTCATAAATTTAAAAATATGCCTTTAGAGATTGCATTTTTATTTTATAAAAGATGCGATCAAATAAGGATGCGTTAAGTTTTCAAACTCGTTTTATTGGAAATAATTCTTATTTTTAAAGTGCTACTTCAGAAAAGAAAAAAAAATTAAATGCCATAAGCTATATTTTCCAGCAAAATTTACAAGATTTTAAAGTGTCTCAATTTTCTTCCTCTTCATATACTAAGATTCTGAAGTTTTATAGGGTTGTTCCTAATAAAAGTTCATTTCGACATTTTAATATTTTGAGAATATAATTAACAATTCAATAAATTTTAATTCGATAAATTTTAAGTTTCTGTTCCCTTTTAGAAAAATAAAAACATCTTGAAATAAATAAAAAAATAAAACAAACAATTCTTATATTTTAGAATGTTAATAAATCGTACTTTTACAGTATTAACTATCTCTTTTTATTCATATATCGAGTAATTGACCAGAATATTTTGAATCAAGAATCAATTTAGAAGCTTTATTGTTTAGGAAAGGCTTCAATAATTATTCTTTACAGCTTAGAGGAATTGCCATTGCTGTCATACTATTTACGTATGGTAACTGTAGCATTGTAGAAAAAGCACGAAAATAATAGCATTTCAGAATTACTTCAAAAGGATAAAAATTTTAATGAGCAAAAAAAGCTAGTTTTATATGATTACTTTTTACTATTCTAAATTTTCTTAATTGAATCTCAAACTTTTTTTTATATTTCATAACTTTATTTATATCCACAATGACATTTGTCGCAACTCAAAAACATGAGAACTGAATAGAATTTTTTTGCGCACAAATATAGATACTTTATTTAACGATTTTGCGCATGACATTTTTCACAAGATTACACCACACGTATAAATGAAATTTTCTACATATGAATCAATTACTTGAATTTCTTATAACATAAGCATTTAAATAAAAAATCTTCATGCATAATAATACAATTTCATATACCGTATATAATCACTTTTAGCATGGTATTTTTCAAGAAATTATACAGTATGTATCTTCTTAAATGAAATATTATACCTAAGAGACAACTGCATAAGTTTCACTTAACAGTTTTTAAGTTTAAAAAAATTTCAGAATTATTAATCCTTTTGTACTAAAATATGATATATTTTTTTAAATTATTGAGTCAGTCAGTCAATTAGGTAACACAGCAGCAGTGATAATTTTTTTAAAAATAACAGATTTTATTTTATATAATATATATATATATATATAATCGAAGCAGTTAACTGGAGAGAGCAATGGCGTAATTTGCTCTGAAAGTGGAGAAAGATCAAAAACTGAAACATGGTGTTAATAAAGTTACAATTGTAGTAAGTTGTTGAGTTTAGGAAGTTCCTAAAAACAGTATATCGAAGAATAGTTCTATCTGGATGTTTCTTCAATAACGCCAAATTGAGGCAAAAAAGTAAAAATTGCTAAAAAAAAAATAGGATAAAATTAAAGGTGTCCCGTTTCTCCTTCTTGACGGACAGCTATCAACAAATATTATTTGTTACCAGAATGTTCTTCCCACTTAAGTCAAAATAAGTTTGTATTTTATGAAAATATATTATTAATGAACTTAACCTTTTAATTGAAATTGCTTTTTTTTCTAAATGTATAACATATATCTGGATAAAAAACAACTTTAAAATGCATACTATATTTTCTAACGAAGGGATTTATAGAAATACTTTATTGAACCATTTTGTCCCACGAAATGTTTCGCAAAATTTCCCGACATGTATTTTTTAAAAATCATCTTATACCTACGAATCCTCTATATTGATATCTTCTAAAAGAAGCATTTAAGCAAAAAATTGCCCCAAATCATAATGTAAATTCATAAGCATTATGCAACCATTTATGACAGTTTTCATAAAATTACACAGCACATTTTTTAAATGAGATATTATACATGCGAATCAACTACATAGATTTCTTTGTAACAGATGTTTAAATCAAAAGTCCTCATAAATAATAATACAAATAGTCAATTCAATCATCCTGTGCACGAGACGTTTCACAAAAGTACACCACATGTATTTTATTAAATGAAATATCCTATCTACGAATCAACTACATCTATTTCTTACAACAGAAGCATGTAAGTCTCAAATCTTCACAATCAATAATATAAATACCTTATTTAACCATTCTATGCACCAGAATTTTCACAAGATTACACCACATGTATTTTTTAAAATGAATTATCCTATCTACAAATCAACTACATCTATTTGTTATTACAGAAAATTTAAGTCACAAATCTTCACAAATAATAATATAAATATTTTATTTACCATCCGTGCACGTGATTTTTCACAAAAATTACACTACATTAAATTACACTACTATTTACTTAATGAAATATTCTACCTATGAGTCAATTGCATTGATTTCTTTGTAACAGAAGTAATTATGTTGGAAATATTCATAAATAAAATTATAACATCATATACGTTATATAGCCATCTTGTGCATGACAGTTTTCATAAAATTACAACACATATATTTTTTAAATGAAATATTCTACATACTATTAACTACATAGTTTTCTTGTAGTAGAAGTATTTGTCACAAATATACATAAATAATAACATAAATACAATATTTAACCATCCTGAGCTTGAGAAATTTCATAAAATTTCACCACATGTATTTCCTTAAATGAAATATCCTACCTACGAATAAACTACATCTATTTCTTATAAAAGAAACAATTAAGTCATATATCTTCATAAATAATAATGTAAATACTTTATTTAACTCTCTTGTTCACGAGATTTACCACAGAATTACACCACATTAATTTTTTAATGAAATATTCTATATACGAGCAACTACAAAAGTTTCATAAAACGTAAATATTTAAGTAATAAATCTTCATAAATAATAATATAAATACCTTATTTAACCATCCTGTGCACAAGACGTTTCACAAAATTATACTACATTTTTTTATTAAATGAATTTTCTGACTACAAATCAAGAAAATCCATTTTTTGCAACAGAGGCATTTAAATCTCAAATTTTCACATATAATAATATAAATACTATACTATACTATACTATCTTGTACATGACATTCCTCACAAATCTTAAATGAAATTCTACATTTGAATAATCTGCACTAATTTTTTTTACGACAGTGACGTTTTGTTCACAAATCTTCATAATTTACAAAACAAGAAATGAAAATTCAGCAGGCATATTAAAATAAAAAAGATTTTTTTTAATTCTAAAGAATCATATTTTATAGATGATAGTTTAAACAAATGAATATTTATAAAATGGTATATTTGTTTTCATGAAATTTTTCTGCTTTCTACAAGACCTGAGAATCACTTCTGGAATTCATCAGGAAAATCTCAAGATATTGTTAAAGATGATGTGTTCAAATGCCGACGTCAGACATCGATTACATGATTCTACATTCACATTAAATATGATTATTATTACAAACAACCTATTAGGAGTTAAATATACAGGTAGAACATTATATGTGGAGATCTTTATTAGAAAGAGAGAAGGTCAGGTCACACAGTTTTCGGATAAGACATTAAATCTAAATATTAATATCATAGATCTACTTTTATGGTGTAATACAACAATCAAGTAATTATGAGATATCATGAATATACTATGGAAATTCGATCAAATATCGAATTTAAGTCTAATAAATATTGAATAAACGGAAGTCTTCTGACATCAAGTAACACAAAACATAAATCCACACCTACATTATTATTCAGAGATAGTTTAACTTAAATATTTCTGCAACTATTAGAAGAAAAAGAAAATTCGGATTCAGATGCTATTTTAGCTCTTGCGACTGCTAATTTCTATGCCCTAATTTATAATTGAAGCGTAAACGGAATAATTAGTGACGGGTTGTATGGTTATGCGTTGGTTTAATGACTTTGATATCATGAATATTTCTATTGTCGTTAAATGGTTTACTTATTTGAGCTCATTACTTTTCTAAAGCTCTCCTGTCAAAGCTCAGTTCATGAGGATCATACATATGCACTGCTTGGGGACTGAAAAAGAATTGATCCGATGAATGATTAAATAAATATTGTTTTGATGAAGGAAGAAGTTTATTGAATATTGATAATTATCTAATTTTCATTTAAAAGTCTTCTGTAATTTTCAAAGTATTTGTTTTTAATTTTATTTTGAATGAAAGGAATGGAAATATTATAAAAATTATGGTAAAAGGATCTTATTTTCTTCTAAAATTTAGCCATTTTTAGAGAGCATGTATAGTTGCAAATAAGGCTGTGATTCTACAAAGGTGAATTTGAAATTTTATTCGGAAATCGGAAGAATCTATTGTCACTGGAATTTAATTGTCATACAAGCTAAAATTTAAGGTATCCTTTAATTGACCGTTAGTTTGAATTATATTCGACTATAAAAACTAGGTAATTCTAGAAAAAAACAGTATCTAATTGCAGAAAATATTTGACTGGGTTATGTACATAATATAATTCCTACTTTATGTACATAAAACGCATTTAATTATAACATGATTAAATTTCAGTTACATAACTCAAAAAATTAGATATGATGTTACTTTTTTTAAAATGAACAGTATTTGATGTATAGTTCAAAGAAAATTTTTGAACTATAAATCATGAACTCTATAATAATCTTATCGGACTTTATTGCATAGATTGATATTTTCTTTTATGGTTACAAAGAGATAATGAAAGCGAATTTAATGTACACGTATACATTGCGTAAAATGACATTTCAGTTTCATAAAAGTGCGCATAGACCTTTTTTTTTCTTTTGGGTGCAAACAGCTCATTTTTTCAACCATGATTGCTCTTATTTTACTTTCAAAGAATTTTTTAATTACAAATCCTTTAAAAACGATTGCGCAATGTTGTACTGAAAGTGCATGGATGAATAAAAGAATTAACTTTTTGGTTGAAAGCAATTCGACCTGTCTTACAGTTGAATGAAATGACTTTTTAGTGCATGCGGCCCCTTTTCTTTCCACAGAGGACACGTTTGAACGCACTTCTGAAATCAGGGCTGAATATAGTGTATATGATAGGGTTGAGCATTGAGTTGGCATAGCCTAACCATAAGAAGAAAGAGAACAAGTATGGGTTAGGTTCACACGAGGGCATTCGACATACAGCCATCAAAAGGGCAGTCACGAAGAATGGTAACCAGCAGATGACAAACACTCCAGTAATAATAGCCAAAGTTTTGGCAGCTTTTCTTTCCCGTTTGGCTTCCATGTTTTCTCGCGTTGGTTTCTTTTTGTTCTTGACTGCAGGCGCCTGAAAGTGAAAGAAAGAATAAAATATTTCTCGGGGGTTTCTGCAATTTTAGTGCTAGAATTTTATGGAGATATCGTTCAAGACTTGGGTATAAATTCAAAGTTAAACAAGTCCCAATTGAATCCCAGGTGCTAATTACTAATTTTAAAATGTTATTTCAAATAAAAAAAATATTTTTCCAAAATTAATTTAGGATTCAAATTTTAAATAATAAACAGCAAAATGGAAATATACTTTATTTTTATTAAATATTATGTAAGATAATTATTACAAAAATAGTAATTCAGTTTTAAGCATATTATTGTCCTGTATTTCGAATTGGGAACACATAGATTGCAATAAAAATATTAAATCGATTTAAGGAGTATATTATGTTTTCGGAATAAAAACAAAAATAATATATAGTTTTAACTTCTATACACCAAAATTAATCTAAAGTTTCATAGATATACAAAGACATAAAAATTAATTTGCAGTATAAAAGTGCCTTTCTAAATGCCAAAATTCACATTTGTGTAAGTTTAAATTAAATGCATACATTTTATTATTTAAGTCATTTTATAAATTTCATGAAAAAAATCTGAAAATGTAGTTATTTAGAAAATGTTATAAACCTATTTAAAGTTGAAGTGGATAAGCTAAAAAGGGAAGCCTTTCTTGATATACTTCTAATAGTTATCAAATCGAATAATTCAGGTTAAAAAATGCAGTTAAAATTTTTTGGCGATTAGAAAAATTAGGTTCGTCCGTTTCATCATGTTTTATGAAAAGTGTCCGTTTCATCTTAATCTTTAGTTTTGATGTTTAATAAAATTTTTTTATGTGGTTATGGTATTTAAAAAGAAGCAGATCCTGCATTTCGATTTGGTCACTAATGTACAATAAATGGTAAATAGACTGGTAACTTTTATTATCAGCAAATAAAATGCCTCAATTAATAAAATAGAGATTCTTCATCAATAATAATCAACTAAAAGTACTAATTAATCAATCTAATGTAATCAGTTATTTACCAAAAACAACAACAACATTTAGATAGTCGTATTTAAAAGCAATTTTCCATTTGTTTTCTACTATGAAACGAAAACGATCTAGTTAATTCAGACACTTTTAACTACAAATATCATGACTCATATAAATTGTTCACTTTTGGAATCATTGTCAAAATATTGTTACTGCACACATATTGATATATGCGAATGTAATATCAATGATATTTTCCATTAACGTCAGAGCATTAATTCATTTTCCTCACTCATTGATTTAGTCTTGTGTTTCAGTGCAGAAATTATAGTTATTTAGAATAAAGCTGGAGGGAACTTTTATCCCAACAGATATTAGAGTGAATGTTTCAAAATTTTATATACGTGCTAGAGGATATTTAAATTCTTGGTTGAAATAGTTGATAAAAGGGGAAGGATCCAAGTATTACTAAATTTTTGTACAAAGATTATGATATCAATTTTCCCAATTTCGTGTATGAATAATTAAATGATGTAAGAATATCGAATTGCTTTGTGAAAAAGCTCTAATGCAATCTAGCAATAGAAATTTCCAAAATTGCCTGCTTTGTTTTAAACAGTGGAATTAGATAACTCAGAAACTCACTATTTACAAACTATTTTATTATGTATTTACATATAGATTTAGTATCTAAAATTAAATTCGCAAGAAATTTTTCAAACTTTTTAATGAAGATATTGATTTACTTAATCAAAATAGCTTATATAAATTTATATAACTTTGAAAAACTATTTCATATACATATTTTGATAGAAATTGTCTATATTGATATAAAAATGCAGTAGGTACTTGCTCATATTCTTCTACTTAAAATTTACAAATTTTAGGCCATAGGCATGGAATATTCAAGCATATCGCATTAAAAGGTTTTGTGTTTTTACATTATTTCTAAAAATAATAAAAAAATTTAAGAGAAGTGCTAATTAATTTTAATTAAGGTTCAAAATAATTATAAATCTAACTAAAATGTAAAGCAAGAAAGGAGGAAAATAGCCAATTACAATCATAAGATGCCCAACGAATCTTGGAGAGCTGCGATCGATGAATATACATTGCATTCTATCAAAATTCTTGTTCTAAGAATATAAGTTTTAAATCTCAACAGAGTTATACATTTTAAGTTTAAACATTATCTTTCAAAATCAAGTAGACCGAATAACTGTATGTAGACAGTAATCTGATATTACATTCTTAGATTACAAGCTCATGCATTTTGTTTAATACAATGGCAAGAAGTTGCTGAATCTATTGAACTGAAAATGGATATCTTCGTATTGAAAGGAAAAAAACAGCTCTAAATAAAAACAAGTAGAATGAAACTTACAGCATCAGAAGTTGATGGAGCGCCATTGGTTGCTGAAGTTAGCTCAGTCATTTGAGTCGAAGGTGAGCTCTTATTGTCATGAGACACCATGGTCACCATTGGTTTCTCCGTTGGCTGGACACATGCCTTTGCTCCAGGCTTATGGCGAATCCTTTTGCGAGCCACTTGGAAAATTCTCCAGTATAAAATCAGTATGATAACCAACGGGACATAGAAGGTGGAGCACGTAGCAAAAATCTGATAACCAGTATCCTGACTCACCAGACATCTAAAAAAAGTGCATGTTTCAGAATGAAGTTAACATTTCTGTTAATATAAGCACTTAATTTTTTTAATGATACAACGAATTGACATAGAATATGTTCTGTATATCCGAATAATACCTGCAAGTTGCTTTTTATAGCAATGAAAAGATACTTTTGAAGAGTCTAGTGAGATATGGAATTTCATATTTAAGAATCTTTTCTAGTTTTTTAATAATTTGGCATCTTATGAGGAAGGATGTGTCGATTTTTGATTAACTGAAAAAAATTCGATGTTTAAATACCAGTTTTTGAAAAATATCGACCTACCATAATCATGATCATGAATAATAGCTCACGATTAATTGCGATGCAATAAATTGAAATTCAAAATTAATTTACATTTTCGATTTTTTGGTTACCGGTTAGAGATTATTTTTGTTGTTTTTCATTCTTATTAACCTTCATACAAAAGTTTTGTTAATATTTTTATTAATTAGGTCATACTATAATATAGAAAAATATTTGTTTTATATGAAGTGCTGTAAATTACAACATGCAAGCCCTGACTTGGAATTAACATACTTTATTAATGGAGTTTTAAGACAATTATTTTCTGACTACTTTTATTCGAAAGAAAGCAAATATTTTTATTATAAACATTTAAACTTTCTTTCATTTGGGGTCGCTGTGATCAGTCAATATGTTAAGAGATGCTATCTATAACTTATAATAGCTATGAATAAATAATGATATCACGATGCATCGAAAAATATGGATATTTGCTGGACGATACATCGCGATGATTATGCTCAGTCATCATACAGCCTTACTTATCACACAATTAAATAAATGATATTGAAAATTTTTATTGATAAGCTATATTCTGTTAGTATTATAAATTTATTATTCGCGGAGGATTTTATAATACAGGGAAAAGTTGTTTATTTCTGCCACTAACAGATGCAACCTATCTAGATCGTATAAATTACTCAAAATTTTGATGGAATAAAAACATTTTTTTTATTTTCCAGATTTTATTGGAAAATTAGGCATAAAAAGCAAAAGATATTCTCTATCGATATCTTACAATTATTAAAAGCTTTATCTGAGCAGAATATTTTCTGGTAGATTTTTTATGATTTGGTAACTTTATATAAAATAGTATATTGGTGGGGTGGAATACTGCAATATTTCTTGATTTAAAATCATTTCTTTTCAAATTATTCCAAATATTTGAAAAATATGGGTTTTCATTATATTTAATCTTCTCAATAACTCCGCAATAAAAACTGTTAAGGTAATTAAGGGACACTAACTTGTTTCTCAGGAGAAGATCCAAAAAACAAAATATAATTATAATCGTAACCTTTATATCATAGAGATTCAAGAAAAAGATAAACTAGCAACTGACTATGCTTATAATGAATATATAATGAGCGAGTAATGGCTTATAGGAAAGTTTTAATTTCATTTTTTAACGTAGTTGCAAATGTAGTAAACAAATGTTAGAGAAAAACTCTGAAGAAAGTGGGCAAATACTTTTAATCTTCCCGTAGAATGCCTCAAACAAAGCATATATACGTCACTAAAACATTCTATAAAGCAGCTTTCACATTTATTCCTCATCAAGCTTTTCTTGTCTAACAGAGGTTTTTAAATTTCGAGACTATTTTCACTTAAAAATTCACCTAAAAATCACTTAATACATATAATTCACCTAATTTTAAAATATTGCAAAAATTTAAGAATACATCTGAAACATAAAGATAAGTCAGTTTTGTGTAGAAAAATATAGGCAAAGACTTTACAGATTTGTACCAGAGACCATTATTTAAACTACAATGCAATGAGTCATTATTTTCTGATGAGAAATATTGAAAATATACACCAATACTGAGACTTCAGATTTAATTGTAATGTATGGAGGAGTTGATACAAAAGAAGGAGGAATGCTTTGTTTATTTCGAAAATAATTTTAGACTGATACATTCCTCACCGTTAACTCTTGAAGCATTAGCATCGATGATGAATCTATGAATCTGTATCTTTCAAAATTAAATATCTTTGCACCGATATTAACTCGTAACTGGGTGTGGTAAAGGGGTTAGCGGTTCAAGCAGTGGCTTTCGTGATGCTAGTTCAAGTTTCGCTCTCGATCCACAAATTGCGCACATCTTTAATGGAATGTCATCAACCCAATTCTCGTACATATCCTTCAGCTACCCTGCATGTTACTGGCGTACAGTAAGTCAGTGTGTGACAAATGTTGTAAAATACCATATATCCTTTGGTTTAAAAAGAATACTACAGGAGATTTCTACCACTAAATTAATTTGAGCATTGGTGTGTGTAAGATAGTATTAAGCAGTTATCGAGTAAGTGTTCTATTCATTCATGAAGATATATTTTCACATGGATCTATTGAATGCACGAAACTTGCATATTTTAGGTTTCTAGAAACGAGGCGTTTATATTTACGATTAATATTTAATCATAATAACATAGGGAGAGGTATCGCGGAGATGAATCTTTCGTATAAGGCTTTCCATGAAAAAATTGATTTGTTTTGTTTATCCTAGCAGAAATTGTCGAAACGTTTTAGAAAGAAGCGATAGTTGATTAAAACAAGATATATTTTCAAAATAACACCTGATTAGATTTGAAATATCTAGAATGAATTTATTGATTTCGAAATTATTTTAGAATTTAAAATATTGACAAAATAGAAATTCTTGTAATTCGTTTTCTAAACGAAATGATGATTAAATTCTGTTAGAAATCCTCACACAAGTAAAAATTGCTTTAAATTGTATTAAAATATTAAAAAATATTAAATAAATCAATAATTTTTTTTAAAAAAAATAGTGAATAAGGGAAATTTAGAACTAACATAACTGCATCCTAATCTTTTTTGCTTTCCTGACTTAAAAATATTGAAATTCAAAATAGCAATGAGAATATAATAAAAGCACTGCAAACATTGAATGCAATGTCTGTTAAAACACAGTTACAAAGGGTAGATTGTTTTAGAGAATTATATAGATAATAAAAAAAGGGAAATGCAATTCACCAAAGATACATATGAAGATATATTGAATGAATACAAGTCACGAATACTACGTTCCTTTTTAGAAAGTGTATATGATTTTCATTGTTTGCATGCATGCCGGAAGAATGTATTAAACTTTATTTTGCTCTGGATAGAATTGTTTTTTATAGAGTTATTTTGATAAAACAGTTTCAAACCTAGTTATTTATTTGAAAAGATGACTTACATGGAATGAGATTCTTCCGATATCAACGACGGCAATAAGTTTTATCAAAGGGTTTGGAATTTTATGCTGCTGTAACTTAAATTTTCTTTCGGAATAGATGAGAAACTCGAGTCTTGCAGGATTTTCAGGAGACAACAATTGATTGCTTTGTAACAAGAAGAGAATTATGAGTTCTTTCTTTTAAAGAGAAATCAAAAGTGAATCTAAAATGGAAAGTTTTAGCTACATTTTTTATTTACTATTTTTTTATTATTTATAGATATTTGTCAAATTATCTCCAAGTAAGAAAGGATTTCATTTTTCAAGAGAAACGTGTTTTTCAAGAAATTATATATATCATCAATTCATTAGAAATATTTCAAACTTAAAATTTATGATAAAATGTTTCAAAACTGCATTCTTCACATTATATTCTATAACATGAATTTCTTAGCTATTCAAAAAGTTGCTAAATGATAATATAACAGAAATTTCAAAATAAGTCAATCTTTATTATAAAAATACTAGAAATTTCTATTTTGTTACTTATAATTTTTGTTAAAAATATTTAATGATCTGGAAGTCAAGTGCAATACTCTCTATGAATATGCAAATAAATTGGGAAAGTTTTTCGAATTTAAATTCAAAAAATTAGAACGGGCATATTAATCTGGAAATAACCAACCTTATAAAAATGTCAATGCAAAATATGCTCCTTTTTATTTTATATGCACCCATTTCAGAAAAAAGTTTGCTCACTTTTTATGGCCTATTATTCAAGAAGACATTTTAAGATTCATGATTTCATGAGTGAAAAATTATGGAAAGTAAAGTGAAGTATTTAAAAAAATTAAATTATTATATTATTGGTTCACTTTCAATGACATTTCTAATATGTGCAGACTGTCGAATATTCAAAAATAAATTAGCAGCAACAAAATATTACTTATAAATACTCATAAAATTCCTCAAACATCCTTGAAGCTTTTACAGGAAACAAATATAATTTAAATTTTTAACAAAACATATCATCTAGTTAAGAGGTAAAATAACAACATTTTCAAGGTTAAATTCCTTCTAATTTAGTTACAAATGGAAACACCAGATCCTCTGACATCTCAACGAATGTACATAGCGTTTCTTGCAAAACGACATTAGTCCCATCATTGGTGGTAGTGCAGTTCAGCTTTCTTATCAGTCCTCTTTTCTGACTTACATTTAGTACGAAAGAGTAATAAAAATAAATACAATATTTTCTTTACAATGAAGTGCTTTAATTATTTTAATAATTATTACTTTATTATCGACTAGTGGTGGAAAAAATGATCAACTGTAAGAACTAATCTTTTTTTCTTTTTTCTTTTTTTCTTTTTTTCTTTTAAAATCAACAGAACTATTTCTGTAAGAAAGGATCTGTTTCTGTTCATAAATCGTATTTTATGATTGAATTTTCCCTGGCTTTTCAATGGTATTTGAATTCTAGAATTGTGTACAGTTGTTTATTTGCAGATAATGCATTATTATATTATTTTATCACTTAAAAATATATTATCATATCAGTGAATTGATTAATTTTTATTGAATCTTAGTTTTATATGAGATGTGCCATTTGATAATGAACTTAAAAAAAGAAATGACAATATAATTCCATAAGAAAAAAATTTAATTTTTATAAGAAAAAAAATTAAAAAAACTAAAAAAACTATAAATAATAGTTTCTTAAAAATAGTTTACTATTTCATCAAATATACTTTATTAGTACAATAATTAACATAAATTTCTTTTTTTAAATTAAAAAATAATAAAAACAAAATCGTAAAAGTTTGAGGTGCTGTATACAATATTATGAGGACAATATGTAAAATTGAATGTTATTAAAGAAATTTTTAAACCTTCATTAAAATGCTAAATATCATTATAAAAGTGATTAAGATATAAGATCACTCAAAAAATCGTTTTCGACGCCTGTCTTTAGTAGAATTTGTTTTGACTTCTATTTTTCGATAAAAATAATACTCAAAATTTTATTAAAATTCTTTATTAACAAATTAAAATAGATGTGAATAAATCCCTTAGATATTATAACTAGACTTAAGTTATTTTATATCTTGTTCAAATAAAAGATATGTATATGAAATACAATGCGTTTTATTTATTGCAATATTTTTTATTTCTACGTCAGAAACATACTCATACATGTGAAGAAGAAATTGACTTATATGATAGTTTACTTTTTTATGTTAGAGAAAAAGTAAAAACATGAATTAATACAACCGTAAATCTAATCATAGTATAATGGAAAGTATTGAAATTTATGTAACAAAAGAAGGTAAAAATGTTTTAAATAATAAAAAATTTATAAAGAAATCAATGAGATATAGAATACAAATCTAACTTCATAAAGAACAATAAAAATGATACAGGTATTTCTCAGTAGAACGTACTTTAATGTTACACAATTTTCCAATAACCAAATCAAAATGTTCTGCATCTTAACTTCTTAAACTGTAAGTAGAGTACAAAAATCACAACGGAAAAATTCTGCGAGATTTTTTTTTCACAGAATTTTTCCGTTCAATTCCTTTGGCATTTGCTTGCAACAATAGCCAAGAAAACCCTTTTGTTTTGAAATATTTACTTAATATTTGTTAGATAATTACTTCTAATTGAATAATGGATTAATAAATTTTAATAAGATTTTTTTTATTGCTTAAATTTTAAGATGATGAAAATTTATTCTAACGCAAATGGAGTCTAGAATGGAAAAAGTCCATGCATTAGACATAATGAACTGATCAGGCCAGAATTAAGTTAAATAATCCAGGACGTCTAGTTTCTGCTGATGATAGTATATTCCCACAATTTAATAATATTTAAAGAAATTAGTGTAGTTATAGTGACGTTTTCTCAGAGTTATTTTGGTTTGCGCTGCATTGGTTATGGAACAACAGTCATTATTTAGACTTGAAGAGCCAAAACAGATAATGCGTAAAATTGGAATACTACGAATCTTCCGAAATAAATTAAATAAATTAGATCTAAATAATTTGTTATAATTTTTTCTTCATTCATGGTTTATTTTTAAGTAAAAGGTCCTGTACATTTTATTTAAAATAGTTATTGAATCCCGAAAGTCTAATAATTTTTACTTTATTTTCAATTCGATCACTCTAATAGATTTTTATAAATTCTTCACATGATTGGTTAGAAATGAATCGTAAAATAAATACCAACAAAAAGTTTAAATATAAATTTTTCAACTTGAAAAATATTTAAACAAAGGCAGAGGAAATCTCTCAAGTCAGTGAAACTGTATATAAGTAATCAATACTTCCTCGTTTAAATTTAGGATCCTCTTTTTATAAATTTAGAATGGCAATACATATTTTATATATAAATATATGATTTAGAGTAAATTTAAGATGACTTGAAATTTAACCTGTATGTAACTATTACTAAAAAATATCTTTTTCCAGGATTTAATTATTAGTGATGATAAAAGATTCCCTTTTCTAATTTCGAAACTTTATTCTAAGAAAAGTCATTACTTCTGCATTTGGTTCCGAAATACGATTCTCGGATTTAAAATTCCACAAAAGCTATAAGGAACCATCTTTGAACAATAGTTCTGGAAACTACTAATCAAAGGTTTACATTTTCACTCATTTATTGACAAAACGATGAAAGCTTTAAATATAAAACTTTTCTCGGTTTTAGATTACATGCTTTAAGTTTATTGCAAGTCAAATATTGTGAAATCAATACGTGAATACCTCTATCAGATACTGACATTCTCGAGGAGGGTTCTATTGAGAAATTCTGAGAAGCGAAGGAGGAAAAACAAACAAAAACAGGTATGATTACTTTTCTCATTTAAATTCCATGAAAACATGTCTTCTAAGAAAGAGAAATGGTTGCAAAAGAGATATGATTGGAAATAGTGAAAGCATTCATTCGAAAAAAGAATAAATCACAGAATAAAAACGGAAAATTAAAAAAAAAATCTTCGAAGCAAATAAATTTTCAAGGGAAGAGAAATGGTTTTAGAAATGGTTTTAAAAAGGATATGGTAGGAAATAATGATAACATTCAATGTAAAAGGAGCAAATTATAGAAGGCAAAGGGCAAAAATATGAAACATTTCAATCTATATTTGAAAAAAAAATATATATATATAGTAAAATCTTCTAGGTAATGAAAAATAATAAATATTTGATTCTCTTTAGAATTTTTGGATGCCTCAGTGAAGGGGCAGAATCATTTTTATGACCCCCCCCCACCCTACGTGACCACCTCAAAAATAAGTATGAGAAATTTCCGGCGTGGTTGGTTTTAATTTTTCTATTGCATAAAGTAACTATGTGGATTTGGCTACCTTCTTACCAATGACGGGACCTACTTCATATGGAATTTAATAAAATGGCTTTTGAAATTTTTTTTAAAATCTTTCACTTCATCTTTTTTTCACTTTTATCTTTGTCTTTCAGTCTGAATAAATTTCATATTTTATAGTTACAAATATTTTAGAATCTAATGTAGAATTTTCTCAAATTAACTTCTAAATGGTGTCCTCTATGTAAAATCACTTTGTAGTTAAATTAAAATATAAATTGATAATTGAGAACTTTAAAATTAATAAAATATTTAATTTCATTTGGAATTAATTTGGTAAATGAAAAATACAAAATTCTATTTTTATAAAAATCTATAATAAAAGCTATAATCTGTAAAGTAAGAGCTATAAAAAAGTAGTTAAGAAATTCGGTTCTTGATCCAAGTACAAAAGCAAGCCCTATATGAAAAAATAAATAATAATTCCGAGAAAGTTATCATGGTTGTTCTTTGAAAGCATTTGAAGTCTAGTTTTTTGAATAATCCATTTTAAAATTGCTGAATTTTTAGAGAAAACTTTGTTTTTTTTATCTAACAAAAAACTAGTAAATAATCGAGGTGTTGGAATGCATCATCGGTCTTTTAAAAGAACTGAACAAGAGTTAAGAAAAGTAAATGAGAGCAAGAAAGAATTAATGAGACTATTGAAGAAATACCACCTGTTCTAGACCATCAACAAAAACCACTTACCAGCTCTACTCTTTCGGCTTAGATAACTCTGATACAAAGACTGAAGAATAAAGACGCTTTCTATGGGTAGGTTTTAAAGCCTTTTACAAGACTACTTTTAAGTACTAGTGTTCGTGAGAAGTAGATAAAAAGACACTCTATTGATAGATTAAAATGATTTTATTTTCTCACATTAAATATTGTAGAAATTACTATTATTATTGGCATTTTTACGATATTTAGGCACCATGTTTACGATATTTGGGCTATTTTAGATATCTCTCCATCCTTTTTACTATTCGGACGAATTAATAAAATCCCTTTTATTTCTATTTAAAATTTTACATAAGGGATTTCATAATTGAATTGATTGATTGATACATAAATTGATTTCTTTTTGGATATGTAGTTACTGATTTATAATGAATTTCTGGTTTTTATCGTGCGATTATAATTTTCATCATTTATGTTTATATATGTTAAAAGGTTTTCGTTGCTTCTTTTTTCTAAAAAAAAAAAGACTACTTTTTCCATTTTATATTTGGAGTAGTTTGGCCAAATATGGCTTTCTCGCTTTTAAATCCATATAATCTACCTAAATTACCTAAACTTGGTAGAAATTCTGCCCGGTTCAAAATGGCTGAATCATTTATAGCAATGCGACCGAATAAAACGTTTCCCTCTATAGCTAGGTTGTAATGTTCCAGTAATACTTTTACAAATTTTATGCAAAGTTTCTCACACTTTTTCCATATTAAAAACGAAAGAAATCCTCAAGCATATAATGTAGTGATTCGGTCTGTCACTTTTAAAGCAATACAAGATCAAAGTTAACATAATGCACCTTCATTATACCGGTATTGACAGGATAAAATTAATATTAAACTGACATTAAAATTCTACATGAAAAATTCGTTTTTTTTCAAAGGACAATTTATTATCCTCTACCAATGAAATGCATAAAAAATAAAATAGAGTGTCAATTGCTTTAGAAATAGATACAACATTACTCTATCTCTAAAAGATATAATATATTTTAGCTATCTAGATAAATTTTGTTTCACTTGCTAAAATTACGGAAGATCAGTTTGCTTTAAATAAGAAAAGTGATCTTTTAAAAAAGTTTAGATTATTTAATTAGATGCAGTTAAATCATATAAAAAATTGAACTTAATATTTAAATTAAAAGTGTAAAAGAGCCGATCTGCACAACTATTGACAAAGACAGATCATATAATAAATGGCCGAAAGATATGGCCAAAAATGTATAATTTCCTAAATGTGTTTTTCTTAAACTGCACGTTAATAAACTTACAATTTACATGCCATTAAGATAATCGTTATTTTAATATTAAATTTAAACTCCAGAAGATATTTAGGGTCGAAAAGAAATTAAATTTCTTGATTTTATTTAAAAACTTTAAAAGAAGACAATTAACTCATTAACTTTCCACAAGAATTGTTTAATCTCTTCACATAACTCATTAATCTAATATTGGATGAAATTACTGAACTCTGAAGTAGCAAATTGTTTCGACTAAATATAAACATATAAAAATTATAGAATTTTAGATCAATTTATTTCTTCCTTTTCTAGAAAATGCAATAACCATAATTGGTGAAACCGATTTTAATGAATATGAGCGATTTACTTTTAATTGAAATTTATCCGCATCCGAAAGTTAAAGCGAGTCGCTTCCATTTCAAATAAATGGAATTAAAAGCTATTAAATTCGAGATTTGCCACGGTATTTCTCTCGGAATTTATTCGTTACCTAATGTTGCCGTTTAATCAGTTAATGAGTAATTGGAATTCAGATTAAATGCTTAAACGAGACAATTGGGCTGAAATTAAGATCTTCATTGAAGGGATAAACAGAGTTAATCAAAAGTACATCGTGTTTCGATAAGCGGGTACTTGAAACTAGAGTTTAATTTGTTTTTTTAGTTTTGAATCGGTTTTCATATATTTATTTTTTATGCTGTTGAAGATTTTAAAAAGCAATAAATGTGTGAGTTGCTTGATTTTACATTTTTTTATTTTTATTCCTGTGGGCGCTTATTGATTTAGTTGACTTTTATTGTTCTGGTTATTATTATTTATTATTCCTGTTATCATTTTATCAACATTTATTAACTTTTCTATTCACTTTTCCATCAGGCAGCCTGTTTTCTAACTTGGCAAAATGTATTATTTCTAGACATTTTGTATTCCATAACTTTATTTACTTTTGATTTCCTTATTTTTATTATCTACTTTTTTGTTGAACATCACTTGCATGAACGTTGCGTAGTGCAATTTTTTAATATTTGTTTTTAGGCATGTATTATTGATATTTTCACGGAAAATTATCTTTTCCATTGTTAAAATATTTTATTTTTTCACTCCTTGTTAGAATTTGTCTTATGACTTGTTTTTATTGATTTTTTACCATAGATAATTTATTTTATATTCATTTTGTTGTTTGTATGATAAAACCTGCAGCTGTTATTACCGGATTAGATTATAAATGGCTACATTTAATTTTGAGGATATTTATTTTTCAAGTTGACTAAGGCTACCCATGCTTATAAAGCTTGTTGGTTGGAAAATTTGAAGATATGTAAGGGAGTTTCTTTCATTAGCTTGGTCTTGAAGTTTGGATAATGATGGAATTGTACGAACAGGACATAAAAAGTTGGTTGCCAGTTGAATTTTCGATTTCTGCTTAAAATCATTAAATCCTTTTCAAATGTTTCCGAGAAGCTTCACAACGGAGAAGTTAATTTGAAACATAACGGTATCTTTAAAAGTTTGAGATACTTTCCTAATGTTTATCGACTCATTGCTTATATCACTTCCGACAAATCTGCTGTATAAACTCAAATAATATAAGAACTTCATTGTATATTAAAGTTTTCATCTGGTTAAAAATATTTTTTGAAGATTGCAGTAAATTTTTGCTTTCGAAAATATGTAGGGTATTCTGTTAGAAAAGAATATTTCATCTTCAACCAGATTCAGAAAGTCATATACCACTAATGTTAGGATTGTTTTAATTTTACATCTCCTTTCCTGTTTCGAAAGAAATTGTTGAGGAATGTAATTAGAGATATTTATCCATCTAACCCATTTTTTGTGAGCCATCATCTATTATATATTGACATTAGTAATGAGTAAAAATATTCGGAAATAAATCTATTCTTGATTTCATTTCCAATGAATCTAATCTGGACATTTTTAGTTAACGAATTCTGAAGAATCTGAAATTTTTTTGCAAGTTCTCTTGCGAGCTACCTTTCAAAATCTCTGTTCTACGCAAATAAAATCAAAACAGAGAATAAGAACTATTATTTTTTAGTAGAATTTGTTTTGATTTGCAATCTCAAGAAAATTAATTTAAAAGGGAAAAATGCGAAGCTAAAAAAAAAAAAATACCAGAGCCAAACAACACAAATGTTAAGACGACTCATTTTGATCTGAGAATAATGGGGAGATATAAACAAAGTATTAAATTAAGCAATATGTTTTCAATTTACTTTAAAGCTGGCATCGACCAATTTTATGTAAATGGGTATTAATTTAATTATTTACTTTTGTGCTGCTTTTTCTTTCTCGTATTACGTCAATTTCAAATATTCTTATTACTAATATCGATTCGCATTCATAAAGTTTTTGTAAAAAATATTTTTGTGTTTTGTCGGTGACCAGTCTGTTTGGAAATTCATTGTTGAAAGAAGGAAACTGCATTTAAAACACTTATTATTTCTTAAAGTTTTAATCAAAAATTTATGCGAATTTTTATCAAAATTTTATACAAATTTTTATCCTAATTTAAAGATTTGAATAAAATTGTATGAGAGTATAAAAGCTTAAAAAATACCATCATTGCAAGACAATTAAGGAATTTAAAAGAAAAAACTTCTTTTAACTCAGAAGAACAATATAATTTTTATTTTCTTATAAGTAAAGATTATAAGTAACCCATTTTGTTTTGCATATCAGATGCCATTCAGTCCCTTATTAAGCAAATAGTTCAAAAATGTTAAGATGAAACATACGAAGAATATTGTTTTCTGTCGAAACTTTTTAAAGTGCAGAGGAAAAATCTGCAAACTATATCAGTAAAGGAAAATTAAACACAATTGTGTTTAAAAGAACACTGGTGCTTTCTTTTCTTCCAGCAGAACGTGAATTTACATGACTGAAATTATTTAAAGCTATTTTCTCTGTCTTCCAGATACGAGTCAGCCAATGAAAATTGGGAATATTTCTTTGTAGTATTATTATCCATTTATTCCTTTTTGAATAAATGGCCTTTCAGACTGACAACTGCTTTCAGAACAAAACAACTATTCGATGTGTCCTAATGCAAGAGTAATTGCCCACATATTTGCACCTTTTACATTAACATTTTTTATAGTCTCTAAAGAGAGAGAACAAATAAGATATACCCTGTTTGACATCGAAGATTGGAGGTGTCTCGTCCACGTTTCATCAAGCATAGAGTCTTCCATGCTTTCTAAAGATCTTTCTCACGGAGTGTTGGGAAAGAGGAGATGATTTTCGCCTTGTATTTTCTCAGTTGATTTATTTTAAGCGCGGTTCAGACAATCCGCAGAGGAAGCAGAAAGAATGAAAAAAGCGTTTCGAGCCACAAGGAAGAAAAAAAAAATCGAAGAAGAATGTTACTCTACCGAAGGAGGAGTGTTCCACACCTAGAGATCTGTTTCCTCTTGCAGTTGAAAACACTGATCGGGAAGCAAAGAACAGCAGCCAGTGAATTATTTATCGAGCAGAGCGAACAAAAATCTTTTCTCTATTCCCTTTTACACTGCAAGGTGCCTAGGCAGCGATCTAGAGTTCTTAGGGGAATGGTGGTGTAAGATTTTGATGGTGTTACTGAATAGCTTTATTGGAAAATTTTGTTGCAGTTGAAAATGCATGTTTGTTGTGAGTTGACTTTCGCAAACAAGCATTTACGTCATCTGAGGCGAATCAGAACATATTTTTGAGCATATTTTACTCCAATTTTAAACAACTAAAAATAATTTTTTACTATCTTCTTTTTGATAAGGAACTAGAAAAAGCACTGTACAAAAGTGTGCTTATTAAAAAGAAGTGATACTTTTTATAAATGTGCAAATGTTTACTACATAAATTTTACAATTTCTTTGTTTTGATTTTTTAGATTTGTAACATAATATTCAAATAGGTTTTTTTGTAATATATTGTGTGAATATCTTCTTAAAATTGAATTGAGATTAGCAGTGCTTTTTTAAAAATGTTTTGTGATTCTTTAGTGAAATTATTCTTATTTTAAAGACTCAATATTAAATTAAGAATAATAAGACTGAAATCATATAAAGAATGATGGATATTAAATTCTTCAATTAAAGGAATTGCAAAGCTCAATAAATGTATATTGAAATCATCATAGGCTAAAAGTTATTGGTCTGTCATCTCAAGATACAGCCAATGCTTACTGGCGTAATACATTTTAATGTACCACATTGGAATGCATTACTTGATTTTGCATATAATGTTCTGAATAAAAAAAATAGATTTTTGATAACATGAGTAGATACAATTGCCATAGGATTGTGACAATACTTTATTTATCATTAAGATTTTAATGCTAGCCTCAAATGTATGTTATTATGCTAGCCTTTATTATTATGCTAGCCTCAAATATATGTTTTTATTTTTTTAAAATAAGTTTTATGTACAAACAAATACTATAATCAGAGATAACGGAGAATGATAATATGTGGAAAAGTACTGAGCTTAATATTATTCTTAGTTAAACAGTCCTAAGTGTTGTTTTATTTGAAAATAGCCATGTAAATGTAACGTCATCTGATTTTTGTTTATATTCTTTTCTAATTAATCAAACAAAAGCATACAAAAGTGTGAACAACCCCTTTACTGTTATCAGCATCTTCTTGTATGGAAAATTGGATTACATTAATGCTTAAAAATACGCTATAGATTTTAAACTTGATAGTCTGTATTTCCTACGTCATGCATTTAACATGGATTGAATTCTTTGATGATTTATTGCATGAGCTCTCAAGTTAGAGAGATATATACAGATTAATTTAAACTTTTTAAAAGTAGGAAATTTATTTTGTCTTGACTTAGTTACTTTCTGCATCTTATGGGGCGAATAATTCATTGGAGAAGACAAATGGGACTGCCTGTTTCATCTTTGATTACGTTAAAAAAGTCTGTCACTTTGAAACTTTAAAGAAACTAGAAAATTATAGTCATTAATACAAATTATGGTTTGAAAATTTTTTACTTAGAATAGACACAACTCTTTTGAAAGGACCGATTCAGAAGATCAAAATTTGGATGAGGCAACGAGGACAAATATTTTTAGCTTCTGAATTTTTAAAAACCTGCCTAAATAAATTTTTATATTATTCAATTTGTCTTTATTTATTACGTTTCTTTCCTTTTTGCTTAGATCTAAAGCTGCAATGAATTCTTCAAATATGTATTTTATGAAGTGTATAACAAGATATATTATCGAGGAACCTATAAGTATAACTGAATTAAAAAAGAAAAATCAAGTTTCATTTATAAAGTCAATTAGTGTAATTTCATTACCCTAAAGATACTTATAACATATGAAAGCAAAAAATTAAATTAAAAAAAACGTGAGCTATTAGAATCATACATAAGTCACAAAATAAACATATTAAAATATTGCTATAAATGCTATTGTATTATACAATTTTAATGATTATTTTTAACGGAATAGTTCGATAAATAATTACTGAAAAGAAATGTTTTGGTTAATTCTCAGGAATTAAAAAAAATCTTTATTCCTTAGAACAAACTTTTAGAGCATAACAGAGCTGGTACTTTTTATTCAAAATCTTGGATTTAAAGTGAATAAGTTTTATCTTACAGATTCGAGTCAACTAGCACTGTAATTTTTTAGATTAATTAAGATTCAGTCAAAGAAGATAGAACTCGGGTAGTAGTTGAATAACAACTTTTATTTAGGCTTAATAGTTAGTGTTAGATCTAGTTAAAAAACCTTTGAAGCTCAAATATTTGATACCTTTTTGGGGATGAGTAGCTCCCGATCTGGTGATTGGCTCTCGACACCCCTCTGGGTACACAAAAAGATGAGGATTTGGCTACTCCATCGATGACGAGATGAATTTCCTTAGGGAAGGGGTGTGCCGTGACCATTAGAACTCAAACAAAGTTCCTACCAGTGTTGCTCTCGCAACTGTCCAGTTTTTCTAGTTTTTCCATGGGCCTTCCGGCGGGTCGGAGTAGTCAGTTTGTGATTGTGATTTTCCTGAACCGAACTGAGTTTTCATTGAATACATCGTAAGTGAGTATAAATGCATGCATCCCGCCAATCTATTCTTAATGTTATTTGAAAAGAAAAAGGGGAAATCCCTCAGCGATGGAAAATGGAATAACTATAATTTAACGAATTTATTATTGCAGGACATCAATGACTTTGATAATTGAGAAAACTTCTTAGAAAAAGTATTTCAAACTCATATAGAATTCTATATTTTTTGATCACGTGATTTTATTATTGAATCAACTTATCGTAGGTAGTCATAAAAGTGTCTTTCTACAATCTTCAATAGTTGTCATAACAATATCGCTATCTGCATTCACTAGTGACAAAAAAGATGAACGCTTTTTTAAAGACATAATTTCAAAACCTGTCTCAGAACAACAGCTAAATAATTTGGAACTATTGAAGAAGATGCTAAAAAGCATTTCCAACGATATAAAAACCTTCTATTTCTTATGGAAGATTGAATAATGTCGTTTGAATGCGTCTTCGAAAATAATATATCAAGTGAAGGAAGCATTAAAATTCAATGAATTCAAAATCGTAATTTACCGGTGAGGATATCCAAGAATAGTAATATTCTGAATATTTTGCGTGTCTCGGAGAGGCTATCGGCAATAAAACCACTGATGAATAAAACTGCTTATCATA
This sequence comes from Argiope argentata, assembly GCA_026289955.1. Lineage (NCBI taxonomy): Eukaryota > Metazoa > Arthropoda > Arachnida > Araneae > Araneidae > Argiope > Argiope argentata. The sequence goes on from JAOUZG010027617.1 coordinate 3,227,321, forward strand.
AATTTCAGACATTTTATGATTCCATTCATACATTATCTCTGTGGTGAAACTGTTTCAAGCTTTAAATCCTTTATTATCGAAGCAACAAAAATTGTAAAGCTTGTAAAGAAATGAGACAAGATTAAGAGACGTAAGACAAGGCCTTAAGATTATTTTTGAAAATGTAGTACTTTTATGTTTCACGTAAAAGAATAATCTCTTTTTCTGTTGTGATAAACGTATATATGCATAAAAGTACTGAGAGACTTCCTTACCCAAAGGTTTTATTTAGGAGACAAGTATATTAACTTCATATTTAAGAGAAGCAGCACCATTCAGCAAAGAGATGAGGGAGGCAAACAATTTTTTAGTAATAGTTTGATTTTCTGAGGAGTTTCTCTTCAGAAATTGTATGTTTAGACTATACTGAATACACTATTTGAAGGACTTCTAATTCTTCTATGATAATGCACTTTTTTTTATTGATAATGAATATGAAATAATGAAAATTCAGAGTAAAAACATTGTTAGGAAGAGTAGGATTAAAAAAAAATATTGACATATAATCCTAAACATTTTTCATTTTCGTATTCAAAATTTATTCAATACAATTAAATAAATAAAAAACGTTAAAAATCAAAGGATGCTAAGGCCAGAGGATACTTGAAGTCCGTTTTTAGATTGTAATCCACTGGAGAAGAAAGATCCTCTTAGCACAGCCAATGGGAAAACCTATTAAAATTCATGACGCGCGTCATAATGTAAGAAAATATGATAGGAAATATATTTATAAAATATCCTTTATAATCTGCAAAGAGAATATGAATCTATAGATTACGTATTGCAAACACATTTTTTCCATTTTCATGGGTGAAACTTTGCTTGCCAATATAGTTTTTATTTTTTATGTCTGTTAATATCCTTCCAAGGCTGCTGACAAATTTGTGACTATCATGTACACCTAACATTTCATATAGTATACAATCTAATAATCCATAAAGCCAAAATCAAAAATTTTTTTAAACTTTTTTTAATCTTAAACTTTTTATTTAAATATTTTAATAATAGAGAAAATTTTAACATTTCCAAGCGATGCAAATGCATCAACATTTTTTTAAAAGTTTTTTTTACATATTTTATGTTTTGATTACGCAAATATAAATGTTACATGAAAAGTAGAATCTATGAGAGAAGCAGACAAAATAGAAAGCAATTTTTTTTGAAAACAAAACCTGCTTATCGATCAATAAATATTGCAAGTAAAACGTATTAGACATATTACTTTTTAAAATTATTTATTTTTAACAAAAATATTGGACAAATATCAGAAAAAGTACTAAGATCATCCTTTTTATTTATCTCATATTTTATTTGCATGTGAAATCAATTTTGCAGACACTTAGTATGGATAAATTGTTGATTTTATTACGTTGTAAAATTTATTAATTTTAAAAAGAGAAGAGGAAAATGTAGACATGTATCAGGCAAGGTAAAATGGCTGTTTCAAAAACTGTGGATTGCGCTTTCATGATACTGTAGGAAGTTTATATTTAAAGAAATGTGCCGCTGCAGTCTCAAGTACATTCGATAGAGCTATCACAGCACATTGTGCTTCTCCGTTTCATAAGTTGATTAACCTTTGAAGAGTTTTGAGACCCTATTTAAATACATGGAATTATTGATTTTGCTTAGCTAAGCTGGTTCAAATAGGAGAAGTATTTATGAAGCCTTTTAAGATAAATTTCTTGAGAAATTTCAAAATACGTTCACATATATTTTTTGAAATCTATCGTTTCTGAATTCACAACAGAAAGACATAATTTTATATCCTGATATCTACAAAAGCAAATCTTTAAAGAAGAACTGTGTTTGAAATAAAATGTTTTTGTTCGCCTGGGCACCTTTCTCATATATGATTTAAAAAATCCAATTCGGAATATCTATTAATAAAAGAGAGAATTGTGATGAAACTAAACTAAAATGTTGGCGTTCTCTGGCAATGGAACTTGTATTGTACCTTCTGCTGAATAAATGCATGTCGGCTGGATGCATATTTAGCATGAAAATGATTAAAATAAACTAAAATAAATGAGAAAAGGCTTCTTATTAAGTTATCATGAATATTAAAAATATTTTATGATTATTATCTTTATTTACTGTCTGAGAATTATTATTTTGATTGGCTCATAAATTGAAATTTCTCAGGGTAGAAATCGTTCAATTTTTCTATATCTTCTTGTCAACAATTTCTACCTGACTTCGTTTGTTTATATATATATATTACGGCCAAAGTCCGAAGTCCGGCCATTTCACATTTTGGCAGAGAGTTATGGCCAAAGTCCGATGTAATTGAAACGATAAGTGAATATTCTGGCCAGCCATTTCGTGACCACGATGTTCCGGCCAAATCGTGATGGTCTCATAACTCATTCAAAAATGTCTGGTCGACTGTGCATCAGACAATTCCGGCTGGAATGTGCAACGTGGCGGTATTTTTCTGCTTCTTCTCGGAGAAGATTCTGCCTCTGTAATTTGTTCTAATTATTCTTCCACAGCTATTTTATTGTGGGATGAGTACTATATTCATCGTATTTTTAGGGTATTCTGTATCGTAGTTTTTATAACAATTATTCTTCCACAGTGCAGTGGTTTCATTTTCATTACTGTATTAATATTTTTATAGTATTCTATATCATATTTGTATAGTATTCTGCACGAGAAACTACTCACTCTGGATTCCATACATAAAGAAGAAAAATCAGTACGAACTCTCGTTTCTTACCAATCACTGACAGGGGGCCAAGGCTACCCGAGATGTAATTGTTCAACTAAGTGAGGGACAAATCGTTGTAAATGCAGAAGCAACAAACTTATGTAATTCAAAATGTCTCAAAAGTTCAGCTGGTTGTAATGAGTGATTACAGTGATTTATAATTTATAAAGAATGAAGTTATGGTTATTCAGTGCCAAAAAAACGAGCCAATGATTTTTCCTTCCAACTTTGGCTGATCCTCCCATGCCACTTCGTGATCTGGCCAGCCGATTCACGAAATCAAGAAAAGAGTGGACATTGGCCAGCCAATTTACAGCGTTCTAAGCCATTTATCGATTTGGCCGATATCGGGCTTTGACACACACACACACACACACACACACACACACACACACACACACACA
>JAOUZG010027617.1:3230486-3243318 GCA_026289955.1 Argiope argentata
CACACACACACACACACACACACACACACACACACACACACACACACCTTTTCTTACAGCATCTATTAAAAGAGTTGGCCTCCGTAGCACAGAATTAAATAAAAACACATAACACCGTCAACACCATGGATAATCCCCAATGGTTAGTAGTCAGCTAATCTCCCGAGTTTGATGCTTTCCCGTGGCGCCATTCCTTCAGTTTTCTGTGGATGGCAGTATATAATCTCGGTGTAGGCCCTAAATGAGTTACCCAGAGGAATTTGGATCATTTTACTACATGTAGTTGCCAATTTTCTCCGATGTCTGTTCAGCAGCTGATTTAATATCCTTTTTCACATACATTTTTTAAATACTGGCCACATTTTTATGTACTTAAAATTTATATAAAGGTAAAATTGAAAAATTTTGAAAACAACAACAACAAACCAAGCAAGTTTTACAAGAATCGTATTAATGATGTTGTGTTACTTTGTTAAAAAATGAGTATATAATACAGAAATATAAAAATAATGGATGAATATAATTAGCATGTCATTTACATGGGATTATGTTACTGGCTCCACACCATTTAGTTTGTAAATTTTGTTTAATGCAACTTTTAATTAACAATATTAACCATTTATGTTTTTAAAAAGATTATTAAATATCCTCTTTAACTAAAACAATTTTAGTTGCAAATATGCATGATCATCGCAAGAAACATCAGCATTTATTATTTAAAATGCAAAAAGAATTCAATTATATTGAATAATTGAGTTATAATATGTATAATCTAGGGATTTTAATATGTATAATCTAGGGATACATCATCTTGAAAAAGATGTGTAATTTGATACATCTCATAAAATAGCATAAAATTCAGCCTTTAGAATGAATGAGAAACATGAAAAATTTTTGGCGACTAATGAATAGACATTATTTTTTAATATTAAACAAATTTAATTTAGACGGATACTATATTTTTTTAATGAAAGAGTGATGTCTTTTAAAGGAAAATCATGTTTATAATCGACTATTCAATGGTTGTAGAATCGTGAATTCAAGAAAATTGATTGCTTAAGAAACTGCATAAACTGTTTTTATAAATATTCGCATGAGCATTGAAGTTTTTTAGTGAAGAAGATTTGTTGCCTGAAGATTTTGTTTTTAAGACTTAGTTGTTATTTATTTATTTATTGCAACCGAGTCGAACCCTTTTCAGCTTCAATAAAGGATGGTTTTAAATACATACGAGTTTAAATACTCAACTGACTTGAGAGAGGTCGGGAATACATGGAACATTTAAGAAGCTTTCAGATTAGCAAAATTTAAACGAAGAATAAAATTTTGTAGTTTTACTAAAGAACTGGAAAAATAATCCCACAAATATATCTGGTAAAATAAATTATTCTAATAAAGTCAAAACTAGTCACAACGAATTCTTTCTAAAGTTTTTGAGAAAATGACCTCAAGAACAGTAAAAATATCAGAGAAGGAAGAAGAAAAGCTAATTTATTAAAGTTAATTTATCAATTTTTAATAATAATCACTTTTATTAATCGAATTAAAAATAATAGTTACAATTATTTAATCGAAACGCAGTTTATAAAAACGAATTGAAAGATTCATTGACAATAAATTAATAAAAAATTATCCCCAATTTTCTTAAAAATACTTAATTAATATATTCATTTAAATTACTTCAACTTTGTGTGAATTCATTTTAATAAAGGATTTATTTCGTGGTCTTTGCATCCTGCCCATTTTGTTTTTATTTATCGTAATCTGAAAAAAGATTCTAACCATCATTTATTTATTATATTTATCTATTCTTTATGAAGGATATTATCCTTTTTGTTATTTAGGTTTTTGCAATGACATTTCATCATCATACATTAAAATGCTCAGATTTTAGTATTATTTTGAGCCAAAAGACCCAAACCCGTGATGATACTCTAATTTCAGGAAAGTACACTTATGTATTAAAAAAATCCCTTTTTTAATATAAAGTAGCAAAAGATGTAGATAATCTATCCCTGTTTGCGGACAACTTAGTGAAATATGTAACTGTGTTTATGTTGACTCGATTATTTTAAAGCATTAATTCACTTCTCTTAAGTAAAAGGCTGCGAAATTATCAATATTAAACAAACATTATATAAAATCTAAAAAAATAAATAAATAAAGATTAGAAATTTCAAATAAGTTGCTTAGAAAGATTTAAATATTCTGCTCTCCTATAATATAAATTGCCGAAAGTTTTTGAAATGATAATTTGTTTTCCAAGCCAAATAAAATGACCGACTTTCTCAATAAAACGAACTTAAGCATAAAATAAAGATCTATGCTCATCTGAATGATTAAACTGAGATGATAAAACACTCCTTTTATTACGTCATTCAATGTTTTTTTCATTCATCTAAGGAAATATAGGCATTTTGTTATCCAGAAATTCCCTAGAAATTAAATTATTTTCAGATTTTTTTTTTTTGAAATGTAGAAGTTGAAATTTTTTTTTGCAAGTTAGTTTCCTGTGTGCGTGATCTAAATACCCTAGAAGTCAAAAGGTTTTATTTTTGATACTCAATTGGATTAGGATATAAGCATCAAGGCCTTTTTAAATTTGTCGAGAAAAGGATTTCTAAAAATTCGAACAAAAAAAAGGAGGAAAAAAATTTCTAATTCTTCGAAATTCAATTTTTTATTTTATCTTACATGATTTTATTCATTATCTTCTCCTCCTAACTTTTTTCATTGTATGTTTCTTTTAAATTATTTGAGATATTGGGTTGAATGTTATTATCAGAAGCGTAAAATATAGTTTTAAAAGTTTTTGAAGACAGATGTTTCGTTGTTTGGATGAATTACTTTCTAAACCTAATCAGGTTAATTGCATGATTCTTTCAAATACTTTGTTCAAACCATGGCAAGGGCAGTGTATCTAACTGAATACGATGAAGGAAAAAAGGGAGAGTATGGGGGAATGCATTCGAATATTGTTTAGCTTCAGAAAAGAATTTGTCGCCTTAGAATTTTGATTCCATGTAAAAATTAATGAGCCTCAAAACTCGTAGGTTAAAATTATAGGGAAGCCGGAGTTTGAACGGTTAGAAAATTATTCTTGAGAGTAATACATAAAATTAAGTTTTGTAGATCGAAGTTGGTTTGAACAGCGTCGAAAAAAAAAAGCAGTGTTAGTGAGTTCCGAGATTAGAAGGCTTCCGAGTGATTATATATATATATATATATATATATATATATATATATATATGATATTTTAAACTCTTAATTTTAATCCTAATTAATTTCCAAACTTTATCTTAATTTAGCCTATAGTAATATATACACATATAATGATATCATTCTAAAATATTCTTTTATTTCCTGATCCATTCCACTTTTTCTAATTAATTAATTCAACAAAAACTGTGTAAAATAGCTGAAACATTTAAACGCCGGTTACTTTCTCACTCTCCGTGGGGGAAATGAAAATTGCTGACCTAAACAGAATACCTTTTAGAAGATCCCTGTGTTCCCCTTACCTCCTATGCGTGAGACATGGAAATCCCCATCGAATCCTGATTTTATAAGCTCTATAAAAATATTTTCCCTATCAAAGTCTTGGTATTTAAGACCAGGAATAATGATTTCCCGCCTCTTCTATATTTAGCTTTTTCGCCAATTCCGTGTTGTGTCGTTCTGTGTTGTGCACGCCGCTTTCGCTTGTAAATAATGCCTGCTTCCGTAATGGAATAAAAAGAAAAATTCAACCAATCAAATTCAACCTCCATGATTTCGGCCACGACTCTTCTATTTGCTCTCAACAAATCATTTCAATGTGTTTATATATATATATATATATATATATATATATATATATATATATATATATATATATATACAGAGAGAGAGAGAGAGAGAGAGAGAGATTTAATTTTGACACTTTATTGTTTTAATTTCTTTACTATCTTATCAGATGGCATCTTCTATTTTGTGAATTTTTTTTATTTTGATTCAGTTCAGTTCAGTCATCTTTTATAAGATTTAGTTCATTCTATTTTGAATACTTGACTTATCTATGTATTCGAAGTAATTTTAATATTGAATTATAATCGTTATAAATGCTTCATTTTTACCTTACATCTGCCAAATTGCACGAACTATGTTGGGCGAATGACACTCAGGCGAAACAGTTAGTGGTTAAAAATTAATCTTCTATAATGATATTTATGATTTCAAATTTGCTCTGATTAAAAAAAATATAGAAATGAACATTAGCACATAACAGCATCAATGAGAGATTTATCAAAACTTTCATTCGATAATAGTGAATAAGTCTGCTTTTAAGCTTGAGGAAATCGGTCTTTATTGTTTTCTGAAAAATAATGTTCAGAAAACAATAAAGAGCCCTAGTGCCGTTTCATGAAGTTTCCAAGTTTTAGTTGTGGCCCAAATGTGCATACAATTTACTATATTAAAATATTTAATATCATGAATACGCACGTTTTATAATATTAAAACATTAAAGAATAACGATGAAAGTAATTATAAATTGAAACCGCAGTAATTTCAGATATTGAAAATCCGTAATATTCCGGACTTGCTAGCCTTTAGCAACAATAAACAAATAATATAAAAAAAAATAAGTTAATTACTAACTAGGTGAAAAAAAAGAAAATTTTATTTTAGTTACTTTTTATTAAATAATTACAATAAATATAAACAATTTATCATAAAATTATTGATTTTCGCAAGAAGTGAACTCGCATTCTCCACCTTCATATGAAAAATACTGCAATCCTTGCATTTTATCGATTGAGCTACCGCCTATTGATTTCAATTTTCATTGCTAATCGCTAAAACTCTATTTAAAGTATTAAAATTAATTAAATTAAATTAATTAATATTTAAAAAAACTGTATTATAAAGTTTAAAAATTGCATTTGAACTTCAGTGAACTTCATTGAAAATTTGATTAAGATTATATATATATATATATATATATATATATATATATATATATATAGATATATATATATATATATATATATATATATATATAGGGGGAGTGTGAACTAATTGTAGGAATTGAAAAATAGACTCGATTTTCAAAGTATTCATCACAATGCATGTTATTTTACTACATACTGTAGTAGCATGCGAAGGTTCGCTTCTTTGATTCATGCAACATTATCGAGTTATTCTTAGTTGTTACTATTGATGCTTAAGTGTGCCATCAATGATGTTTAAGATTTACTTCATTCCATTTTGTAACATGCCGCACTCTCCATAGGTTTACTATAACAGAAATTAATGCTAAAGAAAAATATATTTCTGTATTAAAAGAGAATATAAGAGAATCAATGGAGAAAAGTTCGCTCCAGTTTCTAAGAGATGGCTGCCATCTTGTTTATAGAACAACAGTTTAGCTATGTTGCAAAAACCTTTTACTTCAATCCAGTATTACATTCTGCTGATTCATTTTTACAAATAAAATTTGTTATCAATATCATTTCATTTCTCTTTTCGTCAATGCTATTATTTAATGGAACTAAACAGATGCCATTATATGTCAAAGTCTATTACATACAAAGTCTTTTGAAATATTTGAATTAATAATTTCTTTATTAGATATAAAATATGCTTATTGTTTAAATCTTAAATACTCGTATTGATTAATTTGTAACAGAATACTCAACAAAAGTAAAATTCTTCAAATTAAATGGAAATAAATTTTTGCTTATCTACCAACTACTACATATTTATCTACCAAAATTGTTCTTAACAAAAGTTGATATTGAGGATGAATATTTACCACTCATATGATTATAGTATAGAAGTAATTGTAATCGAGTTTGAGGTTTATTAAGTTCTCTGAGGATTTTTAAATTATAAATAACATTGTAACGATCCTTTTAATATTTTACGTACAATTAAATTGTTTAAGAAATTAATAGAAGAATATTAACTGCTTAATGCTTTCATGGTTGGCATGAATGACAAGTTAGTTTGACAAATTTAAGATGTAAATTTAGTGAAGTTTTATAGGAGTGTTCGAGCATTTAAGAAGTTTAAACCTAAATATAAAGAATAATGGTAAAAGTTACAGTTGTCTATCGTTTTGAAATTCGCTGACGAGAGAGCTATAGTAAACTACATTTCTTTTTTCCCAAAAAATAAAATATAAAGGATTTTTAGTTTTCTTTTCATATACTCTGTGTGTCTCATAAAAATACAGTATACGATAGGTCCAAGTAGGTACCTCTCATCAGTATCACATACATTAATTACGACTCAAAAATGCCATATTGTTAAATATAAAACATCTCAAATAGATCGTATACCTTAGAAAAATAGGATATTTTATAAACCAAATATTTTGAATTCTGAAGTGAATCCTATTTCTATGATATTAATTGAAATTACTGATGGACGGCTTGACAGGAAGATATAATACTTATTTTATCAATGAACTATTTATTATAAATTAGTGAGTTTTTATATTGTTTGTTCAAAAAATGCATTCTTAAATATTTCGCAGTTTCATCAGAGGGAGAAAAGTGATTGGTATAACGACATATTTAATGTTACCTCTGCTTCAGATATAAATAACTGATAGAAAATCAAAGTTTTTTTATCATAATTTTTTATAAATCAAATAATTTAGCCGTATATTTTTTAACATATAAATAAATACATATTTGACGTTATAAAACGTTGGGCTCTAACATTCCATATCTGTGTTCATGGCGCTCATTTCTAAGGTTTTTGTTGTATTTTACTTAGTTTTAGTGAGTTTTAATATTTTTTAAATGTAATATCAAACATATTCATAGAATATGGTCACAAAAAAACAAAAGGAAAGCCGTCTTAACATAGTTAATGCCAAATATCAAATAAATACTTTGAGGCAAAGTGTCATGTTCTCTTTACAATGGAGGTCTTAACTAATAATGTGTTTTATATTGTGACCATTTCAAAACGAATTCTATTTCTCAAAAACTCTGTTGTTTAATTGAACAAATGAAAAGACGATCAGTCCTAATCCGAAGACTTCGATTTATTGACGTTCACATCCATTTCTGAAAGTAATTTTTCTGCTAGCCCTTAAACTGTCCACTTCCCGTATACTTGGTCTGGGTCTTTTTCATATATGTTTTTATTAGGTAGAATATAAACATTTTTTTTACTAGACAAAGTATAGATAGTTTTTGCGTTTATTTCTTGGGTAGAAAATAACTAGTTTCATCTTCTATGCCCTTTACATCACTGTCTAAAAGAAGAATATATAAAATAAGAATAACAGAATATCCCGCCACTACACAAACATGACTCTAAAATATCACTCCAACAATTCGAATACATATTTTTTTCCAAGAAAAAGAATTTATATTTTGTTGTGATAAATTTTGCAGAAGCATAATTGTAGCATTTATAAGCCAGAACAAAAGTGATGCGATAGCTTTTGCTATTCCATGCCACACTCTTCCCAATTCTAGATGCATGCACGGCATAAATATGCTACTCAAAAAAAATCAGCGGCATTTGAATTGTACATTTTTTTTACTTCTTCGAATCTACAGACTATTCAAAAAGAAAGATAGAACAATGGACACAGAAAAAGCTACTATTTTTGGTCGAGCCATTTCTTTTCCGTCCTGGTAAAAGTTTTCATCGATTTTCGAATTTAGTAACATAAAATGACTTTGATTTCCAGATCGCTATTGCACGGCTTTCAGGTAATAAATTGCTCCTTTCTCGAGCTCGATGTGCACGAAAGGTATTGGGCTATAGTTTACATTATATGAATGTGGACTTGAAATCTGATTTTATTCTTTGAATCAAGGTGAATAATTTTGACTCGCTAGATAAAAATAGTTTTTAGAAACCAAACAAAGAAATGAATGTTAATATGTAAAGTGATTTTTTTCGAAACATTACAAGAAAGTAGGATGTACCAGAAAAGTAGTATTTTTTTAAAAAATTCAGTATATTTTCACATTTAATTCCCAAATCACTTTATTAGGTTACCTTGAAATCAAATTTGGTTCATATTTAATGTTTTTTATTTGAATAATATTAGAACTCAGAAAAAAATTTAGATTTTTTTGTTTGGCTGAACAAGTGACTATGAAATGATTTACTTAATAGATTCGAGTGACTTTTGTGCGTACATTCCATATAACTATTGATTAATTGAATTCCTACAACTAGTTGTGCGACTGATAAAAAGCATTAGAAAATATTGTAATATTTAAACATTATCTACAAATCGGGAAATTTGACGAAATTCGACAGAATTTTAATAAAATTGGGAGGATTTTCACATTATATTTTATTACTGATTCATCTCTATTCAATGAACTTTTTATTTACTTTATCTAATACATTATACTTAAATGCAAAAGCGCATATAATTTTATTTTACGGTCACTAATGAGGATGAAATAAATTTCCTTAGAAATGAAATTTCAAGAGAAGCCCTGATATTTTGGCTTCCAAACATTAATCTACCGAATAATAAATATGATAATAAATGCAAACATAACCTTTTTTTCTTTATGGATCAATTATTTATATTTTTATCTTACTTACATAGGCTTAAATGATTAGTATGATGCTTATATAATTTTCCATCCTAAATATGGTTCATTGTAGAAAATGAGAATTCTGTTATATTACGTTGAATGAGAGTTTACTATCCTAGAAATGTATAAATAATTCATCTCATCAATTAGTTTTTGAAATAAAAATCTGTGTCAAACGTAAATGAAATTGAAGTTTTTTCACATCAGATTCATTATTAAATAAATAACAAAAATGACTAAAAAATACAGCAAAAATTTGAACTATGCTATAAAATATGTAGTGTATGCATTACTTGAATTTTAAAATATTTAAATAACTTTTAGTATATATGCAGTATTCAATGTAATTCATAAAAATAATCTATAACGAAGTATTATAAATTAATTTTCAAAATGCACGATAATGCATTTTCCATAGAATTTCCTAACCGAGTCCTAATGAATTTATGTAAAAGCTAATTCTAAGCCTTTTCATATTTCAAATGCAATGAACTATTTACAGCTTAAAATTGAGTTTTCTAATAATATTTTTCTTAGAAACATTTGAGTTAATGTCTGCTTGATCTACTAATAAATAAGCTCTCATATTCCAGATTCAGATCTATACGTCTTTGTTAATTTTTATTTTATATGAACTGAACCTCGAGCACGTTCCTATGTGCCCATTGATTCCTGGCGGATGGGTACTTACGAATTCTTTTGTCGAAGTTACTTTCATGCTACTGAGATCTCGCTTTGGGAAAAATCTGATAGTCTATGTTACGAGTCCGTAGGTCTGAAAGAAGTCAAATGGAGATCAATACGAAACTTCAAGTAGAGCCATTGAATTCAGATCATTGGTTCTTTTATTGAAAGAAATAAAGGTTTACGTTATTTCAAGGGAAACCATTACAATAACATTAAGAAAGCTTGGCAAAGAAACTTTTTTCTTATAATTATAAAAGTAAACATTCGCTTTTATGTTACTAATTTACTTTCATTCATAAGTCATGAAATTTTATTTAGGTCTTTAATAAAAATATGCGACTCATGTTCATTAGTACAAAATTAATAATTTAAAATCAATAAAAAATATGCATTTTTGTTGGTTTAAAAAGCATGTATTATATTGATTTCTAACACAAACTGGAGAAATTACCTCATTTCTTTCAGTTTTGACGGAAAAACTGAAAGAAATGAGGTAATTTTTACTTTCCAAATTGAAGGGATGTTTATCAGAATGTAAATTTTTATAAGTGTACCATTTATCAAAAATAATTAAAGTTATTTTTAGCTTCTAATTTAAGCTTAAAAATAAACTTAAAAATGATCTCACCCACTTAAAAATCTCTGGAAATAAAGTATAAACATTTTTTTTGCAACTGAGTTTTTACACGTAAAGAGCCATTGTTATGGACTAATCTTTCATTAATACATTCTTTGTTTCTGGTGAATAGAGATAGTATTAATATATTGTAATTTATTTGATCTTTGGAAAGAAAATCTTTTATTGATTTTTTATTAAAATATTCAAATGTAAAATATTCAGGCTTTGTATTTCCAAAATTTTACTCGATATGCAAATAAAAATAATCTAAACTTCGTTTAATTATTTTTATTTATAAACTTCGTTTTTTCATTTCACTGAAAATTAGAGTGAACTATTAATACAATTTTTTAAATATCTGGAAAATTAGAATATAAATTATGTTTCAAATAAAAGCTTGAAAAATCAGAGAAAAAATGATAACATTAAACAAAAATTATGTAGAATTAACTCGAAATCCCTCCTCTCTCTTTAGATATTAAAAATTAACTTCCAGCTTTAATTCTAAGACCAAACTTCTTTCATATTTCTTTTGGATGCAGAAATAAGAAATATGAATTTTTCATAAGAAAATTTTAAGTCATAAGAAAATTTTAATTTTCTGTAATGCATTTGGATCGAATATTTCTTATCTCATGCTAACAAAGTTCAAAATTAGTTTCATGCTGTCACGTAGCGGGTTAGAGGCGCTGCACCAATTTAATTTTGGAATCCACTGTGAATTTTTCATGAAAAAATAGGATCGGCATCAAACAACACAAAATTAACAGGTGTTTTTCATATAAATGAAATACTACGTGAAGTGCATCCATTGATATTCTAGTAGTTTACGAAATTTTTATTCAAATAATAACAGTGAATCATCAGCGCTTCTGTATTATGCTTTTTAAACCTTTTTTTAAATATATAGCAAAGGGGACATCACGGATGCATTTAAACACTTATGTAGCCTTCTAAAAGGAGCTCGCACAGAAAAAAATAACTAAAAAATTGCTGCAGCTCACATTAATCTATCTATATCTATTGGCCAAATGATTGCCATATAGACTTAAAAGACAATTTTAAAGTTTACTCTCATCTACAAATATTACTAGTTGAACTCAACTGGTAATCATAACCATACCCTCTTTCGAGAGTATTGCGTGAACTTATGTGAATTATCCGATGGATAAGTACTACAGAACAAGCTCTGGGAATCCGATACAAAAATGATCTGCCTTATCGAGAGTCGACATGCTTAACGCCAAGAAAAGCTGTTTTTTAAATCACAAGAAAAGTCGTTTAAAAATAATTCTTGAAGCGGGAAAAGGAATATAACATTTTTTCATCTCATTTTCATTTATGACAAACTTGGATGACAAGCAGTTTGATGTAAGATGATTTTACAACATTCATTCGTTTCAATACAAATTTTCTTCATTATAAACCCATTTGGCTTTATTTGTGAGTATTGCATATAAATAATAATAATAAAATCTCTTTACAGAAAAGGTGAAAATCTGCTTGATAATGCAAGAGCTAGGAATAATAATCCTTTTAAGACGAAAGAAAAGCGCTAACCTAATTTTGTAGAAACTATTATATGTGATGAAATGCTGATTTTAACTTTTATTTAATTCAGAGAGTTTAAATTATTTAAGCATTTTTTGAAAATTTTAACGTTCTTCCAAATATAATTATATTGATATCAGAAGAAAATGCCATTTTAATGGTACCGAGTATTAAGCAGTGAATAAAATTAAAGATAAACTTTTACAAAATAAAATCAAGTAAAATTAAAATGACACTCCTATTTAATAAAGAATTTAAACAATTATTGACAATTGAAAGAAGGGTTTTACCTCAGCTTAATACAATTAATATAGCTCTTGTCTTGATAGATATTAATTGAACTATAGGTCAATTGAATTATCTAATTTTTTTTTGGCGTGTTACTTAATTGCTCGTCCATTACTTTTATTAACTTACGGTTGCAAAGCATTTGTTTCAATTTACGCCAGAATTTTCTTTTTTCCCCTCTTTACAGCAACAAACTTTTTTCTTGTTTTCATGTCATTTAAAAAAGTAAGTTTCTGACAGCGAGCAATAGACACTAACAAATATGTTATTTCACGAATCTCAAAGGTTTTAATTTTCTCCTTAACTATTTTTAGTAATAAGAATTTGTTTAAAGTTTACACTGTAACTTTAAAAACAAATAAATGTATATAAATATATGAATCAAGCATTTACTTTTTAAGAAGTTTTCAGACAGATTTTTCTAAGCAAATGTTTTTAAATATATTTACTCTGTTTGGCGAATTTGGAGATTCCTGAAAAAATTTAATAAATAGAAATTTCAATTTAGAGAAATAGGCAATACGAAATTTACATAGTTTTCTTATCAAAACATTTATGCATGGTTAATTTTTTAAGCTTAAATAAGAATGAAAAAATAAACAAATATGGATTTTTCAAAATTGCTGACCCATACTCAATAAAATATAATATTTTTACGAGGTTTCTTTTCATCAATCTTTTTACGCTTTTCATTAAGATCAACATCTTTTTCAAATTTTAATATTTTAATTTAAGGGCTATACTTTCTATAAGAAATGTAAGAATAAACTGGACTTTAAATATAATATCGCGCAAATTTAGGAAGGATTCATAGAACACTAACTTAAAATAACGTATGATTCAATGTTTATTGTTTCTTCACAAACGGCTTCCGGTCTTCAGAAAGTTTCTATTGAAATTTCTGTAAAAATAGACGAAGAAAATCTCTCTAAAATAATTTATATTCTTTCTTATTAGTAAAATAGACATTTAATTTTTTACTACAATGTGTACACAATATTTGTTCGATATACCGTTATTTTATTCGATTTGCAGAAACTGTTTTCTATCGGAAAATGTTCGATACATTCGGTACATAGAGAATTTCAGTGTATGAGAGTTTATATATATATATATATAT